>JARBWK010000001.1:45613746-46213746 GCA_030556195.1 Anolis apletophallus | reverse complement strand
TGGACTTCAGTAAGGCCTTCGACAAGGTCCCCATGACCTTCTGGCAAACAAACTACTCAAATGTGGGCTAGGCAAAACTACGGTTAGGTGAATCTGTAATTAGTTAAGTGGACAAACCCAGAGGGTGATTCTCCCCAATGCTTCCTCTTCATCCTGGAAAGAAGTGACGAGTGGAGTGCCACAGGGTTCTGTCCTGGGCCCGGTCCTGTTATTAATGACTTAGAGGAAGGGTTAGAAGGCATGATCATCAAGTTTGCAGACGATACCAAATTGGGAGGGATAGCCAATACTCCAGAAGACAGGAGCAGAATTCAAAACAATCTTAACAGATTAGAGAGATGGGCCAAAACAAACAAAACGAAGTTCAACAGGGACAAATGCAAGATACTCCACGTAGGCAGAAAAAATGAAATGCAAATATACTGAATGGGGGATGCATGGCTCGAGAGCAGTACATGTTAAAAAGATCTTGGAGTCCTTGTGGACAACAAGTTAAACATGAGCCAATAATGTGATGCGGCGGGGGGGGGGGGGGGGAGCCAATGGGATTTTGGCCTGCATCAATAGGAGCATAGTGTCTAGATCCAGGGAAGTCATGCTACCCCCGTATTCTGCCTTGTTTAGACAACATCTGGAATACTGTGTCCAATTCTGGGCACCACAACTGAAGCGAGATGTTGACAAGCTGGAATGTGTCCAAAGGAGGGCAACTAAAGTGATCAAGTGTCTGGAGAACAAGCCCTATGAGGAGCAGCTTAAATAGCTGGGCATGTTTAGCCTGAAGAAGAGAAGACTGAGAGGAGACATGATAGCCATGTATAAGTATGTGAGTGGAAGTAATAGGGAGGAGGGAGCAAGCTTGTTTTCTGTTGCCCTGGAGACTTGGATGCGGAACAATGGCTTCAAACTACAAGAAAGGAGATTCCATCTGAACATTAGGAAGAACTTCCTGACTGCGAGAGCCATTCAGCAGTGGAACTCTCTGTCCTGGAGTGTAGTGGAGGCTCCTTTTTTGGAGGCTTTTAAACAAAGGCTGGATGGCCATCTGTCGGGGGTGCTTTGAATGCAATTGTCCTGCTTCTTGGCAGGGGGTTGGACTGGATGGCCCATGAGGTCTCTTCCAATGCTATGATTCTATGATTCTATAAAACACATAGTATATCTGCATGTCTCAACAATTAGGAATCCTGACTTGTTATTAAATAAGGAATGGATTTTATTGTTAGGGTCACAGACCAAGAGTATAATACTTTAAAACTTTAAACCTTTTTTTAAAGTGCAAACATTAAAACCAAAATTGACAACATTAAAAGTAGAAAGTCCATCAGTTATAAAAAGAATAAATTAAAACTTTATCCACTAAAATCATCCACAAACTGTTTCTTTATTTTATAGCTGCTGCACAAAACTTAGTCACTCTATAAGTGATCAGTGGGTTCCTATCCTCATAAGATGTTTTAAATAATATTCTTCATTTCTGCTTGGGATCTTCTGTACAACAGGGGTGATAAAAACAGATAGAATATCCTTATATAAAGGACACTGTTAAAGAACATGCCTGGCAATTATTAAATGATATTGTGCTCTTCACACTGCTTGGTTGCCTCCACTTGCAGTGGGAGTGGCCAAACAAAACAGAAAAAAAAATCAAGAGGGAGCCATAGAAACACCATAAATCATGTGGGGAGTGTGTGTGTGTGTGTGTGTGTGTGTGTTGGGGGGGTGGTGTTCTAGAACATATTGCCCCCTCAAAAAAAAGTTTGCAAGCTCAGATCGTATAGTGGAAATATACACTAATAGACATGAATCTGAAAAATGTGAATTGAATTTTACCTTTGGAATGGGGCTTTCCAATTGTCATATATTCCATGGCCCTGATCCTGAGATATTAGTGTTTAATCCCTCCCCACCCCAACAAGTCTTCCATAAGTGCCAAGAGTCACATTGGAATGTCAGTTGATGCAGTTACTCATAGAAAGACTTCAAAAATGGGCAATATCAAGGATGTTTCCCTTACACTTGTGTATGCCCTTTTTAAAAATGCTGCAATTGTTAGTATTTCAACTGCCTCATAAGTGTTCTCCAAATTACTATACAGATTTTTAATCGCTTTCTGCTCACATATGGCCATTTTGTGCCTTATGAGGAGCAGACAGGATAGAGGAAGCATTTTGTTATGTTCCTGACACCAAATGACTACAGTAGTGCTGAGAACTCTAGTTGGATCTCAGCACGACTTTAATCATTTTATATCTGGCTATGGGGACATAACCAGAAATTTTCCCAATCCTGCCCATTTTCCAGAATGCACAAAATGGCCATGGGGTGGAGGCTGTTTAGCACATTGTTGAGTGGTATGTGTGACTTAGTCTAGCATGCAGAACTATGATAGTATCTGGAAAATACAGGATTTTAGTCAAGCTATTATACATGCAAAGAGGAAATTTTCTGTTCTTACTAAGGTACTGATAAATCCAGTGATATGATTAACTTTCTTTAATAAAAGGTAGGAGAGATTTAATCAGGGGTTCTCAGTATTTGTTAGTAGAGCATACTGGACCTATAATATGTTTCAAGATATATGGCATCATCACAGTCTTTCAAAGCTTGTCAAAGTGTGGATTTATACAATGCTTCATGGAGGTAGATATTATTCCAGTTTCCCCAAAATGACCAAGTTTGGTTCTTTTATTTTTAAGTGCCAATATATTAACAAGTCAAATATTGCACATGAGGTACATCAAGAAATATAACATACATCCCTATCAAATAATAGAAAATTTTATTTGATACGGATGTATGAAAAACATCAGCATACATGGAGGTGCTGCAGAGCACATACTTTGTGTACAGAAGTTCCAAATTTTACATTCCTGGGCCTAAATTCAATGGCTAATCCCAGGTATAGTAGTCCCTTTGGATCAAAGGGATTTGCATAACTTTGACATTCAATTGTTGGTTCAATTGTGTTTTTTAAAATTTGGTTTTGAAGTTAGGCCCTTTCAGTCACAAGCAGAAAAGAAGCTCATGTTTTTTTGAGTAATGTTTATCTTCTGGTTACCTGTATTACATGCATTTTCTGTTCTCAGAAAGGAAGCTGTTCCAATTTACAGTAATTGCTGTTCTAGAAGGTTTGAATGTTTCCTTTTTGACCTGCTTGCTAATGAACTCTGTTCCTGGATTGAGTCCAAAAAAGCACAGAGAAAACATAAACAGCCTTGTTTTCATGCTGCTAGTGATGAAATATGACTAAAAGAATTTAGTGGTGATTAGAGATAATTGTTTTGATGCTTTAAAAATAATTTCTGAACCAATATTCATTTTAGGAATGAAAGTAGGAAGAATAAGAAGCTGTGATATATCAGTTGGCATTGGAGGTGTCACATACAGCTTTTCAGATGTTGGGTGGCAGCTATGCTAAAATTTTGGCCATCCAAAATTAGTGGCGTGTACAGTACCAGAGGATCAAGTACTGATTATACTCTGTTGAGTGAAGAGTAGACAGGACTCTAACATTAGACAAGGAGCAGAGGTTGCAATTTATTTCTCCTCTCACAACCACATGGTAGTTCTTTGTATGATAGGTAGTGACACAAGTTACCTGGGAGTAAGAAACATTAAACTTTGAGTTGTGTGAAAGTAAGGTTCTGGTCACCTCTCTTCCAATTAGCTCCCCAAATGTGGAGGGCCTTTAATTATTTCATCATAATGGCTATATCCTCTGAGCATTCATGAGATAAGACTATTCAAACTATATTTAACATCCTTTAATTAATATGAATCCATCGCCTACTGAGATTCTTCCATTGTCAAATACAGTGTTCCCTCACTTATTGCTGGGGTTAGGTTCCAGGACCTCCCGCAATAAGTGAAAAACGCCGATGTAAGGATACTCTATTTATTTTAATATTTATACATTATTATAGTAGTTTTACACTGTTTTAAGTCTTTATAAACTTAAAATAAAGTGAAGGAAAGGAAGGAAAGGCCCTTCAAGACTGGAGGGAGGGAGGACTGAGGAGGGAAAGTGCCTCGGAGAGTGGTGGTGGCAGCAAAACCCCACAAAATAGCAAAAATACCATGATATATATTTTAAATTAATATTTTTTGAAATCCGCGAAACAGCAAGTCCGCAATAAGTGAACCGCGAAGTAGTGAGGGAACCCTGTAGCTCATACTGTCAGGAAGTTCTTCCTAATGTTCGGTTCCTAATGTTTAGTTAGAATCTCCTGTTTGGAAAGCAGATCCATGGATTCACATCCTAGTTTCTGAAGCAGCAGCAAAGAAGCATGCTCTGTGTTTCATGTAACAGACCTTCAGATCTCTGAAGACGGTTTTCATACCAGCTCTCAGTTTTATCTTCTCCAAGCTAAGTCTGTCCAGCTCCCTCAACTGTTCATCATAGGATTTGATTTTAAAATGAATTATTGATGTGGTTGCCTTCTTCAAGACAGGCTGTTAATATTACGCATCCCTAAATGGTTTGATTGCTCCACAAACATACCATATAGTTCTGTAATGCATCTGTTGGTGTTACCGTGAAATGCTGTAGTAATGTAGGTGAAGATTTTAAGTGTATTTATTGTATTTTAATTCTGTTTTTATCACACTGTTACTATTTGTTTTTTAACTGTTGTATTGCACTTTCTAAACTTGTCTAGTGTGGGATTATTAGCCACCTTGAGTCCCCACATGGAGAAAGGTGGGGTATAAATAATGATGATAATAAAAATAACCATCATCATGGGAAGTGTTCGACTTGTGGTTTTTTGATACAAAATCCTGCATATATACCTTGTTTGCTGTGTCATATTGGGTTTTTGTGTCAGTAAAATAATGAGATTGATTTATTGTATTAGTATGTCAACTTTCTCCTGGAGTAGAATCCAAAATGCTACTAAAACAATCAATTGGATATATTCCCAGGCAAATTTTAAAGTATTTAAACCACAAAAACTCAAGAACAGTGTGATAACTTTTTTTTAAAAAAAGCAAGCACAATATTTTTAGATGGATAAAATATTTCCATAAAAAGCTCCCATGCTTATATGATAAAAGTCAGCTTCAACAAAAATGTCTGATAAGCTCTACTTATCAGGTTCCCAATTTGGCTGAAACCATACGGAGCTTGAAAATACTTAGTTGTTATCAGTTCTTTTTTCCACAATATTTAAGGTATTTTACATTATAATCATAATGGCTCAGTTTGCAACACCCAGAGTAAATTTAATAACTCCTCATATCCTGTGCATTTAAAATAAAATTAATCAAAGCACAAAAGCATGAATTGAGTTGATTACAATAGGATCATTTACAGAAAGAAATAATTAATCGAAAGTGTGCATTTAATAATCCTTTAAAAAGTATACTGTAATGTTTTGTTTTAATAATGTAAACATTGTAACATAAACAGTAAATATTCTCATCCTCTGGGTGTAAAGGAAAATCTATTCGTAGAAGATGTAGAATATCTCTCATATTGTTTCAATAAATGTTCCTTTGTTACACTCTTAAAAGTAATACCTCCATTCCAAATTACTTTGAAATCTATAGGGATTTTTGGGGCATGTGGAAATGATTTTATATCTGATATCAAAAAGGCTTTTCCCCCTTAAAGTTCTTTATCTGTTCTTTATATGTTTTTAGTTTAATATAAACACAATAAACTGCAGAACATGCATGGTGCTTGTGATAATCAGTTCAATGTTATCAGCAGTTTGATGTGCTGAGGTTTTATAGCAAGATAGCCATGCATATTTATCTAATCCCAAAGTTATTTCCGCTTTCCCCTCCATGCATGCCCATGTGGTGAGGCTTCTTTGATATCCCAAGCTCCATGAAGCGTTGATTGCCATCTACCCTGCTTGCTAGTCACAGGACCTGTTTGAGATACCTAATGCAAAAACCATGGTTACTTTCCACTGTGTTAAGTTTTGTTTGGTACCCTTGCTGTTGTTACTAGAAATAAAACATTGGAAAATATGTACTTCAGATTTGGATCTCTATGTGGTTCCAATACTCTGGGACCCCATCCTTAGTGCCTGAGGTTTATGTGTAGGGCAGGAAAGGGTTGAATCTGCTCTGAATTGAAGTGAAAATTTAAAAGGAGCTAGTCAAGGTATAGATTGTTTAGAGTAAGATTCAGAATTTTGGAAAGAACCTTTAAAATTCACATTAAGACTAGGACTCAGAGCAATGGGTTCAAATCACAGGAAAGGATATTCCATCTGATCATTAGGAAGAACTTCCTAACTGTAAGAGCTGTTCAGCATGGAACTCTCTGCCTCGGAGTGTGGTACAGGATCCTTCCTCGGAGGCTTTTAAACAGAGGCTGAATGGCTATATTTACTTTGGAAACAGAGACTTCTATTGAGAGAATTGAAACATTTGTAGTAAAGAAGTAATGTAATTTCAGTGCTTGGGCATTAACATTTGGAGGAATACATAGTTGTTTCTAGAACTTACCTCTCAATACCAAGGGGTTTCTGTTTGTTTCCTAATTAAATTAAATTAAAATGAATGTTAAGATGTCCATTTGTCACATTTTATTTGTTCCAGAATGTATACCATAAGTAGTGAATGGGCATGTAGGAGTTTGTTGTTCAGTTATCATGTCTTTATCATGGCCCCCTTCAAAATATTATTCTGCTGGAAATTGTAGTTTAGAGCAGTGTTTCCCAACCTTTATTGAGCCGCAGCACACATTTTACATTTACAAAATCCTGGGGCACACCACCAACCAAAATGACACAAAATGACACTCTAACACAGTAATACATATAGTTAATATGTTTTAAATGTATTTATACACCCAGTGTGAAACCTGGGCCTGTTTCGATGAACACAACATAGATATTCTGGCAGGAATGGCAGAAACACAAAGGTGCAAACACTGATAGTCTATATCATATTTAGTAAATGAACACGGTAAGTACCGAAGTGAACAATAAACATAACATATTAAGTCTCAACATGAGAGTATATCCACGTGGGACACATCAATTCCCAGTCCTACCGCCAGTTTGTCATTCAAAAGCAAAGTTGCCAAGATGTTCTTGCTAATGGAATCCAGTTAAATCCACAAGGTGCTGGGTTATTTGTAATCCACATGAGAGGATGTTGGCAGACAGGGTAAACCCGTAGTCGGGGGGGGGGGGGGGATGGCCGGGAGGTGCCTGAATAGGAGTCGGTTGGAGAGGAAAGGAGTGTAGGTTTCCTCGGATGCCAATGCTTGATGGAAAAACGTCGACGGTATGCTAGTGCTGGTAATCCCCAGGCCGTGGTGGGTCCGTTTCACCCATATTCTGGGTTTTTTCAAGGCGAAAGATGAAAACAAATAGCAACCAACTTCTGAGGATATACAGAAATAGGCAATAAACAAGAATAGTCAGTACAAGAGTGCACAATAATAACCATAGTCAATAAATTAAGAATTACGTACCATACTAGGTAGAACCACGAGCATAACCCCATACCTGTATAGGAGGGGTGACCAAAAGGTAAAAGCTGAAGGAGGTAGTGTGTTTTTAAAGAGGAATGAAGCCTCACCGGGAGATCTCAATTAGCAGATGATTGCTAATGCGCATCATCAGGCAATCATGCCAATATTTCGTTGAGTGAAAGAGGGTCATTCATCCCACAAGGCCACTCAGAATTTAATTTTAGAATCCATTTCTTTTCAGCCTTTTATAGTTGGGCAGAATTGTCCCTGTGGATGTGGTGTGTAACACGCTCCAAGACCCTGAGTCTAAGGGAAGCCGGGTTATGTTGTTTCTGGAGGCAATGTCTATAAAAAGCCGAGTCTGTCGAATGATTCAGTATTTTGGAACGATGTTCAATAAATCTCACTCGTACACGTCTTTTTGTCTGACCAACATAAACTTTTGGGCAGTCGCACGAAATTGCGTAAATACAGAAAACCGAATTGCAGGTTGCATGGTCTAGGAGTTTAAAGTTGCATCTTTTAGACGGACTGTAAATTTCTCGGTCTGTATCAATGTTTTGACATGCAGAACAATTTGTGCAAGGCTTGGTGCCCGGGCTCAAGCTGCTACGGATTCTGGGAGTTCTAGGTTTGTTATGCATAAGGACAAACCTAGAACTCCCAGAATGTCTGTATATCCTCAGAAGTTGGTTGCTATTTGTTTTCATCTCTCGCCTTGAAAAAACCCAGAATATGGGTGAAACGGACCCACCACGGCCTGGGGATTACCAGCACTAGCATACCATCAGCGTTTTTCCATCAAGCATTGGCATCCGAGGAAACCTATACTCCTTTCCTCTCCAACCGACTCCTATTCAGGCACCTCCCGACCATCTTTTTCCCCCCCGACTACGGGTTTACCCTGTCTGCCAACATCCTCTCGTGTGGATTACAAATAACCCAGCACCTTGTGGATTTAACTGGGTTCCATTAGCAAGAACATCTTGGCAACTTTGCTTTTGAATGACAAACTGGCGGTAGGACTGGGAATTGATGTGTCCCACGTGGATATACTCTCATGTTGAGACTTAATATGTTATGTTTATTGTTCACTTCGGTACTTACCATGTTCATTTACTAAATATGATATAGACTATCAGTGTTTGCACCTTTGTGTTTCTATTGATACAATAACCAGGCTTGTTTACTCTCTAGGAATGGCAGAAAGACACACATGAAGCTCTTGCTCAACAGCTGTCAGTCTCTCTCTGTATTTAGCAAAAATGTGTCCATACAGCTTCAAAGTAGTCCACTAGTACTGTTCTTATGCATCGATACACCTCATGGAACAATAATGAGACTTCCACCTTCAATATATATGCTCCTGTATCATTCCAGGTGGGCATTAGACGAGTCCCTCGTGTATAACTGGTGAACAGGAGAGTTGTTACACAGTCACTAGAAAGGCTATCACATCCAGCCAATGCCAAATGTAGTAATAGTTGGTACACATAAACACGAAAACGGCCGAAAAAGGCAGCACGCCAGCCACTTCTTCGCCACCACCCGGCCCTTCCACCTCCCCCCCACACACAAGCAGCAGCAGGAGTTTGACAGGAGGGGGAAGAAAGGGGGGAAGAGAGGTTTTCCCGTGGCACACCAGGTGATCGCTCACGGCACACTAGTGTGCCCCGGCACAGTGGTTGGGAAACACTGGTTTAGAGAGCCACTAAAGCTTTTTGTTTCAGAATTGTAAATACTCCTTACTGAAATTGTGAATCCTAGGACTCCATAGGGTGGAACTATGAAAGTTAGTGAAATCATAGTCCTTGAACTATATAGTGTGAAAGTGTCCCATGCGTTTTAATCCTCCCCTTGCTACCAGGTAAAGACATGGCCAAATTAAGACTCCATACAATGGGTTCTTGGTATTCCTGGGGTTTGTTTCCAGGATCCCCCATGCATACCAAAAGTCCTATTATATACAATTATATAGTAAAATGCTGTATCTTATACAAAATGACAAAAAATGAACTGCCTATGTTTGAATTTATGGATGGATGAATCCATGGGTATGGAGGGCTGATTGTATCATTATATACACACAAAGTCCGCATTGCATCCTCAGGTTTGTTAGGGAGGGTTGCAGGGAGAAGTACATTTTTTCATACTTATTTATTTATTTAAAGTCCCCACAGAATCTGTTCCTGGTCTGTAAAAAAAACCTTGGTTTGTGTTTAAATCCAGTATTGAGGGCCAGCATAACTCCGCTCTGGGAGAAGAGTAGCAGGACTAATTTTCATAGTATTCCTAATGTCCACCATTTAATTTTCATAAAATGCTCTAGATGTTGGATTACCAAAGGCAGGGATATTATGTCACGTGATGTGACAGAGTATGGCCATGTCTGCTGGCACCGTAGTCTTGGACTTATGTTCCTTTTGGCTTGGCCCAACATCTTAAGTGTGTTTTTACAGGGAAAGGGGAATCTTCTGCTGGAAGAGGTGTGTGTGTGTGTGTGTGTGTGTGTGTGCATAACTGTGTGTATAAAGTTGTACATGTTTATACAACCTACAAACTTACCACAGACTTCAGATGAAGAGAGGGCTACACAATGGTGAAATTAGCAAGAGAACAGGCCGATCAAGTGCATTCTTTCTGTGACTCACACAATTATAACTATCTGGGGGACAGAATGATTGAATAGAACTAGTATTTACCTAGATTAAACAATTTGTCTTTTAGGTGACCAACTATTGACTCAATGTTTAACATATTTGGTTTTTGGATCAAGGAGCACAATGCAGCGCTTCAATAATCAATAGGCCCTTTGTTGCCTATCTCAATGGGAAAAGTCAGTCGGATCCTTTATTACCTCTGAACTGAGTATACCAATTCTGTTTGAGTTGGAAGTCTCTGATTTACTAATTGGCTAACATACTTTTGTAGCCTGGGGCATGGGAGCGTGAGGTTAATTGGAACAATTTGGAACCAAGAATGTTTAAAGGTGTAATTTCAGAAACACTCCATTAATGGATTTATGAACTCAATTAATAGGCTAAAATGTTTATTTTAATTTAGTTAGGATGCCTGTCGTCTACAGATTTCAGAGTGTTTTTAATGCTCAAGGATAATAAAGGAACATCACTCTTTTACAAAATATTCATCTAATCAAATATTAATGGAGTAGGAGACAAACTCACTGTGGGTGTTAAGTTATGTTCACAAAAACCAAATATGGCAAGTAAATTTGCTGATATTTGTGATGTTGATATGTGCACACTAATTCTTGTGTCCAGAGCTACCTCTCCAGGCTAATTCTTTTGTGGAAAAACATTTGAACCAGTAGGATTCTTGGTCTTAGAGCTGTGTGTGATTTCTACCAGTTCCTATTTTCCCAAACGACACCCTGTGATATTTCCTGGAGAATTCGAGAATTTCCCAGAGTGGAAATTTGTGAAAGGGAAACATGGAACTGGTGAAAATTCCCTTCTCCTTTCCTGTAATTTGTACCCATTGTTTTGACTCCTAGGACGTCATCACATGGAGGTCCCTAATGCGAGTGACAGTGGGGGATTTTCCAGACAGCATGGTAAATCCGTGGGGCAGTGGGGGAAACTGTCACCCAGCTTCCCTTTATCCTGTCCACATTCTATGTAATGAGAACATGGGAAGCCTCCCATGTTCTCAGGACTCTGTCCTAGGATGTTTCCAGGATTGAGCCATGATGGAGCCTTGTCAGAAGTAGCCCTGTGTCATGGCTCCATCCTGGTTTCATCTTGGAAGTGTCCTAGGATAGAGGTGGAGCCCAATGTGATGACGTCGTAAATCTCCAGGACAGCAGAAAACAAGGCTGCTCCCTTTTCCTTATGACATCCTTTTAAATATTTCAACATGGCGATCATGTCTCCCACCTTTCTCTTCCACAGGCTGAACATACCCAGCTCTTTAAGATACTCCACATAGGGCATGGTCTCCAGACCTTTGATAATTTTAGTTGCCTTCCTCTGGACACCTTCCAGCTTTTCAATATCTCTCTTAAATTGTGGTGCCTAGAATTGGACACAGTATTTCAGGCAAGGTCCAGATAACCAGGATTTTATATGGCAGTATAAAAGGGGACTGGATCTACACTATTTTATAATCCAGATTATCATATCAAATAATCCAGATTATTTGATTTTAACTGGATTATATGAGTCTTCATTGACATGTAATCCAGTTGAAAGCAGATAATCTGGATTTGATATGGCAGTGTAGAGGTGTCCTAAGTCATTGATAAAGATTTCTTTATTTCTTTTATTTAAAAAAAAATTGTACCCTGTCCTTCTCAACTTCCAAGGAGGGACTCTGAACGGCTTCCAAACAGGCAACAATTCAATGCCAAACATAATATAAAACACATAATAAATACATCCATATACACTAAAATAGTTTAAAATATACATTAAAACCAGTTTGCCAGATTAAAATCACCATATTAAAATCATCATCCAAAGATGTTGAACAGCACTGGATCCAGTACAGACCCCTGCGTTACTGCATTAGTCACTTCTTTCCAGAATGAAGAGGAACCATTCATGAACCCCCTTTGGGTCTGGTTGTTTACACCTAATAGTAGTATTATCTAGTCTACAATTTACTAGTTTGCATGATGTTAGAAGCAGTATTAACACAGCAGCATGAGCTACTTTGCTTACCACCCCTCTTTAAATCTGTCCTTCTGTCTTGTGTGTGCATGTGCATGTGTATGTGTGTATTAAAGTAATTAACAAACAGAACAATATAATATGAACAAAGCTCACAACTTCTTCAGTTGTTAAATATGAAGGTGAGCACAGTGTCATTTTTAGCAATGGAAGAAGATGGAAATTGAAACACTATGCTCATACTTTTTTTTAGTTTTGTTTGTTTCTCTGTATGTGTTTATAGTGATATACAGTGATTAACTACAGCCTTCTGGGATACAAGCCAAACCTGGGAGAAGTGTTATTTTTAAGAGAGTCTTGTTGGAATGATCTATTAATATTCAACAATTTCCTTAACAAAACCAACTGACAATGACTGATGGCACTTTGATAAATACTGCAGTGTGGAGAAATAGCACTGTAGTTACATGGGTTTCATGGCCTCCTGCATCAACTAGTCAGCATTCTTCATCACTTGTCATAGAAAAAGTTTTTGAATAGAGTTTTTGGCTGAAAAACAGGAAAATTCAGTCCTGGAAGAGTCATCACGGGAAAAGGGTCTCTCTACTGAAGCTTTATCACCAACCTTGTTTCCAAGACAATCCAAATTTTTCAAACTCCAGAGACAGAAAGTGAGGTGAAATCTTCTGAGCAGGGACACAGACAGCAAAACAAATGTTACAGGGGTATTAACCCTTCCATATGCTATCCAAAACTTTTTTAAATGATGGGATTACACTTTAAAAATGTATCTGTTCCAACTTACATACAAATTCAATTCGTAGATCTTCACAGTGCTAATCAATCAATCAGTAATGGACTGGTTCTAAAAATATTGGTTGAACGGAAACAAAGGAGCACAACCACAATTATAAGGCTATCATTCAATTTTTATAAGAAATAAATAATTTTATTTTAAAAATACATAAGTAGAAAAAGGTACCATTAAAATAATTTGCAGTGTACATATATTGTACATATTACTGGCAGTATATAGTAGACACTAAATGTAAATACAAAATTGTTTAAGCTGTCCCATTTGCCATTGAGCAAGCTGCCACCATGGCCAGTCTACTACTGAGTCCAATATTCTAACTACTATACATAGAGGAAATGCTGTGTTTTTTCTAAAGCATGCAATCTACGAGCAAGTTTTTTTTTAAAAAAACGTACTTCTAAAGATTCCAGCTTGCACATTAATTGTAACCAGTTGTTTCAGGTTTCCTGTTTCATTTAGCTTCATATCTGGTTCTTCTTTTTCTGAGATTTCCTGCTCTTGATTCTCTTTAATCTTTTCTTACAGCTGTTTGTCATGTAACTTTTCTCTCCAGGTTTTTCCTCCTCTTTAAGGGTGTTTGGCAAAGCCATGGAGGTTTTCAACAGATTCCATTTTATTTAACTTTGATACTTGATTTTATCCAATCCAATAAGATAATAAAATTGAACCCAAAATTGTGAAACTGACATACCTCATGACATGAAAGCAAGTTCATGGAGCTGAACCTCGTGAAATCCTTCTTCAGAATACGTGGTTCAGAACAAAAGCCAAAAAATGTATCATATTTACAATGCATCTGTATCCAGATTTGACAGGGAGGAATAGAAGGTGCTGCAGAATCTTTCTTTCTATAGAGTGCATGGTATACTGTACATCAGTGTTTTCCAAATCCTGGTCTACTTCACCTCCCAAAATTCCAGATAATTTAGCAAGGCAGAAGAGGCTTCTGAGAATTAGAGTCAAAACATCTGGACAACTGAAATTTGGACTACATGATTTTCTACATCTGCTAACTAATGAAGTAGACTTAATTAAGGCCCCTTCTACACTGCCATATAAAATCCAAATTATCTGCTTTGAACTGGATTATAGTGTAGATTCATATAATCCAGTTCAAAGCAGATAAAGTGGAATAACAGTTTGATAAACTGATATGTCAGTGTAGAAGGGGCTCCAAAAACCTCTCCTGGCCCAACATGAACAAACATGACAGAAATGGCAATCATTCTTAGCTGAAAGGACCTCATTTCCCAGTAGATGGGAGTGATAATTATGACCATGGCTACAGTGTCATGTGTTAAGATAAGTGGATGCACAGTAAAAAGTGCTACCAAAAAGTTCAGTAATATGTGCCATTTTATACAGCAAAGCAAGGAATTCTTTCTGCTAATCTTGCTGCATTACAGTTGGATTGGTTCAATCAAGAAAGGCATGATTGTCCTGAGTTTGCCAGATTAGTTTGAGATACCCAGGGCTCAAAGGGGTTTGCTGACCAACTAAGGGCTCTTCCACACAGCTCTATATCCCAGAATATCAAGGCAGAAAATTCCACAATATCTGCTTTGAACTAGGTTATCCGAGTCCACACTCAGATAATGTGCGATTTCCTGCCTTGATATTTTGGGATATAGGGCTGTGTGGAAGGGCCTTAAGGTAGTGGTTCTCAACCTGTGGGTCCCCAGAGGTTTTGGCCTTTAACTTCCAGAAATCCTAACAGCTGAGTGGGAAGATCACCACTGAGAAAGCTGTGTTCCTATTCATCACCCTCATCCTCATCCTGAAAGTAAGGATATCCAAAGAAGAATTTCTGGTGATCTGAAGCTTATCGTGATGCCCTTAAGTTTGATTTGAGAGCAGATGTTTCTTTAGGTACAATTGAAGACCTTTGAGCTTGGCTCTTACAAAGTCTATGTTTAGTTTAATTTCAAAGAGCTAAGAAAATGTATGCAGCTGACCTTCAATCTAGTCAAGCTTGCTATGTCTATCCTAACAGACTTGAAGAGAAATTGCATACAATTCTGGTCTGACTCAAAATCCAGCAATTGTATTGCTTACATGGATATGTTAACTTGTCCAGATGATAGTTGCTTGCAAGGAATTCTGATATTGAGTATCTGGTATTTACCATCTAACTGCCCTGAATTGGCAGGGACAGTCCAGTTTAAATCTCAGTTGTCCCACTTTGTCAGCTGCTTTTACAATGTCCCTGCATCTTTATCCTTCTCCCACTTCCCTCCTTTATTCTCATCTTACCACATTTGCAGCCAACTGAGGCCCTTTCCACACAGCTGAATAAAATCCCGCATTATCTGCTTTGAACTGGGATATATGGCACTGCGGAGGGAGATATTCCAGTCCAAAGCAGATATTGTGGGTTATTCTGCCTTGATATTCTGAGTTATATGGCTGTGTGGAAGGGCTCTAAGTTAAAGTAGTTATCAATTAATTCACCAGGGAGGAAAGGAGAAAAGGGATGCAAACTTCCCCTTCTCTGTAGCTCTAGGAAAAGCAAACTGCTGCAGCCACTCCTACAGTTGCTGGTTCCTTCATTACCAACTTTTGAGCACACTCAGAAGTTGTTTGCCCGATACGTCCTCTTAGTTTTCATCTGTGAAATATTGTAAGGTATATGCCATGTTTCACATGGTTTATCTTTCAACTTATATTTATGACCAATATGGAGGAGTCAACAAATCCTTCAGATGACCTTAAACAGAGCAAATTCCAGCTATAATGTTGCAAAAATTATTCAATAGCAGAGAAAAGAAACAAGCAATTATATCTTTAGGATATTCTTCAAATAAGCACCTTTGAGCCGCTATGCAATAGATTCTTGCTTTCAGTATGATTGATCTGCATCTCCCCTTTGCCACATATAAATGCCACATATAAATGTGTTCCTGTTAATTTCTGCAGCCTGCTTGAGAGAAAATAGTCTTTTCATTTTCATCTGTCCCTCCCCTTTGTACACCAGAGGGAGGTAAAAAGTGAATTAACGGTATCATAGACACATGGTACTTGGCTACTCAGATTACACCACAAAATCTGGGCTGTTCCTTTGGACAGGGCTGAGGAAAGGAACTTGTGAGTTGTAAGCAGCCCTTGGAAACAGAGCACTAGTGATATGACTGGAGACAAAAGCTTTAAGAAATAGTAACTACAATCACAGGTCTGTAAATCTATGTTAACTGCAGAGCTTGGCTGAATATTTCTAGTGGACATTTTATTATTTGCATACATAATCTTTAAAAGATGTTGCTTAGGTTTAATTTTGCTTCCTTTTGTGCTCTCCTGTTTCTCAAGATTCTATCTGATCTGCTACTGTTTGACTTTGTAAGAGTTAACTATCTAGGATTCAAGTTGTTGCTAAATATCTTCTGTCTGACAAACTTTGAAAATGTTTAATAGATCTCGCAAGGATTTATTGGATACTCTTTTAGCTAGAAAATACAAAACGTTTATTGCTGCATTGCACAGAATTTCTTTGCAATCTGTCTTCCTGCAGACTACCTCTAATGAAAAAGAAAAAGGGTTTTGCATTATTGCTTGTGTCTTAATTGAATGTTTTATCCTTTCTTTGTAAAAGAAAAGCAATTAGTTGGTTTTGGCCTTTGACCTATGAAATAAGGAACGTTCCTTTAAAAACCTCACATATTTAGTGAAAGTTAAGTTTGTTTTTTTAGTGGGAGTCAAGAAGGTGACATGATTCAATGTGACATATTGAATGTGAGCCATCTGAGACTGTACAGAGTTAAGCCCTTGCAAAAGCTGATTGCGTGTGTTGCAAAATATCAGAGAATAATTTAGATGCTGACAAAGTCCGCTTCTCCAAAACTTTCCTCTCTTTCTTTTCTCATTCCATTGTCTGGTGTGATGGAAAATGCCTGAGAATAGCCATATTTTCTTCATGGAATTTCCTTTACTATGAGTGCTGTGAAGTTTAGAAGATCTTCTAAGTTGCAAAGTGTAACGGCAGTTTTTTTCATTTATTGCTTGTAGGTCATATGACAAATGATTTCAGCTAACTTCTTCTAATCAATTAAAATTAGCAGTTAAAATGGTTATAGCTAGTTTCCTTATCACACATGCACATGCACACATACAATAAGGCATGGCTTGCTTTAATCTCAAATGTTCTCTTAATAATGATTACATTTGCTCTGTGGCATGTGATGGAATGTAGCTCACACGACTCCCATTAACACCACTAACAAGAACTGCATGTTGACTCTGATGAACAGTTGTCCTTAATAATGAATAGACTTCCAGCCTCAGACAGAGAGCGCTTATGCCTGTCTTGTTTTTAAATGACATTTTGATGGATACGTTATTTTCCAGACTGGTAAAAGGCAAGGCTTCCCTCCCCTCCAAGCCATGAAGGAAAGCCATGGCAAAAGCTGGTGTTTTGCCCATTTTCACCATGGCTTTCCTTCTTGCCTTGCAGGGGGGGGGGGAGCCTTGCCCAAACTGGAAATAACATCGGAAATAACATCTGAGACCTCTCCGAGAATGGCAACAGAGGTTTCAGAATGGCAATTCCACTTCCTGTTTGGGGCACTGTTCTCGATATCTCTTCAAATATCGGAAGTCCCGAAAAAAACTTCCGATAATCAGATGTATCCGATTATCGGTAGCAGGCCTACTATCTATGTATGTTATCCAAAAGCCTGGTCCCAGAACCACAACATCCAGCCCTTGGTCAGTGCAGGATCTCAGTACTGTTTTTCCTAACTACATTAATTCTCTATCCACAGATTCCACTATCTGTGGCTTGAAAATATTCACCTTGATTCTGCCATTTGAAATAAAGGACACAATGTTACTATGTGTGTGTGTATATATATACAGTGTGTGTGTGTGTGTGTGTGTGTGTGTGTGTGTGTATCCATGAGCAGTCCTGGAACCAAACTCCAGTGGACAACAAGGGTCCACTGTATACAGAAACCCCTCAAAATTTATTTGTGGCTATAGAAGAATGGCTTAACCAGCCCTATTGTAGGTGAGTAATTAAGTCTGTATGATACAATCCAAATACATTTGAGGATCTTTTTGCTTTTAAACTTGAACAGCAGCAATTGGGTCCCCAGATATTTTAGCCTTCAATTCCCAGAAATCCTAAAAACTGGTAAACTGGTTGGGCCTTCTGGGAGTTGTAGGCCTAAACACCTGGGGACCCATAGGTTGAGATCTTATAAAATTACAACTCCCATAATTCCCTAGCATTGATGTATGGCAGTTAAAGTGGCACAAAGTTGCATTAGTTCCACATTGTTGGTGAACTTTTGGAAGGCAGGAACATCTCCTCAGATTTTAGCAGGGCCTGGGGAAAGAATGACAGACCCAAGATAGAAGGAAGCAGTTGGTTCAAGAAAGTAGCCTGTCAAAGGAATCATTTTTTACAAGTAATTGATTGAAAGATTCAAGAAAATGAAGGAAAAAAGAGAGGCCCAAAAAGGAGAAAACCTAAAAAAAGAAAAAGAAAAAAGTATGGGTGCTGAACATAAGATCATGTGGCCTTGATATGCAAAGTTGAAAGATCCCAAAGTCTACATGTTACTTTGAAATACGCAGTCACGCCTTGAACGGTAATATTTAATTGAAGATCTCTTTCAAGAACATATCTATATCCACTGAAACTAGACCAGTGGTTCCCAATCTTTGGTCCTCTGGGTGTTTTGGATTTCACCTCCCACAATTCCTGGGAGTTGAAGTCTAAAAGAACTGGAGGACAAAAGGTTGGGAACAACAGCACTAGACAGATTCGCTGCAGAACAGTCTTAGGGTTGGCAGGACACTGAACTACTTAACTTGGACATTATAATAAATGAAATTGTCTCCTGATTTTCTAGCACTCCAAGAAACGCCCATCCCTGATAGTTCCTTATATAGAATATCCTAGTGAAATGCCTGTCTTCCAATTTAAGCCATGTCTTTCCTCATTTTTAATGGGCTATTCAAATAAAATTCTGTAATTTATGTAATGGTAAATAGTTTATGGTCTTATTTTGCCCTTCTAGAAAGAACAGATGGTAGCTTAAACAATTTTGGTTTTGGATAAAAAGCCTAAAGTATTTGACAGATCGTATCCATCTGTAAGGAAGAAATGAAGTTTGTTTAAAGTAAACAAGACAAATCCAAAGAATTTGAATCAGCCTTGAAAAAAAGCAGTTTAAAAGAATACCATGCTCTTCCAGATGACTATGTTATGTTGCCTAACCTTTACCCAATCAAGACATGTTATGTACATTTAAATGTGTCATTTTGTCAGGAGCAAATTAGAGCAATCAAGGAATGGAATGTTCATTGGGTTGGACACTGGGCACTGCTCAGCATAATGTTTCCAGTGAATAACTGACATCTATTAAAAGCAGCCAGTAAAATCAAGATATTCTCTGTTTGTATGAATACATGTGAATGAGTGGCACCTTGGCTAGAGTTTAGACCAAGTCTGGTACAAGACAGATATCTGCTGGGTTAAAAACATGAAAGCATCGAGGGCAACTCTACTTGACAGACAGGTATTCTGTTTTAAAGTGGACCAAGCTACATATTTACTTGAATTTGAGAAAGTCACTTGTAGTTCATAAAAGTCACTTGTAGTTCTCATGCTGGCTGAAGGATTCTAGAAGTTAACAATAATAGTTCGACACAAAATATGCATTTAAATGTTCATATTTATATTCAAAGCATTATAGAAAAGTGACAATCTTATTCTTTATAACAATAAACATCCATAACAATACCGTGTCCAGGGCACAGCTGGGACGACGCAATGTCTATGAGGAGTAAATCTCAGTAAGTCCAGTCTGTGCACCCTAGGGCCGGTAGTCCAAAGCTCGATGAGAGCATGACACAGGTAAAGGGATGCAGGCAGGAGTAATCCAAAACTATAGACCAAGAATGAACCGGAGCCAGCAATTCCAAGGCTCCTGGGAATGAAAATAAAGCAAGCCGACGGAAGAATATCCAAACACAATCGAGGCCACTGAATTCCGTTTTGTGGTCTTTTTCAAAGGCTAGATATCCATCAATGTGGTTGAAGTCCTGGAAGATTACAATATATACATAATATACAGCATTGTGGGAACAGTACATAACCTCAGGAAATCATAATATTAGCGAAATCGCTATACATACCAAAGTAAAGGAGAATCCAACCACGTTACATCCAGTGCGGTGACCAGTTAAGGTGATATACCACAGAATACATACACATTAAATACATTATCCTAAATTAGGAGCGAATGCAGATTGACCGGCTCATTAAGGCCAAAAGGTAATTCTGAATTTAATTGAAGTCTGTTTGGATTCCTGTGTCATTCAAGTGATTTCTAGAATGCCAGTTCATCTCTTATGCAGGAGACCGCCAGCCTCCATGTCAGAGCTCATAGTTTGCAAGTAACAGGCTTCCAGCTTAGTCACTAGCATCTCCACCAGTTGAAACTGCTGGCTTCAGTTTCAGTGGGGTGGTGAACCCTACTGGTTTTTAGTATAGGTTTTTTAAAAACACATTTTGTTTGGCATTAAACTTATTTGGGGATTAGACAACTACTTTAGACAACATGAGCAAATAAACTAACCTATTCATATGAGAGCCCATAATTTGCCCTCATCATTCTCAGGTAGAACTGGCAAGACTCTTGCTTGAGACTTTGGAGAGTCTTTTTCAATCTTATCAAATGTAGCTGACTTATGCTGGTTCAGCCATAGTTTACCCATGGAGTCTGTGAGCTCCCATCCCACAATGCAGAGGAACTTCCGGCAGGGTTCCATGGGTAAACTATAACAGAACTGGTGGTTGGCGTGGTGGCAACATGAGAGGCTTCCTGTGTTGTACCAGAAGCAATGGGGGAAGCCACGCGATCAACACTCTCCCCTCACTGGTATTGGTATACTGGTAAGCTGGGTGACAGGTTCCCCATGCCCTCCAATGGGCACTGCTGGATTCAGCACAAGTTGTGGTGATTCTGACTGCCTTTATTACAAGGTCCCTAGTGTGAACAACGCTGACAATTAGGCTTGGGCCCAAAGCAGTTCAAATGAAAATGATTTGTAATATTTGGTGGTCCATTTTATACAATCCCTGAAAACAGAACAGGGAGGTGTGAGCTGCAAAGCACAGCAAAATGGATTAGAGTCAGATTTTATTGGCTCCTGGAGAGGAAGGAGTTAACCCTGCAATATACTAGAAGCAGAGATCTGCCCGTGAGGCTCTTGGAGAAGATGGGATTATTGCCGTGTTTTTCCCCCTCCCCAGCAGAAGCAAAGTCAGTCCATTTCTTTTTGGAAAGTTCCCTAGGCGTCTCCTCCAGAGAGGGCCCTGCTAGGAACTAGTCTTCCCAGCAGCACTTGCATGGGGTGGACATTGAAAAGTCTCTTGAGTTCCTCTCGGGGCATGATGGAAGTTTTTCTCTCTCTCTGTTTCTCAGCCAATAAAAAGCCTGGTTGTATCCATGCTCTGATTGCCTGAGAATGGACACAAGTGGCAACTACAATTCCCAGGACCCTCTCTTGCAGTTTGTCTTATTTTTAATGTATGGTTAAAACTTAAAACAATTATTTAAAAATCAGTAGATGATGAATTGTTTTGAAACTTGGCAAGCTTGCGTTTGTAAATAGGATCTAAAACTGAGGTAGATTTCATGCAGATACGCCTTTAAATGACTGTCACACCTCAAGGGCCTCAGGCATCACTTTTGCTTGAACGGACCTGCAGCTGTGATGGCATCAAGGAGCCATCCAAGCCATCTTGTTACACTCTCAAACCTTGCCCTGGGCCTCCCGGCCTTTCCCGTGAGAAGCTAGGGATGAATGCATAACAGAGGCAGCTCAAGGTTGTACCAACCAGCCTCCCTGATAGCGAAGCGCTCCAAAGGAGCCGAGAGTCTGCCTCCCTTCCGTCCAGATGTGAGCCGCTAACGAGCAGCGCATTCCTGAAAGACTGAGGTTCATAACATATAGATGACCATCAATCATGGAACAGTGACACTCGATGCACATAGATCAAAGCCAGTGAACACTATAATTACTGTCACGATGCAGGGTCTCGGCCCGGCCCCTTAATCACACACACAGAGACGGTAATCAGCTAACTATTTATTGAATAATAAAAAACAGGTGAAAAGGGTAATTGTCCATAAAAAGTATCAAAGTAGCAATGAAGGTAAAGAGTCTTAAGTAAATCCAAAGGCAAAGGCTTGGCAAGGCTCCGCAAAACAAAGCTGATCAAAAACAGACTTGGTCTGTGGCAAGGTAAACAAGGCAAGGTTCATGAAAGTAAACCCAAGAAACTTCTTGGCATGGCACGAGCCTAATCCTGGCTCCGTGGATCTTCGCCGCTTCACCCCCTTCCGAACAGAAGTGGCCGAGCTACTGAGGATCCTTTCCCACGGATCCTATACTTAATTCCCTTGGCGAGGCCCCCGACGCTCTAGGCTGCGGCGCCAATCTGTGCCACGGGATCTACCGCTTCTCTGGCGCTCTAGGATGCGGTGCCAATCTCTCCTGCTGGACTCAATGCTCCGTCTCCTATCAAAGCTCCGTCCTTGCCTCCCAGCACCTGGGTCACTATCTTCGTGAGAGCCGAACTCCCTTTCGGCTTCCATGGGCTCATCCTCCACTGTTTCCCTGATCCTTTCCTGCGACCCGAAACCACCTGGTTTCAAATACGGATCTGAGTCAGCACTCTCAGGGTCAGCCTGACTTTCCCAGCTATCATAGCCGTCAGGCCATTCATCATCCCAGGCCAAGCTCTCTGTGGGAGAGGAAGGCCCAGCTACCTCGTCATCCCCTTCCTCCATGTTCTCATCAGCTGCAGCTGGCCCTAATGCAAGTGGGACCCCCGGTGCTGCCCCCTGCCCCCCAGGCACGAAAGGGAACTGGGTTGCTACAATTACCAAAGGATTCCCATTGTGGGCATCTCGTACCAACGCCGCACTAAGGAGACACTACTGGAAGAAAGGCCGCATCGGGCTTTCCAGCAAGCTTGTGCCAGCTAGCTAACAGCGGGCTGACTTGATCCTGCGTTGTGCCTTGTTCCTTGCTCACTGCCACGACTACGTGCAGATCCAGTGCTGTTCCTGCAAAGACTTCATTGCTACAGAACTTTATTGCTATTGAGGAGCTCTTCCCTGCCCCTGTATTCGGCGGGGATCCTTTAAGAGACTTTCCATTGCATCCGGCTTGTTCCTGTTTTCCCTCCCCTTGGGATCCTTTGGTGCGGATTATATACTTGCCGCCGTTCCTGTTGATTGCTGCTTCCTGGAGGCCTTATATTGCCTCAGGCTCTTTCCTATACCTGCCTATTCTAAATAAAACCCATTGTACCATAGCTGCTGTGTGGTCTTTCCAGGAAGGTCAGGTCCCAAGGGCCCAGGGAGGCGACAATGACTAAGGATTGGTGTTTTTAAGTTTCCCATTGTAGCCAATGGGCCAAATCTTTGCTGAATGAAAATGGCAACTCCCCTCCTAATTTAAGTACTTTCCCAGTAAACAGAATTAGGGGTCCACCAGCAATAGACCCCCAAACGGCATGCCTTTTGTCCGAATTACACACTTCTTCTGACAATCTTTCTTACAGCCTTTGGGGGGCCTTGGCTGAGATTGTCTAAGTCAGTGTTTCTCAAACTCTGCTCCTCCAGATATTTGGGACTTCAGCTCCCACAAGCCCTAACAGCTGTGTAATTAATGTAGAAACACTGGTCTAAGTTATGCAGATAAACAGTTTAACGAACACGGCTTCCCATGCAGTAAGTAATGTCCCTTACTTTTGATCATCTGCAGCCATAGTATGTATGACAGTAGAATGACAGTAGAATAGAGAGCACGGCTCACCAGGTGTTTTAACAGCAACTGACTTCTGACTATCTTGTTTTTAAAAGTTATTTCTTCATTTGGGGAGACTCACTGTGGTGGCATTTGCTTTGAATCATGAACTCATTTCACAAAAGCAGTATATATCTCCTTTCTATTGACTAAATTAATAATGATCACTCCATGCAATGCATTTGGGAAGGCTGCTACAGATGGTGCAAGGTGTGATTCTTCTCCATTATGTCACAGACAAAACAATGCCTTTTATAGCTTCTTTGCAGCTGGAAGCTTATATATGTTTCTGTTCTAGACAAAATTGATTTCTTCTGGAACTGGAAGTGATAGATACTGCCCATTGTTGCTCTTCCAGTTAGAGGTGGGTTTGATTGCTCTGCTTAGTTCTGCTTCCGCTCACTTGCCTAGAAATGGAATGATCCTGTTTCTTTTACTGGCAATAAGCAAGGAATTAACAAGATGCTTTAGGCTAACCCTTGTACTATATCAAACTGATAGTGTCTAGAAAGTCTCTGGGAATTTTATTTAATACTAGCTTGGCTACCTGGTGATGTTTGGGTAATTTGAAAAGGGCATTGTTTGTTTTTGGATGTTAGGTGGTATCACTTTGGTCATATGTTATGCTATTTCTTAGAGAGAGAAAAATGCTCAATCTTTGCTTTTGGTTTTTTCAAATTAATGCTCCAATTAGAAAATGCATAAGGATGTGGATGAACTACAATTCCCAAAAATCTTGGGTCAGTCTCCCCCAAACTCTGCCGGTATTCCCAGTTGGGTCAGTATTCCCAGTTGGCCATGTGTGCCAAGTTTACTCCAGGTCCATCATCAGATGGGTGCAGTGTTCTCTGAATACGGGTGAACTATAACTCCTGGATGTCAAGGTCAATCACTTCCAAACCCAGCCAATATGCAAAGTTGGCCATGTTGGGTCTGTGTGCCAAGTTAGTTCCAGATACATTGTGGGTGGGATTCAGAGTGCTCTTAGATTTCAGGTGATCTACAGTTGTCTGAAAATAAATTCAGATTATGAGGTTATTTGATAAGTCTTGCTGTGTGTATTCTGTGGAAATTAAAGTTGTTCCACTGCGTTTTGGTCGATAATAATAGTAATAGTAATAATAATAATAGTAGTGGTGGTGGTGGTAATAATAGTAGCAATAATACGTGTAATTAATATGGAAATAAATCTATGGTGTTAGCAGGATTGTAAGCAAAAAAAGTAAAAAGTAATTATATATCAGTATCAACAAACTGAGATTCAACCATTTTAGAAAAAGAAAATCATGATTCTAGTGGTGATAACTTCTCTGGGAGCAATTCCAAATGGGCTAACAAGATATAATACAAGAACAAATAAATACAAATAAATAAAATATCTGAATTAAGTTGCCATGGATAGGACCATAGCAGCTCAGTTATGAAAAGTGACACTATTTGGAACTTGCCACATTACCCAACAATACTTGATTCTTGGGCAGTATCCAAAACACTGATAATTTAGAACTCTAGCCAGAAATAGTGGACAGTGAAGCAGAGATAATACATTGTAATTATTAATTGGTATAGAGAGTGAAATGAAAAGCAAAAGGAGAATCCCTTGTGAATGCCATTGGGGCTTCTCTGAACAGGAGGATCTGCCCACATAAGATAATGAAAAGGTACTCAATACATTTTGTAGAGCTTGTTCTAGTCATAAGTAACACATTCTCCCTAAGTACATATTTGTATAACAAAGGGCTCTAGTACGAGAAGGGAAGTAAATACTGACTTGATTTATTTTTGCATGTTAAACAGAAAAGCTTCATTTTCCCCCTTGATGACAGTCATTGTGAGATTCATTCTTTCTAGATCAAGATAACATTTGTGCGTTTTCATGAGAGATTTTGTACATTTCTGCAAAAATGAACCATTTGGAAAATGCAATTAACTCTTGCTTTGCCCTATGAATCAGGAAAAGTGGGTTAAATGGGATGTTTGTGTTTGTGATAAAATAATAAGCCTGCCTTTTTGTACTTGCTCTGTGTTGCCTGAATGCTAAGATTCACAAAGAAGAAGTATCCTACTTCCAGTAAGTATCCCAGAAGTTTTGGGTTTAAACTGGCTTTGCCCCATTTCAGGTAAAGTTGCGGGATACTCTAGAAATTGCTGGAAACTCCAGAGTTTGCCATGCCTTTGCAGCAGTCTGGACAAATGGATTATATCCATTTTGGTCTCATCTGCTGTCCAGATAGGACACAGGTGCCACCACTTTTTCCTTGCATATATCAGCACAGGGAAAGGGAGTGGATTGTGGCCATGTTACTACTGTTGTTGCAATTGCTAGAAGGCTATAGATATCAATGAAAGCTTCTGGCTGTTGCTGATATGGGCAGAGACACCTGCATGACCAGCTGATCTCGCCTTTCTCTTCCTGGCCTCACGGGTTTCTCTGTTGTTGTAAGATAGGGGCACCCATGTGATAAAGAAGAAAAGGGAGATTATGAGAAATTGTCACAATGCAATGGCATTGTTCTAAGATGACCCCATGCATGCAAAATTATCAGTAATTTCTACCCTGGTATGACTAGTTTGTGCAAGGAGAAGCCTTGCCTTAGTCAGCATCCAGTACTGGGACTCTTCTTTGGTGCATATTTAGACCTCTTTATTTACTTACTTACTTTATTTATGTACTAGCTGAGGACCCGGCGGTGCCCGGGTTATTTGAGGAAGGCATTGTGTGCCAAGGTTGGTTCCTATTAGATGTTTATGTGGCTTGCAGTGGTCTCAGGAAGTTAGTGAAGGTACTGCAAGTCCCATTGGCCATGGTCCATCCCCCTCCCAACAGCACCAGGATGTAGAGTGGGTCATGGGGGCTCTTAGTGCCACGTTTGGTGTTGATCATTCATTGGATGAGGGTCGCAGTAGTCTCAGAAGGTGAGTGAAGGTACTTCAAGTCCCGTCATCCATGGTCCACCCCCCTCCAAACAGCACCAGGATGTAGAATGAATCATGGGGGCTCTGTGTGCCAAGTTTGGTCTTGATCAGTGTTTGGATGAGGTTGGCAATGGTCTGGTGAAATGAGTGGAGGTACTTCAAGTCCCATCATCTGTGGTCCGCCCTCCGAACTGCATCAGGATGTCCATTGGGTCATGGGGGCTTTTTGTGCCAAGTGTGGTCATGATTATGCACTGGATGAGGGTTGCAGTGGGCTTGGGAAGTGAATGGAGGTACTTGAAATCCCATCCTTCATGGTCCATCCTCCTCTAAACTGCAGTAGGATGGAGTGTGGGTCATGGGGGTACTGTGCGCCAAGTTTGGTCTTGTGGTTCAGGGCTGCCTTGGTCTATGGGGAATGAAGAGTTTGAAAGTACTACAAATCTCATAACCTGTGATGGTACTTCAAGTCCCATCATCCATGGTCCTCCCTACTCCAAACTGCAGTAGAATGAATCATGGGCCATAGGGGCTCAGTGTGCCAAGGTTGGTTACTGTTATTTCAGGCCATACACAATGTCCCATTAACTGAGGCCTAGTCAGGGAAATCAAGTTAATGAAGCCGTACTGTAAATTTTGGGCCTGGTTTGTGATTTGTAGGGGCTACAGTGTTTTCTGGGAAGTGAATTGGGTGAAGGTACTGCAAATCCCATCATTCGTGGCCCATCCTGTCCTAAACTCTCTTTTGGGGCCTGGCCATACACAATGTCCCATTAACTGAGGCCTAGTCAGGAAAATCAAGTTAATGAAGCCTTACTGTAAATTTTGGGCCTGGTTTGTGATTTGTAGGGGCTACAGTGTTTTCTGGGAAGTGAATTGGATGAAAGTAGTGCAAATCCCATCATTCGTGGCCCATCCTGTCCTAAACTCTCTTTTGGGGCCTGTAATGTTCTGGCCTGCTCTGCTGGTAATTGGTAACTTTAAAAGGCCAAATGGCAGGCAGCCGTTTTCTAAAAGCTGAGGGGGAGAAGAAAACAGGAATCCATTTTGTTTTCACAGAGCCAAGTGGGGAGGGAATGTTGATGGTGCATTTTCCCCCTCAGTGGGAAGAAATCCTGTTGTTTGAATGTAGAGGCCTGGATTCTGGGATGCTGGCTAATCAGTGGCAATCAATGCCCTCTGTCTGGTGCCTTAGAATTTTGGAGTGGCGAGGCTGGCCAATCAATGGACTTTATGCAAATAGCTGCCACAATTTTCCCCTCAGTGGGAAGAAATCCTGTTGTTTGAATGTAGAGGCCTGGATTCTGGGATGCTGGCTAATCAGTGGCAATCAATGCCCTCTGTCTGGTGCCTGTAGCAACCCAGTTCTCTTTCGTGTCTGGGGGGCAAGGGGCAGCACCGGGGGTCCCACTCGCATTAGAACCAGCGGCGGCTGAGGAAGATTCTGAGGAGGATTTGGAGGGAATGGAAGAAGGGGTTAATGAGTTAGCTGGGCCTTCTTCTCCCACAGAGAGTTTGGCCTGGGATGATGGATGGCCTGACCCGTACGAGAATGTGGAGGATCAGAGGGATTCAGATAGCAGTGATAGCGAAGGCTATGAGAAACCAGGGGGGCACGGGTCACAGGAACGAATGTGGGAAACGGAGGAGGATGAGTCGATGGAAGCGCAAGGGGAGTTTGACTCTCACGAAGATAGGGAACCAGGTGCTGGGAGGCAAGGTCGCAGCTTTGATAGGAGACGGAGCATCGAGGCTAGCAGGAGGGGCTGGCACCACAGCCTAGACCGGCCAAAGGGGGCAAGGGCCCGGAGCATAGATTGGAGGAGAAGCCTAGAACGGCGGGGTCCTCGCCAAGGGAATTAAGTATAGGATCCGTGGGAACGGATCCTCAGTACCTCGGCCACTTCTATCCAAGTGAAGTGTAGCGAGGAAAGGACCACGGAGCCAAGCTGCGGCTCGTATCTTGCCAAGAAGTTTCTTGGAGCCTTGTTGGAACTTTGCCTTGTTCTTCATCCGCTTGGTTTTGCGGAGCTTTTGCCAAGCCTTGTACCAAGACCCTTGCCTTTGGATTTTGCTACAGACTCTTTACTTTTGAACTGAACTTTCAATACTCTATGGACAATTGCTTTATCATCTGTTCTTCATTCTTCAATAAAATAGTAGTTAGCTGATTATCGTCTCTGTGTGTGTGATTAAGGGGCCGGCCGAGTCCTTGCATTGTGACAGTGCCTTAGAATTTTGGAGTGGTGAGGCTGGCCAATCAATGGACTTTATGCAAATAGCTGCCACATTTTTCCCCTCAGTGGGAAGAAATCCTGTTGTTTGAATGTAGAGGCCTGGATTCTGGGATGCTGGCTAATCAGTGGCAATCAATGCCCTCTGTCTGGTGCCTTAGAATTTTGGAGTGGCGAGGCTGGCCAATCAAAGGACTTTATGCAAATAGCTGCCATATTTTCCCCCTCAGTGGGAAGAAATCCTGTTGTTTGAATGTAGAAGCCTGGATTCTGGGATGCTGGCTAATCAGTGGCAATCAATGCCCTCTGTCTGGTGCCTTAGAATTTTGGAGTGGCGAGGCTGGCCAATCAAAGGACTTTATGCAAATAGCTGCCACATTTTTCCCCTCAGTGGGAAGAAATCCTGTTGTTTGAATGTAGAGGCCTGGATTCTGGGATACTGGCTAATCAGTGGCAATCAATGCCCTCTGTCTAGTGCCTTAGAATTTTGGAGTGGCGAGGCTGGCCAATCAAAGGACTTTATGCAAATAGCTGCCACATATCCACCCTCCGCACACATACATACATACAAACATTCCGCTTTATTAAGGTATACAGATTTATTTACTTCATTTCTATCTTGCTTTCTTGACCCCGGTGGGGACTCAAGGTGGACTCGTTTGTATTCTTTGTCTTTCTCTGTTCCCTGATTATACTCAAAATATACGCCCATGACCGAATTGCTCTAGTCAGATGACTACTGAACGAGATACATAATGCTGTTGTGGGGTTGATGTCTGATGTCTGGTCGATGTTTTTGCCTTGAAAAGGTGACTGATGTAGGCCTTACCTTTTCAAAAAGAAAGTTAATATTTCTTTATGATCAACTGATGCTCCATGCGAGATCTAATTTTAACTGAATTTTTAGTAAAACCCACTCTTGACATTAGTATCATGTACAGTCCACTAAGTGTTGAGAAATGCCAAGGTATAAGTACTGAGTTTAGACATTTGAGACATTGTATATAATATTTGTGTAGTATCTTTTACATATCATTTTATTTATCTGTTGCGGGCATTTATGACCCATCTTTCTATCAAACATATCCAATGTAGCTTACATTTTAGGTTTAATACAACACAGTTAATCTTTAAAAACAAAAACTAACACCATAGAAACCATCTAAGAAGAACATTGTTAAAAATAAGAGCCTGAATCCTATCAGTTCTATCATGTAACTTTATGTATATCTAGCTATGTAGAAGAGATGTTAAGAAACCCCTTTACGGAATTGCAGAGTAGTGAAATAGAACACTAGCAAAAGTTCCCAGTATGCTTGATGTGCACTGGGATTGATGGAATATGCATCTCTTTTCTGCATTGGTCTTGTTGTGCATTTCATCTTGCTTAGGTCAGTGAGCCTAGCCACAATAATCAAACGTTTGCATTTGATGTAGTTTTTAGCTCCAGTATTTGTTAATCAACTATAGCACATCTAGCACAGAGTTGGTTTGTAAACCACGTGGTACTTCTGAAATAAAGACCACAATAATTTCCTGTGGTAAAATGGAACATAATCTATAATTTACAAAGGAAATCAAAATAGATATAATAAAAGGATTTTGGTTTGTAGAGCAACCCTGATACCAAGCTCCAATCTCATTAAAACCCCATGAACCACACAAATACATCAAGGGCATAATTTGGGTGTAAGTATTTTCCTTGGAATCCCAGAAAGACTGGCATTTGCAATTAATGTGGTCAGAAATGTTTTTGTTTCTTTAAATCTATGATACAAAACCAAACAAAATCCGGATCTCAAAGATTTTGTAGACAAAATTACAGTAACAATATGACTTAGACATTTGGGTTATTTTCCATAGCTTAGTGAGGCTAGACATCAGCCTCTACCTTTTCATAATGAACTTGAATGTATATTTTCTGACTAAGTCCACAAAAGCTATAACTTGCAGTTCTCTAACATTATTTTTTTACATGTACCACACTGACTCTACTTTGGAAACTAAGGCTACAATATGCAATGTAAAAACACTTGAGCTGCCATGGCTCATACTGGGAGTTATAGTTTGATGAGGCATCAGCATTCTTTAGCAGAAAAAGGCTTGTAAATTGTAATTCTTGTAAATTAAAGTTCCCATTATTCCATGGCATTGAACCATGGCAGTTAAAGTGGTACCAAACTACACCACGAGTCATCTTTCCAAAAACATTTTATGTCATGGAAGTCTACTCTTCAAAGAAAAAGAAGAAAAAACAATTGATCCTGTCACTAGCGATGAAACCCCTGGCATATTTAGATTTTATTTCACTTTAGTTTACTCCATTACTTTACCAACAGGGGAAGTAATGTTTCTATTAGATGATATTTATTATATATGGATGTACAAGTTTGTGTTGTCTTGAGGTGCTGATTGGAATAAAATAAGGAAAGAACAGCCTTATTTAAAATTCCGTTCAAACTACAGATAGCAACATAGCAAGCTCTGTCTAGAGCTGCTTGCTCAAATCTGTTTTTCTTTCCAAAAATGAACTTTGAATGAATACTTCCATGTATTTTAATTCTGGTGATTTTCCAAAGAGTTACACCCTAGTTGGCCCCCACGATATACCACTCTACTATATATTTTTAGGCCTGAACACATTCACATGTTCATTGCCCAAAATTTAGATGTTACAAGGCCTGTCTTAGTAGTTGCAAACACTATGTTCCTGTGTGCTGCCTAATCATTACCACTACTAGCACGAGCTGCTAAATAAATGATGGATTTCATGTATGTGGTTTACTTAATGTTTCAGGGGGAAATCAGGAACTCTGGCTTGTCTCTCCATTGACAAGCCAGAGTTTCTGGTTCATAGGTCACACTAAATAAACCGCTGTGTAGTCAGTCCCATTTGCAGAAGGAGCCAAGTGAGTGTGGATGAGTGACATGTATCTTCTCAAGTCTTTAGCATTCTGGCATAATTTGACATTCAAATAACCCATTGAATTGTTAAGAAGGCACAAGAGCATAATTAGCCATCATGACTCAGTCGCTGTATTTCCTCAACTGATCAAAAAGAACGTGTGAGTCCGAGTGTTTCAGGTTGAGTTCTCAAAGTGGTGGACTCCTATATTAAGTATTATTAAAATGATATTACTGTCAATTTTAGCCCCATGCTCAAGGCTAATGTCTTACACACATATTTATTAGAGCAGAGGTCCCACTGAATGCTGCAAATGTCACATTCAGCTAGTCAGCACCCCACATCAACGTTTCTATACCATTGTTCTACTATAAAGGTTGCAAAGTTGCTTGTGATAGAGTTAAAAGACAAAAGCAAAAAACAGTTAAATATGTTAGAATAACCAAAGCAAGCAAATATTAATACTGACAGCAATTATATGAAGACAGGGAAAATATCAGCCATAAAAGATCTGTTGAAATACAATTAGTCTTCCATATTTGTTCGATCTATGTAAAATGAAAAGCTTTCCAACGCACAAATGGGGACATCCCGTAGAATGTGGAACTTCTGCTAATCTTATAAGAGACATACTTTCTGACTCCCAAATAAGGGGCAGTCCTTATAATAGGGGGCATCTGACAACCCTAGCAGCTCACAGAAAAATAAACAAAACAATATAGGAAAATGTGTTGGAAAACTTCTACAGCTGGTGATATTGTTATTTTTGAATGAAAATGTTAAGCATTGAGCATAAATATGTGGATCTCCATATTCTAATGAATCAAACTAATTCCACTATCTTTTATGGCACGATTCTGCGCAAGCTGTTTTGATTGATGGTTTTGCATCTGCTGTTACAGTAGCAGAATGATAGATTCAAACATCAGTCTTAAGAATTTTACTTCTATTCAAGAAGAAAAACAGGCAGCACAGATTTTCTTCTTCAACATGGTTGAGCCTTTTTCATAGAAACTCCCCTCCTCACCAACATGTAGTTGATTGAATTTAGTATATTTCAATTCTTCAATCATATGATCATAATTAACATTTTCTCTAAACTATTTCACACAAGGGTTGCACTTTGTCATGCATTAAAACAATATATTTTAGCCTTCAGCTAAAAGACACTGTGAAGAGTCTTTTAGATCAGTGTTATTCAACCTTTTTTGAGCCGTGGCACATTTTTTACATTTACAAATCCTGGGGCACACCACCAACCAAAATGACACAAAATGACACTCTAACACAGTAATACATATAGTTAATATGTTTTTAAATGTATTTATACACTCAGTGTGAAACCTGGGCCTTTTTCGATGAACACAACATAGATATTCTGGCAGGAATGGCAGAAAGACACACACGAAGGTCTTGCTCAATTTATAGTTAACACACAATCAAAGAGCATCCTGAACTTTTGCAACAATGGAATTGAACCAAACTTGGCATATTGAACTCTCATTACCAGGAGAAAGTACTGAAAGGGTTTACTTGGGAATTGACCTTGAGTTTGGAAGTTGTAGTTCACCTACAACCAAAGAGCACTGTGGACTCAAACAATGTTATGTTATGTTGTTGTTTGTTTTCTATCCAGAATCACAATGTTGGAAGGAGGTTTGCCACTTGAAGGTCCCTAAAACAGGCATGGGAAAACTTCGGCCCTCTGGGTGCTTTGGACTTCAACTCCCACCATTCCTAACAGCCCGAGGCCCTTTCCTGCTTAAGTGGCTGAGGGGGAAAGGAAAAGGGCCTGAGGCTGCTAGGAATGGTGGGAGTTGGAGTCCAAAACACCTGGAAGGTCCAAGTTTGCCCATGCCAGCTTTCGACAGAGACCTCCCCCCCCCCCTTCGTGCCCTTTTTTCCCCTCCTGCTGAACACTTACTGTTTCTTCTCCACTCGGGCTCCTTTCTTCAGGAGGGGAGGGGGGAGGAAGGAAGACATGACCCGTGTGGGTGCTACTGCGCAGACTCACCCCATGTTTTCCTCCCTCCCCTCCTGAACATGTTCACACTGCCCCCTCAGATCAAAATGGCAGCAGCGTGAGCAAAGCGAGGCAAAGTGAGCAGAGTGAGGCTGGGAAGAAGGGAGCCCGAGTGGAGAAGAAAAAGTGTTCAGCAGGAGGGGGAAGAAAGGGTATTGGAGGTTCCAATTTCCCACGGCACACCTGATGACCGCTCACGGCACAATAGTGTGCTGCGGCACACTGGTTGGGAAACACTGTTTTAGATGACTGCAATGCACTCTACTTGGGTTTTCCTTTGAAGACTGTTCAGAAGCTCCAACTGGTCCAGCGAGTGGCAGCCAGGTTGTTCACCGGAGCAGCGCTCAGGGAGCATACAATTCCCCTGTTGTGTCAGCTCCACTGGTTGCCAGTCTGCTACCAAGCACAATTCAAAGTGCTGGCTTTAGCCTATAAACCCCTAAATGGGTCCGACCTAGGCTACCTGTCCAAACATATCTTCCCTTACGAACCAGCTTGGAGACTAAGATCATCTGGGGAGCCCCTGCTCTTGGTCCCGCCTGTCTCACAAGTATAGCTGGCAAGGACGAGAGACAGGTTCCCTTGCAACCATAGGTTGAGCCACTGCTGAGCCAAATGTACATCTTTAAAAACCCCAGAGCTCAGTTTTTTGAAATTTCATATCTTTTAAGAGGTTTCATCTTTTTGGGACTCATGCAGAGTAGCTGATTGATTATTTTGTACTCTCTGACATCTAAGAAAGAATCATAGATATGTGTACAACGGGTAATAGAAATCAGTTTGTTAATACATCTAAATTAATCCGAACCATGCTATTTGAAAAGTAGCAGGTTTTACTTTTTGTGAATCACAAGGAAGAAAGGAAAGGGAACATTATATTCTCAACGTACATTTGCCTACATTACAAAGCCATCTGCCAGTCAGTGGAGGTATGACAAGCAACTTACTCTCAGGAGGACCAAATTCTTGGTGCATGAGTGCTTTGAAGATTAAAGCATAAACACATTCACAGAAGTCCAGCTTTATCTCTGGTGATCAGTCTCATGCTGTGAAAAAAGTGTTGAAAGTAATGGAAACTGCTGCAATCAAAACATACTGGAGACTGATGTGGAGAAAGCAAACATATAGTGCAATCAGCATGTTACTGTACATTGCCATAGGACTTTACTGTTTATCATGGAACTGGTGCTGTCTAGACAACTTTGACTGATAATTTATTCCGCACAATAAATATGAGATGGACACTGAAAGAAAGATTAATCAGCAGGCCATGATTCCTTTGGAGGTCAGCATCACTCAAATGTTATATGTGATTTTAGAATAGCATGTGAAACCACTTGGAAATTCTGGGAAGACTAACAAAGAGTGACTTATGGTGGAAGATGAACGGACATCAGGGCTTGATCCAAAGTACTCTGTCTACATTAGTTTTTTCCTCGATGATTCATACCCAATGCAAACTTCAACAGACATCAACAGATATTTTAACATGCTTGTACTTTAGATATGGCTATTTATTTGATCCAATTATTTATTGACTCTGGTGACCAGGGTTCAATTCCTCACTTAGCTGTGGAAACACACTGGGTAACATTGGGTAAGTCAGATGCAATCAGCCTCAGAAATCTCCCTGACAGGTTTGCTTTAGAGTTGCTATAGGTTTGGAACAGTTTGAAGGCGGCACACAACCACAACAGATTGCTCCTCACCTGCCCTCATGTATTCTGAAAACTTGTTCTAGATGTCTGGAAAGCCTTCTAGGAAAGATTTTTAGCTTTTCAGAGATGTTTGGGGGAGGGGAAGCCCAGGGTTGGATATAGGCCAATGTTTTAAGATCACCAGTGTTTAATTTTCTCCCGTGGCTCTTGTTTTAGCATTGCTGGTTTCTCCCCACCCTCCTTAGTACCATGCCATGGTTTAAATCTGTTTGATGTTTCAGTGTCAGTGTTTTATGATTTTAATTTTGCAAACTACTCAGAGAAATACATTGAATGGCTATGCCAAAAATAAGTATATGAATAAGTCATCAAACAGAAAGATTTCAGGGACCTAGTCTCACTTTAAAGAAAGAAGAAAGGAAAAAATCTAGTTGATGAATCCACAGTGGGGAAAAACAGAGACTACATTACCTAATTACTTTTTCACACATGTTAGTTCCGAGATAGTGACTTTATTTCCAATGTGTGACCAAATTGTTGGTCACTATCTGGGGTGAATTAAGTTTGGTAAGATGCACTAATGTTTTTTTAAAAAATAAAATTGGAAACTAGTTTAGTTTTTTTTGCAGCCCAGTTCTAAAATCTGGACCCTGTTATGGTCCCAACAGCAATACTGTGATATCGGTTGGATCCTCCTTATGATCCCATCCCGTTGGCAACAGCACCTCTGGGCAAAGAGTCCAGGAACACACTGTCTTAAAAAAAAGTCATGGGTGCCCCAGGGAAATGATTTATGGGAAGGTTTCTGCCACCTGGTACCCTATAATCCCAACATTGAAGGTACCAGGAAGAAAGGAGCCCCTGGTGGCACAATGGGTAAAACCCTTGTGCTGGCAGGACTGCTGACCGGAAGGTCAGCAGTTTGAATCCAGGGAGCAGGATGATCTGTTTGTCAGCTCCAGCTTGTTATGTGGGACATGAGAGAAACCTCCCACAGGATGGTAGAACATCTGGGCATCCCCTGGACAATGTCCTTAAAAATGGCCAATTCTCTCACACCAGAAGTGGTTTCTAAAGTTGCTCCTGACACACACACACACACACACACACACACACACACACAGGGAGAGGGAGGGAGAGGGAGGAGAGAGAGAGAGAGAGAGAGAGAGAGAGAGAGAGAGAGAGAGAGAGAGAGAAGGCACTTGAATTGCAACCTGAGACACAGAAGACAATGGAGTGGTATGAATCATTCTTCCCTGGTGTTTTGGGTGAGTATTTCAAGCTGAACAAGATTCTGCTCTGAATCAAGTGAATATGGTCTTTGGTGGCATCACTGATGGAGGCCATGTCCAAAAGTGCTTCAGTGACAAAGAAGCATGTCTGCATACCCAAGCTTCTCACGTCAAACACAGGTCCACATAATCACTTGGAGGAAATACAACAGCAAAAATCTTTTCAGTGAGTGGGGTAGGCTGGTTCTCTAAAGGACCTTTGATGTTGATATGCAATATAATGTGAGAGTCAATAGAAGGATATTCACACTCTGCATTATATTGTATTATATCATCAAAAGTCCTTTCGAGAACCAGCCTACCAATCTATTCTGGGTAGATTTCATACCTCTTAAGGGCCAAATGTCTATCAGTTGGAGAACTGAGGACCTGTGGTAAATGAGAGTGCAAATTGGAAGAACAAAAAAAATGTAAATAGGCAAATTTGCGGATAATAAGGAATACATTTTATGGAGTTTGAGGCATAGGACTCCTGTGAAAGTGGAAAAACCACTAATAAAACCCTACTTTTTTTACCTGAGAGGCACTTCTCTTGGAATCTTGAGGTCCTCCAGGGCAATTCTATGGTCAACTTCTTCATATGGATGAGGTCCTGTGTCTGGCTTAAAGATGGATAATATCTGTTGCCTGGGGGGCAAGGGGCGGCACCGGGGGTCCCACTTGCATTAGGACCAGCTGCAGCTGATGAGGACATGGAGGAAGGGGCTGAGGAGTTAGCTGGGCCTTCCTCTCCCACAGAGAGCTTGGCCTGGGATGATGAATGGCCTGACGGCTATGATAGCTGGGAAAGTCAGGCTGACACTGAAAGTGCTGACTCCGATAATCAGTATGAGAAACCAGGTGGTTACGGGTCGCAGGAAAGGATCAGGGATGAGCCCATGGAAGCTGAAGGGGAGTTAGGCTCTCATGAAGATAGCGACCCAGGTGCTGGGACGCAAGGACGAAGCTTTGATAGGAGACTGAGCATTGAGTCCAGCAGGAGGGAATGGCACAGAAGCCTAGAGTGCCAGAGGAGCGCTAGATCCCGTAGCACAGATTGGCACAGAAGCCCAGAGCGTCGGGGGTCTCACAAAGGGAATTAAGTATAGGATCCGTGGGAAAGGATCCTCAGTAGCTCGGCCACTTCTGATCTGAAGGGAGTGAAGTGAGCGAAGATCCACGGAGCCAGGTTGCCGGCTCGTGCCTTGCCAAGAAATTTCTTGGGCTTTGTTTGAACTTTGCCTTGTTCCTTTGCCATGGACCAAGTCCTTGATCCACATTGTTTTGCGGAACCTTTGCTACGTTTGCCTTTGGATTTTACTTACGGACTCTTTACCTTTTTGATTGAACTTTTGATACTTTTATGGACAATTTACCTTTTCACCTGTTTCTTATTATTCAATAAATAGTTAGCTGATTACCGTCTCTGTGTGTGTGATTAAGGGGCTGGGCCGAGACCCTGCATCGTGACATGCCGTAACCTATTGGCCCAGTAGTGGTGTTGCAAAGTGGTTATAATTACACTGGTTCTCTCCCTCCCTCCCTCCATGGCAGGGTTTCCTTGATTTTTTTAAAAAGTCATATGGAGACGTAGGAGAAAAGGATCCTCTCTGTGATGGTTGGAACATGGGCAACAATGATGGGAAAACTGAAGACGGAAACACGTGTGATGGGAATACAGAACTTGAAACGAGACATTTGGGGATAAAAACGTACAATTCCCTTTGCTAGAAAGATGGTCCCCCACACTTCTCAAGATCCATGAGATGAGGTCCTTATTCTAACAGAAGCCTCTTTTGGATTTCAGTGACTTCAGAGGATGAACACTAGTTGCACACCTCGGAGTATGCAGTGCCCAAAAAGGAAGGGAATTGCAAGTTTGTTAGTCCAGGTTCCTCTGTTGGCAAGTCCACTTATTTCATCTCTCCTGTTTGCTTTCTCCCAATATTCTCCCTCATATCTAGTCTAGTATATTTGGAAATTGTATACCCTGGTGTATGGTCCAGTAAAAAAAATCTTAGGTAAATTCCCATTATATTCAATTTACCTTATTATTTTGATTAACTGAAAATCTAAGTGTAATTTCTTTGGACGGCTTCTATGTTTAGTGATTATTCCTTGCCCATAGTTACTGCTTTCCATTATGTTCCACACATCTGACAGAATAAGTTACAGAGTACATTTGCATTGTATAATTGTTTATACTATAATTAATAAGGATTGAGAACATTCAGTTGGCTGCCTGTTGCCATTTTACTACAGAGCTTTTTGTGTGCGCTGTGCATGTTAATATTGTATGTATGTTTTATATGTAATTATGGAGACTGGAAATATGCTGAACTAGATCATTTGTTTCTTGTTTCAGCTATGCAAAGATGAATAATGAACTTAGAAGCCCCAAGTAAGTGACTAACTTCCCGGGCTGTATGCTGATTTCTTTCAGCATATGATATGCTAATGTATTCAAAGAGTCTTAATGAGCTTCTAATCCATCATGGTGTTATTTCAGAATAATGAGAATTTATTTTTATATTAATATTCACCCAAATTTGCTATTGTGGTTGTTGGTGTTGGAATCCAGAAGTGTGTTTTGAACAGATTAAACAACCAGAACAACACAGGGAGTGTCCTAAAGCTAACTTTCCTTTCTTGTCCAATGATTTGTTAAATGCAAAAGCATTAACATTTCCAGGGATGATGGTGAATTATGCTAAGCTTTACTATGTGTCACTGACTGAGCACTGACTGCTTCCTGCATTATTTACACCCAGAAATTCAACAACGGATTAGTACACTCAGGGTTCACTGCACAACCTCCAACCATTAGCACCTGTGTGTACATGTGATAGTACATGTGGCTTGCCCTGTCATTTCTGTTTTAGATTCATCTATGTTGTTGTATTTTCAAAGATGTATTTTTATTGTGTTTATTGTTTTTATTGTATATATTGTTTTCTGATGTTTTTGATATTTTCTGTGATTGTTGCTCGGGCACAGCCCCATGTAAGCCGCTCCGAGTCCCCTTTGGGGAGATGGATGTGGGTTAGAAATAAAGTATTATTATTATTATTATTATACAGCGTGTTTCAAAATGATGGATGCAATTTTATGATGAGAACATGTTATAATTATTCAAGAAATTGCAAATGGTTTAATGAGTTATTTAGTTATCAAGTTAACGTTTTTGAGCCAGAAACAAATCTTTAAAATACTTCCGCAAATGAAGAATATCTCATTAGGTCTTATCTTGTGGGGTTACCATGTTGTGAATTAACTGTGGTTAGGAGGCACTTGTGTGCTGGGAGAGTCATCTAGCAATAATCATTTGAAACTCTATGCCCCATCCTTTCAAATGGTAAGGGGTTTTTTTTCATGGGCAGTTCATGATTACAGATAGATAGCAATTTCAAAGCAGGTCTATCTTTTTGAAGCATCCTGTATTTCATTAAACACATAGCAATAACATTTTTGCAGTGCTGAAGCAAATGATGCTAGCTATCGGCAGGAGATTCATTCTATTTCATGGAAGAGCTAGCATTTGATTATTCATCTTTGATTAGTTCAAAGGCTATAGAGATGCTTAAAGTTTCTTTTTTTCTTCATGCTACAACATTTGTATCAACACATTCATAAGAAAATTAAAAAGCCCTGTTGGATCTGCCCAGTGTCATATTTCCAAAAGTAGCCAGTGTGGTGCATGAGAGGAAGCCCATTAATAAAACATGGAGGGCGATAGGGATAATTGGCCTTTTTTTAGCATCAGACTAATACTGATCCTGGAGGCAATATTACAGCCAACAGGATGACTAGCTCATCCTCTATGAATTTCTCATGGCCTTTTCAAACCATCCCAGATGGTGACCATATCCAGCTATAACGAATTTTATATGTCATATAAAAACATCTGGCATCATGGATACAGAACTGGGCCCACATGGTGGCCAGATAGGCACTACCACAGCCTCCTTGGAGGGGGAGGAAGTCCTGACTGCCCCGCCTCACCAAACACAGTTTGCCACTGCTACACAGCCACCCTAGGTGTCTCTCCCTCCCCCATAGTGTTAATGGTTGTCCCCAGCTATGACACCTGCCTTGCTCAGGATGATCTCAGTGAGCATCCCCACCCCCAGCATGGGCACTAAAGATGATGTCAGCTAGAGGGCAAAGCAGGTGGGGGTTGAAGCTGGGGACAGTCATGACACAGGGATGGGGATGGGACTGCCATCCTTGGATCATCTGAGCCTGGGGAATGTGGAATGGCAGTTACAACTGGTTCCAGTTAGGTCAGGATTCAGTCAGATCTACCCCATGTTGTGTTTAGCCACTGTGGGGCTGATCCAAGAACACACTGACCCAAGTGGTCAGTGTAGATGAGCCCTTAGTTGAAAATTTGCTATTGTTGGAAGACCCTGGATTCCAGTCTTGTAGTCCAAAACTGTTTGTAGATACAACATTGTCCACAGTGGATAACTTAAGTGGTCATGTTTTCCAGTTATTTTAGAAAAGTCAAATATCAATGGGTGCACCTATATGGTAGAATAAATGCAATTCGATACCATTTTAACTGCCATGGCTCAATTCTATGCAATTATGGGAGTTGTAGTTTGGCGAGACACTCTTTGGCAAAGAAGCTAAGATCTTGTCAAACTATAACTCTCATAAGTCCATAGCATTGAGCCATAGAAGTTAAAGTAGTGTCAAACTGTATTAATTCTAATATGTTGGTGCACCCAATGTATCTGTTGATGATAGTTTCTCTCTTTCTGTGTGAACAAGTTTGTTTATTTCTAGTTATTTCTGTGTTGCATCAGAAAATGAATAAACTGCTAAAAAGGACTACAACCCAGCTATCATATTTGTATTTTTACGCATATTTCTCAACTCCACTTTTGTGGTACTTCCAAATCTTAGATCGATTACTTGTATCTCAAGTGGTTTTATTTATATCAATAGGAACAATTCAGGGTAAAGAATCTACCCCAAAAGCACTAATGATAACAGTATGTTCACATGGGTTCAATGGGCCCTTTTAAAATGTAAACTTGGTTTTCTCTGAATGAAAAATATGTGTTTAATTACACTGCTGCAAGAGAGAGGAAAAGGAAGGGTCTCCTGAGATTAAGCTAGGTGTATGATCTTTCCAAAGGCGCATTCCCTCAATCAACCCTGGTAAAACAACAGGCTATTCATAGATTTTGCAGTAACATTCTAATAAATCACCAAGTTAAGCAATGGAGGAGAATATGTGATTTATTTAAGAATCAGCTTTAAAAAATAATATTTCTAGTGGCTGAAAAACGCTGTTGGTTTTCCATGATTTTTAGAAGCTCCCAGAAGAAAATGATGTAGGCACTCTGAAATGGAAGCATGAGTGACAAGGACCCAGATATGAAATTGGAATGTGAATTCTTAGGGGAGGAAACAAGAAGTTGAATATTTTATTTGAAATACAAATATCACAGGATTTGTTTTTCTGTTCTGTTTTTGACATTCAGAAAAACAAAAAGACTTGTTTATTCAGTCCACCTAAGAAATTTAGAAAAATTAACAAAATTCAAAGCCTGCCACAAAACTGACCTTAAAATATATTTGCATTGTATGGTTTTTTTTCCTGATTTCTTATTCAGATTCCCTTTTTGTGTCCTATTACAAGTTTCAATCATAAAATTAAACTGGACATACTGTTAAGTCACACAATGAGATTTAATTTAAATTGTAAACCTTGTGGTAGAAATCTTCCAGTTGCTGCTGAAAAAAATATTCTTTAAAAACTCAGCGCAAAGGGAACTTGCAGTTTGGAACTTCTGGGCAACATTCACATGTGGGTTTTGGCAGAGAAAATTACATTTTCTGCATGCATTCCAGAAAAGTGTGAATTTTTCACATAAGTACTGAACTGTAAAGATTTGCATCGATCTGGGATTCCCTTTGTCAGTTTTCCCCAACAATCAAGAGGCCTGTTTTTCAGTTTTTAAAAACATATTAAAATACTGTTCAATGCCTAGAAAATTGATCATTATGTTTGGTACTTTTCCCATCTTATGATTGCCAAATGTTGCTACGTTCACATCATTGTGCTCTAAACAACAGCTCTAAACATAGCAAATAGCAAAGGAAATGTTAGTAACATCAGTATGAAACATATTTTAAGCAAAAAGAGGGTGATTAAAGGAGATTTTTTTATTTCCCTGTGTTTAGAACTTGCCAAAGGAAGGCTTTTCCAAGTTGCAATCCACTGGATTCATGCTTCATTTCATGCATTATTGCACATCACACACACACACACACACACACACACACACACAATTGTTGCTTTAATAACTTTGAAACACCTGAATTTAGCAGTTGGCCCGTCTTTCTTATTATGGCTTCAGGGCCCCAAATAGAGCAGTAGGTAGTAGCAAGAGGTAAAGACCCAAGCTGCTATTTGTTGAATTGGTTTAGGTCCATGCTAAAGTTAGTTGGGCAATGCTCTGGAGTTTCAGCAAAACTTCAAAGTAGCTCTATATATTGGACAGGGTGTGGACAGCATGAGGGACTTTGACATAGACCAGTCCACTTTCCACATGGAAAGCACAGCCATTTCTGTTTTTTCTGCACTTGTCACTGCAGGTAAAGGGGGAAGGATTAGGACATGTTAACTTTGCCACTACAGATGGCTTCACAGCTCTATGAGAGCTCCTGACTGATATGAGCACTCTGTGCTGGAATTGGCTGATGGCCTAGAATGATCAGGAGCTCTCCTGAAGCTCTGCAACCATCCGGCAGTTATGATGGTAACAAGGAAAGAAAGATGACTGGATCAGGTAGGACTGTACACAACCCTACATGACCCAGCTGGTTCATTTAGGGTTGTGCACAAAGTGTATAGATACTGAGGCTCTAGACTGACCCCAGAATATTTGGCTAGTGTAGATGAGCCATTAGATTTAAGTGTGCTTTATCAAATACAGATCAGAACTAGACTTAAGCCTATGAAACCTTATGCTGCCAACTTCTCTTTCTTGGGTACTATCAAAACTGCTGCAAGATCCCATTGTATATTGATCCATGTCTTATGTCTTTAAAGAGAACCTAATTTTGTGCTTGGAGCAGCAGTTAATAACTATAAAGGACTTATATTTGCTGGCAAAATTTCTTACACAAAGTGACAGTGGTAACTAGGACTCATGGTGATGCTGCTGACAGAAGCCCATTTCAAGCCAATTCCCTAAATTCCACCTGAGAGTGGGCTCCAGAATATTAAAATTAGAACACTTTCCCTTTCTCCTTTTCAGTTTGATGCCATCAAACTACACTGAACAATTCCTAAAGAATCTCATAATTGAAGAACTGTACAAATGTCTGCCAAGAAATCCAGTTTTCTTTTTAAAAGTTCACTCAAGAAATATATTGAAATTCAATGTGTTGCTTTTTATGTTACTGTGTATTATATGAATGAACAAAATCACACTTTTTTGTTTTTTAAGAGGTAGAGTGGGGAAAAATGAAAAACATGAAGTTTGGACTATAGTGTCTACAGTTGCTTGGGTGACATGCTGATTAGTTTTATATGTAGGTTTCCAGATGTTGGAATCCTATCCCAGTTTTAAAGTATCTCTAGCATTTAAAAGGATATTCATGGAGTATAGCCTTTAACAAAGTTCTCTTTCACAAATATAGGCTCTCCTTGCCAAACACAATCCAGAGAAATAATTTGCACCGAGGAGCTGAGTGAACAGAAGAGAGAGAAAAGAAGAAAGAAATCCACAGAAGACAAAGGAAGCTCAATTTTGTCTGCATTTGCTTAGGAAGATTATGGATAGGCACCAAGTGTTATATTTATGCTCTGTGAACACAGTCCTCCTGCTGCTTATTTGGACTGGCACCTCAGAAGCTCAGAAGGATTGCACAGGTGTGGAGTGTAAGCAGCTAGAAAATTGTATTGAAGAAGTTCTTGAACCGGAAGAATGCTGTGCCTCCTGTCTACAGCATGGATGTACCTGTGAGGGCTACCAGTACTATGACTGTGTCAATGTAGGTTTTGTCAATGGCAAAGTCCCTGAAGGGCAGTCTTATTTTGTCGATTTTGGAAGTACTGAATGCTCATGTCCCAAAGGGGGAGGCAAGATCAGCTGCCAATTTATGCTATGCCCCGATCTACCACAAAACTGCATTGATGCTGTGCTCCCAGCAGATGGGTGCCCCCAGTGTGGAAGGATAGGCTGTGTGCATGAAGATCAGAAATATGCTGCAGGACACACCTTCCGTATGCCACCCTGCAAGGTATGCCATTGTCCCAATGCTGGAGGGGACCTCATGTGCTATGAGCTCCCAGACTGTAATGAATCCCACAAGCCATCTGATCCTGGAGATGCTGAAGCAGAGAAGCACTATGATGATCCTTACAGTTATGATCAGGAGGCACTGGAGGGAGACACAACTCAGCTGGAGCCCCCTAAAAAGTACTACAGTTACTCAGCACAGACAGAACAGGAGAGCCTTGGCCAAGAACAAAGTGAGGATTATGACTATCTTGCAAACAGTGTTACTCCATCTTTGACAACCTATTCGACTTCATACCCGACTGCTGTTTCACTCACAAGCACAAATGTTCCCACCGTGCACCACCTTGAAACTAGCCACACAACTGAAAAAAGGGAGGAAAGACATATGAGTACAGTGTCGACACCCAAGGGGCAGCAGAGCCATCACAAAATCACCACTGCCAAGAACATTTTAAAAGGGGAAAAAGCTGAATTTACTACTGAGATGCCCAAAAATATGGCAAGAGAGAGGAAGAACCTGGGCCATCGAGAGAGGAATGAACAAGAGGAGAATGCCCGATTTAGAATCAAACTGAATATGAAAAAAGATAACAAACAGAAGGAGAACAAATTCTTCATCATAAAAGAGGCCAATACTACTCAGTCACATGGGCTAAACACTTTGCAGGAGAAAGGAGACGATCTCCCACAGGTCAAATTTAATCCAACACCACCATCTCTTATTGCACTGAAAGAAGACAACAACCAGATATCACAAAAACAGCCTCAGACACTTTATCATTACCAGCCTGATGAAGATGTGGATCCCAATTCTGTTTATACTCCATCCAGATTGCCAGAAGGTAGGATGTGGACAAGCTCCCATAAAGCTAACTAATTATTTTAAAAATAGCATGGCATCTTGGTTTTATGGTATTTATTTTCTATATTGGACAGTATTTCTCCAAATTATCTTTAGAATTTAATTCTATATTCACTTGAAATTGTAAAGATAATTTTTGGACATCCTGTATTATATCTAATGTGATTGTGTTCTTAATTATTCACTCAATAGCAACTATAAAATTTTGAGTCTCTCTGAACTTCATGTTGTGGCTTTGGTGAATGCCTATAAGATCTATAGAAGTATTTCAGAATGACTAAACAGTTTCAGCATAGGTAAATAATTTTCTTTTTTTAAAGGATGGAATAGTTTTGCATGGATAATAGTTAAATTCTGTAAAATATACATTGTTGAATTATTTTCTGATGTTTTATCATTAATACATGGATTGCTTTTGCCATGGTTGTTTGTTGTTATGCATCTGAAAAACTATTTGCGAATGAGGGAAAATCTGAGATAGAAAATATAGTAATATTCTGTAAATGTAGAACTGATGCCTGCAGTTTCCCATGCCCAGGGAATATGCTCTCTCTTGGAATTTGCTAGGTTATTCATGCTGCTGTGGTATGGGTACCTGGGAAGTGACCATAGAGTTTTGTGAGATGATCTGGTATATTTGTTTATTTATTTCATGTCAAAAGGATTCATAAATAAGTTAGTATAAAACTGATAAAATAGAGTGAACACAACCGATTAAATAATTTTAGACCAAAAACGGGCAACAGCAGCCACATTGTCTGTAGCTTGAAACAGTTCTTCCTCTGTGCATGAGGCAGGACATTGTGGGCAAGCATACAGATGCTGAGTTGTTTGTTCTGCTCCATAGTCACACAAGGTGGAGGATTCTTCTAGGTAGTGCCATTTAGCCAGGTTGTCTTTTGATCTGCCAACTCCACTTCTGAGTCTGTTCAGGCATATGATAGGATTGTATTTAATGATCTAGAGATTCCTAGAGACATATCTTCTCTAGGAATCCCTGCATCCTTAAGTGCAACTGTATGGTATGCTGGGATTGGAAACAAGCAACTTTAATGGTATTCAGTCATATATATGTGGTTTCAGGTAACAGCAGTCCAGCTGTGTGTGTGTGTGTGGGGGGGGGGGGTCTTAATGTCTTATAAATCATTATAAATACTAGATAAAATGTTACATTATGACTTTTTGTTGAAAATTTAAGTGCTGCCAACATAGTTGACAAGTGATTATATTTATAAACAAATTTCCAGTTTATAAATATAATTAGTAAATAACAGCTCATTAAAAGCAGTGAAGTCTGGAACACAAAATTTCTTGTACATTGTGGTATATGACCATACAATGCAACATAGTTGGCTCATGAACAGCATCAGAGGATAATTCATTGTTGGAGAGGCTTTTGAGGACCCAGTAATTAATATGGAGCGAATTTTCACATATTTTGTTTTTCCATGAAAAAACAAATAAATTCATCCACTGTCTGTGAGGATTTCTATGATATGTTAGACTACTATTTGTATTATGAGACTCTTTCTGGGGGGGAAATACCAAAATGCATGTACTAGTTTAATGCAGGAAACAAGTGCATGCACACTGAGTGAGTGGCTGAGTGAGTAACTCACTAAGGTAAATTGCCACAGGCAACTACTCAATCTGTTTGAACAAAGTTCACCCAAACACAGAAAATTATAGCCCATTGGCTTGTGCATGGATTCATTATGGATGTTTGCCTTCGGCTTGTTTGGCTGGTTTGACTGGTTGGCTCCACCGCCATTTTTTACTGGCCAGAACTTAACAGTGGCTTGGAAACCTGCCTGCTGCAGGGAGAGAATGTGCACAATTGCAGCTCCAACGCAAGGCCTGCAGGCCAAATCCACTCCACCATGTCATTTTATGTGGCCTATGAAAATTTCAATGCCAGGGCAACATAGTTGCATCTATACAGTCTTATAATTACAGATGGCTCTTTGAAGGCAACCAAAAGGTTGAAATGGCCCTTGGTGAAAATGAATTTTACACCCCAGCTATATCCCTATGCAGACACTAAGTAAAATATTTTATCAACAATTCAAGAAGTTACGTCCACCCATTTCTATCCCCAGTTCTAGAGAGTGACAAGTCTGACTAGAGACTTCATCATAAGAGGAAATTTCAGCATTCTGGACACTTCTTCCCCAGTTTAGCCACAGAGCCCGACCCTGTCTATCATACGATGTGGCCTCACTTACAGAGGGGTTCTCTGTCTCAACTGGGGCAGCAGCATCCTACGATCCTGCACCACCAACACAGGAGCCTCCCCGTAATCTGTTAGGAACAACTGAGCTACTGTGGGGGGAAACCACACAGTAATGTTTCCCCACATGTGATGGCTGCCAGTGGGTCAGCTGCCAGTGAGTCAAGATGTGGGACACCAGGATTACCCCGTTGCTCCCTGATTCACTATGGAGACTGACAAATAGAACCAGAGGACCTCATCAATGTGATGAGATCCCAAGAGAGCTTTCATATGTGTTCATGCTCAGCTAGGTACTCTGACTGCTGAGTTCCTATGTGGTTCCTAATCACATAATGAATGCCCATGCAAAGGGGATGGTTTTCTATCCAGACTTGTCACTTGAGATTACAGAACTGAAGACAGTCAGGAATGGGGCTTCCCACATTATTCTTCCTATGTTAATTGGATGTGTTTAGATAATGTCTGAAAAGGGCTTATATATTTTGGAACAGTTTGGAGTCCGTGAATGATAACCTCTGTGCCTTTCTCATTAAAGTTATGAAAGTGAAGGCCCTTGATTCAGATTGGGGGCCAATTTTCATTAATTTCATTAACTTAATGTCACCTTTATTATATCCAAATATTTCAATAAGCTCATAATCTTGTTTATTTGTGCTCATGCTTCATAATGTTCAGGAAACAGTGATTATTTGTGGGCTTGACTTTGGTTGGGTTTGTTCGTGGTAACAATAAGCCATAAAGCGGCCCTTTCCTGTTCTCACTCTGATAAGAACCAAGATCAAATTGTCATGGCTGTTGCCCAAAACAAGCTATGTTCATGATCTAAAGATTAGAATGCCTGCCTCTCCCTTTCCTGCCAATCTCAGAGACCCTGTACTTGAGTTTCCCATTTGTTTAGTTGCCAGGACTGATTTAATCAGCCACGATTGCCATCTTAATCAGACAGAGACCGTATGTGTTCAAATGATGGTAAAATAATATCCTGAACTAGGTCAAATATCTCAGTGCCAAAAGATAAAACATATTCATTTGAACTATAAATGGTCTGCGTTCCTGACTGGTGAAAATTACAGTTGGGAAGTTGCCATTACATGATCTATTGGAAAGTATGCACCCAGACTGAGAACATTAAAAATGTGTGTGTGTGTGTGTTGAAAGCTGTCTGCAGCCCTCACAATCTCTGCATGGACGAAGAAAGCAAATTCCCCAGTGTTCTCTGGAATATATATACAGAAATGGATAATTATGTGTTGTCTTTTGGGGAACAGCCGTGGGCAGCATGTCCCCAGTAGGCCTTGCCCCATGTTTTGCCACATCCACAAAAGGTCATTGATTCCTTCATCTTCGACATCTGGACTGAATCCACAGCCCAGCTAATTATTGACACAGAAGACAAGTGGAAGGCACTCTTATCAGTGCTTGCATGCTTGGAGAACATAGAACTTAGAATACATTCATTTTAATTGACAACACATGAGAGCTAAAGGGAACTCCCTGCTTCTAATTTAATAAACATAAATTTTATTGGGATTCACACTCTATCTCTAATGCTATTAATGTTAAAGGAGAGGCAACCTTATGAAAAGATGGAAGAGGAATCTCATGATCGAGTTCTATTTTGCTTCATTTTGTTTCACTCCTCTTCTCATAGTTGAGGATGGGGACAATAAAAAAGAAAGGTTTCACCGGGCACTTCCCAGTTGTGCCCAATCATGCAGGGTGAACGACAGAAGGGCAATGTATTCACATTGCTTTTTAGAAGCCTCCTCAGAACACCAGCAAAGAGGATCAAAAGCAATCTGTTGCATTACTGCTGAGTAGGAGAGATGAAAAGGGAACATAGGGTTGTTTTAAAGAAATAATTAGGTCTTTTAGTCTGAAGAGGAATGTCATATTGAGAGCATGGTTTGAGGGTTGGACTATGGACATCTTCACATGGGGGCCATGCTGTTGTGCTGGCAGCTGACAGCGAAAGAAAAGGTGCACAGAGTGCCTCATGGTGCCCAACACGCTCTCCCTCCTTCCACCATCATATAATGGGGAAGGGACAGGACACCAATGTCCCTATCAGATGGGAGAAAGGGAGGCAACACATGGCATTGGCCATTTGCCCCAAAGCCCTTTCGCCCATAATATGGGGAAATGGGGGAAAGGGGGGAAAGTACAGGTCTGTCCATTGGAGCTACCTGAAAAACACATTCCTCCCCATGGTGGAGGAGGAAGCACCTTCTGATGCTTCTCCATAACTTCAAGAGGAATGTGGGCAGGGCCTGCCAAGTCTCATCTGATGGCACTCGGCAGACCCTGTCCAAGCCCTGTCCAAAAGCACCAAAACTATTTAGCTCATGTGAAGAGGTCCTGTGACTCCTACAGCCTCAGACGAAGGCAGTGGAAGCCCTCCTTTGAATAAATCTCACTGTGAAAATGTTATAAGAATCAGAGAGAACTGGAAGGTACATAGTAACAACTACAAAGGTAATGCCCAGAAATTGAAGTGAGAATTTTAAAAAATGAAAAAAGGAAGAATTTTAAGATTTACATGTTATGTTAACTAACAATTACTGTGACATTTAATACACATTTTTTTAAAAAGCTGTGAATGAATTAGATATTTGAGCTCTCCAAGTCAGAGGAAGAGGACTTGGGGCTTATGGTATCAGCAGTAGGAACTCTGTTAGGAAGTGGGCAGCTAACCTTGAATTCTGGATCTACAGCTCTTTCTGCAAAATACAGTACATTGGTAAACAGGGGGAAGTGGGGTGGTGGATGCTTCTCAAAGGGTCTGGGGTAAGTCGGGTGCTGTGGGGCGTAAAGTTCCCTGCTGGACACTGTTGGAAATAAAGAGTTAAGTGAACAGTTTATACCTGTTGTAGTATCTGAGTAGATTTCCACTGTGGAGTAATCAATTAATCAGCTGTGTGCTGAGCTGTGTGCTGAGCTGTGTTTGGGGAGTGGTTTCCTGGTTGCTATAAAATCTCTCTGCTGTGCTAAATGTGTGTGGGGGATTGAAGAAGAAGAAAGTCTGGACGGCGTTTGGCTGATAAGGAGGAGGAGAAAGAGTTTGTTTGAAAAGACACGCTGATATCTTTGCCAAGGCTAATGACAAAGAAAACTGAAGACTCTGTTTATCCTGTTACTGTTTTGTGGTAGTTTTGTTTTTCTCTGGAGAACCACTTCATGGATGCAAACTACTGTAGCAGAAGGATCTGTGAGTCTCGGAGCGTGAGCAAACAAAACCTCCTGTATCTATGTTTGTGTTTTTGCACTGCCATGCAAGAGAATTTGTCTTGTAGTGGATATATTTGCTGACTGGACTATACTTTATGAATTTTACAACATTAAAGAACTGAAGTCAACCTTTGCAACAAGAAACTTCAAGTGTCCTAAGTTCTTCCGCTTGCCGCTGTGTTTTTCCTTTTAAGGTGGAGTTGGGAATTTTATTTCCATCATTCCCAGCTTCCTACATATTTCAACAGACACTGCCCAATTTGCCATGATCCATGGCAATTCTGGTGGCCAATGTGATAAGGTCATAAAAACAGATTTTAGGCTTTTGCTGACCTCAGAGTAGAGCCAGTACAAACCCCTACCATGCAGGGACACATAATCAAAGCACTTATAACAGTATCATCAGTATCATGGCTTGCACATGTTGCCGATTCAGATTTTTTAAGCTGAGACTACCCACTAGAAAATTACATGTTGTCTATGACAGCTAGAGTAGGTGAGTCCAATTTGGAATTTCATTCTGCATTTTAAAGGAGCTATATCAGGTCCTAAACCCTATTCTTTAAAATAAATTCCACACCATGTATGGTGCTTTTAAAATTCAGGTTGAAATTCAGAGCACATTTACCACTCCAGTCATGTGGGAGTCACTAGCTGCCACTATGTACTACATGTTTAACCTTACATGCATTGGATTGTGAGGTGCAGTGAGATTTGTTGATGGATACATTAAAAAAAGAAATGGATGCAGAGTGGCTACATTTTATGGCACTTTCTCCTTCAGAGGATTCTGCATTTTTTTATGAATACTGTTTCAGTCACAAGATTTAATCCCTTCACATATTTCAGTTTTCTTCATCATGGTTCCAAAGAAGCCACCATGACTAATCTTGGCATCATTGTAAAAGTATTTTTAAAGAACTGGCAGTAACATCTGGTGGTATTACATTGACACTATTTTTGCTGACATGGGCTTGATAAGTTTTGTAGCAGTCCCAACAACTTTTTTTCTAAATTGCAGACTTGAATCATCCATTCCACTAAGAGAAGGATAAAAGTGTCTGATGCGTCCAAAAACAGGGACTCCATTAGGTCAAGACTTCCCCATTTTTGCATGGTTCTATCCCTCCATAGCTTGTTCTCCCTGCTCCCTCTTCAATCACTCTCTTCTAAGCCGTGATGGTGAATTTACTGACAAACTTTAATTCGGCAATATCAGAGGGAATAAAATCAGGATTTAAAAAAAGAAACAGAAAGAAATAATTTTCCAATTTCATGTGTTTATCTGGAAGTGATTTTTCATTTCTACTCTTCATCTAGTAATTTTGAAGTGCATCTACAATGTAGAATTAATGCAGTATGATTCCACTTTAACTGCCATGGCTAAATGGTATGGAATACTAGGATCGGCAGTTTGGAGAGGCACCAGCACTCTTTGGCACAGAAGCTTAAATACCTTGTAAAAGTACAACTCCCATGAATCCATAGCATGGAGTTAAAGTGGTGTAAAAATGCTTCAATTCTACTGTGCAGACATACCCTTAGAGTGGTTTGCATATTTATAATAATAACCACTTTTAAATGACTACAACAGCAACCTATAGAGTGTTCACATGAGAACGTTTTTAAAATACACAGAATAGACTAGCAGGAGTGGGATTTATCTGGCCCTTCAGATGTAACTCTACTGCAACTCCTATCATTCCTCGCTATTGACTATGCTAAATAAGAATTTTAGCCAGTAATATCTGGAGCATTATCAGTTGTCCATCTTGTGAAAGGATGTGCAGAAAAGAGGGCAACAAATAGCAAGAGCATGCTAGATGTCTTCCCTGGAGAAAGCAGTTCACATATGGGATGTCACAATTCGGTGGCTTCTTCAATTGCCACACATCACAGTTGTAGTGTTGGGAATTCTTGAAGCAAAGTCTCAAGTAATGGCTATGCCACCCAACCAAATTTGTACTGGAGTTGGTGTTCAGTTAAGACAATTTGGGATTGTATAGGTAAGCATCACACTCTTAAATCAGGGTAAAGATTAACTGGCAGCTAGCAAACCATTTTCAGAGCTAGAGAGAAATCCTTCCCTCTTTGTATATTCTGCCATTTTCCATGCTGCTGACAATATGGCAGCCACCTGTCCCACAGTGCCAATACACATGGAAGGACTGTTCTTTTTATTAACTTATAAAAAGATTAGACTTCAGACAAATAAGAATACTGTCACTGCAAAAGACTGGTCTGGTGTCAGGAGTGCACAAATTGCAGAGATTGAATCATTTGCCTTATGTTTTCTTCAGAAAATAGGTAACATTGACACATTTATACTAGGAAAATGACAAAGGATTTATAAAAGTATGTCAGAATTAGGAATGCCTTCTGTCATTGTTAGGAGTGGAACTAAATTAGTGTCTGGTAATAGAGTCTTTAATTTGAGATAATAGTGACTCATATGAGTGTATCCATATGTGTTTCATGATTAACCACACATGTTGAGCTGTTCCTTCCCCTCCTCTCCTTGAGCTAGTATGAATGAAGATTACAGGCAAAGGCTTTTTAAAAAATGATCACAAGAAACTAGAAATAAACAGGTTTGTTAATGTACCAATTTGTGCAGATACTTCTCTTTCTACTGTGATTGCATTTACTGGCAAAACACCCAATGAGATAATCATCATGTTAAAATAACTAGTTGTTAAGCTCTCTTTCTAATAGTTTAAATAAGGTGTTTGTAACTTCCAATTTAATTAGTACCAAAGTCACTGCATAAGGCAGTCTGTCAGCTTCCAGGGAGGTTTGAATTCCCATCTGGATTGTGACTGAGCCTGAGCCGTGCAGGGCAAAATGGTCACCAAGTGATAGATTTTGGCATTTCTCAGGTTCACAGAAGTTTAACGACTGAATTGGCTTTTCAGTGCATTGGAAAATTGATTGGCAACCAGACAGTTACACATAATAATCAAGGTTCCTATTTAGTGTTGCATTCCACCATTTTAAAAAATAGCAGATTGCAGTGTGGTTCGAAAGAAATAGTCAGAATTCTTTTCTCAGTCAGTCAGTCAGTAGCCTTTATTTCGGTCAACAAACCATCGGCTAAGTCAGGTGAAAATAGAACAATAGAATACAACATTTAAGAAATTAATAACATCGCATTTGGGTTATGATTAATAAGAACAAGTGTCACAGTTCGCTATCGGTTGAATGACTGTCTTTATCATTTAAAACAGGAACTGATTGCCAATTAATAGTAAGTGTTCTGAGTACTCTTTGTTACACTCTTAGTGTTTACAGGTTATTAATGAAGCACTTCATTAATTCTTTTCTGTACCCCAAAATGGCACTGGAGGGCAGGGAAAATTCTGGTGGATGTTTCCAGAAGGTGTGGAGGGGAATGGTGCAATATTCTGAACATTGGGTTTAGCCTTAAAACTCTGGTAAAAACTGAGATTCATTTTCCATGATAATGTGCATCATTGATATAATTCATGTCAACAATAAATCACATCAAAAGACCATTGGGTTTAGAATACCACACTATCTCTCTCCTTGGGGAACGCAGTACAACTCCTACTGTGAATATCAGATTGCTCTGAATGTCTCTAACACTAGTCCACAGAGATGCAGTTCACAAACATTTCCCATTACCTCACCAGTGTGTACTCTAAGCCCCATCTCCTCCCATCTAGCAGAGAGAAGCTCTTATCTTTAATAATCAGTGTAAACCTCTCTGACCAGCACATCACAATGAGGAGAGAGATGGGATTTTCCTCACTTCTTACCAATCAACTAAGGAAGGGAATTAACATATGTGTGGCATGCTGTGGATGGGTTTTAAACTTCTCTACCCAGCACACCATGAAGACACAAGAAATCAGAGAGGCAAAGCAGCTCCTGATTAGAGATATGGATAAAAGATCAATTCTCACCTCTCGATATTCAGAATCTGGACAATGTTAATTCCTAAGGAGTGAAGCAGTGGTCCAGTCCACTGGGTAGGAAATTTCCTGCCTGTGTTAGATTTGCATGGGGAGAGAAAGATTGGAGAAAGGCATAAGTATGAATTCTTTTAGATAGGACATTTCTGTGAGAAAACAATGTTTATGCAACCTGGAGTAAACATTCTTATGTCTTGTCTTTTGCTCTAAACCTCAAACTGAAATCTTAGAAAAATAAAAGATGAAGAATTGGGTTGAAATTGCAGGTAAGCATCTTTTGGCTACTTGTAGGGAAGAAGATTGTCCTAGGATGCTCATTCCATTTTAACTGCCATGGTTCCATCCAGTGCCAGATTTACTATTGTGCTTAAGTGTGCTTATGCACATTGTCCTGTGTCCTGTTGGCTGGGGAGGGAGTTGGGGAGGGGGTTGGACATCTTTCTGCCAATTTTTTTAAATAATGGATTTTGCTTATCTGATGCCATCCTAAATTTGGAGGTGTTCTGTTTCAGGGTGATTCCAGACATAACAATAGGGTTGATAGTCTATGAAAGAGTGTCACAAAGTAGGCAGTGTAGGCCTACTGGGGTCTCATAACTTAATTAGCAAAGGACCTAATTTGTCCTAAATTTGACACTGTTTCTATCCTTTGGGATCCTGAGATTTGCAGTTTAAAGAGGAGCATGTTGCATTATCAGCCAGACTCCATTAAAGTTTCAACAAAGTACAAACCCATGGAGTCATTTATTTATTTATTTATTTACCACACTTGTACCCCACCCTTCTCAGTCTGAAGGGAACTCAGGGTGGTCTCACAAAGGCAAAAATTAAATGCTGTACATACATATATAGTTATATACATTTTAGTAAATAAACAACTGCATTAAAATAAATCCAGTTAGAAGCATAAACATTAAAATATTAAAACATCAGGTTAAAATCACAAAATCCAAATCATATTCCAGGACACAAGTCATCATTCCATTATTTGTAGTCTCTTACTGTCCAAAAGCTTGTTCCCACAGCCATGGCTTAAATCCCCCCCTTTTGAAGGTCAGAAAGGAGGGGGCTGATCTAATTTCACTAGTGAGGGAGTTCCACCACTGAGAAGACCCTATCTCTCATCCCCGCTAGTCATGCCTGTGAGGGGGGGGGGGGGGCTGAGAGCAGGGCCTCCCCCTATGATTTTAACCTCCAAGGTGGATTATAGAGGGAGATACGTTCAGACAGGTAAGCTGGGCTGGAACCAGTCATATGACATTCAAAGAGGAATCATAGTGCTTTAACTGTATAGTATAGAAGAGCACACAGTAATGGAGAGGCAAGGGAACAGACTGTCTTAGGAGGTACTAGCTGAACCCGGCACGCGTTGCTGTGCCCTATTTAGGAGATGTGAGAAAGTCTGAGTATGTAAGGGTTGGAATTGATGTTTCTTATGGTCTTGGTGTGTGTGTGTGTATGTGTATATATGTATATGTGCGTGTATATGTGTGCGCATGTGTATATGTGTGTATGTATATGTGTGTGTGCATGTGTTTATATGTATATGTATGTGTGTGCATGTGTTTATATGTATATGTATGTATGTGTGTGCATGTGTATATATGTGTGTGCATGTATATGGGTGTGTGCATGTGTATATATGTGTGTGTATGTATATGTGTGTATGTATGTGTATATAGGTATATGTGTGAATGTGTCTATATGTATATAAGTGTGTGTATGTGTATATGTGTGTATGTATGTGTATGTATGTATATATGTGTGTGAAAGGGGGAAGAATGAGATGGGAAAGAGAGGGTGGAATGTGGTGAAGGCTGGGAATGGGAAGTGGAGGGAGAGGGGCTGGAGAATGGGGGAAGGTAAGTTTGGGAGAGGAAGGAGGAAACTACAAAAAGGGAAGAGTGGGGTGGGGAATGAGTGGCAGAGAAGTGTGTGTGACTGGGGGGGGGGGAGTGAGACAGGAAGGGAGGAAGAGGTTTGCCCTGGCCAAGGAGAGAGAAGCCTGGGGCCGCCTCCTCCTCGTTTCCCCATTTCTCAAAGGGAGAAAGCATTGAGGGGAATGGAAGGAGGGAGGCGAAGAAGATCTTGGAGGGGGAAGGAGAAGGAGCAGCGCACCTCTTCCTGGGTTGTAGCCTCGCAACTCTGCCGGGGGAATTCCGCCTCTCCTGCTCCTGGGAAGGGCTGGAAGCGGTGGCCGCGTGGAGCGCCTCCTGCCTGCCTGCCTCTCTCTAAGGTGAGGGACTACTGGCGGGGGACCAAGCGGGCATGGCCACGGGACTACAGTTCCCAGAAGGCCCCGCACGGTGACTTCCTGTTCCTTAGCCCTCCTTGCCATTGAGCCATGCGGTGCCTTCTGGGAAGTGTAGTCCCATGGCCGTGTCTGCTGCCTCCGCTGTCTCCCTGCCGCTTCTGAACCCGGGTTGCGCCGTGGGTGCCTCCTCCGCTGGCTTTTCGTCCTCCTCTGTCGCCTTCCAGCCGCTCCCGGACCCGGGCACCCAGTGAGCGAGGAGTGAGGACGAGGGCATGTTTTGTGGGGGGTGGGTGGCTGAGTGCGCCGCAAGCGCCGCTACGCTTGGTGGCTATGGGGGTTTTGGGGGGGCACTTTTAGGGGTCTTGCGAGGTACCTAGGGCAGATTTTTTGGGCCCTGTAGGTACCTTGTGGTCTGTGGGAATGTGTTCAGTGGTTTTTGTGGTTCTGGGGGTTATAGTGTGGCTGTGCATAAGCGTCAACGCATGACCATTCAATTTATATATATATATATAGATTGGACATTCCTTCACTAGATAAATTTAAATCTTTGCCACAGATTCTGTAGCTGCATCTTGCATTAATAGTTGGACTAGGTTGTGTCTGCAGTCCCTTCATTTCTCTGAATCTATGGTTTTGCATTTCTTTATGAATAGTATGTGGGAAAGGTGGGGTGGTCATGCCTGCCTTGCATTCTAGTCATTCGCTCTACTTGGATAATCCTAGCATGTGACAATTCCAGGAAGTTTTTTTTGGTTTGGAGCCAAAATAATTTCCCTACTTATTATAGATAGGTTATAATCCTGTTTCTCATTGATGTGAGGCAGAATCCACATTTAACTAATTGCTTTTGGGTACAGATGCACAGGTTTGCAGTGTAAATATTATAGCATTGCTCACATCCATTGTGTCTGTTTTTCTGCCTGCTTCTATTTTTCAAGAAAATATTCAAGATATTCTTAATCTATTGACAGCTTATAGAAGAATAAACCTACACACACACACATTTCCATCTCTGTGTGTATGTCTATGCTTAAAAAGATAATCCACATACATTTGCAAACATGATAAGAGCTTCTTTTCACAGAAAAATCTTTGGAGAAACTGAAACAGATTACTGTAGTTTCTCTCAAAGTGGGAAGCAATGCTGATCTTTCTGTTTTTCTTATTAACAGTTTCCTGGCAAAAAAAAAGTCAGATGTGGTTAGTTCCCTTATGTTTTTGGTTAAACATCTGACTTTACTGTAACTTATGTGTATTTTAAAATCCCTTTGTCTGGCGTTTGCTTTTCATCATCTGAATCATGTGAGTTTTTAACCTGTGAAATATCACTTCATCTGATGTAGTTTGGATTTTCTTTTTTGAGCTCTAATTTCCTTTTTGAAGTAGGTTGTTCATTGCTAAATACTCTTTAGTGTTTCTATGGAAGGAATAACACCAATGGACATGGAAATTAAGAAAAGAAAATGATTGAAATAAGATTCTGACAATGTAAACACAAAATGCATACTTTCAAACAGTACGGCCTTTCAGGAAACTAATCATTGGGACACCAAAAATGCAAATTGCCCTTTGTTGGTTCAGGTGGCCTAATCTGAGACAGTGAGACAAGTCAAAGCAAGAGGCTTTGAAGGTAATGAGTACTTGTCTACATTCCAGGGAATTTAGTGCTCAAACTACCATTGATGCTGAGGAAGATGGATTACACCCAGTGTCATTAGGAGCTGTACTTTCAATATTGATGTATGAAACAATATATTTGCCATGTTATAGCTGAAATGGAGAGCTTTTCCACTAGGCCAATTGTCACCAATAAAAGAAAATGCTAGATGTCGAACTCTGTTATAGTTCTATGCCACACTCACTCGTTAACCACAACTAATCATAAGACAACAGCCTTGGCATTATGTCCAAACAGGAAATCTCAACACTTCTTACAAGGTCATGGGATCACATGCACCTAATGTACAATGCACCATTCCCATTGTGCCCCCATGTTGAGTTGGCAGGCTTTAAATTGTTTTCTACCTGTATCCTCTTGAAGAGAATTTTCTTGCTTAGAAATCCTAATGAAATAGGATTCTTAACAGAATACAATTAGAAGATTTCCTCCAAGAACCTGTTGGCAGGGAGGAACAGGGAAGCATTCTGGAAAGTAGTGATGTGTCCATACCTCTTAACTAGCTTCATATTTTCTGCTCAGGAATCATGCCTGAAAGGACCCATATCTGAAAATCTTATGAATGGCTCCCACCCCAAGTAAGGAGCATTGTCCTCCAGAACATACATTTAGGTCTCAATTTTATCTCCATCTGCCAGGGGTAAGGAAGGCCAATCAAACTCAAGGATCTTACATTTAAGAAGATTTGTATATAAAGATACAAGGCATGAGCAAAAAGTTATGAAAATTAAATGAAATCGGAAGGGATTCATATGTAATGGGACTTTCAAGTTTATACGCATCGTGGTGGCGAACCCAGAAGTGGACTTTCTTTTCCGCACTTCCTGGGCCCAAATTTTCGTTGGATTTGTAAATATTTCGGATGCCCCCCTAACAGGAAAATTTCCCCCTCCAAAATAGCTTTCCAGACATTACGCACAGTCAGATCGGGGCCTTTCCATGCTCAGAGCCTAATTAGAGTGAAAGTCCTTCCTGTAGGAAGTGAAAAAGGAGCCAGAACCATAGAGTTCCACAGCGCTACTCCTAGAGTGGTTTTGGAGGACTGAGAGGAAAATAGCGGTTTAAACCCCCAGGAAATTAGGCTGGATAGAAGGACAGATGAGAAGGACATTTAAAAGGCTGAGGGAAGGGGAGCAGGGAGTGAAAAGAGCACGGAGAGCAGAAGGAAGAGTTCAGAATCAGGAAAAACCATAGAGTTCAAACGGAGATCCTAGAGTGGTATGCAAAACTGAAGGGGGGAAAGCTGCAGTGAGGAGAACTCTACAGATTATCAAGTCCTAGACCAGAGGTGGGCAACTATTTTATTTAATAATATTAATAATAATATATTAGTGCATTATATGTCCCTGCAAAGAAACCCTGGCCTTTTATTATTATAATAATATTAATAATAATATATTAATGCATTATATGTCCCTGCAAAGAAACCCTGACCTTTTATTATTATAATAATATTAATAATAATATATTAATGCATTATATGTCCCTGCAAAGAAACCCTGGCCTTTTATTATAATAATAATATTAATAATAATATATTAATGCATTATATCTCCCTGCAAGGAAACCAAGGGAAATGTTGCCCCTTGATTTGCCTGTGCTTAAAACAGTGTCAGTCCTGTTTCCCTGCTTTGCCTAATTTAGAACTAATTAAGAATTTCGTTAGTAATTACGTTACATTTTAGAAATTTTTGGAAATTTTTTTTGTAAGTCTTTCTTTTACGAATCAAACCCCCCCCCCCCCCCCACGTTTCATTTTAGAATCATGATTTTTGGGTTCTAAACCAAGCCTAAAAGATACATATACTGGTTAAAAATCCCTTATCTATCTTCCCGAATCAGAATGCTTTAAAATTGTCCACAGGGGTGTCTGAGAGAGGGACATTTTTCTGTGGTGTACACAAACTTTATTTCATGTAAACATTATTTAAAATGTTGTCTAATATTACCTTCAGTATGTGTCTCAGGTGTATATGAAATATAATTGAATTTTATGTTTAGTCTTAAGTCCCATCTCCAAACTTTCACCTTATGTACATACATATATGCAAATTTACGCATTTCAAAAATCAAATGAAGTGGGTTACTGTTAGTTTTTTGGGATGTATGGCCATGTTCCACCATATTCTGGAATATGGCCATAGAGCCTGGAAAACTCACAGCAAACCATTGATTTCGGCCATGAAAGCCTTCAACAACATATTAAATCGGAAGAAGGTCTGAAACACTTCTGGTTTCAAGATTTTTGGATAAGGTATACTTGGCCTGTGTCTTTGGGCAATACTGTAGTTATCACAAACTCTTTGATTGCTTTGATTGTGCTTTTCCTGCATGGCAGGGGTTGGACCAAATGAGCCATGTGGTCTCTTCTAATTCTATGATTCTATTCTTGTTGGTGCAAGTTTCAATATTATTTCTGCTGGCTCCAAACAAATACAAACCTTGCTTATACTAAGAAATAGAAAAGTAGGAAGAGGAACTATACAAGCCTGTAGCGTGCCTTAGGGATCCTAGAGGAGAAACTCCAGTGTGGCTTTTAAAAGACTGTCTAAAAATAAATGTTGTCCCTCACCACTGTCAATCAATAAAATAAGTGTTTACTGAAAGCTATTACATTATTTGCTCATCTCCTTTGAGACTTGTGTGTGTGCGTGTGTAGGTGTGTATCCATTTGTTTCCCACCTACTTTGAAATCTTACAGATTGTCAGTCCTTGTGCTCAAGAGTCTGTACTGAGATCCAGCAATAGCTGCTCAAAGTATTCCTTGCTTCTCCTCTTTATCTGTCAATAGTGCTTATCATTACCCAGTCAAAGCACACCAGCAGATAGAGCCACAGAGCGAAAATAACCAAGGGCCAACAGTCATGTATCTTACTTTTCCTCCTCGAGGGTGACACAGCAGCAGTGTGGGAAATACATTTTATATAGGACATCTGACAAATGTTGATTACCTAATGATCAATGGAAACGAAGAAGTTAAGGAGCTAGTGGGTATGTGCATGTAGCAGTGGTGCTGGGGTGTGAGGGAAACTAATGTTCAATTCTCTGCTCAACCATGAAAATAGTATGTGGCGATGGTGCTGGGGAGACAGAAATTGAGAAAGAGAGAGAGAGAGATAGCAGGCAGCATGGTATGTGGGCAGAATTCTTAAGGCTAGACCTACCATTAGGAGGAGTGAAGTAACCATCTTAAGAATTGCAAGCTTCTCAAACATTTCTCATAACCATTTTCTCCTGTACCAGTGCATTCCTTCACTGAATATTGAGACAATAAAATTGAATGATGACAAATGAAATACTTCTTCCAGTTGTTCAATGAATTCCTGCATTTTTAGAAATCTATTATTTAGTATATTTTACAGTCAATGTGATGAGGGTAGTCTACCTTCAAAGCATGGTCAGGTTCACCTGAGTCTTACATGTCATTTTAGTAAACTCTTATTTGCTTGAAGACCATTCTAGCATGGCTATGGTTCCCAAGCTGGTCGGTAGTTATGACCTGACAGATAAACCAATGTGATTAATGGAGATATGAACTGCTATAGTAATGATTCCTGTGTTTGGCAGAATCTTCCATATAGTGAGTCCCAGAATTTGACATTTTATTAGCAAGATAGAAAGGAAGCCAGTAAGTGGATAAAGGACATACTTATTTTGGTATCAGACCTAGTAGTGGTATCTATTAGGCATGGTTTAGAATCCTAAAATCGCGATTCTAAAATCAAATAGGGGGGGGGGGATTTTTTTTAATTAGTATATTAAAGACTTACAAAAAAATTTGCAAAAAGTTCTCAAATGTAACGTAAGTATTAACAAAATTCTAAATTGGTTCTAAAGTCTGAAAAGCAGGGAAACAGTTAAAAATCAAGGGGGAACATTCCCTTCACCTCTGCAGTGCAATTAAGTGGAGCTGTACATGTATAACATAAATATAAGAGGTAGTAGCTACTTGCTCTCAGGACAATTGTGAAAGTGAAGTACGATTCTCCCCCTTATTATTTCCCCTTTCCCTCCTTTCTTCCTTCTCTACCCTCTTCTTTCATTCCTTCCTTTGCTCTTTGGTTCCCCATTCCTTCTTTTCTCTTTCCTTCCTTCCCTCCCCCCTTCTCTACTTCTTCCTTTGTCTCCTTCCTTCCTTTGTTCACGTTTTATTTCCCTAATAGTAATTAAACAGAAAGATATATGTATAATATATAGACTTTCTGCTGTGCTTTCTGCAACCGAACTTGCCTATCTCAGATTGGCCTCTTTAGTCATCAGCGCTTGTAAAAAGCGTGGGATGAGTCCTTCCTGAATCTTCGTTCGTGAAGTAATGCCGAGAGAGAGATATGTATTAATGCAGTGGTTCCTCATGTTGTGGTGACCCCCATCCATATTTTTCATTGCTACTTCATAATTTTGTTACTCTTATGAATTCTAATGCAAATATCTAATATGCAGGATGTATTTTCATTGTTACAAATTGACAAAAGTTAAAGCATAGGGATTAATCACAAAAACAATATGTTTGGGGAGGATGGACAACGGATGATGGGATTTGCAGTACCTTCGACGAATTCAGCTCTGACTTCCACAGCTGAGACCCCATGAATGACAGACCTGGACCAAACTTGGCACACAGAACCCCCATGACCCACAGAAAATACTGGAGGGGTTTGGGAGGAATTGACAGTGATTTAGGGAGATAACTCTGAACCCAAACAATCCTGGATCAGGACCAAACTTGGCATGAATACTCAATATGCCCAAATGTGAATGCAGATGGAGTTTGGGGAAAATAGACCTTGACATTTGGGAGTTGTAGTTGCTGGGATTTATAGTTCACCTTCAATCAAAGAGCATTCTGAACTCCACCAATGACAGAATTGGGCCAAACTGGGATCCGGGGGAGGGCGGGGGGAAAGAGGAGGGGCGAAGGAGGAGGCAATCACCCTCTTCCCCCCCCTCGCTCACCCCCCTCGCCTCTCTCTAGCCCCGATGCATGGATCGAGGCTAGAGAGAGGCAGAGAGGGCGCGAGGCCTTTCTCCTCTCTCGCCAATGACAGGCCGGCGAGAGAGGAGGAGAAAGGCCCCGCGCCCTCTCTGCCTCTCTTTTAGCCCCGATGCATGGATCGGGCTGGAGAGGCAGAGAGGCGCGAGGGGGCCTTTCTCCTCCTCTCTCGCCAATGACAGGCCGGCGAGAGAGGAGGAGAAAGGCCCCCGCGCCCTCTTGCCTCTCTTTAGCCCCGATGCATGGATCGGGGCTGGAGAGCAGAGAGGCGCTGGGGGCCTTTCTCCTCCTCTCGCCAATGACAGGCTGGGCGAGAGGAGGAGAAAGGCCCCCGCACCCTCTCTGCCTCTCTGTAGCCCCGATGCATGGATCGGGGCTGGAGAGAGGCAGAGAGAGCGCTGGGGGCCTTTCTCCTCCTCTCTCGCCAATGACAGGCCGGCGAGAGAGGAGGAGAAAGGCCCCCGCGCCCCTCTCTGCCTCTCTTTAGCCCCGATGCATGGATCGGGACTGGAGAGAGGCAGAGAGGCGCGCGGGGGGCCTTTCTCCTCCTCTCTCGCCAATGACAGGCCGACGAGAGAGGAGGGAGAAAGGCGCCCCTCTCTGCCTCTCTTTAGCCCCGATGCATGCATGCATGCATCGGGGCTAAAGAGAGGCAGAGAGGGGCGCGGGGGCCTTTCTCCTCCTCTCTCGCCAGCCTGCCATTGGCGAGAGAGGAGGAGGAGGCCCTCGCTCACCCCCCTCGCCTATCTCTAGCCCCGATCCTGGTAAATTGGCTGGGATTTCTGGGAGTTGTAGGCCAAAACTTGAATAAACCACACTGAATTCTAGATGGGACTCTCCAAATAGGAAGGAGGGAGGGAAGGAGGAAGGGAGGGAGGGGGTTTTCTATTCTTGGAAGCAGCAAAGAAAAGGAGGAGGAGCTCCCTCGCTCCTCGCTGCCTCTCTCTCACCCCGATCCTGAGGGAGCGAGGGCCCAAGTTTGCCCAGGCTGAGAGGAAAAGGAAGAGGCCTGAGGCTGTGAGGAATGGTGGGAGTTGAAGTCCAAAACACGTACCTGGAGGGCTGAAGCTGGCCCCTGTGATGGGGCATGGCAGAGCAACGGGGAAGAGAAGGAGGGGGCGAAGCCTGGAGGACTACACTTTCCAGAATGCATTGCCTACCTAGCAGCAACGTCACTTCCAGTTCCCCATAGAAATGCGGGAAAAAGAAGAAGCTGAATGAAGGCGGGAAGGAAATGAGGGGGAGAAGACAGGGAGAAGTGAGTAGTACAATAATTAATTAATTAATACTTAAGAATTTCTAACGATCATAACGCAAATTGTTGGCCTCAAGGACCGTAAAGAAAGTCTACTTCCTGGTTCGCGGCAGCGATACGTAAAACCTCAAAAGTCCCATTACATACGAATCTCTTACGAATCCTTTTAATTTCCGTTTCATTTTTCTCATGCCTAGTATCTATCTGTTTCAACAGGTTGGTGATTCTGCTACTGGTTTTCGTCTGAACTTTAAAAGGGCTATCCAAAGTGATAAACCCTATATCTCCAAAAGGTCAAGAACTCTGAATAACTTCCTTAAAGTTCAGACTGAACCATTAAATACATTCACTACCTATGTTGGTATAGGACAGTGGTTCTCAACCTGTGGGTCCCCAGGTGTTTTGGCCTACAACTCCCAGAAATCCCAACAGCTAGCAAACTTGCTGGGATTTCTGGGAGTTGTAGGCCAAAACACCTGGGGACCTACAGGTTGAGAACCAGTATAGGGTATCTGCCACTAGACAGATCTTGTGAAATAATTTCTACAGTATTCATCCCACTGTGGAGAAAAGGAATGTTTTTGTGTAGTTCTTGCCAAGTATTTTGACATCTTAAAAGTACTTTGACCAAATATTTTGTACAAAAATACATATCAAGGTTATTTTCCCACAAAAGCCACCGTTTCCAGATATTCAGTTTTGTGCAGTCTTGTTTCAAAAAATGAAGCAAAATGAGCTGCATAGGTTTTTTGTTCAAGATTGTTCATTTTTGTATTGATAAACATACACATAACTCCCCCCCACACACACACACCTGACTAACTGAAAACAGCTCCATCACCCTTCTAAAGAACATTTCTGTCCATAAAAAGACCACAGTTGTCATTCAAAGAACCCATATGTATTTCTGTGCAGAATAATTTCATGAAAAAAGCAAGGATATATCAATGCTAGATAAAATATATATATATACAGAATTAATCCCACTACGTTGGGAATCCAATCTTTCAGAATGGCACAGTGGTTTGATTGATGGATTATGACTCTTGGGACCAGCGTTCAAATCCCTGTTCAGTGGGTGACCTTGAACAAGTCACACACTCTCTGCCTCACAGGAAGGCATTGGCAACCCCCTTTGGACAAATCTTGCCAATGAAATCCCATAATAAGTTTGCCTTAGGCCAAATGTCAGAAAGATACACAACCACAGCATTCTTAGTAGCTACAGCCAATTTCATCCTGGTGACCATGGCTGAAGTATATCTTATAATTTTCCAGTAGACACATTATAATTTGGAAGTTAGCTCTACCTGTAAAAGTCAAGTTACATTCACAAAATTGCAGACACTAAGAGAATCTATTTTTGTCTTATTTTTCTCTCAAATATCCTTCCTTTCTTCCTTTCTTACTGTATCACTCAGGAGGAAGGGGTGTGTGTGTGTGTGTGTGTATCTGTTTTGCTGCAGACCCATTCTTTTTTTCAGAAAGACATTAGCCTCTTATGTGTTCCCAGAAGGGGAAATGCTAATTAGTACGTTCTGAGAGGATTTGTTGGGAACATTTAGAGTGAAGTACAAGAAGCTAGTCAGCTCACAAGTAATAAATTAATTACTGTAGCATTTTTATGACCAAAGGGGAGGGAAACAGTCTGACTTTTCTTTATATTCGTTCCTGCATGGGACTTATATTGCTCCTATTCCATAAGTCTCAAAAGGGTAACAAAACAGGGTAGTTATCGCCACTTGTCCTGTTTCTTTATTCTGTAGATCATGAATAAAGCTGAGAAGGATAAAAATCTCAGAAGTCTCTCTATCGAATTCTGTTACTGCTTTCCCATCATTTCCCTGCAAGAGAGCTGGGCTTTTGATCAATAAATCTTTATTATTCTGGTTGATTACTTTGCCTACTTGGAGTTGGTTTTGTTCTGGATGTTTTCTTGTTTCTTTCAGCTGTGTAATAGGATTGCACTGAATTGTGGTTCACAAAGCTTAAAGCAACTAACCAGTTACATGAAAGTATATTTATTGTGATTCCTGAAAATATGTGCATGACAATGGAGGAAAACATTCATTAAAGCACCTGTATGAAGCATTTTGTGACTTGTCTGCTTGTTAACTCTTTCTTCACCTTTTGCAAGAGAGGAAGTACAAAAGGAAGTTTTGACCAGGTAATTTATAGCAAAATCCTGTGTATTACTTCGGTGGGGCTAACATTCATAAAAGTGAGTACATATTTGTAGTCTTAGGTGGTATTCCTAATTGAACTCCATGAGACTTGGATCCAGGTCTAAGTTGTCTGGGAGAACTGAAAAGCAATCTTTATAAAGCTTTGTTCATGATTACACTCTTACACACAGGGCCAGAGTCTGTGTTGGGTTTGCTTTATCCAAACAGAGTAGTCCTTCTCAAATATATTTAGCAGAAGACTCTCAGAGTCTCTATGGAGAAGTATTCCTACACATTTAGATCAGGTCATGAACATGTTTCCTTGGATGCACATGATTTCATCTGGTTATCATTGTGGATGATACTAACCTCTGAGCAATTACATAGAAGTCATATGATGTCACCTCCGGACACCATGTTTTGACTGATTACAAGGTTTTGAACCCATATTGTAGAGGACTTGGGGACTGATCTCCATCCCACTCCAACCCAAATTTAGTATGATCAAATATAGAGAAATAAAGATCTCTGTAGATTAATTCTTTATGTGGCATATAATAATAATAATACATCTTTAATTATATCCTGCTTTTCTCTCACGAAGGGACCCAAAGCATTTTCCAATGTCAAATACAATATAAAATCATCAACAATCACAGACACAAATATAAAACATAAATAAGCATTTTAAAACTAAGTACATTATTGTGGTGTCTTGTAAAATCTTATTGTACTTTGCACTGCTCAATTAAGATTAACCTTCTTGTCACTTCAGCCTAGATTTATTCACTGAAGGTTCGTTTGAATAGGATGGTCTTCATCTGTTGCCTGAATCTGTTAGGGAGGGTGCCTATTTGATCTCCCTGGGGAGAGTTATTCCAAAGACTCAGGGTGGCCACCAAAAAGGTCCTCTTTCTTGTCGCCTCCAGCCAATTTTGGGACGGTGGTTGAAGTGAGAGTAGGGCCTCCCTGATTATTTTAGGGTTTGGGCAGGTTGGTATGAAGACATGCGACCAGATAAGTAACCTGAACTGTTTAGGGCTTTAAAGGTTAAAACCAGCACCTTGAATTGGGTTCGGAAACAAACTGGCTGCCAGTGAAGGTGCTGTAACAGGGGGTGGTATACTCCCTGTGTCCAGCACCTGTAAGTAATTTGGCTGCAGCTCTTTGGATTAGTTGAAATTTCTGAGCAGTCTTTAGGGGCAGCCCCAAGTAGAGCATGTTACAGTATTCTAAGTTGGATGTAACCAAGGCATGGAACACCATGGCCAGATCTGGCTTCTCAAGATACAGGCGCAGCTGGCGCACAAATTAAAATTACACAAAGGCCCTCCTGGACAACACCAACACCTGAGCCTCCAGGTTTAGCGATTAGTCCAGAAGGAGCCCCAAGCTGTAAACCAGTGAATTCCAGGGGAGTGTTACCCCATCCAACACAGAATGCCACCCTATACCCGGATCTGCCTTGCGATTAACCAGGAGGACCTCTGTCTTGTCTGGATTCCATTTCAATTAGTTTGTCTTTATCTAGTCCATTACTGCTGATTGGCACCAGTTCGGAGTCTGGGCTGCTTTCATGGCTTTTGGTGGAAGTGAGTAATAGAGCCATGAAAGGTGGCACCAAACTCCAAAACTCTGGATGATCTTTCCCAGCAGCTTCATGTGGATGTTAAACAACATGGAGGAAAGTACAGAGCCCTGCAGGACCCCACAAGACAATGGCCATGGGTTGAGCAAGAATCCCCCAGTACCACCTTCTCAGTCCATCCCTTCAGAACAGAATGGAGCCACTATAGAACACCCCAAGTCCCATCCCAGCCAGGCAGTCCAGGAGGATACCATGGGCAATGGTATTGAAGGCTGCTGAGAGGTCCAGAGAACCATCAGGGACACACTCCCCCTGTCTAGTTCTCTATGTAGATCATCTACGAAGGCAACCACAGCAGTCTCAGTCCTGTAGCTGGGATTAAAACCAAACTGAAATGGATTTAGATAATTTGTTTCATCCAGGAATCCTTGGAGTTGTGAAGCCACCACATGCTCCAGGACCTTGCCCATGGTACACTTCTGTGGGGCTGTGGGTTGAAAAACAATCTATGTTTACATTCACAGCCAAGCTGCAATCCTGTACCTTGGTATTTGTTAACAAATCTTTTGGAACTGTGCTAGACATTTGAAATACATATTTGACATTTAAACCAATAGAAGAAATTAATATAAAATCTATTGTTTGCATTTTTCTTATTTCTTGGAAGACTTACTATAATTGCAAGGCTGAAGTAGTAGCAACAGATGTTGTTACTGCTACTATTTATATCCAAAACTACTGTGAGATTCAAAGCATTTTACAATGGTTAAAACAAAGATAGTTAAAAAAATTCAACACAGAAAATTTAAAAAGCAATTAAACCATCATACAATTAAAACCAGCCACTAAATCAACCATTAAAAATCAGCAAGTTCAGTGCATTGTGCAAGACTTGCCCCCCTTTTTTCCTTTAAAAAAAATTCTCAAAAATCTTCTGGAATAAAAATAGTTGTACCTAAGCAGGTAAGCAGTATGGAGGGCACCAGCCTAGTGTGTTCGGGGAAGGAGTTCCAGACCCTGAGAAGATCCTCATCTGTGTTGCCCTCAAAGGTAACTGAGAATGTGTTAGGACAAAGAAAAGGCCTTCCCAGAAACTCTGAAAACACGACCAAGGTGGACCTCAGTTGTATAAGCTTAATAGATAATTACTAGCATTAAGAAGTGTGCCCAGAAATGGATGAGTGGAAATGGATGAGTGTTGTGACAGGGGAATTTTGTGGTTCCTATAGCTAGTCCCAGTTAACGATCTGCAGCTCTTTGGACCAGCTGAAGTTCCTGAAGCCTCTTCAAAAACAGCCCCACAGAATGTGTGTTACAGTAATCTAAATGGGATGTAACTAAGGCATGTGCAATGAATGATATGCCATTTGAATGTTCAGTTAACTGTCATCATATCCCACTTAATGAATGGGATTTCTAGACACATATCTGGGCAATGGGAAACTTCTTCTGAACAAATCTTGCCAAAAATCTCTGTGATAGGCTTACCTTAGGGTCGCCACAGTTTGGAAAGACTTGAAGGCATACAACAACAACCTATTAAATCCATAGGGTTGGTATAAGTTGACAGGCAACTTGAAGACACACAATTTATTGTAGGCACTTTTAAATGTTTGTAACGCACGAGCAAAAACACATTGGTAGTCATAGGAGACAGTATCTCTTACTGCTTCAGTGGTGCATTGTGTATATTCCTGAATATCAGGGGGTTGGATTGAATGGTCCTTATGGTCCCGTTCAACTCCATGATTCTAATAAAAAGGAACTCAAAAAGAATCTAATAGTTTGCAAGTGCTGTCAGGTGGGGAATGATTTCATATTTTATTGATTGATACCAGTATGTTTTTGCCAAAATGAAGTGTTCTTCTCCTCACTCTTTTGTGTTATATATGGCTCTTAGCCAATGCCCTTTGGAGGGGCATAGTTGCTCTATTATCATTAAAAACAAGGAGACATCCAGAGCAAGTTGACCCCTTCCTGCTTTTGTCAAAATGTCCCAAGGAACCATTGTTTCACTGTATTACTTTTTCTTTTAAAAAAATCCCTGCTAGGGGATTACATGCTTTAAGCCCTTCATTATCGAATTATATTACATCTAAAATGGCAAGGACTCAAAAGCTCAAACTTGGCCATGTATTTTGTATTGTGATTAAAGAAAAGAGGCAGGGAGTTTCCATGGTCCAAAGTTTTCCTGGCTTAAAAAAAATGAAAATTCAAACAAATAGATTGAAATGAAACTATGTGCCCTTGAGCATAGCTTTAAATAATGGCTCTGATTTAACGCTTATGGACGTTTTTCTTTCATTTTTATAAATGGATGTAGTTTGTATGGCAAGATAATTTGTGAGTCAAAATTTGAATTCCTGATGGTCTAAATGTGATAGTTTCTGAAATGAGAAACATCTGGAATTCAATGATGATTAGAAATATCTTTGCAATTACAAAAGTTGTTACATTTTCTGTTAACAAAAAGCTCAGGACTTTGTACAGGTGCCATGTTAATAATTCTGCATCATATGTAAAATTCTGCAGACTTGGTTCCCCAATTTTAGCTGTGTAAGTGATGATATAAAGGCAATAGGATTTACAACATCTGCTTCTTCTGCCACTGATCCACATATACTTATCTAACTTCTACATGCAGTAACTGTAAAAGATGTATACCCACAGATCGCTGTATTCTCTTCAATTTTATGCATGAATCCAGATTATGGTTTGTCTATATATGCACAAAAGGTTAAATAAATGTATGATGTTCAAGACTATGTCAGTGAGCCTACCACTACTGCTGTGTGCATTCTGCAGCTCTTATTAACCATACGCTGATCTAACATGTGGGGAAGAAATGATGGAACACTTTATGCTGGACAAACTAATGAACTCAGGAGATAGATTAACATTTTGGAAGCAGGAGGTCCATTTCTTAGTACATGCATATGGGATCTTCTTCAAGATGTTTGCGATAAGCCTTAATGTCTTAGGATCACCTTAGGATCATGACTCCATGTATTTGAGGAAACAGATAAAATCTATAAAACCTTATGATGCCAATTTGGTTCTCAGTTATTGTCAAAGGTGCTACAAGATCACTTTGTATACCTTAGGATCAGTGTAGCTGAATAAACACTTCCATAAGTTCTTGCCCCATTATAAAAGCTGTTTTTAGGAGGTCATCTCTGGGTTTCCCCCACTCAAATGGTATAATGCAGTGGTTCTCAACCTGTGGGTCCCCAGATGTTTTGGCCTTTAACTCCTAGAAATCCTAACCGCTGGTAAATGGGCTGGGAACCACTGGTATAATGGGTTGTTTCTCTGTCATGTGTTTCTCTCTCCATACATGAGAGATAGAGTGTTCCTTCATTTATTGTAGGTGTTATATTCCAGAACCACCTGAGAAAAGTGAAAATGCACAAAGTAGGGATGCCATGTATATATATATCGCATTCCAAGAGTGAGGCAGAAGCAAGGAGAGATTTAAAAGCTCCGCACACTTTTTGTTTGCTAGCTATAAAGAAGGGGCTATAAGGCTGTGATTTACATACTGCTTTGTATCTCCTCTCTCTCTCTCTCTCTTTATGATTGGCTGTCTCTCTCCTGAGGGGAAGAGTGGAACCCCCTTCCACACTCCATTGTTGCCAGGAAGCAAACACTCGTTGTTGGGATTTGTAAAAATCCAAGTAAAGAAAAAGAAATGAGTGTTTGGTTACTTGGGTATACTTGTGAGTAAATTGGGTTTGTGTTGCTGTATACTTGAGTGTAAGAAATTCCTAGGCTGTGTAGCTTTACAGCTAGGTTCAAGCCCTGAGTACAGCTAATAAACTAGGCTAATTGGGTGGGTAGAGTCTTGGGGCTATAATTTCCCCATGTTGTTCATTGTTTATGCTGCTCATGTCGAAGCAGGAAAAGCTGAGTATGCTTTTGGATTTATGCTGCCCATATCGGGGCAAGAAAAACGGAGTATGCTTCTGGATGTATGTTGCTCAAACTGAGCAAGAGAAGCTGAATATGGTTATGGATTGCTTACAATGTTTTTGGGAGAGAGCTGGAAGAAGCAGCAGTGTATTATCTATATGAATCTGCTGTACAAGGCTTCACTGTTTTACTTGAACATTAAGTAGCTTCTGGGCAGAAGAAGCAGGGCAAAGTTTTTGTTTGTGTTTTGCCTTTATCTACTGTTTCTGTTTTTGCCATTATTGTAGCTGGAGTTTAAGCAAGTTTTGTTAAAGCAAATTGCTGAATGTTTTTGTTTAAAGTTTTTTGCAAGAAACTGAACAATAAAAGATAAAGTTGCCTGCCATTTTTGGCAAGAAAGATTGTCTGTTTATCTTGCCTATGTTGTCGCCCGTGTGGGGGAAAACAGCAGTGTTTTTTTCCAGTCACCCAGAGCATACTAAGTCCATCCACACACAACTTCTGCTGTGCAGTGTAGAGGATTACAACTCACATCATCTCCTACTCCGACACCCGTGAAACAGCGAGTCCGTGAAAAGCAAACTACAAAGTAGCGAGGAAACACTGTATACCTGATATCTTCAGTAGTAACTGTGATATAGCTCTTAACTAGTAAGCTATAGATCAGTGGTTCTCAACCTGTGGGTCCCCAGGCGTTTTGGCCTTCAACTCCCAGAAATCCTAACAGCTGGTAATCTGGCTGAGATTTCTGGGAGATGTAGGCCAAAACACCTGGGGACTCACAGGTTGAGAACCACTGCTATAGATGGTGTTGTGTGCAATTTAAATTGGTTACTAATACCATTATTCTGGATCAGTGGATCCCAAACTCTAGTCCTCTGGGTGTTTTGGAAATAAACTCTCAAAAGCCAATTTTAACCAATAGTCAGGGTTTCCAGAAGCTGATTTAAAACACACACATATATATAGAATCATAGAACTATAGAATAATAGATTTGGAAGAGACCACATGGGCCATCTAGTGCAACCCCCTGCCATGCAGGAAAAGCACACGGTACCCCTGACAGATGGCCATCCAGCTTCTGTTTAAAAGCTTCCAGGGAAGGAGCCTACACCACACTACAAGGCAGAGAGTTCCACTTCTGAACAGCTCTTACAGTCAGGAAATTCTGATGTTCAGGTGGAATCTCCTCTCCTGTCATTTTAACCCTTGCCTGTAGTTTCAAGGGCAACAGAAAACAAGCCTTCTCCCTCTTCTCCCCCCCCCCCCACACACACTTTAATAGTTTAACTTTTGATACCATTTTGTTGGCTGTTTCATTTTTAAAAAATTTCAAACCAATCTGACAGCCATGTCCAGTTAATGGGATATAAATGTCTTATCTCAATCAGTAAGTGGAATCATGGAGTGAAAGATTAAGATCTGGAAGGAGCTTCAAAACATAGCTAGGCCAACACTTTGCAGTGGAAGAATCCATAGCAGAAGCATCCCTGAAATATGACCATCAAACATCTGTCTAAAGCTTCCAGTGAATGAGAGTCCACCACCTTCTGAGATAATGTATTAAACTGATAAATTACTGTTAGTAAGTTGTTCCTGATGTTTATTCAGAATAATCTTTCTGCTAATTTGAATAATTTAGTTTTTGTCAGGCTCTATAGCAGAAGACCATTAACTTGCTCCACTTAAATGAATATGTGTCGAACCCACCCGATAGCCTTTGAGATTTCTGAGGATTGTTTGCCTATCATGTCTTAACCTTCTCTTCCCCAGGATAAACATTTCTGGACATGTTTTAGTTTGGCCTCCAGAAGTATATATAATAATGGGTCCCCACCCTCCTTATCCCTTTTGAAGGTGGGGAGAAAAAATTGACACCTTTAGTTCCCCAGGAAATTTCAAAGATTATAGACCGAGACTTACCACTTCATCACACTGTGGCTTTTTGCCCCTTTGAAGCACTTCGAATATGGTTCCTGCCAAGTGTCATCACATGACACTCAGCAGACTCTGCTCCATTTACCCTCTATGGACCTCATCACACTAGAGCATGGATCCACTTTAAATTCAGTTTCTGCCTCCAGCAGAAATTTGTGGCTTGTAGTTTAGAGAGGAATCTTTAAACTGTTCAGCCAGGCAGGTCCTGTAGCTCACTACAAACCACAGAATTCTGCAGGAGGTAGAAACCGGATTTAAAGTGGATTCATACTCTAGTGTGATGATGCTAGTATAAGTACTGAGGAAGTGTTGCAAGTGGGTTTGGGTAGCTCCAACAGAACTACCCACATTTTTGGGCTCTTTCCTTGTGATGGAAACATTGCAGCCCATTGGACCTGCAGTCTGATTCAATGCCAGATGTTTGTTTATTGGTTGATGCTACCACAGCCCATCAATTGAACAGATTGTGTCATATGCCCAATAGCTATATGAAAGATGGTTTGTGCTTTCTACTTCTCAATGCTTAAGTGGACTCTCCAGGTTTGCCGTTCAATATGGAAGTTATAGAATGTGTGAGAAACTTGCTTTGTTCACTTGAAAAACCCGATCCACTCCTGCTAGACCAAACACAGGAATGGATATGATTTGTGGTTGGAAAGCCACAAGGGTTTGTGATGCAAAAAATCAACTTCAAAGGATGTGTAGAAAAGCCACAGCATAGTTTCTAAAATGTGCACAAATTGCATCAGCCAACAGGACCATCTATCCATTAATGAATTTCTTTCAAAAATGAATGAAAGTATATTAATTGTTTTGATCTAAAATATATTGCATGTGACCAGCATAGAGGAGACTTGGAAGTGTAGAACTGAGAATATTAATTTCAGGGTTCAAAAAGAACCTTCATTTGAACTGAAAGTTTCAATGAATGACATGTACAATATATGCGTGTAAAGTTCACATATGTCACCACCATGACCCAAGACAAAATATAACAACATGATGCAGATGAAGAACAGGAAAAATGCATGTGAGAGTCAGATAAATTCAAGGAAATCAAGATTTTTTAAATCCTCATTTTGAGAATTATCTATTACTTGGAGGAGAAGGAACACAGTGCAGCCCCTCTTCAGAGACAGATTTTTTTTGTCTGATAGTGAGGGTCCCAATATTACTTCTTCCCTCACCCTGGACACTATTGGGAATAGTTGTGGAGGCCACGGAGCCCTGCGGAGGCTTAGGGATGCCCTCCAAAGGCTACCGGCCCTGGCAGTTGGGGTTGAGAATTAGTATTTTAAACATATTTTTAAACATTTCATGCTTTTAAAACCACAAAATGTATAGAAATATATTTAAAATATTAATTCTCAACCCTAACAGCGAGTCTGCAAAAAGCGAATCGTGAAACAGCGGGGGAGAATTGTAGTGGAGAAGAAAGAATTATGCCAATCTACTTAATATAGGCCTTGAGTTTGTGATGTATTAAATGATAAGACAGATAAAGTTAGGAAGGTGGCAGAATGGTTGTGCAGGTTAAGATGTGAACAATCAGGTATGTGCATTAGAATTATATATATATATATATATATATATATATATATATATATATATATATTAGAGAGAGAGAGAGACCTAGAACAAAGATCATCTTAGCATTGGACTGTTAGTATAATTGAAATTCAACTTTTAAATTTATAAGGTTATTAAAATTAGAATGGTCTGTTTTATTAACATGGAACATAAAAGGTTTTTTTTAGTAATTTTTGCACTAAGCATAATTCAGAAACAACTTTTCATACAAAGAGAAACTTCTCCATAAGAGCATACATACCATAAACGCATAATTAGTGAACACTGGCCTATGTTGCATCATTAGTCATATAAGCTGCTTAAAAGTATAACTATTTTATTTCGAACATTTATATCCTGTCCTTCTCAACCACGAGGGGGTACACAGGGTGGCTTACACCAGCAAACATTTAATATCAGTGGACAAACAACCACAGTACTGACAACTTAACATTAAATAAAACAAGTTTATAAAATACATTAAAAATACTAGCCATTAAATATTGAAACACAAGAAAGTCTAAGCCTAAGTTATAGTTAATGCTCAGTCATCTGCCCAAATACTTGGTCCCAAAGCCAAGATTTGAGCTTTTTTTCTAAAGGAGAGGAGATGTAATAATAATAATAATAATAATAATAATAATAATAATAATAATTGCAGAAGACCACCTTACTGGGATCTGCAGTCATTATTCGCCGATACATCACACAGTCCTAGACACTTGGGAAGTATCCGATGTGTGATCCAATACAACAGCCAGCAGAGTGTCTAATAATAATAATAATAATAATAATAATAATAATAGAGTAAAAACTATTAGAGAGAGAGGTGCATGTTTGTTTGCCTCATAATTCGGATAAAATTAGTTGAATTTATACTTACGTGGGGATGGCTCGTGCCAAAAATTTAAGAATCGAAACTTACCCCATACTTTTTTGTTTTATTTTAGTAAATCTCGGAAGGCTCCCAATGTCAGTTTCCTTTTCAGTGTAAGGAAGGAAAGTAAAGCCAAAAAGTCTGCCTTAGTGCCTTGCATTGCCTCTTCTCTAAACTAATGGAGTCTTGGCACTAGGAGCAAGAGGATGCAAGGAAGAATATTTAAATTGATGGCCCCCATACTATAGAGCAGGGGTCCTCAAACGTTTTAAACAGGTGGCCAGTTCACTGTCCCACAGACCATTGGAGGGCCGGACTATAGTTTACATGGGAACAAATACAGTATTTAAAATGAAGAATAAGTAATGTTAAATGTATTTATTTATTTGCCATGATATGTAGGATATATTTTCATTGTTACAAACTGAACATAAAGCATAACGATTATTCACAAAAACAATATGTAATTATATATTGTGAAACATTTATTTCTAATTACAAATACCATATTTTCCAGCGTATAAGACGACCCCCAACTTTTCTAGTTAAAATATAGAGTTTGAGGTATACTCGCCATATAAGGTTATACCTCTTCTGCTGCCTCCTCCCGCCACACGAAGGGAGGGACAGAAGGAAGGAGATCCAAACTAAGAATAAAAACATTTACAATTACATCTTTTATTAAAATCACACAATCCATAACTCTAATTTTGCTAGTCTTATGAATCGTAATGTAAATATCTGATATGCAGAACGTACCAGTACGTTCATTGTTACAAATGGAACATAATTAAAGCATAAACAAAAACAATGTGTGGGGGATGATGGACAATGGATGATAGGATTTGCAGTACCTTCAACCGATTCAGCTATGACTTCCATAGACCACTGAGACCTTCGTGAATTACAGACCTGGACCAAACTTGGCGCACCGAACCCCAATGACCAACAGAAAATACTGGAGGGGTTTGGGAGGAATTGACAGTGATTTAGAGGACATGCAATTAACACATCCAGAGAGCACTGTGAACCCAAACAAGTATTGATCTGGATCAAACTTGGAGGAATTTGGGGGTAAATAGACCTTGGCATTTGAGAGTGGCTTGGATTTATAGTTCACCTGCAATCAAAGAGAATTCTGAACTCCCGCAGCAATGGAATTGAACCAAACTTGGCACAGAGAACTCCCATGAGCAACAAAGAATATTGGAGGGATCTGGGGAAACAGGCATTCGCAGACGAACTTTAATTAATTGAGACCAACAGAATATGCAACGGAAACCGATTTTAAGAATGAGATGCTGAGATTTGTATTTTGTAGTTTTTAAATGTTAATTTATATGGTTTTTATATGACTGTTTTTATCATATTATGATGTATTTTGTATGTGGGCACTTGCTGCCGCTTTGAACCACACTGATACTTCTTCAGTTATATATGTGTTAATAAGTCACATGCCAAAATTTTATGTGTTGTGATCCACCCCGAGCCTGCAGGGAGGAGCGGAATATAAAATTGAATAATAAATAAATAAATAAATTGGTTGTGTGAACCAACCTAGTCATACATACATGCATCTCCAACAGTTGTTTATTCATTCAGTCGCTTCCAGCTGTTTTTGACCTCCTGGACCATCCATCCATCTTGTCCTTGGTCGGCCCCTCTTCCTTGTTCCTTCTATTTTCCCATCATCATTAACTTTGTCACGAACACCGACTTAGAACTGCCCCTTTAACACACACACGGAGACGTAGCAAAGGCTAACTAATTTTATTGAATATAAAAAGTCCAAAAGGCATTCTCTTGAAGAGATCAAAGAATAACGCAAACAGCAAAGCTGTAGTCCAATTACGAAAGCAAAGTTCCAATAGATAAGTCCAAAAGCAAACGTGGCAAAAACTTGGCAAGTTCCGGATTGCCTCCGGAACAAAGCAGGGTGTCCGCAGCAATGCGAATCAATAACAAGGCAAGGTCTTGGTCCAAGACGAGCCAGACTAGGCTCCGTGATTCACTCCGCTTTCACGCCCTTCAGATCAGACGTGGCCGGAGAACTGAGGATCAGTTCCCACGGGGCCGTTCTTAATCCTTCGGCCGGGCCCCTCGACGATCTAGGGCCCGGCGTCTCCAGTCTCTACTTTCCGAACGGTGACGGTCTAGGGACAGATGCCAGCTCCTCCTGCCCTGCTCTATGTCCCTGCGTCTGTTATGGGAACGGCCCCGCTCTTCCAGTTCAGTATCGCTATCTCCTTGAGAAGCAGCCTCCCGAACTTTCCCAGCCGCTGGCCTCCATCTGCTGCTCGGCCAGGTCCTGGGAACCTCGGCCGTTTGGGAATTCATAACTATCTCCGCTATCTGCTTCGCTGACTCCCATCTCCACATGGTCCGCTCCTTCCCGGGAGAATGCTCCCACTCGAGATCCCATGCTAAACTCTCTACAGGTGAACTGGGCAAAGGCACTGCTGACCAATCTTGCTCTGGGCCTTCCAACTCGTCCTCCGAGTCCCCTTCAGCCTGTGCGGGTCCCAATGGCATCGGGACCCCGGCGCCTCACCCCTCCCAGTGGCACGAACGAACCCATGGGTGCTACACTATCCCCCCCCCTCAGGGCCCCCCCTGGGCCGCCCCCGGGGCTTGGGCTTGTCAGGATACTTGCGGTGGAACCGGGCCACCAACTCCGGCGCGTGGACATCTCGAGCCTTGACCCAAGCACGCTCTTCCGGGCCAAAACCTTTCCAGTCAATGAAATACTCCAACTTCCGGTACCGGATGCGAGCATCCAAAATGTCCTGCACTTCGACCTCCTCCCCGCCCTCCCGCATCACAGGGGGAGGAGGCGGCTGCGTCACATCAGGCCGCACCCCCTTCGCCGGGCGGAGCAAGGAGCGATGAAACACCGGGTGGAGTTTCATGTCCGCAGGAAGCTGGAGCTTGAAGGAGACAGGCCCCACCCGCTCCAAAACTTTGTAGGGCCCCAAACCGGGCATCCAACTTGCGGCTGGGGCGTTGCGTGGGCAGATTCTTGGTGGACAGCCAAACGTTATCCCCCACCAGAATCGCAGGACCCTCCTGGCGCCGCCCGATCAGCCATCCGCTTGTAGTCGGCCTTCGCCTGGTCCAATTGAGTACGTCGCACGTCTTGAAGCGCAGTGAGCTCCTGGAGCCAATCCTTAGCCTCCGAACGTCCCCAGACGGGTCCACCGGAGGGTAGAACCGAGGGTGGTGTCCATAGTTGGCAAAGAAAGGAGTCTCTTTGATGGATTCCTGCGTCGCATTGTTGTAGGCGAACTCTGCCAAAGACAACAAGGACGCCCAGTTGGTTTGCTGATAGTTGACATAGCAGCGCAGGTACTGCTCCAAAGTGGCATTAACCCTTTCGGTTTGCCCATCGGTCTGCGGGTGGTGAGCCGTGGACATCCGCACATCAATCCCCAGCAGCTTCTGGACAGCCTTCCAGAACTGGGAAGTGAATTGGGTGCCCCGGTCATGGCATCGGGACCCCCGGCGCCTCACCCCCTCCCAGTGGCACGAACGAACCCATGGGTGCTACAAACTTCTCCAAGCTTTCCTGACTTCTTATTATGTGGCCAAAGTACTTCATATTTGCCTTTAATATCCTTCCCTCCAGTGGGCAGCTGGGCATTATTTCCTGGAGTATGGACTGGTTTGATCTTCTTGTGGTTCAAGACACTCTCAGAATTTCCCCCCAACACCGCTTTTCAAAAGCATCTATCTTCCTTTGCTCAGCGTTCCTTATGGTCCAGCTCTCGTATCTATAGGTCTCTACTCTTAACTATTTCAGAGTAGAGATTGGTCATTGCTCTCCTCCCAAGAAGTAAATGTCTTCTGATTTCTTGGCTGCAGGATGTTACTAATATAGCACGCGCACACACAATAACAGGAATTCTTTTATAGTGGTCTACATTTCTATTCCGGTGAGTTTTTAATCTGTGCCCATTCTGCTTTATGAATTGTGGTGTTATATGCTACTAGTTCTATTTCATTGTGGTGATTTAAATTCCTGCTGTTTTATTGATTTAACTGTTGCACTGCACTATTTAAACTTCTGTTGGCTTTTGTCATACTATTTTGAATCACTTCACTATTGTTGTAATATAAAAGGATACACATACTTCTCTGAAAATATCCATAATTATCTCTGTCGTTTTAAAATCCAGTAGGTTTTGCTTGGTTTTATTGAATACTAATAAAAACATTGCTCACAGTATTTTAGAGGAAAACATTAATCTAACAATAGATATTGCTAGTCTCTAGCTCGCTGTACATTGATGAAAGCATGGGCTGTCTCTTCTTGATCATTACCCATGATAAATTACTTGATGATGAGGTCTTGATAATGATGTCTTTACATGAAAAATGAGTTTGTGAAACTGTTATTAGAGAGTGAGCCATCACCCGAGCTAATCCACACTGATAACAGCATGTTCACTTGTCCTGTAATTCAGGAGTTGAGACTTGGCAGTCTCCCAGGTCTTCTTCGTCTCTTTTTGGAATTAAAATGCTATAAATTGCACAAGGATTTATTTATGAGCTTTGATTCAGAACCACAAAGCACAACTTTTGATAGATCAGGCAGTACCCACTGTTCAAGTCACTGAAATGGGGTGGGGTGAGGGGAAATCCAAGGTAGCGGCCTATATCACCCTGATATAATAAAATGTCCATTTTTGAATGAGAAGATGGAAACTACTAAAGGTATGGTGCAAGGTAACATCTAAAAAGATAGAAAATAGTTTTTTTAAAACTCACTGAAAGCAAAAAGAAATATTTATTTATTTATTTATTTACTCGGCTTCTATGCCGCCACTCCCAAATAGGCTCGGGGCGGCTCACAGCCAGAAAGCAAGACAATACACAATAAACACATACACTCTAAAATGCAATACAGGATGCAGGTTAAAAATACACAATAAAACATCATTAAAAAACACAGTTAAAATAATTAAAATAGTCTGGCGACAATGGCATGGCTTGAAGAACCCGCTGGGCCTATACCTGAAAAGCCAGCCGGAAAAGGTGGGTCTTACATGCCCGCCTAAATGGGAGTAAGTCCTGGATAGCCCATGTGGCTGGCGGAAGGGCATTCCACAGTGTCGGCGCTATGACCGAGAAGGCCCTTCGGCTATATGACAGACTCTAAAAAGTTCATTTATTTGTCTGAATTCAAAGCAATATGGTGTGTGGACTCAGAAGTGCAAAATGGAGCAATAAAGCTAAGTTTCCAGTTAAAGATTATCTGCAACTGAGTGGGAACCCATGGTATATCCATCATTATAACACCTACTGAACTGGGGAAACAATTTCTATTTCAGCCCAGCAGGCTATCTATATAATGTTTTTAAATATAGTTATTAGGGATTTGAGATCCATTAAAATTATTCAAAAATCATTGCAAAACTGGGGGGGGGGGGCCACTGGCATTTCATTTCTAAAATGCTTCTAAAGCATAGTTAGTGAAAATTTTGTTACTATAATGAGAGTAATGACATTTTGATAAAATTTTGTTACAGTAATTGTGCATAAATTACTATAATTGGGGAAACTTCAGGGGCTCTTTCCTCCCTCATTTTAAAGCAATTAGGGTGAAACTCACTACAATGGTAGAACACGTTTACCCCTGTTAGCCCGCCGAATTTCAGAACATTTAGCTTATCTATGGATTTTTGGGGAATTTTGGGGGAAGTTTTTATAAACATCATTTAAAAATCTACAAGAGCGATCTCCTTGAGTTTTCTATGTAATGATAAAAGATAACAGGTGATAATTCCCTCCAACTATGGAACTACCTCCTCAGTAACATTAGATCAGTTCCCTCCCACCTAGTCTTCAGAAGAAAGGTAAAAACTTGGCTGTGGAATCAGGCCTTTTGAGGATAGTGCAATGCAATTAACAGATTTGGAATATATGGAATGACTATGGAACGGCTTGGACTACAACTATGGATGGTGGGATTTTTAATATGGGTAATGTTTTAAAAATGTTTAATATGTTTTAATTTTAATCTAACTTAATTTTAATTTTTTGGAATTGTACGTGATTTAAGGCATTGAATAATTGCCTCTATGTAATCCACCTTGAGTCCCCTTCAGGGTAGAGAAAGGCAAGATATAAATAGAGTAAATAAATAAATAAATAAATAAATAAATAAATACACTTTCAGAAATATTCATACATCTACTTATTTTGGGGAATTTAAAAAAATGTTTTGACAAAAGTGTTTTTTTTCAAAGCCACAACAGCTATCCCATTGAATGTCTTGCATATTAACCAATAGAAGAAATCAATATAAAACAATTCTACATTTCCATAGAATCCTAGAGTTGGAAGGGACCCCCAAGTGCAATCTACTCCAACCACCTTCTTCCAGGCAGAAGGGCACCATTGAAACTTTACTGACAGATAGCCACTCAGCCTCTAAATTAACGAATATGCTTCTTCTATAGCAGGGGTCCTCAAACTATGGCCCGTGGGCCAAACCTGGCTCCCTGAGGGTATTTATCCAGCCCGCCGGGTGCGCTTGGCTGTCAGTGCAGTGGTGGCAGAGGAGGCAATATACTCGTTGGATGGCTGCGTCACCTCCGCCACTGCTGCTGCCACCACACTGACAGCTGAAGCAGCCATGGAGTGGAAGAGCCCCTTGGTGAAATTGAAGCTCAGCAGCAAGAGACAAGTGGTGCCTGAGGGCAGCCCTCGGGTTTTGCTTGTCTCCCGCTGCCAGGCTTCAGCTTCACCAAGAGGCTCCTCCACTTCAGGTCCACCTCAGCTGTCAGTGTGGTGGTGGCGGCAGTGACAGAGGCAATTCAGCTGTCCGGTGAGTATATCGCCGCCTCCTCTGCCACCACATTGAAAGCCGAGGCAGGCCTGGAGTGAAGGAGCCTCTTGGTGAAACTGAAGCTCAGCAACAGGAGACAAGTGGCACTGGACTCGTCACTGTGTGAGCAGGCCCAGGGACAGAGGAGAGCCCCCCCCCTAGGCCCGCAGGACTACCAGCGGCCCAGCTGTAGCCAAGCAACAGGAAGGCAGAAGATGATCGAAGGCCCTCCCATGCCTGCAATCGCCTTGGTGGCTCGAGAGGGACCCCCCACCGTCCTTTGTCAGGCTACTAGTCCTGTGGGCTTGGTGGGCTTCTCCTCTACCGCTCCTGCCAATTTACCACTGTGTGAGTGGGCGCAGGGGTGGAGGAGAGCCCCTGTGGAACCAGTAGCCCAGCTGAGAACAATGGAAAGCCCTCCGCACCTGCAAATGCCCCCTGACCTGCCTCAGCATTTGCATGCGCCTCCCAGACAAGGGCTGTGGCATGAAGGGGAATCTAGGGTAAATAACAGTTGAGCAGTATGATAATAATAATCACAATGCAAATGGTAATAACAAGCGTGTGGACTTTATCCAACATATATAAATATCATGGTATCATCAATGTGAATGGTAACATACATACATGTGAGCATACAAGCCACAACACGACCAACACACTCTCAGGAGGAGAGAGAACAAAAGTCTCTACAACCCGTCGGTTGAAGTTCAAGCCCTGGACGTAGACAAATCAAAAGGGAAAGTTCCCACAGTAACAATGTCAGCAGGGGTCGATACAACCCAGTGGGAATGCTCACTGTCGGGTCAAAACTCACGGAGGAGAAGCCTCCAAAGAAAGAGAGTGGTCAAAAAAGCCGAAGCAGCTCAAACGCCGCCTCCGCAAATGTAAACAAATGCGGCGTCGGCTGCCCGGGCGAGAAGCTGCTGCCAAATCACGAACTGCTCCTGGAGATCCAGACGGAGAGCAGTCGTGTTAGGGGGTAACACCACAGGGGACGGGCCGACGAGGAGGCATGTGCTTTGGCCACATCTCGTTTCGACCTTCCGGTCTTTCTCAAGGCCACGTGGTAATCAGGAACATGTAGTGTACAATACACATTTAAAGGCGGCTGGCAGTATACAGTCTGAAAGATACAAATATAGAACAAAGCATACAATTCTAAATACACGGAACAAATCATAGTATCAAACTTCAAATGGAGCACGGGGAACACAGTTACCTGGAAACAGAGGCTCAATTGAGACTTTTGTTCTCTCTCCTCCTGAGAGTGTGTTGGTCGTGTTGTGACTTGTATGCTCACATGTATGTATGTTACCATTCACATTGATGATACCATGATATTTATATATGTTGGATAAAGTCCACACACTTGTTATTACCATTTTCATTGTGATTATTATTATCATACTGCTCTACTGTTATTTACCCAGTCTTGTATAGACACGGTTCCCACCTGTTTCTTAGAGATGAAGGGGAATCTAATCAGCTCTCAAATGCCGAAGCAGGTGGGACCAAAAGCAGGGCCTCCCCAGATGATCTTAAACATCTCGATGGTTCATAGGGAGAGATGCATTCGGATAGGTAAGTTGGACCAGAACCGTTTAGGGCTTTAAAGGCCAAAACCAGCACTTTGAATTGTGCCCGGTAGCAAACCGGCAGCCAGTGGAGCTGGCGCAACAGAGGAGTAGTATGCTCCCTGAGTGCCGCTCCTGTTATCACCCTGGCTGCTGTCCGTTGGATCATTTAGAACTTCCGAACAGTCTTCAGAGGCAGCCCTACATAGAGAGCGTTGCAGTAATCTATACGGGATGTAACCAGAGCGTGGACTACCGTGGCCAAGTCAGACTTCCCAAGGTACGGGCGCAGCTGGTGCACAAGTTTAAATTGTGCGAATGCTCCCCTGGTCACCGCCGAAACCTGGGGTTCCAGGCTCAGCGATGAGTCCAGGACCACACCTAGACTGCGAACCTGTGTCTTCATGGGGAGTGTAACCCCGTCCAACACAGTCTGTAACCCTATGCCCTGTTCAGCCTTTCGACTGACCAGGAGTGCCTCTGCCTTGTCTGGATTCAATTTCAATTTGTTCGCCCTCATCCAGTCCGACATAGCGGCCAAGCACCGGTTCAGGACCAAAACAGCCTCCTTAGTAGTAGGTGGGAAGGAGTGACGGAGTTGGACGTCATCTGCGTACAGATAACACCGCACCCTGAAACTCTGGGTGACCTCCCTCAGTGACTTCATGTAGATGTTAAACAACATGGGAGACAGTATTGAACCCCGAGGAACCCCACAAGACAATGGATGAGGGGTTGAACAGGAGTCTCCCAACAACACCATCTGGGAACAGTCCTCCAGGAAGGACCAGAGCCACTGCAAAACAGTACCTCTAAGGCCCATTCCTGCAAGGCGTCCCAGAAGGATACCAAGGTTAATGGTATTGAAGTTTGCTGAGAGGTCCAGCAGAACCAACAGGGACACACTCCCCTTGTCCAGCTCCCGGCATAGATCACCCACTAAGGCGACCAAGGCTGTCTCGGTACCATGTCCCGGCCTAAAACCAGACTGTGCCGGATCTAGATAATTTATTTATTTATTTATTTATTAACTTCGATTTAGTATACCGCTCACTCCGAAGCTCAGAGCGGTTTACAAAATCAGTGTGTACCAAGAATTCCTGGAGTTGAGAGGCCACCACACATTCCAGGACTTTGCCGAAGAAGGGGAGATTGGAAACAGGCCGATTGTTGCTGAATTGAGTGGGGTCCAGTGATGGTTTTTTCAACAGCGGTTTGATAACAGCTTGTTTTAAGCTCGGTGGAATGTTGCCTTCCCAAAGGTAGGCATTGACCATCACTTTTACCCACTCAGCCAATCCCCCTCTGGCTTCCTTTAGAAGCCAGGATGGGCAGGGCTCTAGGATGCATATGGTCGCTCTCATCCCTCCAAGTACCTTGTCCACATCCTCAGGTTTCACCAATTGAAATTGATCCATCAAAATCGGACAAGAAGGTGCTCCAGCTACATTCTCAGAGACTGCTGTTAACATGGTGTCCAGACCTGAACAGATCAAAGCGACTTTGTCAGTTGCTTACTCTCCGGATAAAATACAACAAAAAACCTAGCCACAAACTCAGATGCCACTCTGCTCACACAGCTACTTGGGAAATGTCATTACAGGACCTAGTCACCCCCTCCCCCTCAATATTTAAGGTACTTTCATTTACCCATCCTCTAAAGTGATATATTTCCTTCTTTGTGAACAATGCCCTTCAGTACTCTATATTGGAGAAACAGGCCAGCCTCTGTCAGAGAATAAATAAATTTATTTATTTATTTATTATTTTATTTATTTGTGGGACTTCTCGGCCGCCGACTCCCGGGGGCTCGCGGCGGCTCACAGAGCCAGTGGCGCAGTGCCATGGGTTGAGAACAATAACATAAAACAGTTAAAAACACAGATTAAAACAGGCAGTACAGATTAAAAAGCAGCAGCAGAACTAAACAGCCAGGTGGAATCTACGCCGGCCAACAGACATTAAGAATGGGAATACACAAATACCAGTTGCAGAATCCTTCAGTTTTCTTGACCATTCCATCCCAGTCCTCAGAACAACTGTCCTTTAATAACAAGAAAAAAGACTACAAAAGAAAATTGGTAAGAAAAAAATGCAATTGGAATATCTTTCTGAACTCAAGTGCATTGGCAGTGAATTGGCATTGCACTACAATGGTTTCAGGGCACATTCCAAATACTGTAACACTAGTTAACACCCCAAGCTCATGAGAGCTTGATCATTTATCACATCTTCTTTCTAGTTCCCATCCAACATCATTTCAATAACTTTCTCCATTATTCATAAGGCTATCTCTACTCATCTTGGCTTTTAAGCAATATCTTTCCTCCTTTCATTATCCCCCAACAACTGTTGTCACTTGTCACTGTATCACTATACCCAGAAGTTTTGCTTTGCTATTCACACATACCGCCTGCTCATAAAGGATAGTTCCTAGATATTTCACTCCATGTATCTGATTAAGAAGACTCAAATTAAAAGCTTATGCTACCAACTTCTTTCTCTCAGTCTCAGAAGTATACTGGATGTGTAAAATAAATTCCCAGCAATAATATATTATTGTGAGTTATATCTGCAATAATCAAAGGTATTTATGGGAGTCAATGCAAGGTCTGTTTCTGGGAGAAATTAAAACTACTACAAATTGATTGAGATCAACATGACTACTAGCATTTTTTAAATTCACCATAAGCCTGAAACTGTAGAAACTGCTGGTGACAGTGTTTCTGAGGCAGCACTTTGTTTCTTTGAGTTCTTGCCTGATCTCTGGTAACTGCCACCTTTTTGTTTGGGTGGCATCCAGGATAAAGACTCAACTTCTGCTTCCCAGCAGCCACTTCCTGCTGTTACTCCTTTCAGAAATCCACAACTGACATGCAACACAATAAAAAATCAAATCATTTATTTCAAGCTTTTACGCTTGATACATTTAAAATATATCCTCATGGAAATGTGTAATAATTTTGCATGAATGTTATTGTAGCTATTTATCTTGGCTTTCCAAATTCTGTAAGGGAAATGTCTGCCTTCTGGGTAGAAAGTAATTTAATATGAAGATACAGAAGACAATGACAAGTAAGCATATAAGGAATTAATTATGTGGTTGTCATACTTTCATGGTGCATGAGCTAAATGTAATGAACCAATTTTTCCTGTTGAAGACAATGGTATCCATCCTTGATAATGTGAGAGTTGCTTCCTCATTCTAAATATAATTTTAAAACCAATAATCAACTCATTTTCACACACACTAATATGGAGAAGGGATAATAAGGGCATAACATACTTACATTTAAAAATGCCAGAGAACAATGTTACAAATTGGGAAGCGGCATAAGAAGTCATAATTTTAGTTAGTTTTATAGGACATTTAAAGTCACATTGAAAAGCATTTTTAGTAACAATTTTCAAGATTTATGCCATCCTTTTAGCAACCCTAATGTGAGAGGTGCAACACTGAAAATACAAGGGAAAGCAATAAAAACAGCGTAATGGATAAATACTGTTTTGGCTACTAGTGATTATTTACTCTCGGGGTGTGGCTTCCTAATGAGCCATATAATGCATTTCTATTAAAAGTGTTACTTTTTATGCTTTGACTATCCTTGGGAAAACACCAAGAGAAATATAAAATCTGGAAGTGAAGCTAGAAACAGCTCATTGAACTCTCTGAAAGAGGATCGAAAGGAGAAAGGACGTGGCCAAGAGATCTCTCTGTTGAAGAATTAAGAGTAGGATGAAACCGAGTCAGGACAATGAAAAACACAGGGAAGTCTGGTTAGAAGAATGAGAATGGATGAGATCAGAATAGAATTTGGGAGACTGAGAATATGGAATGAGTTCAAGAAATTCATATTTATCCTAACTGTTATATAATGCATTGGTTTTATTTTCTGCAGCTGCATCTGTTTCCATTTAAGAACTGGAAGAGAAAACTGGTCATGCTTTACCACATTAAAACCACTAATCAATACAGCCATTTGTTTGGGATAGTGATTCTTGGAGGATCAATGATCAGATTCAAGGAGAGATCTTGAGGGTAAAAAGCAGTGAGGAAGATGTTTGGACTTTCAGGATCAACTTGGATAGGGGATCTATCACACCAAGGAATCACAGATAAATGCAATAAATTGTCTATAGGATGTCTAGTTCTCCACTTGAAGAGAAGGAGATAGGGCTGTTTTCGAAAAAGCAAGGGAGATTTTTCATTTTTCAAAAGATAGATACCATGTAGTGTGGTTATAGTACATCAATCATTTCAAGAAATGGCCTATATATTTCCAAAATAGCATTTTAAAGTCTTGTTGCATCATTTGGAGACCAATCATGTCCTTGTCAATGTAACAGATGAGACCTGATCAAGGCTACCACAATAAAACAAATTTGAAGGTGAGACAAAAATATTGGTGTAAAAGAAAATTTATTCAGTGATGGCAGGCGCAGCAGGTGAAAGCAAAGAAAGCTTGCACTGATAGGAAACTAGATAAAATATTGTAAATCTATTCTTCAACAGTCACTTAACAGACATATTGAAATGTTCTGCCATGATGACTATTGAGGCTGAACTACTCCAAGTATAAACTACGATATATATGCACAAATTGAGAGCCATAATTTTAAAAGAGAGAGGTAGCAATAAAATTCGGAATGGTGTGTTCACAAGCATGTTGCTTGCCAGATTATTGAGGTCTTTATATGTCTGATGTTATACTGAGTCCCACTTTATGATTGCTGGAGACTGAGCATTGTTGTAGGGAATGCAGATAAGGCTTGTTGAAGTTATTCTTCAACTACTGCAAAAAAAATGAACTAGCTACTTTGGATCCCATTCCAGAAGAATTAAATAAACAAATAATACATGTTGTACCAACAGATTCTTTGGAAAGAAAGTAATAACAATCTTGACATGTCAATTGTTTGTGGTTTTTTTGTGTGCCTTTTCTCAAGAGGCTCATCAAATTTTTATATTCTTGTGACGTATTTCTTTTCTATAATAAAATGGATGGCTCTAGTTTAATGGTGTTTTCTGTCAAAGGGCACAAAACACTATACTTTCCTCAAACCCCCCCCCCCCCCCCCAAGGGGAAGTATCTGTATTACTAGAAAACATGCTGGCTCTATCTTAATCTCTTTCCAGAATGTACAAGGAAAACATATCCATCTTTTGGCTTGCACATAGCATTTTTTCCCCCAAAGGTTTTGGTTGTCACACACTGGGAACCTTGAAATATTTGGCTGTTGCTGTTATACCATATGCTTGGAGTCTTTCATGTGAATGTTGTTATGGTATGATGACATTTTCAGAGGTTCCTGACAACTGTTCACTTGGACAAAGTGATAACATTTTCCCCTAACTGAGAATGTTGCAAAGAACCTATGCAAACACTATGTGTATATGAATCTATTTGTGTCTCTATACAGTCAGCCCAGCACATTTGAAAGTGAAAAATCATAAAGAAAATGCTAGGTTTTTTTAACCTGAGAGAACAGCTCTCTGGGAATATGTTTCTTTCAGTCTCAGTGGAAGGAGATGGCAAACCTACTGTTCACAAGTTCTATCAGAAAAACTGGATGATTTCTGTTCTTCCCAAGAGAACAAAATTAGTGAAGATTGACACCCATTTGGCTTTAAGCACAATTCATAGTCCTGGTGCTGTTATTTGAAGTCTCAAGATGGAAGGTTATTGGAAACTTAGTTCCCTCTGATTACTTTGTTTAAAATTTATTTACTATGCTCAAGGCTAATGGCTATTTACAAAAATTGTTAGCTTGTTTGCTGCCTTCTGTAACCTTTTACACTACAGCATTGCCTAGTTAAAAGTAAATTTTTTAAAAAAAATTCTGCCATTGCTGAAATTTATACCATGCCCTCTATTTGAAGATGTCTAGATAGCAGGCAATAAAGTCCAAAGGACTAATTAGAAACAGAATAAAAATAAAAAATATTTACAAGACTAAAACACTTTATACAATTTAACAAGTTAAAAAGACAATTGAAACTGTTTCAAATTGCTTCAAATTATTTAAACCATGTGATTGTGAGGACTGTGTGTGCAGTCTTCCAAAGTGACTCTGTAATGACCTCCACTGGAAAGATACCATGGCTTCACCTGGAAGATCAAAAATGTCTAGAGGAGACATATTTTGTTGGATGTTAGTAGCTGAAACCATGGGTGCCATTCCTGCAGGTGTGGGGCTGTGCTGTAAACACAAATTTGTCATCTTGGGGTAAGTTTTTTTTATATAATAGAAATTCAATATGTGTGTGTGTATAATCTATTTGCCTGCCAAGGTGCCCACATGCCTAAGATGTCCATTTGTGCATTCAGATTTTGGCATGCAAATGCACAAATTTGTGGCTAGGTTCTCAGATGGCATAATTCAAATCAGCAGTTCTGCATTTCAGCAACTGTGCTGCTGTAGACATAGCTTTGCCAATTTACACAACTCAAAAGGCTGGCCCTTAAATTGTATAGTCTGCCTTTTGTGTTTTATTTCCTTTCCAGTTTTTCCACTTAGTAGGTGGTACATTTAGGCATTTAATGAGTTGCAGGCTGCAAACGACAACCAAACCCAGCACATTGTTTACATTTCTGAACCAGACTGTATCTGGAATGCACTCTGTGGTTGAATATGTTTTAATCTCTATAGGAGACTTCAGAGTTTGTATTTATGAGATGAGATGATAACAGTACTGAGAAAAAAGGAATTCCGTTCCAACTAATGAACTTGAAGACTTTGCTTGCTAATTTTATGCTAATAAAAATCTCTTGACATTTTCCTGAGTTTATTTCAGGAGCTGGCTGAGTGCAGTTGCACAGGCCATCACCAGCATTTATTGCCAGGGGATGCATTTTTGCATGCAACCAATGCCAGTGTGCTCATGTAACCATAATAACTTCCTCTGGTTGCTAGGAATGTAGCACATTAGTAGGCTACATCCTGATGTTGTCCACCCCCAGAGTTGAGAACAGTTAAAGTACTGTTAGTGGACCATACATGCTGGGCCATCTGAGCATTAATATGCTAAAAGTCTAAATCAGTAATATTTGCACTGAAAGGATGAAATTTTTAGCAAATGAAAGCCCATCCAAATGTTAAAAAGTCTATGACATCCCTGGTTTTGTTCCGGTACAAAACAATTTTTATTTTGGAGCTACTCGTTACATTTTCTTTATCTTAATGTATTTCCTAGAAACTTCTTCAATGATTTTTCATTTATGCTTGCCAGGTCAGTCTAAATTAACACACTATTTCCTGGAATGAAATGCATCTCTATGGCTGTCTGTTTGTATTACGCCAGGACTAGCTTAAACAACCACTGCCATTAAACACAGGTATTGTTTCCAGGGTACAGTTATAACAGAAATCAAGGAAGAACTCCTGTGAACCAGATGGGAAGTAAATTATTGTAAACAGCACTGGGATTCTCTGCAGGGCAGGCATAACTCATGGTTTACCTACTGTTCTTCCATTCTGTAGTAGGTACATAATAATGATGGAACCATATTGCTGAAGGCTTTCACGGCCGGAATCACTGGAGTGTTGAGTATGGTCGTGTTCCCGCAGCACTTTCTTCTAATGTTTCACCTGCATCTGTGGCTGTCATTTTCAGAGGATCTGATGGCAATAAAGCAAGTGGAGTATATATACCTGTGGAATGGGTTCTTTCTTGCACCCTGGACATCCCACAGGTATGTATACTCCACTTGCTTTACCAACATCAGATCCTCTGAAGATGCCAGCTACAGATGCAAGCAAAAATGCATATCTGACTTTAAAAACCAACAACCAAGCAAAATAGCACCATCTTTATTGCCTGGATACTAAGAAATTAAGAACCATTCTAATCTCTCTTGAGAAGGAAGTCCATGGTGAGAAAGCTGTTACTGGGGGAAAAACACAATGTTGTGTACCCATCACTGTACCCATTAAAACTCATATCCTTTGAAAGGCCTGCAGTTATTCATGATTCTACTGTAAATTTGAAAATCGGCGTAATTATAGTATTAAGTGCTTTGTGACTCTAGGTCAGTGGTTCTCAACTTGTCAGTCCCCAGATGTTTTGGCCTTCAACTCCCAGAAATCCTAACAGCTGGTAAACTGGCTGGGAATCTAGGTGAATAGAAGATGTGGCAGCTAAATCGCCAATGGGATTTTGGCCTGCATAAATAAGAGTATAGTGTCTACATCCAGGGAAGTCATGATGGCCATGTATAAATATGTGAGGGAAAGTCCTAGGGAGGAGGAGGCAAGAATATTTTCTGCTACTCTGGAGACTAGGACGTTGAACAATGGCTTCAAATTACAGGAAAGGAGATTCCACCTGAACATTAGGAAGAACTTCCTGACTGTGAGAGCTGATCAACAGTGGAACTCTCTGCCCCTGAATGTATTGAAGGCTCCTTCTTTGGAGGCTTTTAAGCAGAGGCTGGATCGCCATCTGTCAGGGGTGCTTTGAATGCAGTTTTCCTGCTTCTTGGCAGAGGGTTGGATCAGATGGCCATGAGGTCTCTTCCAACTCTGATTCTATGTAGGCTTTTTCTAAAGTTGAATTTGTTTGTAAATCGGAATAGATACATTTTTAAGTGCAATGATAGCTATCTATCTACCCTATCTATCTATCTATCTATCTATCTATCTACAGTATATCTCCAAAGTTTGTGTGTATCTATATCTATATCTAAGCTTTGGATAGCATAGGGAAGGGTTAACACCCCTGTGGTTGTTGTTTTGCTGTCTGTGCCTCTGTTCAGAAAATTTCACCTCACTTTCTGTCTGTGATAATTGGATTTTGAAAAATTGGCTTGTTGTGGAAACAAGAGTTGGTCATAAAGCTTCAATGGAGATACCTTTTCTCCAAGATAACTCTTCCAGGAGTGAATTTCACTTTCTAGGGGTAGATTTATCTTACTTCCTTTTGTCTCACCCCCTTTCTTAACTATGAGTCATTTGTAAGTCAGATGTTTGTAACTCGGGGACTGCCTGTAGCTGAACTTCTCCTTGTCCTTTAAGCTCAGGCTTCTGCTTCACTGTATTTGTGTGTGAAAACATCCGTTTGTGTGTGTGTGAATGTGTGTGTGTGTGTGTTTATGATGTCCTTATTATCTTCAAGGCTTTTTTATTTATTAAACATTTTTATCAAGCTGAAGAATAAGTTAAAATGAGAGTAACCTCTTCAGGTGTGCATGAGTATTGTATCTTCCAAATATTATAAGAACATTTACAACAGTTTTTATTTTAGTGTTTCATGAACTGCAGAATCTATTTGGAATTGTTTATATGGGCAATCTTCAGACTCATCACTCATTTGAAGTGGTTGCCATCAACTATCTGTTTTGAGGAAAGCAATTTTGAAACATTCTCTTATTTTTTGTGGTCAAAAGAATGTGAATCACTCCATTTGTTTATTGTATTAGTTTGGACTGCTGGTATTTATTATGCTTGCAATCAACAAATCAAAAGTTTACTAAGAATTTTTTCCAGTTTTTACCTAGAAACTGGATTCAGACACACAAAAGAAGAAGCACATTTTTGTGGCTGTTTTTGAAGTATAATTATCCATATTTTTCTCCTGTGTATCAATAATTTCAAGGCATTTCTATACCATTCACACTTTAAAAGTGCTTCACACTTTAAAAATATAAATGTAATAAAAAGATTGAAGTAGTAATGCAATAAAGGAAATTAATTTTAAATCAGTCTTAAACACTATAGCGAATGGTCATTGACAGCAGTAACAATTATGAAAATAATCCAAAAAATACCTGAATATGCAGATGGGCCTTCAGTTGTACCCAACTAGGAAACCACCAGAAATATCTAACAGTAGGAGGACATGTAATATCCGTTCCCCTTAATAAGAGCAACCACAGAGGAACTACCTCTCTGCAGTACAACTATTCTACACTATGAATTGTTTTGTAAAAGACATTCAATGGGTTTTGCTTCTCATGTTACACAACATTTAAAGGCACAGGAGCTAGGTCCCTTATTTCACCTGGCAACCCTAAATACAACCGTGGCAATGAGTCCCAACTCATAATCTAAACACTTGGAGAGAAAGTGGTCCCTCAGACAGCCTGATCTTGATCTTGAGCCCTTTTAAGCCAAAAGTAACACTCTGATTTTGGCTAAGTACTTAACTGACAACCAGAGCGGATTTATCATTACATGTGTTCCACATGTAGAGTAGGAGGCTCTACTAAACACCTGACAGTGACTCATTAAGTACTACTTGCAACTTCCAGGCAACATCCAAAAGTAGTCCCACAAAAAGTGTATTACAGTAGACTAGCTGGGACATTTCCTTAGAAACGTTCAGTTCTAAAAAGCCTGTCACAAAAAAGTATTTTCTGATGGAAGAGCAGCAAGGAAAGAACCATTCCAGTTTCTCTAAGAAAGTAGTCCCAAAAGCCCAGGGACAGTGATGGAGGACCTCATCACTTTTGACAATTTTAGCATCCTGGGACAATTCCAGGATGCTGGAAGAACAAAGCTTGCTGGATCCCATCAGATGACGCACAGATAGTTCTGGCTAGGTTCCATTCTCCCAGAATCCTGGCAATGTCCTAGGATGCTGCCCAGAGAAAACAGGAGGCTTACCATGTTCTCATAAAAAAGAATGGGTCCAGCACAGAGGTAAGCCGGGCAGCGACGCTTTCCGTGTTGGATGGGGAAAATACTGACACAGGCAATGTGGGGCATGGGGAAACGGTTTTCCCTGCTGCTTACTGGATTTGTCATACTGCCTGGTGAATTGCCCTGCTATCACCCACTTTTTGGATCTCAATATGATCAGGCCCTGAGAAAATCTTATCTTCTGTTTCCCACCAACAATACATGTGAAGATGATGGGATTTGAAAAGGCCAACAACAAACTCAAAGGAACAATGTGATAAGTAGCAACAATACTGTATTCACAACATTAAACATATGTATAATATCACATAACAATATTAGCAACTACCCACTAAAGTCTCACAAACAATATAGTCTGACCCGCAAGTGAACCTGTGTCCAGACGTATAATCCCGGATTATATTTAAATGGTCCAATGATCCAATATGTAGAAGTTCGTATCTCATGGACAAGGCCACATATCAACTGTGACAAAATTCAGTTCAGGTCATGCATCCAAATAATGAGTAAAGGTAAGAGTAGTATTTGTAATCCACGGTAGTGGTAGTGCCAAGGGCCGCTGTGAACGCTGAAAGAATTCCGTAGTAATTCAAACACAGGCAATCAGCATAGTGCAAGCGGTACGAAAAACCAATAATTCCAGGCTGATGAGGGAGTCCTTACCCGTGGGACTTGAAAGGGGCCCTTGCTTTCTAGTGGATGTGGATTGTTTCTCCTAGAAGATTTTATATGTGGCTGTTTACCATTTCAATAGGTCACAGAGTCCAATATCATTGTTGTCAATGTTTGTGCGACTGCAGTACTTAGTGTGATAAATTCCTGTGACTTGATCAGGTTCACTCTGTTTCAAAACCCATAATTTTATGCATGTACTTACTTGGATCACTTCAAGTAAGTGAATATGGGCAGATTACTGTATATGTATACTCATTTTTGTACTGCACTATTGAAATAATTTGTACTTACATCTGAGGATGAAATAGCTAAAGAGTGAAAAGTCTAGTGAATAGCTGCAGGGCTATTTCCTTCGAGACTATTGCACTGACAGATAGCATCTTTCTAAAGTCAATTAAAGCTAAATGTCCAGAGTGCATCCAGGTCTCCTTTCCTTTTTTCCCATTCTAAGTAAGTGTCCATGGGACTGATTGAGATGGGAAGTCAGGGAAGGTTTAAATCTTCCCCAGACATTTTCTCCTGAATGCCTTTGGCATTCATAGAGTTGCCCCCCTTTAAATTTCATGGTGGGGGTGAGTAAACTTCAAACAGGATGGTGAAATTAGGGGACACTTTTGGTCTAATTATTCTGTAATAAACAATACATGTTAATGGCTTAGAAATGGAAAAAGCTATGGAAGTATAAAAATGATTATAGCTTGAAGAGTCTCCCTCCCCCACTGTGGGAATTTACTTAAATTGACAAGAGGCAGTTCTAAAACTTGTCATGAATTATACAGGGGCAGACATTTCAAGGACAAAATGTAAATAGGATTCCTCTTTACGTTCAATGTAAGCCCAGTGCCTAATTGCCGTGACTATCTCTGCAAAACGTTCAGTTCTATACTGTTTCTTCTTACCACTAATCCACTACAAAGCATTGCTGTTTACTTGTATGCTGGTTTCAAGTGATGCTATTTCGGGCTTATAGTCTGATTCTATAAATTGCATGTACAAAAACAACAAAAACAGACTTAAAAACTCACTAACTTCATGATCCTTTGTGCATAGAATTAAAATTCCTAAAATATATAGGTGCTGTAAAAGAATTTTTAAAGGACACATTTGTAGAGGGCCAGCATGATGTAGTGGTTTGAGTATTACACTATGACTCTGGAAAATGGAGTTTGAATCTCTGCTTAGCCACAGAAAGCGACTGGTTGACTTCAGCTAAGTCACATTCTCTCAGCCTTGGAGGGAGGCAAATACCATTCCATCCCCCAAACCAATTTTGCCAAGATAACCCTGTGATATGTTTATCTTAGGATCACACTTAAGTCAGAAATGGCTTGAAGGCATGCAACAACAACATAGTTTAAAGGTGACTTAATATGAGAGAAGCTTGTTTTAGGCATGCTGAGACGACAAGGCAGGTCAATATTAGGCTACATTATCTTAAAAAACTTATTTCTTCAAAGAAAAATTGCAGTTTTATGATTTCCTGTATCCATACTACTCCCTCTAGCTTCAAAACCCTCATTTAATTATGAGTGTGAGATAATATGCCCCAGAAGAAAACACTTCAACAAATTTCCATGTCTTCTTCTCTTAACACACTATACATTTTGTAGAGAATTTAGGTCTGCCACTCACAGATGTCAATAGTTAAACCTGAATTCAGTGTCTGAAACCCTGTGATGTTGTCCAGCTGGTGGTATAGTAAACACAGATTGGAAGCATTATCCTATTTGAACCAGGCAATTCACACACACACACACACACACACACACACACACACGGGATAGGCTTATTTTTGAATTCTGTCCATTTCAACAAAATAAGTTAATTAAACAGTACACTATTTTAATGTGAATTGCTTAGATGTCAGAAAATATTCATTCATTATAATGTTATATTTGTTATAAAACAAACTTTGCCAAGAGTACAAAGTCAAACTACTTCCTCACTTGCCTTGCAGACAATTCTATTGTCCAGAAATTGGAATAGGCAATAAGATGATCAGCTATTCTGGATCTGATCCTAACCAACACTGAGGATCTGGTCAGTAGAGTGGAAGTGGTGGGATCCTTACGTGAGAGTGATCATGTGTGCCTGGAGTTTGTGATGCAAACGAAGGGTGAAACTAAGAGATGTCAAACACGCATTCTAGACTTTTGGAGAGCTGACTTCAGGAAATTTAAGGAATTACTGAGTGTCCAGAAGAGGGCAACTAAAATGATCAAAGGTTTGGAGACCATGCCCTATTGGGAGCGTCTTAAAGAACTGGGTATTTTTAGTCTGCAGAAGAGAAGGTTGAGAGAAGACATGATAACCATGTATACTGTAAATATATGAAAGAGTATCATAAGGAAGAGGGAACAGGCTTGTTTTCTGCTGTCCTTGAAACTAGGATTTGGAGCAATAGGTTCAAATTACAGGAAAGGAGATTCCACTTGAACACTATGAAGAACTTCCTGAACATATAAGCTGTTCTCTGCCTCGAAGTGTGCTGGAAGCTCCTTCCTTGGAAACTTTTAAACAGAAGCTGAATGGCCATCTACTGGGCATATATTTGATTGTGTTTTTCTGCATGGCATGGAGTTAGACTAGATCAGGGCTGTCCAACTGGCGGCCCACGGGCCATATACGGCCCCCAGCCCCTTCCCTGCGGCCCCCTACCCTCCTGCAAGATATCTGCTTTTAAAGATTTTATTTTTTATTTTTCTGAATATTTTTTTGAATATTTTTTTATTAATTTTTTATTATTTTTCGTGGTGGGGGGGGTGAGGGGCAGGGCAGGGCAGGGAGGAGGAGCACGCTCCATTCCTCCTCCTCCGCCTCCTACTTCCCTCCCTCCCCTCCTTTGCCGCTGCCTCCCGCGCAGGCCTGGAGGCGCGAAAAGCCTCCCCCGAGCGCCATCTGGGAAGGGCTGGGAAGGGGCGAATTCTCCCGCCTGCCGAGCGCATCAGGAGGCCCCGGCCCACCCATCCCCACCGCATCCTCGGGCCCTTCGCCTTCTTCCTCTTGCCTGCCTTCCTCCCTCGATCCCGTCTCTCTCTCTCTCTCTCTCTCTCTTCAGCCAGGCGTCAGGAGGCAGGGCAGAGGCTTGGATACCAAAAAGTGAATGGACGAACTGGGTGAAAAGCATCTAATATTAATTATTTGTAAAAGTATTTCTCAGAATCCAAGTCACAATTATGAAAGAACAGACCTTATTCAATACAAATATATTTAGTTCATCCAAAATAACGAGTAACTAACAGTTAATTTGCCCATTCAAAGCTTGTGTGTGCAGACGCCTGTATACAAGCTTTGAATGGACACATTAACTGTTAGTTACTCGTTATTTTGGATGAACTAAATATATTTGTATTGAATAAGGTCTGTTCTTTCATAATTGTGACTTGCATTCTGAGAAATACTTTTAGAAATAATTAATATTAGATGCTTTTCACCCAGTTCGTCCATTCCCTTTTTGGTATCCAAGCAAGCAGGGCTTGGAGGGACCAGGAAGCCTCGAGTGTTTGCCCCGCGCCTCTGCTGAAGCGAGAGAGAGAGAGAGAGAGAGAGAGAGAGAGAGAGAGATGGGAGGGAGGGGGGATCGAGGGAGGAAGGCTTAGCGGCTCTAGACTTAGCCTGCCTTCATTTTCTGCTTGGATGCTGCTTGGATGCTGGGAGTTGTAGTCTGCCCAGGCGCCGCGCCAGCACTCTCGCTCAGCAGAGTCTGAGCTTGTAAGGCAAGAAGACTCCCAACTCCTGTGACTGGGCTGGGTGCAACCTCACAACCCCTGAGGATGCCTGCCATAGGTGCAGGCGAAACGTCAGGAGAGAATGCTTCAAGAACATGTGTGTACAGCCTGGAAAACCTACAACAAACCAGCTCAAGGGGAGTTGTAGCTTAATTATTTTCATTGCTACTTCATAACTGTATTTATGTGTGTGTGTGTGTGGGGGTTGATTCTGTCATTTGAAGTTGTAGTTGCTGGGATTTATAGTTCACCTACAATCAAAGAGCATTCTGAACTCACCAACAATGGAATTGAAACAAACTTGGCACTCAAAATTCCCATAACCAACAGCAAATACTGGAAGGGTTTGGTGGGCATTGACCTTGAGTTTGGGAGTTGTAGTTCATTTACATCCAGAGAGCACTATAGACTCAACAAGGATGGATCTGGACCACACTTGACACAAATCCTCAATATACCCAAATGTGAACACTGGTGGAGTTCGGGGAAAATAGAATTGGAAGTGACACCCATTATTATTATTATACACACATAATAAGATATTATAATTATCATAATATCTTATGTGAGTTTAATAATAATAATAACAATAATGGGTGGCTGTGAGTTTCCTGGGCTGCCTGGCCATGTCCCAGAAGCATTCTCTCCTGACGTTTCACCCACGTTTCACCCTAGAAACACCAGGAGAGAATAATGCTTCTGGGATATATGGCTGTGTGGAAGGGCCTGGGTTATCTGAGGCCATATCCACACAGCTGAATAAAATCCCATGTTATCTGCTTTAAACCAGATTATATGGCAGTGTGGATTTGGATAATCCAGTTCAAAGCAGATATTGTGGGATTTCCTGCCTTAATATTCAGGGATATATGGCTGTGTGGAAGGACCCTGGGTTATTTGAGGCCATATCCACACAGCTGAATAAAATCCCATATTATCTGCTTTAAACCAGATTATATGGCAGTGTGGATTTGGATAATCCAGTTCAAATATTATGTTATTTATTTATATCCCTCCCCCATTTATTCCCTCCCTCCATCCATCTTCCTTCCTCTTTTATTCTTTTATTTTATTATTATTACTGTATAATTGTATTTTAATTGATGTTAAAAATATAATTAAATATAATTAAAAAGGGGGAAGCAATACAAAGCAGTGGAACTCTCTGCCCAGGACTGTGGTGGAGGCACCTTATTTGGAGGCTTTTAAACAGAGGCTGGATGGCCATCTGTCAGGGATGTTTGAATGTGATTTTCCTGCTTCTTGGCAGGGGTTGGACTGGATGGCCCATGAGGTCTCTTCCAACTCTATGATTCTATGAAAACATGTTTAAATCTGAAACACAGCAACATGAGGGGTGGGGGAAGGTGCCTTTGCAATTTATTTTATAATTAATAATGCAACAAGTAATTAGGGGGCAGAGCTGGGGGCGGGAGGGGCGGAGCTGGGGGGGGTGGGGGAGGCAGGGAGGGGGCAGAGCTGGGAGGGGGGGCGGAGGGAGGGGGGGGGCGGTGCCGTGGAGGGTGTGGGCGGGGTTGGGGAGGGGGTGGAGCCGGGGGGCTTGGCCCCCCAGGTGGTCAGTGACCAGAATTCCGGCCCAAGGTCCAGTAGAATTTTGATAGCCCTGGACTAGATGGCCCATGTAGTTTTTTCCAGCTCTATTATTCTATGATTCTATATGGCTAGCTGGTAGTCATGACTAATTATAATAATTTTTTTTACATACGTGGTTATCACTAGTAGTTTCCATGAGTTGCTCATAACTTAATAGGACAATAATTGCCATTGGTTTGTCTTCAGATTATTTCTTTTTTTCTGGAGGAAGGGAAAATAAACTCCATCCATCCCAACCATTTGTTCTATAAATATTTTTTAATAGAAATTAGAAATCTTGTATATAATCAAGTCATTTCTGACTTATAGTGAACTTTAGCCAACACTATCACAGGTTTTTCTGGTGTTGAGAGTGTATGACTCCCACAAGATCACCCAGTGGCTTCCCAGAGCCAAACAGGGGAAAACCATTACCACTTAAAATCATAACTAGGTACCAAAACTAACTGATGTCTGCAGAATTAATTGAAATGAAAAGAAGTGTCCAAGTCTTTAGGCTTGTGTTGAGGTATCTTGATATCTTCAAGAATCCAAGTTGCTTCCTTTCTGTAATAGTGGCCCTTAGCAAAATGCTCTGTCAAAATGCTTCTCTGGGATTAATTGGACTTCTGAGGCTCTTGGCATTTAAAAAGAATTGCCAGCTTTTGAAACCACATTTATATTGCCTTTGGCTCTGTTTGGTATCTATGAAATTTGAGATCCAGCAGCTAGTTTGCAACCTAGAAATTGTCTCCATACATTTAACATTACCAAAGCACTGAGAAAGGATGTAATGCCTGCTGTCCTGTTCCTTCATGATAGTTGGCTTTCTTGCATGCTGTGACAAGCAGGATTCCAGTTTTACACGAGGGCCTCTTTCATGCATTCCTGTGCTGTAAATGTTGAGATGAATCTCCTGCCCTCTCCACAGGCAACCTTCTCCTGTTCATGGGAAAGGTCTGAAGAGGCAATGGTTCCTCATTAATCAGAATATGCTCACAGAAGCTCTGTGAGATTGGAAAACCAGGGTTCCTAATCAAACAGACTTTTCTCCATTCACCATCCATACTACGCAATTATAGAAAAAAATCTCCCAGTTCTTCTGTGGCTATTTGTGGTTGAAATATGGGGTTTCTGTGGGATAAATCATTTCACCTTACCTTAGGTAGGTAAATCACTGTAAATGCTTCATATGGACAAGAATGAACTAGTTTATCACTTTACTCTCACTGAGAGAAAGCTGTGCAGTTTTCAAGAATTATTGGAAATTGTTCAGCACAAAAATACATTTACAGGGGTTTGTAGAAAAAACAAGATTTTCTGCACAAAAATAGCATACATATGTATATTTCTACACTATTTTCTGTGTGGAAAAGGCTTGTTTCTGTATATGTTTTTGTAAAGAATAATTCAAAACTACTAAGAGTCTCATCTCTCTAGTGTTGTCTATACTGGGGTCATCTGACATTCAGGAACCCTGTGTGGTTTTTTTTTAAAAAAACCAAAAAAACCCAAAACAAAACACAAATCTCCCAAATTTCCTTTAATATTTTTCCCAAACCTTACCCACCCAATTCTAACAAACTTTTCAAAATTGGGAGGATAACTGCTTAAGAGTCACAGAGGGTTAAAGAGGTTAAAAACCCCAGTGAGGTGGCTCCTTGTTGCCATTAGCAGCACACAAAGCAGTATTCAGGGTTGCTTTGGGATGATGAGAGAGGGAAATGGCAAAGCCACTGGCAGAGTGAGAGAAGCCATCCTTTCTACATTAAGCAGAAAGGAAAGGTTTTCCCAGTAATACTGACTCGGTAGGGGTGGAAAGGGTGGCAGCAGAATGGGTATTGTGCAGGGTTAAAATGAAAAAATAAAGCTCAAGGTTGTGTATTCCTGCCATATGTTATCCTATCCTAGATTTGTATAAAGTGGTCTCTCTCTCTCTCTCACACATCATAATGTGCAGTAAACAATCTCTTGTAAAATAAATTATTAGTCTCCACCTCTTGCTTCCCCATAAAAAAACTGTTTTAGTCTATTTTGTTATTTAATGACGACAGATCTGCAACATCACACTATTAGCTCATTTTCAGATAACAGTAATCCCAAGGGCTCTAGGGGCATTTCAATGCTGGATTGGGGCCAATCCAGCATTGCCAGCCCCATGATGGTTTAGAGTTTGGACTTTAGACAATCACTCCAGCTTACCAGAACAACTTTTGTTGTTCCTGCTGGCTGCAATGATGAGGAGGGGATGGTGAATGCCATCCCATATCCCCAGGCCAACCAAGCCCAAGGAACATAGTATGGCCATGTTATTTATTTATTTATTCAATTTAGTAGACCACTCTCCGGAGCTCAGAGCGGTTTACAGCAATAAAACCAGATAAAACACATAAAAACAGCATCATAAAACCAATTAAACCCCGCTCCCAACAATAAAATCCCAGCAGAACGACAATAGTGCAGGTGGCAATGACGCGGCAGGGTGGCAGGTTATGGCAGGCATCAGTCAGAGCCGAATGCCTGCCTAAACAGCCAAGTCTTTACGGACTTGCGAAATGCCATCAAGTCCCGTAGGGCTAGCGTCTCCTCAGGCAGCGAGTTCCAGAGGCTCGGCGCGGCCACTGTGAACGCCATCTGCCTGTAGGTCTTGATGCCAGGCACCTCCAGTATGTTAACAATTCAGCTGATTCCTCCTTGGAAGCAGTCCAACCATTGACATGAGCAAAGGTTGAGGTTTGCTCCAGATTCCAGGGGAGAATTTGGCACTCCATGTGACTTTGGTTACCACGGTTCAAGGCTATGTTAAGCAGCTTTAGCCCATATTAACTTGAATCAGCTCTGTGTGCTGTTTACCTACCATGGAGAGATTCTAAGAAGGTTTTTAAGCAGAGGCTGAATGGCAATATGTAAGAGAGAGTGTTCCTGTATGGTGGGAAGAGGACTGGATAGCACTTGTTGTCTCTTTCAGCTCTGTGATTATAAATATAGAATTTTTCCATTTGCCTCTGTTAGATTTAATTTAATTAATTTCAGTCAAGTTTTCTAGTTAGACCTATTAAATTATGTTCCAACATGTTAGCTGTTCCGCAAAGTTTTGTATCATTTATAAATTTGATAAAGATTCCTTCTACCCTATGAACTAAATCATTGATAAAATATAGGACAGCATCAGCCCCAGAATACAACTCTGCAGTGCTGCACTTGAAACTTCCATTAAATCCAAAATATGCCAATGATAACTCTTTCATGACAGTTTTTCAACTAATTATGGATCAATCTGATGTTGTTTCCATCTAGTTCATATTTAGTTAGTTTGCTAATCAAAATATAATGGGGGACCTTTTCAAATAGTTTGCTAATATCCAGAAAAATGACATCCTCAACATTCTCTCCATCTACTAATGACCCTATAAAAAGATATACAATAAGCAGGGCCGTAGCCAGGATTTTGATTTGGGGGCTGAGTTTGGTTGGGGGGGCTGAGACTGGGTGGAAGAGGGTCTACCCTAGCAAACCTTTTGTATTGTTATCCCAATAACCCCATTAATGTGGGATATAATGACCATGGTGATCAGATCATGATATGAATAAACATAACAGTTTAAATAATGTACCAGTAAGGCCTTTTCACGGACCACCCTGAGAATTTCGGGGGCTGAAGCCCCCTTAGCCCCCCAGCTACATGCCTGACAAGAAGCTTCACAGAATTTGGTTTGACAACCCTTTGTTGGCTCCTACTAATCATTGTCATCAAGATACTTACAGATAGGCTCCTGTATAATATGATACAATGTTTTTTTCTAGTATTGAGGTCAAGCTGGCTTGCTTATGGTTTCTTGGATCTGCTTTTTGCTTTTTTTTTAAACTGGGTCAATACATGCTCATCTACAGTACTTTATCTTCAAGAGTTTTGAAAAACAATAGCAACTGTGTCTGCAAGTATGTCAGCAAGTTCCTTCTATGCTCTGGGATGCTGGTCATCTGGCACTGCAATCAATGATGCTTAAAAATGGGAAACATAAGCTATGAATAAACCATTGTAGTTTCTATCTAATGGATTTCAATGCTTGTTTAACTGGCCTAACTTTTTCTGAACCAGCACCCGGGAGTGATTATTGTTACAAACAATTAAATATAGCAATATTGGGCATTCCTGTTTCATAAATATATATGTATCATGTTCAATGGATGAGGAATATCAGTGAATTGGGCAACAATATAGGGAACCTGGAGAATAACTCCCTCCCCACCCTCAGTTCTGTATTATTCATCTCACTAGTGTTTCAATGTATTTCTTATCTTCCTGGAACTACTGGTGATGTTTATGAGACTGATACCGATTGCAATTTGTTTTGTATTCTGCAGCTATTGTTGCATTTTATTGATCTTCATTTGAGGGGTTTGTGATGTTTATGTTGGTTGTTGTTGCTTTATGTTGTTGTCTTTGCACTTTTTGTATATTACGTGATTGCACCTTTGAGTGTTTTGTGAGCCACCTCGAGTCCCTCCAGGAGATGGTGGCAGGATATAAATAAAGATGATGATGATGATGATCTGGAATGCCTGACAGTAATAGTGGGTGCATTAAAATCAGATCAGATGGAGGTGACAAATTATATTCCTTTTGGATCAACACGATCATTGAAGAGATAATTTAAGCAGGAGAAAACCTTTCCAGAAAAGGTGTTGTTGATACAAAATTTGCATGATGGGATAAAATTGTAACATTACCTTAATAAATTGCAGCACAACTCTGTGAGCAATACTGTGCATTGAAAGCACAAGAGGAAAGAATTTGCAAAGCTCCAGGCTACTTACAATGAAATACAACTTACATATGAGTCAGAAATGTGATACTCTTACTCAGAAAAGAAATACATTGGTAATGCTATTTGGGATTCGTCAACTCAGCCTTCTTCCAGCTGGGGCTGGATTACAATATCCACAATAATCTACCAGCAGAGAGCTTGGGACATGTAGTAAACCACATCCAGGGATACCATGTTGGAAAATATTGCTATAACTGAAGAATTGTCCACACATAAGCGAATTCATACATTCTGTTTCACTCATTGTCATTTTAAAAAAGATTCATAATATGTTCCACGTGGAATCAAATTGTGAGAAAGTCATTGCATTAAAAAGGAGGGGGGGGGAGAAATGTGGCAACCCATTTAAGATTAATGTATTTTATTTTAGCATGTGCTTTCTTGGATATAAACTCACTTCTTCAGATGTGGGAGTAGGCTAGAATTTAATAGGATCCAGAGAAAAGTACGATGGGTGACACAGTAGAACATGTGGAAAGAATCTGTGATCTTTAGCAGAAATCAAGAAAAATCATGCATCCATAATGTGCTATAGGGCAAAAACCTTAATGGAATTACAGGCTGCATCAACAGAACTATAGTGCCCAGAACAATGGAAAAGAATGTTACGTACTATTATACGCTGGACAGACCTGACTTAGAGCAGTTTTGTACAGTACTTAAATTGTGATTTATGATGACCCTATCATGTGATTGTCTTGCCAATATTTGTTCAGAGGGAGTTTGACATTGCCTTACTCTGAGGCTGAGATGGGCTGTATGAACCACCATGGCTTAGTGGGGATCCAAACCATGGATACTTCAGTGCTCAAACCATTTCAGCACATTGGCTTATGTTGATGATAACGCACTTAAAAACCAAAATCTATGAGGAGCAAATGTAGTAGCTGAGTGTTTAAAACATGGAGAAATCTGAGAGATGACATGACAGCAATCTTTACATTTTTTATGGCTGCCACATGGTATATTGAGCTAGTGTGTCCCTGCTGCTCCAGAAAAAAGACCAAAACCAGTGGATTCAAATTACAAAAACAAAGATTTCAACTAAGCTTTGGAGAAATATCTTAATGACAGAAGAATTGCCTGCCTTGGAAGGCATTTAACATTCAATTATTGGAGGTTTTTAAGCAGTGATTGCATAACAACTTTTAAAGATGCTTACTAGAGCAAGCTTACACAACTTGTGGCCCTCCAGGTGTTTGGGTTTCCAACTCCCAGAAGCCCTAGCCAGCTTGCCCGATGGTCATGAATTCTGGGAGCGGAAATCCCAAAAGCCTAGAGGGCCGCAAATTGTGCAAGGCTGCAACTGGCTGGACTAAATGATCCTTGGAGTCCCTTTTCATTCTGCAATTCTCAGACTCCAGATGTGTCCAGGGTTCTGAAACATTTTAAGGCTTCGAGACACCAATCCTCTAAGCAAAATATAACATAGAAGGCCTCCAGTTGTAATGCACTATGTGGGACACAATTCACCCTTATGGAAAACTGGAACATAGCCTTCAAAATTGAAGGATTTTAGCAGCAGTACCTTCTTTCTTTTCCATTTAAACCTGGAGCTAATGATGCTCTCCTAGAATACAGAGTGAGCCTGCTAAATTCTTTGACCTCTGCCCCAAATAGTTCAGAGTTCAAAGGAGAAGGATTATTGAACACTCTGGCCAGGAGGAATATTTGCCTGGCTGTTCATTTGTATTAGGAGTAATGTTAACAAAATCATTCAGGCTGATTATCCACATGTGCATCGGTTGAGGATAATTGTTCTGTTTATCCAGTTCTTTTCTATGCATTTTGCTGTAACGACTTTAATTTTTAACTTAAGAATCCAAAGCAGTAGAGTTATGAAACAAATATTAGAATAAGAATAGAAAGATAACAGTATTGGAAGCATTAGAAATAAATAGTGGGAAGGATATAAGAAGCAATGCATGAAAACAAACATTTGAAAGGAAATATTTCCATAACTTTAGAAGAAAAACTCATAGGAAAAAAATAGGGGCATTCTATAAGAGTATAATTATCTATGTATAAGTTGAGATGTATTCAAGACACATTATTATTTGCCTGTGTATGTATTATTTGACAGCTGGAACGGTGAAGTGGTTTGAGCGTTGGACTATGACTCTGGAAACCAGGGTTTGAATCCCCACACAGACATTGATACCCACTGGGTGGTTGTGCTTTTGTGCTTGTATTGCATATCAAATAGTTTAATCAATCAGTTCTTTTTTAGCTCCAAGAAGATTATTATGATACTGAAATATATTGTTGTCCAGGCAAACAATAGTGCTGAATTTTAGCATACACAAAAATGAACAAGTCTTTATGGCAGCACTGAAACTGTAGATATTTATTATTCTACAGCAGTTGTTCCAAATCTTTGTGGTTCCATGTATTTGGGACTTTAACTCCAAGAGGTCCCATCCAGCATGGCCAGCTCTCAGAAACACTGTGAATTGAAGTCCAAAACCCCCAGAGAGCCAAATATTGGGAACCAGTGCTGTAGAGATTATTTGAACCCCATACATAAGACTCTTCTGAAAAATACAATGGATATTTATGAGAATAGGTTTCAATATTATTTTTGAGAGTATCTTTTTTCAAAAAAACAATCAGTTTGTAACAATAATGAAGAAAAATTAAAGGGATTTATAATTGTACCAAAATTTTCTTTCCCACTGCACATGAGCTAAAACACCAAAAGAAAATCTGGTAATCTGCTGTTGATGGAAGCATCGTGGATTTATTTTGCAGGGAAACCTGTCTCTTCTTTGTGTTATATTTAGAATAATGGTAAAAATCAACTTTGACTGCAAAATCTACATAATTTGATGCATGCATATATCTTTGAGTTGCCTGTCGACTCAAGGCTTTTCTGCTCTTAACTGCCATCAAGTGGACTTCAACTTATGGTGACCCCATGAACAAGAAGCCTCCAACATCTTTCTTGGTGGTTCTCTCTGGGCTCAGGAATTCCCTTCCCAGAGAGGCCAGAATGGCCCCTCACTGTTACCCTTCAGGTCGCAAGCTAAAACATTTTTATTCAGGCAGAAAGTTTTAAAGACTGAGCCAGTGGGTGCTATATGGCATTTTAGTTGTTTTAACATTTTTTAATACATCTTGAGACTTATTTTAATAATTGTTTGTTTAATTCTAGTTTAATATATTTCATACATTTTAAATTGTATTATTTTTAAGCTTGTGAGCTGCTTTGGGTCTTGATCAAGAGAGAGAAGCAGGGAATAACATAACAATAATGACAACTAAAACACAACAACAAAAACAGCCCAGTTTATGTTTTGCAGACTTGGGGATGAGGTGTTCTTGATTGAGTCTATCTACATATAATGCAAGTCTCCTCTTTTCCTTCAGCTGTCTCAAATATGATTGTCTTTTCTAGTGAATCATGTATTTTCCTGATATGGCCAAAGTATGACAGTTTGAGTTTAGTCATCTAGGTTTCTAGAGTTCAGGCTTGATCTGCTCTAGGGGCCATTTATTTGTCTTTTTAGCAGTCTATGGAAATTATAGAACTTTGCTCTAGCACATTTCAAATGAGTTGATTTTCTTTTTATCATCTTTCCTCATTATTCAGCTTTCACATTGGTACATGGAAATGGGCAATATGATGGTATTGAGATTCCTAACTTCAGTATAGGATTTTCTACTCCTCAACAGATGGATCCCTTGCTATACTACACGCAAACACACCTCACATATGATGATTTGTTTTGAGGCAATAATTGCCATATTGTTTCCAGATGATTTTGTGTACATTTCTGGATAACAGAAGATATTCCTTGGGAGAAATAGGATTTGTCAGTACATCAGTTCCTTTTAGTGTTATTTCTGACTTGCAAAACAACTGGTTACATGTGAAAATTGAAATATAAATTAAAAATAAAATCATAGTTTTCAGTCTGTCATTGTCTTAGTCATTATGAAGCAGAATCATAATGCTATAATTGTTTAGTGTGAAAGAGCCCTTAGTTTTACTGACTGGTAGAAGCTTTATGTATGTAGCCACCAAATGTAATTTGTCGTTTCTACTAACTACATACTTATAGACATCATTAAAATCAAGTAAAACAAAGAAACACACAACATAGTCAAAATCATGAAGGTAATCAAACCTAGAAGGCTAGGTTAAGTTGGTGCTTTATTGGTATGAGTGGTTTTTATGTGTTCTAATCTTATGTCTATCCCTTTTAATACATGTGTTTTAATGGTTTGGTGGTTTTTATCAGTATGTTATATCCTGTCTCGAGCTTTGAGGAGTGGGTAAGAAATAAAATTAATTTGTATCATTGGTGGTTATTAGTATTAAATGAAATAAATACACTTAACGTATAGGAAGCACGTGATAATTATGTGCTTTATTTTTGACAAATGAAATCATTTCATATTTGCAGTATATAGCAAAAGCATTCTTACACAAAATTTGCAATAAAAGAACATTGCATTATGCTGAGAATAATGATATGTCTGTCAATTCAGATGGAAATCTCATTTAATACAGTGGGTTTGCTACCTAGAAAATGTGTAAGGATTGACTGTGTTTTGCAAGAGTGTGTCTAACGATTTTACAGTCCTTCCCTACAAGGTCTCTCTTCAGGTGGTAAAGTTTGATCTTGCATATCCCTTTTCAGCTAGAATGGAACCATCTGTTGAAGTTATTTCACCATGATGGATCTCTGACACAGGAAGAGGCATGGAAGAGGGTGAATGTTCAGCGTAATGATGGATCTCCAAGATCTACAACTTTCTTGGCTCTTAGCCTTTTTCTTAGATCAACACCCTATCTACATGGGTTCTTAAGTTAGCATAGATAAATTCTTGTCCACATAGAGGGGATTTGAAAAATAATTTGTAAAATGAAAATATGGTTCTTCTGTCTAACTTACTGGCTTGATGCTGGCTAGACCTTGGATTCATGAGAGCACCAGTCCAGGAGATAGGATTGCTCTGTTATTTATGAAATGCTTTAAAAACAAACCATGTATAAATTCACTGTCCAGAGAATTCTCCCTTTTTGTATTTACATTCAAACATAGAACTGAAGATTGAAAAAGTTACATTTTCATTACAGTTCCCAGAATCCCCCATACATTTCAGCCACAGATTGAAGTCTGATATAGATTGAATGAATGGCATTATATGTGTATGGCTTGTAGAAGTGCAAATAAATTTAGGGAGGTCATCCCCATCAATTATAAAAGAACCATAGTAAGTTATCATTATACTCAATGGCTATGAAATCCTGAGCAATTACGGAGAGGAGAGAAACCCAGAAAAAGACAAATGTAGAAGGAAGTTATCATAGTATCTGGAATGGTGAACAGAAGGATGCTACAACATTTGATTAGGAGTACGGCCTCAGAGCCAAAACATATTTCATGTGGTGGTAGTAGCTATTGCTGTTGATTTTGCTTGTTGATTTGAGCCTTCAAGTTGATTCTGACTTATAATGGTGCAACTATAGGGTTTTATTGGTAAGAGGAAATTTGCCACCAATTCTCTCTGAGGTTCAGTGAGTATGACTCATCTAAGGGTACTCAATGGGTTTCCATGGCTGAACAAGAATTCTGGTATCTTAGGGTCATATTCTGACACTCAAACCACCACATTATGCCTTCTCTCTTCATATGTTGTACTTTGCATTTTTAGGTTCAACAAAAGATTTAATTGAAACATGTTGTGCTGCTGGACAACAATGGGCTATTGACAACAGTGAATGTACAGAAATCCCAGTGAGTGGAACTGATGGTTATATTTGCAGGTATGTAAACTAAAACTGAAAAAAATAATGAAAACTGTCAATTTATAATACGATCCACCTTGAATAAGTATTTCATGAATAGATTCCAGATGACTCTGTGGTTTTGTGTGCATAAGGTTATTTGGCATTGCCTGGAGTTTATGCTGATGATTTTGCTTAGGTTTTGAATAAGACAAACATTTGTGTGCCTAGAATACTTTACATTTATTTTACACGTAATTGTGTGCAGAGTGGATTGAAACCAGCAATTTTCTGTAAAAGGCTTAAGCCTTTTCATGTTTGATCAACATTGTTTCATAAACAAGCATTATTATATAGATAAAATAGCATTTGTTTTGTAAGTACCCAAAGTAAATGATGGATCAGCTCCCAAATTTTACAACAATCTATCTAATTGTCCCAAATCTGATGGCAGCATTAAGCATGACAAGCTTGATTTTAAAGTCTTTAAAATATGTGTGTGTGCCAATGCATAGATTTGTTATATATGCATTATATGCATTTGTCATATATGTGTGTTATGTATTATATTGTAAACATTTAGATAACTAAATTGAGACTTTATAGATGTACAAATAAAAAAGACAGTATTTCAGATTATAGCAGATCACTCACTAGGATACAGCAATGAGGGATAGTTCCCATCCCAGTGTTGTCTGTTAAATGCTATCGTAAACCCGGGACCGAAGACTGGAGACCTCGGTACACTCCTTCTATACCTGGGACGTTGTCCTCTTCCACCGAGCGTGCAGCTTCGGGAGGGACGCACATGGAGCGGTGAGGGAGGAAGGGGACACCCGCCTAGCCAGCCAGATCAGCCGAATCAACCCTGGCGATCAATGGGGTGACAGATGTCGCAGCCATATTGCCCTCACATCCATTATAGAAAAGGACTTTAGAATTCATCAGAGATTCTTGAGATATGACTGTCCCTTTCTCAGAAATGTGAAAGAATTGGTGGCATTCGTTGGAATGAACTGTAGGACAGTAATCTCCCTGAATTCTTCATGTCAGTTTGCTGGGTTCAGCCTAAATACCCAAAAGGCACCAGATCCCATCTGATCTTGGAAGATAAAACCAAGCCAGCTTTAGTTAGTACTTGAATGGGAGACCACCCATTAATATTAGGTTCTGTTGGGTATATTTCAGAGGAAGGACCTTGAAATTCATGGGGTCACCATTTATCAATAGGAAATTTGAAGGCTCTTATTTATTTATTTATTTATTTATTTATTTATTTATTTATTTCGGCAGTTTACCCCACTCTTCTCAACCCCCGGAGGGGGACTCAGAGCGGATTCCAAAAGGCACAATTCGATGCCCTCATAACAACACAGTATAAAAACAGTATAAAACCCCTCAAACATTGACACTAAAATACATTAAAATACAATTACATTCATACAATCTATGTATTCACCTATGTTAAAACAGTGTTCTGTCCATAAATGCATCTTATGCATCCCCTCCTCCCATATATGGAGAAATCAAGAATGTTGGTCCAAATAAGCAAGCTATTGTAATGGGAGAAGGGAATCTCTTTAGAAGTTAGTTGGAAATGTCTTGCACAACTGGAAACAAAGTTCAAATGAAAACAGAATGGTCTTCTTAAAAAGAGATTCTGTGTTTTAATTAGTGGGCCTTTATTCTTATTTCACATGAAAGTGTCTCAATAATCACAAGAATGTACTATTTTCCTTGCATCTTACTATGATAGAGTTACTATTGATTGGAGTGCAGAGACTTTATTTATTATTTATTTATTTTAAAAATGTGTACCTCGACCTTCTCACCTCCATGGAGGGACTCAGACCGGCTTACAGCAAAATTCAATTAAATTGTGGGATTTACTGCCACAAGACATACTGAATGTTTCCCATTTATACAGTTTTAAAGTGAGATTATATATTTGTACAGGTAAGGGTCAACACTGACTACTAATCAATATGCCCATATATCACCTTCCACACATTGGGAAACACAAAATAGAATGTGAAGTCGCATTTGTGTTCTGTGGGTGGGTTTTAAATGACCAACACTTCAGCCACAGTGAAAACTGAATTTTGGATTAGATTTTGGAGTGATCCATCATGATTTTTCTTATGTTCCTCGTGTGTCACTTTGGCTGGACTTTGTTTAGTGGGTTAAGTCCAGATTTAATGATTCTTTGAGTAGACCCATCAAAACCAATGGGATTCAATATCAATACCTTGCCCCTTTACTTTACTAAAACGTTTTGCTTAGACAATGACTGCCATTTTTACACTATGAAGGTGCCTTGCAAATAGCAGCCGGCCTTTTGAAAGCAATTTGTCTTTTATTTGTTGTAGAATTGCTCAGAAGCAGTGTTGTGTCTCGTATTTAAAGGAAAACAGCTGCATTGCTGGAATGATTGCTGCCAGAGAAGGTGATGTGTGTGAACCAGATGAAAGTGATACCTGTGGAGGATCATTTTATAAGGCAAGATACCTTTGTAGCACCACTGTTAATATGAATCAGCTCAAGCGCCTGCAATTTAAAAATGTTTGGCATGTGTGATTTGATTTTTGCTTAATTGCAAGGCATCAAGCAGGAAATGGAAATTTCACTTACCTAAGCATTTTGGCTGCCCCCATTAATTTCTTGGCTGTACCAGATGTGCAGTTTTGAATTCCAGAGCTTTCATGTAGTTTACGCTCTTAAAAAAATTTAATTGATAAGAAATTCATTAATGCCTTGGCTATCTCAAGTAGTTTTTTAAAACCTTATTACAGACAATCAGGGAAGTTGATTACTTCAGTTTTTCCTCCCTGCTTAAATGTATTTGTTGGCCTGAAACTGAAGTGAGTAGTTAAAGTGACCTGACTTTGAAAAAGAAGTGATGCCTGGAATACAGAAACTCTGTCTCATAAATAAAGATAGTGGAGCTGTTGAATTAAGGAATGAATCTTTGCATGGCAAAAATGTGCACAGCTGCATTCAGCCCAATGAATCCTATCCAATTGAGTTGAATAGGTTTCTCTGAGTTCAGGACCTGACTTCTTATATTCTCTACCCTCCCCCTTTTTTCACAGAACATAACCAAATGATTATCACAATTTCCATAGCTATATGATACCCCAGTGAATTTTACTGCTTTTTAATATTAATTTTTATTCACTCTAACAGTAATATGACACACAGTTAAAAACATTATATTTCAACTAAAACTAAACAACAAAGGCAGAAACAGAAACAAAACCAAAATGTTTTGAAATTACCAAAAGGGGCACTTGTTTCTGTCTCTTCTTTGCTGATTAATTAATTTCCCCAAGGTAGTGGGTAAAATACTGGAAATCTGGGTTACAATGGCAAAGCAATAAATGTTCTTAACCAGTGTGTTATGAGGATAAAATATTTTGGTGAGCAGGAAAAAATACAAAATACCTTCTGTTTGTTCATTTTTTGAGGAAAAGCCAACTCAAAAAATCTCATTGTCTCAGTGCGACCACTTGAGGAAATACACAGAACCTACTGTGGAAATACACAGACATTTGCTTTTTCAAATATGTTGGACTATGTTACTGTTTGCTATTGATTGTTAGCAAACAGTAGCATAATGCTGTATTTTGTATGACGTAGGTTTCCTCTGTGGTATTCTATCAGATCTTTACACGTATTGGTGAAATGTCTGTGCGAATGTGTGTTTTTTCCTTTCAACCAGTAGACCTTGAACTTTGCACCCTAATGATGGTAGGTGGCTGAACAAAGAAAATGGATATTTGTGTGTAAATCCGATAATACAATAATACTATGGCAAAGTCTGTGGCCTGTGCACTGAGATCAACATGTGTATTGTCCATATTTAAAGAAATTGCCCTGCACAATAGCAACACCAGGCCTCTCACTCCTCCTGAGCGCCCTTCCCCAACCCCAAATGTTAGCATATTTCTGCCATCTGTGGGAAAGGCATCAGGAAAAGTTTGCCTGTTTCCATGGATCCCTGGAAACTGTACTTCATTCTAAGGGTGCCCTAAGATAGGTCCTTATCTGCCAATCTCCTGATGTAATACTTGCCAGTGAGGAAGACCAAAGCTGTTGGAGGTCTGGCCCCCAGAGAACACACTTGATAATAGAATCCCACTCAACCTGAGTTTGGTGGCAGGTGTCAAACTTCGTATTGCTCTCCCTGTGCCAGCTGAAATGAGGAATTCACCCAACCCCCTGAGAGGAATAGCTTTGGTCCTGCGAGTCTTTTAGGTGCTTGCCATGACCCTCTGAAATTATTTCTTCTTATTGAGTTTAATTATATGTCTGCCACTGTTCAGTCTGTTGTTATTAAGGAGTAAAATTTAACATGGAAATAAAACAGTAGATTTCCTTAATTGAGTCAATCGCTGTTGGTAAAAAGGCTTGGGAGTTCTTAATTATTCCCTGGCAGTTTAAAGCATACAGATTTCCAAAAGCAGTTGATATTTAATATTTTCATGAAGAAAACCCAAATACAGAAACACATATTTATTTGATTATTTTCTACCTTTCTTCCAAGAATAGAACTCATTCCTGTGGAAACTACAAATAAGGTAACATTCATAAATGAGGAAGGAAAGTAAAAGAGGAGAAGGCAAGCACTCTTTTGTGCTACATAGAAGCATTCTTAAGAATACGGCAAGTTTGCTCTATAATTGTGCCTATTAAAGATTAAGGCATGATCCATAATGACTCTTCCGGACATACCCCCCTAGGAAGGACATAGGCATTTAATTATGTACATATATTAGAATTTAATTGTTTATTATTATTATTATTATTACTATCATCATCATTATTAATAACCCACCTTTCTCCCCATGGGGACTCAAGGCAGCTAACTCCAAACTAGGCAAATTTAAAAGGTGCAATACAAAAGTTAAAAAGTAATTAAAAAGCAAATAAATAGTAGCAGTGTGATAAAAACAAAATTAAACTACAATTGATATACTAAAAATTGCATTTAAAACTCAACCCCCACCCCCACCCCCGCTAATCGCACCCACAGCACCTCCTGAATTAAAAACCACAGCACTCCGTGAACTGATCTTAAAAACCTTCATCTGTAAAAGCCTGTCTAAATAAGAACAGCAGGGAGGGGGCCATTCTGGCTTCCCTGGGAAGAAGGGAGTTCCACAGTCAAGGGGCAGCCCTCTCTTTCATGCCCAGAGATGGAGGTGGGTCCAAGAGAAGGGCCTCTCCTGAAGGCCTCAAGGCCCAGGCAAATTAGTAGAAGGGGATACCGTTAGCCAAATAGTCTGGGCCTGAACCATCTTGGGCTTTAAAAATCATAACCAGCAATTCGAATTGTGCCTGTAAACAGACTGGCAGCCTGTGGAACTGCTGCAACAGGGGAGATTGTCCACTCTGTGTTAACAATTGGGCTGCAGCTCTTTGAATCAGCTGAAGTTTCTGAGCACTCTTCAGAGGTAGCCCCACGTAGAGTACATAACAATAATCCAGATGGGATGTAATTGACACATGTACCACCATGTCCAGATCTGGCTTCTCAAGGTAAATAAGTAAACTTTATTATGGCCGATAACCAGATCATCCACATCAAACCCAAGGGGTTATATACTTCAAACTTCAACTAATTTTTAAATCTAAGCTAAAAACCAATACAAGTAGTTATTAAAACCTAACTCAACCCACAAGATCATCCAAACACAGTTTAAAAAGTGATAGTGGGGATGGCACTGGGGAGGGGGGAATATTCAACACTATAAATATCAATCTATACCTTGATTTCCCATCTATATTCCAGAGGAGAAGCTTAGGTCTTTTAACCTCAATCATTGTCTGCCGCATTTTAATCGCAGCTTCTCAAGGAATGGGCACAGTTGGTGCATAAGTTTTAATTGTGCAAAGGCTCTCCTGGCCACCACCAACACCTGGGCCTCCAAGTACTGTGCTGAGTCCAGGGGGACCTCCAAACTGTGAAACTGTGTCTTCAGGGGGAGTGTGTCTACATTAAGATTCAATTTGTTTGTCTTCATCCAGTTCATTGCTGACGATAGACACTGATTTAGAGTCAGGGCAACTTCCTTGGCTTTAGGTGGAAAGGAGTAGTAGAGTTGGGTGTCATCCGTATATAGGTGGTACCGTATTCCAAAACTTCGGATGACCTCTCCCAGCGGTTTCATGTATATTTTAAGCAGCATGGGAGACAAAATGGAATCCTGAGTAACCCCACAGGTCAATGGCCAGGGGTTCAAACTGGAGTCCCCCAGCAGCACCTCCTAGGTATGGCCCTGCAGGAAGGACCTGAGCCATTGTAAGACAGCAGGGCGGGCAATACACCAACAGTATCCCTATTCTGTCCCAGTTAGCCACCATTAAATACACACCAACAATGTTGTCTGTGGGATGGAGAGCCTGGTCGGGGGTGGGGGGTGGAAAAATGATAGACCACTGCAAATCTATCCTCCTGCCCCCAGACCTCACGTGCTGCTGCACAGAGAATCCTGGTGGGCAGATCTGAGAGAGATTAACTGATCCAGTCTCATCTAACAAGGTCTCTATGATACAAACCAGGTCAGCATGCTCATCCAGAATCAAGGCCTGGATGGCAGTTGTTTTTCCATTTGCTGGCCTGGCACTCAACAGCAGCATTTTCAAACTTAGGGGGTCTGTCTCCCCAGTTATCCAGGCTGTTAGATTTTGGAGACAGTCTGGGGGGCAATAAGCACTTCCAGTTTTGTTGGTACTGAGACTGTCTCCCCCTTCCGCATCTCATCTGGCCTTGTATGACTCCAATGGCTGTCTCATGAGCCTGGGAACTTCCTCCCTCCTTAGGAAAAAAACATCCTTTTTGACCACAAGGCCCTCAAAGCAGAGTATAATAAAACAAAACAACAAATATTGCCAAACATTATAAAATAGTTAAAAATGATACTAATGCATGTATCTGTTTAGCTATATTTCACTGCTTTATAAATAAATTCAGCTTATCAGAAGTGCCATCCTGACAAATGTATTTAAGTGCATAGTAGAACCTCCCTGATATAATAAAATAAAACAGCAAATATTGCCAAACATTATAAAAGAGTTTTAAAAATCATACAAATACATGTACCTGTTTAGCCATATTTCACTGCTCTATAAATACATTTAGCTTCTTGCACAACTCCAGTCTAGCTCTGTTGCTGGTAGTTATTAACTTTATCTCAAATGGTGACTTGGATTAAAGGGAGCTGGAGACATGCTACAGCCCAGTCTCTTCCACTTCCATGTTCTCTGAGAAGCTGTAACTATGTTTGGCTGAACATGGTCACAGAATTCCCTGTGACGAGATACCCAAAGATGGCAGGCTCCCAATCAAGTGGAACTCTGTGGTCTCCTTTCCAGACCCCCATGGTAACACAAGAAATTTGGGAGCAAATGAGGCATCCTTGTGTAGCAAAATAAGTGTGCTTATTGCTTGTGTAGCAAAATAAGTGTGTGAACTCTGGAAAGCCTGAATAACTTCTAGGAAGATGTAATCTGGAATTAAAATGACAGCTAATGCAGATTTTAAATTTTAAATTTTATACTATCTTTTTTCTGGCATGAGGCCTAAAATTATGTTATGTCCTCTGTAGACCAGACCTAGAATCAGAAGGGACTACAGGGGTCATTCAATCCAAATCTCTTCCCTGCAAGAATATACAATCAAAACTTCACAAACAGGTGGCTATCTAGCCTCTGGTTAAAAATCTCCAGAAAAAAGGACTCCACCACACTTTAAAGCGGTATACTCCACTATTGAGCAACAGTTCTTACCATCAGGAAGTTCTTTCAGATATTTTGATGAAATCTTTTTTCCTGCAGTTTGGATCCATTGCTCCATATTTTAATCTCTGGGTCAGCAAAACAACAACAAAAAACCCAAGCTTGTTCGAATCTTCATGGAGAGGCCTAGTTTTTGTCGCTATTTCCCTTTAGAGGACAGCAAGTTTGGCTATTCATATGGGAAATATAGCTACAGTCATGTTGAGTCTTGGAGAAATTGGCAATTGGCAGCTGTATTGGGTGCTTAAGTCATCTATATGCCAGAATGGCAATGAAAGTAGTTATTTAGGCATAAGTACTCATAACCCTGGCTCATTTGCATCTAATTGAGGAAATACATTGAAAAACATTAAAATAATGTCTCTTCTATTTCTTGGGATTTACTTTATATCATGCTATATCTAGGAAAAATTGTGTGTTGATGTAAGAATGTTCATATTAATCCTTTTTATTTGTTGGAAATTATGTGAAGTTCTGCAGTTTGTTGTGATTTGATTTAACAATCTGCAAATAGAATCATAAACTGGATGCCCTGGAGGTAACTATAATTACCTGCTGAGATAAATTAACTTTCTCAGTAAGAGACAACAGGTCTATTATACCTGAATTGTCAGTTTCTAAACATCTTCCCAAATAGCTATGAGTGATCAAACATTTACTAGTGGGTACAGGTCAACTGTCATGTTACTTAATGTAATTTTTGCCACAGATTACAAGGAATTCTATTTATGGGGGGATATGATTATAAAGCTGTTTTGCTGGAAATGATGTTTGGAAGAATGATGTACCCCATAAAACCCTCTATCTTCTGCTTCTCCAGCTGTTAAATCACTTGCAGCTCCATCGAGGGGTTGGTTCACACATGTAGATCTGACATGTAGGAGAACCAAGGAAAAAACCTGAGCTACAGCACTCTGACCAAATATACCCAGGATCATAAAAAATAAGCCAGAAGCTATCGTGTTTATCACACCAGTCAGTTGTTTTAGGTTGCTCCATTTCAAAAACACTTATCTCATATTTGGAAAATTAGCAGAATTAGCAGCACTCTTTTGCTCCATCATTGCATTTCTGCTTTAGTGATACCAATTCCTTTGTTCGTTTCCTTGCACTTGAAATATAGCAACAGCATTTTCACTAACTTATTTGCTCTACATTTTGCTCCATTATTCATGTTTTTAATCATGGGAAGCCCTAATTGTGCAATTACATAATGATTATTTAATGGAACTACATTGTTTCCTATCTGCACTGGGAAGCTGAACACACACCATGCCATTTCTGCAATTGTTCTATGCTCTCCCCTTGGCTCAGCTTTTGTGTATTAACTCTTTAAACTTTTCCTGTACCCTGTCATTTCTTTGTGTGCATTAATCTTTAATAGAATTACATTGAGACTGGGCTGTTGTATTAGTCCTCTTAATGAAAAATAATGTAAAAATAATCATACCAAAGAATGATCGTACATGTGTTTTCTTGGGAACTTTTGAGAATCCCAATGTTCTCCCAGCCCAGCCATCACAAGTAATCTAAGGGTTCCCTGGCGGAGATTTCTGGGGTATCCCCAAGGAAGAAGCAATGAAACCACACTTACGTCACATACAATCACGATAAAGCAGAGCAAGATATTCACATCCTCAGTGGTTACTAAAGAAGGGTGGGATAAATGGTCCTTGATGGATCATTTCAGGTAGTAAAATAATACATTTCCAAGTGGGTTAACAGTGGTGCAGTTCCAGGAGGTGCAAGATGTAATCCAAGAAGTTTTAGGTAAAGATAGAACTAACATAGTGCTATTGTGGTATAAGACACCCAATGTGATACAGTGGCCTGAGTGTTGCATTAGAACTCTTCCCACTTTCACAATATCTGCCAATAAACTCTTTTCACACTATATTTGATTTATAAGTTGCTGAGCTGTTGAGTGCTTTCCCCAAACCCTACCTAATAGTCATCAAAATCATCTCTATTTGTACCCCACTACCATCTCCCAAAAGGCTCACAGAAGAACTCCAAGTGCCACATGCAAACAACAATACATAAGTATAAATCCAATGACATAAGTATAATCAACAGTGCATAAAAATCTCATTAATAAAATTATAAAAAATTGAAAAATACAAAATTCCTAAAACACAGTGGAAACTGCCAGCTGGCTAAACTGATTGGAACCATCTTTCATGTGCATGATTCTGGACCATTCACAGTGGTGGCCTCAAGCTTTATTTATAGTGCTTCCAGATCTCATTTTCTCCCTCCCCCTTATAAAAAATTACACCCATATAAGAAATAACTGTTCAACATTCCTCAGCTTTGCTGATGAATTACTGTTGATACTGTACTTGGCAGATAAGTGAAGCCTTTCTCTGCCTTGTCAGATAGAATAGCTTGTGAAGAGTAGGTGATGCTTTAGTTTTTCAGAAAGGCACTGATGTGCAAGGATATGAATGGTTATTACTAGCCCAACTCAGAAAGTAGAAATGTGTCAGTGAAGCAACAGCATTCCATAATATTCTTCCAGTTCTAATATCATAGAATTAGTTATTTCTCATCTTAAGATGAGGCTTCTCTCAGACCCCCTGTGGACTGCATTCTGTAAACTCTATGAATTGGACTCCAACCAGATGCTGTTTGGGGTTTCTGGGAGTTATCGTCTAAAAGTGTGACTTTTTCCAACACTGGTGAAAGCTAGATATGTGCAGGATGAAGCAACTAAAGCTGCCCGTAGCAGGAAATAGCAACCAGAGTTCATTTGATGCTTATAAACGTTTCTAGGATTCAACCACAATCACACAACTTGCCACACTGGAGATCTGATCTAAGACAGTTTGCTATCTGAAGTGAAATAAAATGTATCTTCACATGCATTCTACACACAAAAGCTCTTTGAACTGCAGTTGAATATTACACTGATCACAGGATGGCAACTGACATGAGGAATGCAAGGGGATGGCTGCTTTCTTATTAGCAGTCATTTTTCTACCTAATATTTGGGTTAGGCTTTCTACAGCTCTTGATGGCCTTATTGCCCTCCTGGGTTCTTTTTAGTCTGTTACCCTGTAAAGTAAAGCTAAAGGTTACCCCTGACATTAAGTCTAGTTGTGTCTGACTCTGGAGGGTGGTGCTCATTTTCATTTCTAAGCTATCATTGTTCATAGATACCTCCAAGGTCATGTGGCCAGCATGACTGCATGGAGTGGTGTTACCTTCCCGCAGAAGTGATACCTATTGATCTACTCACATTTGCATGTTTTCGGGGTTAGCAGAAGCTGGGCCTAACACTCCTCTGCCCAGATTTGATCAGCAAGTTCAGCAGCTCAGCAGTTTAACTCACTAAGCCACTAGGGGGCTCTTGCTACCCTGTAGTATCCTTCTTGGTTCAATACTTAGTAGTGGTAGACGAGAGAACTTCCGCAAGTCTTCCTTGTTACGTAATTGTGACATTTCATATTCTACAGATACTTAATGGTTCGGCAATTGTTTCCAGTTTGCATTCTAGCAACTTAGGATCTCATCCTATGTGGCTTTTGCCTTGTCCTATGACTCTTCTAGGATTGGGCCCACCAGAGCTACTTCCAGTGGGGCTCTGTTCTGGCAGTGTCATAGGACAGAGTCCTGAAAACACAATTGACTACCTGTGCTCTCATTATCTAAGCAAGGGAGAGCATGGGTGGGAAGCCCGGCAGTGATGGTTTCCCCTGTGTGATGGGACAGGGTGGTGATGTGGGGCACTTAATGCTGGTTTCCCCTACTGCCTGATGTGTTTCCCCGCTGCCCACTGTCCCTCAGTTTAAGAATCTCTGTGTGATGTCCGAAATCTGGTGGGAACACAGGACACACCTTCTCAATGGCTGCTCCCAGGCTTTAGAAATCAACAAAAAATTAGATCAGCACCTTTCTTGCAGTCTTTCTACAGGAAGGTAAAGATCGTTTTGATTTTGATAGGCATTGGAAGGCTGGTTGCCTTGCACAATGTACCAGATTTTGTATTTGCTGTTTTCCCTTGAATAGTTTATGTTTTTAAAAGATTCAATTTTTTGATAGTTTAATTATATTTTAAACTTTTATACATTGTGAATGTTTAGTTATGTTTTTTTAACTGTTGTAAACTGCAGACAGTCTAGAAATGAGTAATAATACTGCTCCTAATGCTCCTCCTCCTGTTGTTGCATATCTCCAGATAAACAATGTAATGTAAAATGAATGGAACTGAGAATTTGTTGTGCAAAGGAGATCTGATGGGGAAGTTATAACTTGAACAAGATACTATACTGTAGGGCAGGGGTGTCATACTTACTAAGGACCACATCAGCCTTATGGTTGTCTTCAAAGGGCCAGTTGTAACTGTAAGATTGCATGAATGTAACTATGTTGCCCTGGCATTGAAAGCCTCGCAGGCCACATACAATGACATGGTGGGCTGGATGTTGCCTATAAGGCTTGCATTTGACACATGTGCTGTAGGATCCTGCTGTTAATTAGTGAAAATAGCAAACATGTTATTATTTTGTCAAACTGTGTGTAGAAAATTTTCATTTTAGTGGGGGCAGAATTCTCACTAAAGGGCAAAACCTTCATTTTCCATCCCACCCTGTAGCTATACCCCTTAGTAACAACTGGAGGCTTCAATGTCAGTGGAACATTGAATCCATATTAAATTTTTGCTGTGGATTGTTATCTAAAATGCTGAATTTCAACCCCATAAACAATTTTGACAGCATGGTCAGGCCATTTCAAGTACACATTATAAACCTGGGGCAGATTTGCCATCTTACGCACATTGGAAACTGCCACTACTCATACCCTTTTAGTTAGGATAACTAAAGGATAAAAGCGATTAGAGCATAGTTTGTATGTTGCCCTGAAACAAAGATAGGGTAAATATGTTAGGAATATATTTTTCCTCAAGGCAAAAAGGAATGAAAACAGATTAAAACAAACGCAGCAAATTATCCAGTTAGTAAAATTTAAAAAGACAGAAAAAGGGGAAAGTACTTGATAAAACAATTAAAGATCCACTGAGCAATAAGAAACAGTTCAGTCCAGCAGGTTAAAAGACAGATCAGTGCAGGACCTAAAAATCTCAGTCTCAAACATCTCCTAAATGGGATAGTTTTAACCATATGGGAGAAGGCTGTTAATGAAGAAGCAAGAAGGGTTCTCAGGAGAAAGTTTCCACACCTATATATGGCCACGGAAAAAAAAATTCTCTCATGTAAATAGAAGTTTGCTACTCTGGTGTGTACATGCACAAATTATAATTGAATATACTTTGGTAGGAAAAAATAGAACTAGTAACTCTACCTTGATCCGGAGTGGCATATTGATATGATTCCTGTCTCTTTGTGTATTTGGCAAAGTTGAGAAAAGTTACACTTGCAAAATCCCCCAAGAGCTTTGCTGTTTGAGGGATCCTGGGATTTGTATTTCAAAAAAGTAACATTTCCAAAGTGTGTTGTTGATTCAGTATCACAAATGCATTTCCATCAGCAGCGTGCAAACTCTGGTTGGAACCATTTCAGCCACAGAAAAGAAGGCTCGCATTCAATCAAGCTACTGTGGTGTTCATGATCCCTATCTCTTACAGCAATGTTGTGACTGCTGCACAATGGGCTTGCGTGTCAAAAGTGAGGGTCAAAGCTGCGAATCTAACCCAAATCTAGGCTACCCTTGCAACCACATGATGCTTTCCTGCTGTGAAGGGGAAGACCATCTTATTCCTCCGGAGCTTAAGAGACACCCCGAACCACTGTCAACAGTGACACCTGAGAAACGTAAGTGTGCCATACTTAAATTCAGGAAGCAGAATGTAAGTCTTCTCACTCCATAAAAAGAGTCAACCTGGTGGCAGACATATAGGTAAGGATTCCACTGTCTGGTTAAGGAACTTGCCATTTCCAAGAGATTTAGATGCTTCCCAAGTGTTATAGCAGTCATTTCTTGTGAGCAGCACCTGATTTTACTCCTGTCTTATCTAAGTATGGCTTGTTTCAACACTTTTTGAAAGTGTCTGATTTTACCAAGGGGTCAAGCAGGTGTTGCACAGGGAATGCTAATGCCACTATATGCTTGTGTGTTTGACAGCATACAGAACATGCTATCTGCATATATATCATGGAACATGAAATCTGTTCACTGAGTCAGAATACATTTGAAGTCATATATGCAGTACCTGATGTCAGGGCCGTAGCCAGGATTTTGTTTCAGAGGGGGCTGAGTTTGGTTCGGGGGGGGGGGGCTGAGACTGGGTGGAAGAGGGTCTACCCTAGCAAATCTTTTGTATTGTTATCCCAATAACCCCATTAATGTGGGATATAATGAGCATGGTGATCAGATCATGATATGAATAAACATAACAGTTTAAATAATGTACCAGTAAGGCCTTTTCGCAGACCACCCTGAGAATTTCGGGGGGGGGGGCTGAAGCCCCCTTACCCCCCCCCCCCCAGCTACATGCCTGCCTGATGTGTATAAAACACTAAATATAGAGGAATCGGGACATCTGCTTTAATATAATCACATTTTTTATTTTTCCTTCGCTAAAATCCCTGTTCATCAAAGGCAAAGTACTCCTTGCAAATGTAAGAAGTTTATACTTCCCTCTCTCATTCTTGCTCTGCCCCCACAAATATCTTTGCCTTAATATCTTGATTCAAGGCTGCTCAGTTTGCCTGGTATTGGCAAATGGATAACTTTCAACCTAAAAATATCAAGCCAGTTACAACATAGACCCACTGTGGAAGAAATGAGATCTCTCTCTCTTTTAAAAAAAAAACACCAACCGCTTCTTTAAAGGTTCTTGCATTCTTTAGAAGCTCTTGTATTCTGAGTATGCTGCTATATTAGCTGCCAGTAAATCACCTAAGCGAAGGGATATCATGTACTGTCAAACAGTAGTACAATTTCTTGCAGTTATTTTTGGCAGAAAGATATCCGATTGCATTGTAAAATAAGAGTATATAATGTATTTCCAATATGCGGAGATATAAAACTATTGGTTCTGTATATGCATAAAACTGCATTTATCCCATATGAATTTCAGTTACCATGGTATATGAGTTGGGTGGAAAATGTGTTTCACAGATCATCTGTTATCAATAGAGCTTTCTCAGAATACAATTGCTTTACTTGCAAATGAAAGATGATCTTAGGATATTATAATCTTATTGCTTGATAATTTATATGATTTGATAAATGTGTGTGTGCACAAGAATGTATGAATGTTCCTTTAAGTCACCTATTGACCCCATAAGGTTTTCTTTAGTTAAGGAACACTCTGAAGTTGTTGCCACTATCTTCCTCTGAAGTACAATCTTCAGTACAGTATTGTCTGGTGTTCCTTAGATTAACCAGGCCTGTCCTTCTGAGTTTCCAAGATCAGACAGGATCTGGTTCCTTCGCCCTACTTGATATACATACATACACGCACACACAATACCATTTGCCATCATTTGGTCCCATTCTAGGCAGATGCTTCAGTGCAGGAATGTAAATTTCATCCTTGCACACAAGAATAAATATTTTTTTTCATTTTTCTTCTTGCTGCAAGAAAGTCACTGCAGACTTCTCAGTTTTCAATGGGTGATCATAGTTTTGGAGTTATTGTGTGCAACCCCCCCCCCCCCTGATTTTTTAAAATGAAAAACTTATAAAATATAAGTAATTTGTTCAAAGTGGCAGTTTTGATGCAGAAGGTGTCTTGCACAACAAACAGTATTTTGTAGACCAAAACCAATAATTTTATGCACAAAATGTGTTCCCTATTCAGAAAACAGGGGTTTTTTTGGTCCAAGAATCCTATTTTCTGCAGAGAAAAGTGCATTTCCACCATGGAACAGGTCCCAAATGGCAAAGTTTCTCAATCTTGGATTGTCCTCATGAGTGCTTCCCCAGTACCAAAAGAAAAATCTACACGGAGTCTCTTTTCGTCTAATGTGAACCATTTGGTTTGTGTCTAGACTCTCAAGCAGTAGAAAATAAGCTTTGGTGGGGCTCATTCCGCCTTTTTTAATGCTAGAAGCATGGAAATGTTTCATGATTTCTATTAAAAATATTACTGCTCTGGTAGTTTGGAAATGCAGTATTTCCAGCTGTCACCACGTAGGTTCTGATCATTTCCCCCTTTCCAGTTCTTTTACCTTCAGGGGCTGTGTAACTGCATTATATTACTTTAATTTCCCATAAATTATGCTTTTAGAGATCATAAAGTAATTAATGCAGCATGCTTTTATTTTTCATGTTTAATTGGGTTTTGCATAAAAGAGAGCACAGTAATATATTACAACAAAATTCATGTCAGGAAATATGTGGAAAAGAAAGATGGATATTTAATAAATATCCATTTTTTTCTTTTTTAAAAAGGTTGAGGTTGGTACTTTGAATTTCTAACATATTCACAATATGGCCTCTCTAGGTATGTAATGTTACTTCATTACAAAAGGAGGAATGACAAAATTGTAGCCTTATGGACAATCATGGCCCTCAACCTGATGTCATGTCCTAACATGTTGTGCTTAGGCTAATTTCTAAAGCCCTCAACAAGTCTGCTTTGTCTCTTCCCTAGCAGCCAGCTAGATAGAAAAGAATAACAAGAGAGAGGGAATTAAGGGATTGTATCACTTGGCAACTAGTCTTGTTTCTGTCTGGGTTTCCATTATTAACTTTTGGCCACCTGAATGCCCATGATGGTGATTAATTCAAACAAAGTTAACTTCAACACAAAGTTAACGACCCTCACTCACCACTACCACTCTTCGAAGGCGAGCCCCTATCCCCGGCTCCGGCGGTGAAGAGCTTGGGAGTGATTCTGGACGAGAGACTGTCGATGGAAGCCCAGATCCAGGCCGCAGCTAAGGGCGCCTTTTTCCATCTTCGCAGGGCCCGACGGTTGGCCCCCTATTTACCATCAGAGGCATTGAGAACTGTGATACATGCCACCGTCGTCTCGCGCCTTGATTATTGCAATGCCCTATATGCGGGCCTACCTCTGTCTACAACTCGGAGGCTGAGGCTCATTCAGAACGCAGCGGCCAGACTCATCTCTGGGGCATCTGTCAGAAACCATATCTCTCCAATTTTAAAAGATCTTCATTGGCTGCCCACAGAGTTCAGAGTGATTTACAAACTTATGGCGCTCACCTTTAAAGCACAGCATAATATTGGGCCAGCCTATCTGGGCGATCGGCTGACAGTCCAACGCACCGAGAGGCCAGCGCGTGCCATAAATGGTGATTGTATAGCCATCCCTGGGGTGAGAGAGGCTCGGCTGATGTAGACCCGACGGAGAGCCTTCTCCGTGGTGGCTCCCATGATCTGGAACACCCTCCCGCCTGCCCTCAGGGCCACATCGGCCCAAATCAGATTCCTATCGGACCTGAAAACCTGGCTCTTCTGCCAGGCATTTGGGGTTTGATCGGACGCCTGGAGACTGAGCCTTTCTGGCGTGTGTACCTATGCTTTAAACTGTTGTATTTTTGGGTTTTTAAATGATGTAAGTCGCCCGGAGCACCAGTGGTGGAGGGCGACTCACAAATAATAAAGTTATTATTATTATTATTATTATTTGAATATTTTGAATCTCAGAATATTTGTATGGGAAGTGATCAGACTTTTTAATACTCTTTGGTCTCTTTATTATATGCATTCGTAGATATGCAAGCAGATACAGTGGAGTCTTTGATTGCCTACAGTCCTAATTAGATCAACTAGTGCACCAGCCATAGCTGCTCATATCCTCAGAGTAGTAATTTATTCTCATTTATCTTAACTTTTCCACAGGGTTCAGATAAAACTAAGTTCCCATCTATACATATATACACTCTAATACAATGGTTCTCAACCTGTGGGTTCCAAGGTGTTTTGTCCTAGAACTCCCAGAAATTTCAGCCACTTTGCTAGCTATTAGGTTTTCTGGGAGCTGAAGGCCAAAACACCTGGGGACCCACAGGTTGAGAACTACTGCTCTAATACATCTGGAGTCTGTATTTTTCCAATGCTATCATCTAGATTAAACTAAGTTACATTATATTTGTCTATTCCCAGGCCTCACATATAAGCCAAAATGCCAGGCCTGAAGCAAGAATCAAAATTCTCCATATTTCCCCTCTAGAGTCCCATGCAAGATATAATTTCATGGTAGTAAATGGGGAGAAAAATAGTTTATGGGACATTACAGTCATAGGACAACAACTTCAAAGGCATTGTCAATCTTTATCAAATTGGAATCCTTATCTACAAGTGACTGTAGTTAGTATCTTGCAAGCAAGTTGGTTGAAATCTTTCTGTCAAGCTTATTTTTCTAATGAGATATATTATTTCTCCATCTTAATTTATGAAAATATCAATTGGATTTTTCAAGCTCCTTTCCAAGTTCTTTGCAACCTTAGCAAGCTAATAAAAGTAGTGATTAAGCCAGAAGCAAGAGATGGGGCAAAAGCTATCATGAATGCATATCAGTGGTAGCTGGTGGCTTTGATTTCAGTTGAGAGGTGAATTTGCTCTGTATTTGAATTCACATCTTAAAGGAGTAATCACTATAGGGAGCAAGTTTGTTTTCTGCTGTTCAGCAACCATGGATTCACTGTCTCAGTCCCCATCTACACTGCCAGATAATACAGTTCGAAACTGCATTATATGTCAGTGTCAACTCATGTAAGGGCCCTTCCAGATAGGTCCAAAAATGCAGGACCTGTCCCAGTTTTATTGGAGGCGTCCAAATTATACCTCCAGTAAAAGTGAATTCATTTCCATGCTTTCCCCCAAATTAGTTAGAAACCTGGTAAGACCCGGAATTTAGGCAAGATCTGGACCTTACCAGCTGTGGGCCCTGTTTGGATTGAGCCTGAGGACTGCATCACATGATCCATGGGCCCAATCCATGCAGCCATCTCAGGGTTTTTTTTTGGACTCCATGAGAATGGAAAACCAAGAGGGCACCCAACCCTCCTCCAAAACTACCCTTACTTTTTTAAAAACACATACGCAGCCACCATTAAGGAACTCTTTGAGTCCTCCTGGTGCATAGAAATGACACTCCAGGTGGACTCAATGATTCCCTTAATGGTAGCCCACTTGTTAGAATTTTTTTAAAAAAAATTAAGGGTAGTTTTGTGGGGCTTCTGAGTGTCTGGGTGCCACCCTGGAAGTTACCAGGACAGAATCTAGACACCCTGCCCGGAAAAGCCTGGGTTTGGGGATCCTTGTGGCGATGCAAACCCATGCCAAAGAGGGTTTTTTAAACCTGTTTTGGTGTGAGTTTTACCCGTCTGGAAGTGGTCTAATGCAGTTCAATGCAGTTAAACTGCATTATACAACAATGTAGATAAGGCCTTGCTTAACTGGAAGCAAGAGGATTGTGTTAGTTTTGGCCCATCTCTCTAATCTGTTAAGGACATTTTGAATTCTGCCTACTTTCTTTCCATATTTGACACTTGTGTAGAATTTCCACAGTTAATTAATTTTGAAGTTTGGCAGCCGGACAATAATTCTCTTCCTTGTCCTTTTTCTCTGTTCTTCCACACATGTTGCCTTGAGTACTAAGTTATAGAATGTAATTTGAATTTAGCATTGAGGAACTTAAGAGCAACACTCAAAGGGAACAATTTTCTAAGAGTTAATCATTTTATAGGAGATGGCAAATGAATGCCTGGTGATGTAGGTTGTATTTCAGAGGAAGGAGTCAACAAAAGCCTTCACCATCCAGAATCCCTCATCATCAGTTATACTTGCCTGGGGCTTCTGGGAAATGAAGTCCAGTAATTTCTAGAGTACTAAAGTTTGAGAACCCCCAGTGTTTATCATATACTCCGACATTTCACAGATGGCCATAGCTATAAATGAGAAAGAACATACAAACTATGAGAGGATGTAGCAGTTTGCTTACCCTGCACTTAGTGGAAAGGAAAAGTCTCCCCTTGCCCCTCTTGTCTCTTTTCTGTTGATTTGAGTACAAACTACTTTTGCAATTTGAACTCAGTTTGGGGCACCAGAAGTAAACTGAGAATAAAGAGAGGAAGTGGGAGAAAGAGATAAAAAGGGACATTTTAAAAGAATCTTTAATAAATTGAATAATGGGATTAATTGGGACTGTCCCTGTCAGGATGGATGCCAGCTAAAAAGGTCAATAGAATATTAGGCTGCATTGATAGCAATGTATCTATGTACATTGAGGGAAATGATAGTCTTAGGCTCCTTTCCTCACATTATTTACTTTGAACTGGATTATATAGCAGTGTAGACTAAGATAATCCAGTTCAAATCAGATGATGTTGATTTTCTGCTTTGATCATCTCAATTATCTGGCAGTGTAGAAGGGCCCCCACTCTATTCCTCTTTGGTCAGACTTCATCTGGAGTACTGTGTCCAGTTCTGGGCACCACAATTCAAGAAGGATATTGACAATATGGAATATGTCCAGAGAAGGGTAAAAGGTCTGGAAACCAAGCCCTATGAGGAATGGTTTAGGGAGCTGCGTATTTAGTCCAGAAAAGAAACAATTATGGACATTATCCCACAGGCAGGAGGAAAGCGAGGGAAAGCATTTGGAAGAGTGGGAACTCACCTTACCCTAGCAAGGTCTGTCTTTGGGGATGGCCATACTGGCAAGATGGATTCCCATGAGCTGCTACCAGAAGTGGCCATGCGCTGTGTAATGGCCTCCCGGGGGCCTCCATTTTGCCAGCATGCAAAAACAGAGAGAAAATGGGAAAACCTTTCATAGGATAAGAGACTGGATGACACATGTTTTAATTGTGTTTTCCTCCTGGGCAGGGGCTTGAACTGGGTGGCCCTTGGGGTTCCTTACAATTCTAGGATTCTATTTGTGATTTATGGAATTCAATGATGTTGCTAGAGAAGTTAACAAGTCAGAACTGGAATCCAGGGTTTGTGGATCCTGCGTCACTCTGCCTGTCACTTCTTTCCAGGATGAGGAGGAAGAATTTATTTATTTATTTATTTATTGTTCGTTCTTATATTCCGCTCCTCCCAGCAGGCTCGGGGCGGATCACAAAAGATATACATGGGCAACATGCCCTACAGTTTAAAATATAATAACAAAAACCACATTAAAACCAAAGTTACATCGACCAATACGGATGTGAGGACATGACATAGTTCTTAAACCGATGTGCCTAATTAAAGGCCAGGCCAAAGAGGGCCGTCTTGCACGCCCTCCGAAACGGGGCTAGTTCAACAATAGCCCGAACATTATCTGGGAGGGCGTTCCAGAGCACCGGTGCCGCCACAGAAAAGGACCTTTGTCTGGTCGTCGATAGGTGGCAGGAGCGGACTGATGGAATTAATAACAGATTCTGCTCATCTGATCGCAGTGATCTCGGGGGCAAATACGGGGTAAGGCGGTCCTTCAGGTGAGCACCCTGTGAGTTCATTCACTTAACTTATTACAGACCCACCTAACTGTATTTTTGCCTAGCCCACATTTGACTAGTTTGTTTGCCAGAGCATCATGGGTGACCTTGCCAAAGGCCTTACTGAAATCCAGATACGCTACATCCATGGCATTCCCCACATCTACCCAGCTTGTAACTCTATCGAAAAAATAGATCAGATTAGTCTGGCATTACTTGTTTTTGATAAATCCATGTAGACTATTAGCAATGACCACATTTGTTTTAAGTGTTTGCAGACCAGTTCCTTAACTATCTTTTCCAGAATCTTGCCTGGTCTCAACGTGAGGCTGACCAGACGGTAATTGTTTGGGTCATCCTTTTTCCCCTTCTTGAAGATTGGGACCACATCTGCGCTCTTCCAATCTGCTGGGACTTTCCCATTCTCCAAGAACTCTCAAAAGTGATTGCCAGTGGTTCCGAAATGATGTCTGCTAGTTTATTTAAAACTCTTGGATGTAGTTGATCTGGACTTGAATTCATTTAGAGTGGCCTGGTATTCCTGGATGACTTGTTTCCCAATTTGGGGTTGGATTTCCCGTAATCCCTCATCCATTTCATCTTGCTAAGGTGACTTTCTTTTTATGAGAAGACTGAGGCAAAGAAGTAGTTCTGCCTTTTCCCTATCCACTGTCAGCATTACTTTATCTTCTCCTCAAAGAGGTCCTATTGCCCCATTGTTCTTTCTTTTTCTACTGAAGCAAAGAAGCCCTTTTTATTCTTTTTAATGTCCCTGGCAAGCCAGAGCTCATTTTGCACTTTAGCCTTGCAAACCTTTTTCCTACGGGAATTGGCTATTTGTTTGAATCCTTCTTTGGTGATTTCTCCATTTTTCCACTTCTTGTGCATGTCTCATTTGAGTCTTAGCCCAGTTAGAAGTTCTTTGCACATCCATTCTGTCTTCTTCTTAGCACTTGTCTGATGTTTTCTCTTTGTTGACAGTGTTTGCAATTGCGCCTTAGGTATTTCACTCTTGAAAAACTCTCATCCATCTGTAACTCCTTTGTATTTTATTTGATGAAGTAGAAATTTCTTTGTTACTTGGAAAAGGCATACAAATAATTTTGGACAAACATTCAAATAGCAGAAAAGGCTGAAATATTTCATCCATGGTCAATAGCCCATTAGAATTGAAAGTAATTTTTATTATTTATTGCATGCCATCAGTGTGTATGGTGTTTTTAAAAATTACATAAGAAAGGCAATTCTCTGCCTGAGAAGTTAATTGAATTTCAGAGATGGAATGGGAAAAGAGACAAGAGGGGAAAAGAAGGCTATAAGTTGTAGTTTTCATTATGCGAAAAGACAGGGCCATCTCTACCATTTCATGGAGTAAAGTGACTGTCAGGTGAGAAGTTTTGCAGGCTGATTCCAGAAACAAATATTTCTTCTTTTCATTATCTCATACTTTGCATCAGACAGAAAAATGTCTTAGTTGGTTCCTGAGAAGATGGTGCAATGATCAACTGTCCTTTACTTCTCATTAAAATCTGGAAGGATAGATACAATCATTTCTCCAGTTGCAAGCTACATGAGTTCCATATCCATTTGGAATTTTGCACTCTTTCTTAGAAAAGACATACATTCTGCTTTTTGCATTTACAAGCTTTATATTAAAAGTTGATGTTCATAATATTACCTACAGTCTTTCAATGAAAGCCAGAAAAAAACAAGAAGAAATAACTTCAAAATATACAAAAGCAAAGTACTAAATCCTGTTACTTTTGAAATTGTTAAAAATGACCTAATCTTGAGATTAACCTATGTGTTGATTTACCATTCATCAATGGGCCTACTACAGCTCGGACTAACCAACAGAATGCCAGTCTAAGGTTGGTTGTATACTTGGAATTCTGTGTTGATGTATATGAAACATACTTTATTGAGTGCAAATAACCTAATTCTGAGATGACATTGATAGTTGATCCAAGAAACTGACAGCATTCTGGATAAGGTGGTAAAGTGGAATTCCTGGAGACATTTTTCAAATCATTTCTACGATCTGAAAGAGGTACCACTCTTTCAGAAAGAAAAAGTGTTCCTTTTCTGTCTTTTATAAATGTGGACACTGCATCTTATTCCCACTTTTCACAGATTTCAATTCAACTATTAATCTGATTTTTATCTGATTGTTACTATTCATTGCTCTCTTTGCTGTAGTTAAAATGGTTGATTGTGATAAGATGTGAACTACAAATACAGTAAATAAAGGAGTCCAAAACAGTCACTTCAGTGTGTTGAACAGTTGAACAGACAATGGTTTCCTGGCACACTACACATAATACTGGTTAACACCCCAGATTCATGAGAGCTTTCTTGGCCAGTTTATCTCATCTCCTTTCTGGTTCCCATTCAGCATCACACAACTTTCTAATATCTCTTTCCATCATCCATGTGGTTATCTATCACATTGGCTTTTCTTGCCTTCGTTAAAACTTGAACTTGTTATCTCAGCACCATTCCCACAAAATTTTGCATTTCTATTGTTATTCACACAAACAGTCTGCTCATAAATGCCTGCTCTTCAACATTTCACACCATGCAATTGGTAAAATATATTTAATTATACAAATGTATTTATTAATTTATTTGCAATACTTATATTCTGCCCTTTCCACCCCAAAGGGGACTCAAGGTGGATCACAGAACACATATATGACAAACATTCAATGTCAATTATATAATGACAAGACAGACAACAGATAGAGTATATTTAGGCTTTTTCTCATCATTTGGCATCTTTTGAAGGCTGTGCTTTATTCCGGCCACAGTTTTCTTTGTTCGTAAACTTTTCTCCAAAACTCAGTGCCTAAAATATCTCCCTGCTCAATGTGGTTCCTATTCATCTACTCACATTGTTGTTTTCAATCTGCTAAGTGGGCAGGGGAGCTGGGCTGAAGATCAGGAGCTCATCCTGACCCATTTTCGAACTGTCAACCTTTTGGTTGGCAAGATTTACTGCAGCTGCAGCTAGTGATAAACTTGCTGTGCTAAAGCCGGCCCAAATACTTGTGCCAAGCTTTTTTTCTCAATTGGTCTCAATCCAGACTAACATGGCTATGCCTTTGAATTTGGTCACTTTTGTATATGTTTTCTTTTTGCTTTTGTTTTTAAATATTTTAAGCATATTTTCTATGGCTAAAGATCATGATTCTAAAAGAATGATTTTGAACGAAAACACTGCTGTTAAAATAATCCTCTTTCTTGTTGGCATCACAGAATTTCACTTTTGTTTTATGTGTGTATGCTCACAGTGTATTTAGAGAAACAAGACAAAATTTCACCTGTTATGACATATTGCCGGGAAAAGGATGTGGTTTGTAGTTCAACACATCTAGGGGAAGCAACAGACTGGAGAAAAACGATTTTAAAACTAAGGAAACATTCCTTGCCTTTGCTTTTACAGCTACAATATGTCAATAGATCACCATGCACTAGACACATAGTGATTAGTTCTTATTTGGAAGAAGTCAGTTTTTTTGAGAAAGGGTGGGGAATCTGTTTTAAGAATACTGAAGTTGCACTAGCTATTCCTGTTATGCATAGCTGGAGTCAAATTTGTTTTCCTTTCTTTCTTTGCCCTGTGCATTTGCTGACCAAATGAACTGTGCACTAAGAACTAAAGCAATTCCTTTTAATCAATGGTCTCTTCAAAGTTCAATTCTCCTGCTCTCTGAATTTTCCCTCCCTTCATTGTCATGATCAATTGTATTTAACCTTCATAAGAAACTGCTACCCACAAATGCTTTATAAGAAAGGAAAGCAAAATGGAGAACTAAGACACAGAATGTGCTCTACTGTGTCTGTTTGCTCAGAGCTTGCCTAGAGGCAAGTATCTATATGTAGAATGTGAAACAAGATGTTCTCTGATCAAAACAGATCCCCTTTCATGGGTGTACACATTTTTTTCCATTTTTACTTGCTGAACCTGGTATAAATGTGTAGTGAATGAAGCTAATTCTATGAACTTCTGATTTGTCTCTTTTGTAGCTTATTTACTTCAGTCTTTGTTAGCTAGCACCGGCATATATATTATTTCTGAACTAAGGCAATTGTATCACACAGGGCCGTAGCCAGGATTTTGATTTGGGGAGGGGCTGAGTCTGAGTGAAAGAGGGTCTACCCTAGCAAACCTTTTGTATTGTTATCCCAATACCCCCATGCATATGGGATATACTGAGCATGGCGATCAGATCATGATATGAATAAACATAACAGTTTAAATAATGTACCAGTAAGGCCTTCTCGCGGACCACGCTGAGAATTTGGGGGGAGGGGGCTGAAGTCCCTCAAGCCCCCCCCCCCCGGCTACATGCCTGCCCTGGAAGTTTTTAATTATGTTTATTTTGTACCTTCATAACCCCTGTATCTGGTTGGATTGTTAGGGAGTAAGTTTAGCAGTTCTAAGGGCTATGGGCAATATTGCTTTGGGGAATAATGCTCTTTTTAAAAAAAGCATGACCTTTCAAATAAGAGCCAAAACCCTTTAGAGTAGAATCTTCTCTTGTGGTATACAACCAAATATAATTATGCAAGGCAGTGATTTCAGTTGTTAGACTGAATAACCTGTTGTCTCTGATCTGTTGGAGATTTGCCAGTGCATAAAAACTGCGGAGCTTTAGAAGTTTAAAAGTTTCCTGTCAAACTACATGAAATTTTTTGACAACAAACAGAAAATGCTAATAATTTGAATGACACACCACTTTCCCTATGAAACTAGATGGGCAAGAGGAAGCCCTGTGTACTAGGAACATGAGTTGGTGGTGATTGCTCCTGATACATAGAGCTTCTTCAATTCCATCTCTCATCTCCAGGGAAGGAAGAGGGGGAAGGAGAGGGAGGGACAGGTTGGGGGGGGGAGAAAGTCCAGCCGGGAAGCCAGATCCGGACTGGACACCAGATCTGAGATCTCTCTCCTTTTCTCTCTGGAGATGGAAGAGGGAGGGGAAGAAGCCCTGGGTGCCAGGAGCAATGGAGCCCAGCACCGCCTCATGTTCCTGACACACAGAGCTCTTCGGCGTCGAGTATTTATGTCACAGCGGATATGACAACAGAAATATGGAAGGTTAATTTCCCATCGGCCAAATACTCCAGTCTCTGTTCGTGTGAATAATGAAACTCTCATACAATTCACAAGGTAAATATATAACTTTGTATTGAATTGTATTTAACAATAACTGGCAAAACATCGAAAAACAACAGCCTTCACAGCTACCTTACTAATCATCCTTTCCTCACAGATATTATAAACCAACTGTCACCAACTGTCACTTTCAACTGACAAATCCTCAAGATTCCATTCATCAGTCTTGAGACAGCGCCATCTGGTGTCAAACATATCACACTGCAGTTCATCTCAAACTGCAATAATACATCTTGTGTTGACTCATGAATTACTTTTCAAATGCAAGAATCTGACACTCCTCCTTCATGAGCAACACAAGTACACACATTAATTATAATAACAATATCTTCTTACAAAATACATTTAATTTATAATTGGTCAATGCTTTAGTAAACATATCCGCCATATTCTCATCTGACTGTACATACACAGGATTAATAAAACCATCCTGTACTAACTTTCTAACATTTTGGTACCTTACCCCAATATATTTTGTTCTCTGCTTTAATCCTTCAGCATTTGATATTGCTATACAAGATTGAGAATCAGTAAATAAAGATATCTTATCTTCAAAACTTTGGAACTCATTTACTGGAGCCTTTATCCACTCTAATTCTGTACAACAGTCAGACAAAGCAGAAAATTCGGCTTCTGCCATGGATAAACAAACGTGTGACTGTTTACGAGATTTCCATGTCACTTGTATCCCATTAAAACTAATTAGATACCCGGAACATGACAAGTTTTGTTCGTTGTCACCAAAACTTGCGTCTGCAAACCCCTTCATACTGCTTTCTTTTGGACAAATTTTTAGCTTTTTGTCACATGTTCCTTTCAAATATCTTAACACTCGTTTTACAGCTTGCCAATCAGTCAACGTTGGTTCATTCACTCTCCTGCTTAGTACATTAGTGGCATAGGCGATGTCAGGCCTAGTCCAATTTGCCAAATACAAGAGGCTCCCAACCACTGATCTATACAATGTTTGATTGTCAAACATTTCACCTCTATCAAGCTTTAAAAAATCTGGTACCATTGGAGTTGCTACTGTTTTACACAGAGTCAATCTTGTTCTCTCAAGTAACTCAAAAATTTTGTCTTTTGATCTAGACAAATATCTTTTTCAGTTCTAGTTACATTTACGCCTAAGTATTTCCGGACTTCTCCAAGATCTTTTACAGTCATACTTGAGTTTAGTCCCTTGAAAACTTGTTCCACATCCCTTTCGGATGGTGCTAGTACTAAGAGATCATCGACAAACACCAAAACAAATGTTTGCTTTTTAGACTCTTTTCCTTTCTTATATAGACATGTATCTACACTGCTTCTTTCGAAGCCAAGACCCTTTAACTTTTCGTTTATACACTGGTTCCAGCATCTCGCTGCTTGCTTTAGCCCGTATAATCCTTTCCGTAGTCGATACACACCAGTTGGAGTATCTTTTTCAAAACCAGGTATTGCTCTCATATATACATTGTCAGTCAGCTCTGCGTTTAAATAAGCTGTGGCAATGTCAAAGTGCCTTATAACATACTTTCTTTGCACACCGATGCCTAAAGCAGTCCTAATTGTTTCAGGTCTAATCGTTGGAGCATATACCTCATCATAATTTTGATTGTAAATTTGACCAAAACCTTGTGCAACCAATCTTGCTTTGTACAATAATGAACCATCAACTTGTGTTTTCCTTTTAAATACCCACTTGCAACCAATTACCTTTATATCTTTGGTTATGAAGCAGCCAAATTAAGGAGTTATGGAACTCCAAGTACCAAGTTAACTTTACCAAGCTACCTGAACGTGCGGGTACAAGGGTGAGGAAGAACACACGGCAACTGTGAAATAGGTGAAAATCAAAAAGGTTTATTTCTGGCACCAGCTGGTGGGCTCTTGCCAGCAGAACTCGCTGCAATCAGGGGCAAAAGACCCCGTCACTTTCCATACAAAGACATTTATACCACAATGGAGTCATTTCAGTAAAGCCCACCCCTTCTTCATGGATAAAAACAATCATAATTGGCTGGTGATTGCTGTTGCTTTCATGACATTTCATTAATCCAATAAACAGTGCATTTTCATTAGCATCATTTGCATCACATCTTTAAGTCACACCTCTGAATGAGAACAATAGTCAGTTATAAGTTAGTTCTTTCTCACAGTACAGTTATCAATCCTGAGTCTCTGATGTTCCCTAAGTGGAAACATTGACTTCCAGGCTCCGTGCCAGCAACGGAGGGGGTCAGACTCTCTGTCATGCGCAGTGCTTTCTCTATTCGCATTAAGTTCTCCCATAGCACAATCTGTACTGCTTTCACCCATCTAGCCTATGTTATCTCAAGTCAGGCACAGGGTGTATTAGAATGCTTCAATCACAGTGTTATTTTCATATTGCAAGTGCCTGTCTGATTCTTGGCACAGAAACCCGCATTTCAAAGCTAAACACGCATGTAGCATCACTCTCTGACTGTACTTTTTGCACGGAAAAGTACCAAACCTGCTTTAGTTACATCTGCTTGTTCTAAAACATTTAAGGAATGAAGTGAATCAAATTCCTTCTTCATTGCTTTTACCCAACAATCACGTTCATTTTTCGGTCTACACAATGCTTCAGCGTAAGAATTAGGATCTTTCCACTCTATACTTCCTATTTGCGTGACTTGGTACTTGGCTGGTGGAATTCCTTTAGTGATACGTGTGGATCTCCTAGGAATCTCATCCTTATTCTCCTCCACATCCCTAATCTCCTCTTGACAATGTCCATCAACCTCTGTTACAGATTTGGACACTAAGTCAGAGTTTGTGGCGCAAAAATCATGAAAATTACTTTCTTCAGATTGTTCCTTGCTTTCTTCCACATTTGCCTCATCTAATACCTCTACAACTTCAGATTCATTCTTTACTCTAGAAACACTTGGGGTTATGAACACTTCAGTGTTCGCATGAATTCTATCCCAATGAGTATTATTTTCGAACTTTACAGATCTGGAGACTGTGATCTTCTTCCCTGGAGAAGAGCCATTCCAGAATCTATAGCCTTTCGTTCCACCTTCATATCCAATAAATTGCATCTTTACCCAATGCTGATCTCTTTTGTCTCTTTGCTGTATAGGAATTAAGACATTTGCATGCGCACCAAATACTTGAAAATGATCCACCTTTGGATGTCTTCCATAAAACAAATAAAATGGGATTTCATTTACACTTGAGGTCCATAACATATTCAGCACGTAATTGGCAGTGTTAGCTGCTTCTGCCCAAAAAACTTTGGACATTTGTGCATCCTCAAGCATTGATTTTACCATGGTTTGAATTACACCTAAGCAACGCTCCACAATTCCATTTTCTTTTGATACACACGGACTTGGTTTCGTATGCCAAATTCCTTTATCCTTAAAAAATTTCTTAAGTCTTTCATTCACAAATTCACCTCCTCTATCAGATTGAACTTGTTTAACAGTCAAATCAGGAAATTGGTTCTTCACAAAATTGTACCATTCAATAAATTTTTCATACACCTGAAATTTACCTTTCAGAGGGTAAACGAAGCCAAATCGAGACCTATCATCTACTATTACTAGTAGAAATACATTCCCTCCAATAGTCTTTGGAAAAGGTCCAGCTAGATCCATGTGCACTAGCTGTAACTTAGTTGTTACTCTATCACTCCTTTTGGCAACAGGATAAGCCTTTAACTTTGTTTTGTTACAGACAGCACACTCTAAATAATTTCTGCATTCTGGTATTTGAATGCCTACTAGCTGTGCAGTCTTTCTAATCATATTATAGTTCATGTGACCAAACTTCCTGTGTAGCATGTGCAGACATCTGTCACCATGCAGAGGTTTCCCTCCAAACTCTGAATACTATTTGAAGACATTTTATTACTAGCATTCATTCTATAGAAACCATTTTGAAATTTTACTTCCTTATACATACCTGTATTTTTATTACTCATTTTACATAACTCCCCTTCAAACACAATGGATAAACCATGGTCTGCAAGTTGTTTCACCCCTAGAACATTGTGTTCTAGCTCAGGAACTAAATAAACATTGTCTAACTTTAGACTAAGTTGACCAATTTCAACTTCTCCCTTTGTTAAAACCTTGCACCTTTGACCATTGGCTAGACTCACACAACTTTGCATAGAACCAGATAAAGGTTCCTTCTCTGCTAACAATTTACTATCCTTAACAAAACTCTTTGCACTCCCAGAGTCAATAATCCAGGGTACCTGAGGAATAAAATCATTGTTACATTGTAAACTCATCAACAGACAGCCTGAATCAGAGTCTTTGTAGCACCCATGGGTCCGCTCGGGCAACGGGGGAGGGGTAATGCACCAGGGGTCCCGTTGGCATTGGGACCCGCACAGGCTGAAAGGGATTCGGAGGATGAGTTGGAAGGCCCAGAGCAAGATTGGTCAGCGGTGCCTTTGCCCAGTCCACCGCCAGAGAGTTTAGCCTGGGATTTCGAATGGGAGCATTCTCCCGGGAAGGAGCGGGCCAGGTGGAGATGGGAGGCAGTGAAGCAGATAGCGGAGATAGTTATGAATTCCCAAATGGCCGAGGTTCCCAGGAGCTGGCTGAACAGCAGATGGAGGCTAGCGGATGGGAAACTTCGGGGGAGGCTTCTTCTCAGGAAGATAGCGATACTAGGCTGGAAGAGCGGGGCCGTTCTCATAACAGGCGCAGGGACATAGAGGAGGGCAGGAGGAGCTGGCACCTGTCCCTAGACCGTCACCGTTCGGAAAGTAGAGACTGGAGGCGCCGGGCCCTAGATCGTCGGGGCCCGGCCGAGGGATTAAAGTACGCCCGTGGGAACTGATCCTCAGTTCTCCGGCCACGTCTATACTGAATAGGCGCGAGCGGAGTGGGACCACAAGTTAACCGTGGTCATCAAGTCTTGCCTTGCCTTTGCCTTGTTTCCTGAGCCGCAGTGGTTTGCGGCACTTTGCCCTGGTTCCTGATTCGCATTGGATGCGAAACCTTGCCCTGTTTCCTGATCCGCATTGAATTGCGGAGCCTTGCCTCGCTTCAAGCTATTTGTCTTTATACTTTGGACTATTGACTTTATACTTTGAATACTGCATTTATTGGACTATATACCTTTTGGACTGTTTTTATATTCAATAAACTAGTTAGCCTTTGATACGTCTCCGTGTGTGTGTTAAAGGGGCAGTTCTAAGTCGGCGTTCGTGACAGTCTTTTCTTGAATTGTTGATCTGTTCTTTCTTGCTCTGTGCTGATTCACTCTTCTTAAACTTGTTCTGATGACATTGTCTAGCTTTGTGTCCTCTTTTATTACAAATGTAACAGATGATGTCACACTGGATTGTCTCTTTCCTCTTCATATTGAAGCCTTTGTTGACCGTCTTCTCCGTCAAAAGTTGCTGGGCATTTCTTCTGTAACAAGCCCAGTTCTCCAATCTAGTCGAAACTAAGTCGAAATTGATGTCCTCTTCTTTCACAGATTGCATGGAGTCAATGAATGAGTTGTAGCTCTGCCCCAAACTGCTTAGTAGAATTAAGCCTCTCTGATCTTCTGTAAAATTGGTGCCCCTTGCTGCTAAATCATTAAATATGCTCAGCATTTTACTCAAATGAGTCTCTCTGGCACAATCTTCCATTGACAGAAGCTTCAGTGAAAACAGTTCTCTGCTCAATTAAACTTTTGAGCCTCCAGTAGCCTGCTGATACAGCTTTTCAAGCCTTTTCCAACAGTCAGCGGCTGTTTCTTCCAGAGCTAAATATGTGAGGTTCCTATCGTCAACTGACAGGATGATGGTAGCCCTTGCCTTGCCATCTTTCAACCTTTCTGCATCAGAAATAGGTCGATGTGTTAAGCAAGATAACAGCTCCTCCTTTGCCAAAACTGCTCGCACTTTGGTAGCCCATATTAAATAATTTGAGCTGCCTCTGAGTTTTTCTAAATGATGCTGTGCTTCAAATAATGCCATCTTTCTTCACACTACAGATGCTCCTGGCAAAAAATTCACTTCAGCTTTTTTTCCTCTAACACTGAGGTAAACAGCGACTTCTGCTGCAATTTCTAGTGTTATTCAAAAACTTTTTCTATGAATTATGGGTTATGTAGTATCTCTGTGCCTCTACAATTCTGGATTCTGTGTTCTGGGATCTGGGCCTATAACCTCTTCGGCGTCGAGTATTTATGTCACAGCGGATATGACAACAGAAATATGGAAGGTTAATTCCCCATCGGCCAAATACTCCAGTCTCTGTTCGTGTGAATAATGAAACTCTCATACAATTCACAAGGTAAATATATAACTTTGTATTGAATTGTATTTAACAATAACTGGCAAAACATCGAAAAACAACAGCCTTCACAGCTACCTTACTAATCATCCTTTCCTCACAGATATTATAAACCAACTGTCACCAACTGTCACTTTCAACTGACAAATCCTCAAGATTCCATTCATCAGTCTTGAGACAGCGCCATCTGGTGTCAAACATATCACACTGCAGTTCATCTCAAACTGCAATAATACATCTTGTGTTGACTCATGAATTACTTTTCAAATGCAAGAATCCCTCCCTTCCCTCTACTTGTGCCCTCACTGTTGGCCTCCACTCCTGATTGATGCAAGTAGAAACTCCCACATTCACCTGAGCCACTGTTGCTTCATGATCCTTTCTTCAACACAAACCCAGGGCAAGGATGGCATGCCTGGATGATGCAAAAGGAAAACAAGGAAACTGAAAGTAAAATGAGCTCTGGAAAAGTCTGGGAGTCCCAATACAGCTCAGCCTTGGTAAAGTGTGTGGGGGAGAGGGATATACAAATGTAAAGCAGTGCCTGGAGAAGAGGAAGAAGCTAAATAACTATTTAAGTCCTCTGCAGTTCAAGGTCTGGGAAGGTGAGAGAGCTAACACCTAATAAAGGGTTCAGGAGGCAGAGGCCACATTGGGGGCAGGCTGGGAAAGCTTTTCAAATAAAAGAGGTGTCTTGCAATTGAAAATGGATTTTTTAAAAAAAAAACATAGCTCAAAAAAGTTGCATCTTACAATCAATAGTACTTTAAGTTCAGTGTAATATGGTATTATTATCCCATTTTATCTCTATAAATGGTGCTGCTAACAACACTAACTCAAAGTGACGGGCTTGACCCTGAAGGAGCTGGGGGAGGTGACGGCCGACAGGGAGCTTTGGCGTGGGCTGGTCCATGAGGTCACAAAGTCGGAAGTGACTGAATAAATAAACAACAACAACACTAAAAACAATACACTGTACAATGCAAAACTTTAAAAGCATACAAATGCTAAAATGGGATTAAAATTCAAAATTATTTTAAAATAAACAGTTTTCTCCTGATATAGGGACCCAAGGCAGATGACAGCAATTAATTTGTATAGTGGGCCCTTGATATTCCCTGGGGGTTGATTTCAGGACATCCTATGGTTACCAAAATTTGTGGGTGCTCTAGTATGCAATGAAACAGTAAAATGGCATTCCTGTATGGAAAAATCACAATTTCCTTTTTTGGATTTTTTTTCTTGAATATTTTCAAAGTGTAGTTGGTTGAATCCATAGATGCCTTCCTGTTCTTTGGTCACACAGAGGTTTCTGGTAGGCACATGCCATGTAGAGTCTGCTAAGGTGCTAGGGAACTAATAGAAAACAAAATGACCAAACCTATATTGCTATGTTTTTACAGCTGACCCCCTCCCATATCCATGGGTTGTGCATCAAAGGGAAATGCCATCATGGCACTCAGCAGGGAACTGTGCAAAGACTGACAACAGGAGTCCTAAAAGAGAGATGTAATGCCCAGTGTCCCTTTCACTTGTGTTATTGCAGCCAGTGTTATTGAGAGAGGGGTCAGGCCATGGTAATATCGGTGGGAGTAGGAATTTATATCATTCCAGTTAAGGTCTGTCAGCTCCTTGACCACTTTGCTAGTATTCAAAGTCTTCTCAGTTACATGTACAGATAATGCATTTTCCTTGGTGTCGTATCACAATGAATAGCTAAGAAATGTTGACAGTTTCAGAGATTGAGGATCACAATGAAGCTTTGTCTATCAGTAATGAAGCTGAATTGTCAAACAACTTACCTGGAGATGATCTGGATGAATGCCTTGCCTATCCTGGAGAGCTCTGTCAACATCTCTGCATCAACACAATAGGATCCTATAAGTGCGCATGTTTCCCAAGATTTACTTTGCAGGATGATGGACTCAGCTGTAATCCAGGTAAGGCAATAAACTTGTAACCAAACTAATAGTTCATCCTGTCAGATGTATACTTTCATCCTTAGTTTTCCTTCATTTACTAAACATGACAGTACAGTACAGTACATGTCTTGATTACCTTCCGTTTAGACTACTGCAAATGTGCTTTATCTGGGGCTTCCTTTGAAAATTTCTCAGAAACTGTGGTTTCCCTAAGAAGCTGCAGGCAGATTATTTAACTGGGGCTGGCTATGAGGAATATGCTGTTCAATTCTAAGTACTGGTTTTGACCTAGAAAGCCCTGCATGTCTTTTGGCCAGGTTTTTTGAAGGACAACATCTCCTTTTACAGGCCCATTAGAGCTCTACCATCTTCTGAAGAGGCCCTGTCCCATCACCTTTTCATGGCTATTTGACAAGAGCAGCCATAGTTCCTTAAAGTAAACAAGATTAAGTGTACCTCCTCAGACAAGCAATCTTTATTATTGCATTTCATATCTGTTTTCAGGATTTCAGTTTTCCCAGTTTCAGACCCAGTCTTTCGTTACCTGTTGGATAACAATAGGAAATACTCAGTTTCTTATCAACAGAACTGGTTTGTAAAATAATAAAATAAATTTAAGAACAAAGTAATTATAATACAGTACAGTATGTGAGTGGGTGTCTGTTAATTATCTTTCAGGAAAATCTGAAGAAGGCAATACAAAATTCTGTAATATGAGGGCCCACCACTGAAAGGTTCCTACCTTACTGACCTCCAGTTGATAGGGTATTTTTCACATAATCTAAACTCCGAGTGCTTAGAGTATTAAAGATCAAAGTCAGAACATTGAATTAAGTCTTTTAAAACACAAGCAAGAAATGTAGTTGATGCAGAACTAGTGTCATATGACCCCATTCTGAATATGGACTCTGTAAACCAGATTTTGCATCAACTAAAGTTTATGAATGATCTTCAAATGGTGCATCATATAGTGAAGTCTGGAGGTTACATAGCATCCATAATTTGAGTTTGATCTATATTCCCCAGGTGGGGAATACCAAGTGATATCAATGGCTATATCTTCCATCTGAGCTTTTACAGCCAACACTACATCCAAAAACACCCCTATTCACACAACTAAAGTTATCCTCTTGAAATAAGTGTTTTTCTGCATCTGTAATAAGCATACACTACCCCCAAGAACCTATTATGGTATTCCTCAGTATCCCTGAGCTGAGTAAATGGAAAACAGAAAGAGCTGCTATCATCTGCATACTAATAACACCACAGCCCCAATATGCATGGGATGTCTCTCAGTGGTGTCACACATATTAATGATCTGGCACATTTACAGAACTTTATAGTATCCCTTGGCCAAGGGTCAGAGCCTGCACCCTCATGCAAAAAAAGAGGAAGGGGAGAGGGGGCAAAAATATTTTGAGGACTTTGAAGCTTCATGAAATTGGAGTTAAATTTGTTTCTTCACTAATTACAGAATAAACTTTAAAAAGAGAATCTTCTGTATCTCTGGGGAACTGTTGGTTTTTAGAAGTGAATACAGCCTAGTAAAATCTATTTAACTATAGAACCACCTTCCCCAACAGACACACACACAGCCATCTAGGGTTACACCTGCACATAATGATATAAAGATTTGTTCTCTTGTACTTCTTCTAACCTTAGTTTCCTAGCAAGAAAAAAGAACAAGTTATTTCAATCATTTGTTTTGTCCCTGCCAAAAGCAATAAACAGCCTCCTCACTTTCCTTTCTCTTTCTTATTTTTACTCTGGTTCAGTCCAACAAAATCTCCACAGAATGGTTATGATTTTTCCGAGCAAAACCTGCATATTTCATTAATGTTTCAGATGGGATACTGAATCATTAGTCCAGTCCCACTAGCAGCCATAATGCATTGTGTTTAACTTTTATGGAAACATATGTTGCTGCAGCTTGGTTTGTACTTTTAGTCTGGTTTTGGTAAGGAAGTGTTTTTTTTTGTCTTGTTATTTGCTTTTTTGTTACTACTTCACCCATGGCAAACTGAGTATGGAAGGTGGATTGGAATGAAAAGATGGAAATATTTATTCTTCATTTATTTTATTTCTGCTACCAGTTCTTATTAGAAACTTTGGTGATACCTGGCTGTAATTTGTCAGTGTTAATGGAGAGAACCCAGTCTTCTTGGAGAGTTATATTGCTCTGGTTTTGTTTACTTCTTTTAGAGCAGTGGTTTTCAACCTGTGGGTACCCAGGTGTTTTGTCCTACAACTCCCAGAAATCCCAGTCAGTTTACCATTTGTTAGGATTTCTGGGAGTTGAAGGCCAAAACGTCCGGTGACCCACAGGTTGAGAACCACTGTTCTAGAGTCTAGACCAGTGGTTCCCAAACTTTTTGGGTCTACCGCCCTTTCCAGAAAAAAAATTATTCACTGCCCCCCTATAATTTTTTTTAAAAAAATTAATAGCAATTAAACAGAAAGATATATGTATTAATGCAGTGGTTCTCAACCTTTCTAATGTCATGACCCCTAAATAAGGTTCTTCATGTTGTGGTGACCCCCAACCATATTTTCATTGCTACTTCATAAATAATTTTGTTACTTTTACTAATTTTAATCTGTTGTTTTAATTGTGGTTTTTAACTTTTTAGCTGTGTTTGGCTGTTTCTTATGATCATGTTGTAAGCCGCCCCGAGCCATTGGGAGGGGCAGCAAACAAATACGAATAAATAAATAAATAATTCTAATCCAAATATCTAATATGCAGGTCAAAGCAAAGGAGGTGGGGCCAAAGAAGAGGGCTGCGCGATCCCTCCTAAATGGCCAATCGTTCACCGCCCCCTTAAAGGGGTTCACTGCCCCCCAAATTCCCCTGAGCCTCCCACCACGCCCTTGGATCGCCTCACCACCCACCAGGGGGCGGGACCGCCCACTTTGAGAATCAGTGCTCTAGAGACCTTAAGATTTTGATGTTGGGATCTTTACTTCAAACCTATGAGAAGTAATGGCATCATCATATGGGCAGATTATGTCCACAGAGGCAAAGATAATGCCTAAAAATCCATATCTGAGAGCAGGGGTGCTTTGAATCCAGTTTTCCTGCTTCTTGGCAGGGGGTTGGACTGGATGGCCCCCAAGGTCTCTCTCAACTCAATTATTCTAGTGGGTTCCCATGGCTGAGTGTGGATTCAAACACTTGTCTCCAGCAGTCCAATACTCAATGACATTGAACCTACCAATTGATAAAAGATTGCTTTCACTGCAATTAGACTTTTCCAACAATACCCATCTTAATTCCATGATCCAAAAAAAAGGAATCCCAACAGGACTGTTTTCATGTTTCCTTATAAGCTAAGCATTATTATCTTAAATTTTGTTTTGCAAATCTCACTTGACATCTATTTCTGTGGCAAGTGATAGGTAGAAAGCAATGCAATGATATCTGACTGCCCTCCTTCTTTTATAAAAACAGATTTTGAAGAAGAAGGACCAAACACGGCATTAGGAGACAAAGCCACTGTTGTACCAGAACCCTTGAGGAACCCACCTGTGACAGTTAATGGTTTACATGAAGAACAAGATGGGTGTAAAGGTAGGAACTAGAGGCAAGCTGTAAAAGTAGTATTGAAAATTCCAAAACTAGCTTGGCTGTTTTCTTTTCAATACATGTTCACATCCTGTCTCCAGACATAGCCCAGAGAAAGAGATGGGCAAGCTCTTAGAGAATAACCTGCTGAGGTAATTTCAGGGTAGCTTCCTAATTCAAGGTTATTTCATGTAAGCTATTTAAGATTGTTGAGGCAACACAGCTGTATGTGGTTATTTCAAATTCGCAGATGGGAATGAATGGCACAGGTGTGTTTGCCTATAAAGGGAGGATTGTACATGGTGATTACAGTTATGAGACTAGATTGTTTGTTTTTACATTTTACAGTCTGGTGTGATGACATGTATTATAATTAGCGGAAGGAAGCTTTAAACTTTAAAGTGAGTTGCACACTGATTTTTTTTCACTTGTGGATTTTGAAATATTGTGTTTCCTAGATAATGGTCCCTGCAAGCACACATGTAATATTGTGGAAGAGACAATTGAATGCTCTTGTTTACCTGGATATACTCTCATGGCAGATGGGGTTTCCTGTGAAGGTGAGCAAATGTTGTTCTGTCTACTCAGTTTTGTAGGGTGAAATATGTTTGAAATAGAGATGAACAGATTCACTCTGATGGGGATTGTTTATTGCCCATGACAAGGGGTAGAAGGACATCAACCTGTTCCTCCCAATATGATAGGCAGTGCACAGCATGAAACTTTTATCTTATAGACTTAAGCCTTCAGTGTCATAATTAGACAAGCATTTCAGTCACTGACTTCTTTATGACTAGAACAAACCTCTCCCTCATTTTCCCACTAAAGTCTTCTGTAATATGAAACGCTCACAAAATGGAGGCAATTTTAAATGGGTCTTAAGTAGTAACACAGAAGCTGTACAAAATGTTATTTGCATGGATGATCATTGGCCAAAGATTGTTTACCTAAAGCAGGCATCTTCAAACTGTGGCCCTCCAGTGTTTGGGCCTTCAACTCCCAGAATTCCAGACAATTGAACAAGCTTGTTAGGGCTTCTGGGAGTTGGAGACCCACACAGCTGGAGGGCTGCAGTTTGAGGAAGCCTGAGCTAAAGGACAAAATGGCACACCCTCCCCAAGCTTTACATCAAAGTTGAGTGGACTGTCAGGGTATAGCACCTTCCACCATAATCAAAGAAACAGGTTCGTTTACGACATCCAGGACCAGCTGTGTGAAAGACACAACTCTGCCCTCAAAAAGAGGAGAGGCATAGTTGCAATGTTGGCACTGCTGCTTTACACATATTTTTGCATCTTCAGCCTGAAGCAGTTGTTTCACTTTGTCCACTGATAGGAGTGGCCCTGGTGATGATATTGTAGTAATTAGAAAATTACGTCTATGGCATTTTAAAGCTTGACTTATAAAATGGGGATTGAGGACATGAGAGAAAATGCATTTCCATGAGAGATCACCAATCCTAATCAGAATGGAGAAGCTGCAGCACACATGTACCCTCTTGGCAGTCCCCCAAAGACCACAAACTCACCCATCTCATTTAAATATTTTACTTGGCCCATTTTCACTCTATATTTTGCCCTCAAAACTATAAATTAAAGCAACAGCTAGCTTCCCTCAAAACCAACCCCCTCCAAACATTTTTTTCTATCACAAATGGAGGTAAGTTGATGAGATATCACTTCTGGCACACAAGGTTGTGCTTGTCCAGTCTGGGGGGGGGCGGCTCCTGCTCAACCCCATGCAGTTGTTCACAATCTGTTTAAAGGCACATATAATTATAGCTATGTTGGTACTTAGTAGTAGTTCAGTCTTAGATATCATAGATACTATCATGCAAATCCAACTTTCTTGAATGTGGTGTGACGAGTCTTTCACACCGAATAGAAGAAACACGAAGTTAATTTATTTCTTCTTTTGCTATGATGAACATTCCTCGCCATAATTTTCACTCGCAGACCCATTGGTTGTTTTTGGTTTGTTTTTGTGTGCTTTGAAGTTGTTTGTGACTTAGGGTGACCTGAGCTAACCTGGGTTTCTTGGCATGATTTGGTCAGAGAGAAGTTGAGATGGCTTTCCTCTGAGGCTGAGAGAGTGGGTTTTCATGGCTGAATAAGGATTCAAATCTTGAACTCCAGTGTCGTTGTTTAACATTCAGACCATTATGCTACCCTTGCTGTCCCATTGGTAATCACTTCAAATTGTGATAACTTAAAATGAGACTTAACACCACAAATTCTAAAGAGAACGAGAAACAGTCTATACACTTTAATAAAGAATCCAATGGGATTCCTCCAATTAAAGAATCGTTTCAGTCATTTGAAAACTTAACACAATGAAATTATAGAACTTTAATTCAGTTACATTGTTAATTATAGTGTTCTGCTGTGGAAGACATGTTATTTTGTCCCAGGAGTGATTTTAATGTAATGTTATTTTTCCCTTTTTACTACAATGTGTTGAAAAAGATCTGGATGAGTGCCTTACAGGTATTCACAATTGTTCCAGAAGAGAACTATTTTTGAACACATGGGGATCATTTTACTGTGTCAACCACAGTGTTATCTGTGCAAAGGGCTATGTACTCAACATGCATAGAAAATGTGTTGGTAAGATGATAGGTGCGAACAGTTCACTCTGGCACTATCAACCTTCATGCTCTGCAATACATTCAGCTCCTACTCTTATTGCAATAAGTCTTTCTATCTGTATTTAGTCTGTGAAAATACATGTCCTGTTTTTGGAACTGTTTTTTCCATCATATATTCTGTGTTGTTTGGCTTTAACTTCGTAAGATGTTTACAGCCCCCAAACTTAAGAGATATGCTATTCTGGCAGAAAAGATAAAAAATGGTTTTAGTGACACAATCATTTCATAACCTGTCATTGTCTGGGCAATTTGATTTTACGACATTTGCTTTTATAGTCTTTGTATGACAGATCCATGCATTTATGTCATGAAAATGATGAAAATCTGTGCAACCAGAGATGTGCCTGTGGGGTGGGGATGGGAAAAAGTTTGAAAAAGTTTCATTTTCATTGAAAATTAATTCAGCTCACTCAGGCAGTTTGGGGAAAGTAATCCAAATTATAACTGCCCCAATCCCTGAGTTTTAATCTTTAAATTATACTTAAAATAACTTTTTCAGTGGTTTGATGAGCTTGATAGTCTTGTTAGTTTAATAGTCCCATAATATATCCCTGTTATTCTGTTTGGATTTCACTTGTGGTTTTATTCAATTGCCCTAGCAAATAAGGATTTGAAATGAGAAGTTTACCTTGAATAGTTTCATTTTATAGCAGGGATAGAGAACAGGTGACCCTCCACATGTGGTTGGACTGCAACTCCTATTATCTGTCACCACAATTGAATTTGCTTACTAGGCCTGATTGGATTAACTCTCTAAAAATACTTGCAAGTTTAAAACACTTGCACTCTTTTGCCAGTGTTTCAACGGATTTTTATTCTCTCTTCAGCCAAACCTTCTCAAATACTATATTGCATAGGAGGATAGAATGGAAATCTGCAGGTCGTGTGTGTTCTTGTTATGTCACGGATTGCTGCTATTATGCATTTGTTTGGGTAGAATATTTTGCATACAGGTCTTTTAACAACAGCAACATATAATTTAAACCTGGTGTTTGGATTGCAATAACAACATGCCAAATAGTTACATTCCAGGAAATAACAATTGTAAATCAGCTGGCAGTGGCCACGGCCAACAGAGAACTCTAGCGTGGGCTGGTCCATGAAGTCACGAAGAGTCAGAAGCAACTGAACAAATAAACAATAACACCTATATATATATATTGTGTGTAACGGGTAGCATGTAAATACTTTGAATAAATTTGTAACCAGCTAAATGAAGATATTTGAGGGATATTACAAGGGATGATGTGTGGCTTGGGAACTTGGAAGATCCAGTTTGGTACGAAAACATCTGTTACACTCACAGATAAGGGCTAGGTTTTTTGGGTAATGAGGCTGATGCACAACCCTCAAACCCATATAGGTCAGATGACATCTGTGGGTATGATGCTACGTACAGAAATAAATGGGACTTCAGACACCACAGGTATCCCAGTTGTAGTGATGCCTGACACTTATTACTGAAGTTAGAGACACAGCTTTAGTCCTTCCTTTCTTTCCTTGTGCTGTAGCTGAGGTGAAAGCTTTTCTACTGGTACACAGCACAATTCTTGCCTTTTCAACATTCCACGCATGGAAGAAATGACTGTTCTTTCAAACAAACACATATGCCTTCTGGTTACATTTTGCTTCATCTCTGCTGCAGCACAAGTGGCAATAGATTAAAACCAAAAAGATAGACGTGGTAATGAACATTTTTTCTGACACATATTCCCACTGTACGTGTTTCCTGTGACACTGTTTGTCTCGGAGGGTACATGTGGTGCACGGAGTACGTTTGCAATTGTCAAGGGTTTTTTAAAAAAGTTTTTTGGATACAGGAAAAACCACAAGCATATTATGGTTTTTAATTTATTGGGTTGCTGTCTAAGTCCCTTGATGGAACCATAAAGGGATTTTTAGCCAGCTAATCAGTTATAGTGCTCCATCTTGAAGTATTTGGCAGAAAAATGTAAACAACTTTTCAAACTATAAGATTCTAATGTTTAATGTTTTCAAAATAATATACAATAAGTATGTGAGACATGCTTCCAGACTGGGTGAATTAAGAAGAATTTTTGTCCTGATTTTGTGTAAATTAATTATAAAAACTTTTAAAGCCCAGATGTAGTCAGAAGTAGATTTCCTGAATACGTGCTGAAACTCTCTGTTTATACAGCATCCAACCAGAACTTGGGAAAGTTACCTTTTGACATTATAACTCTGCTGCTGCCAGGATGATTAGAGGATTCTGGGAATTTTAGTCAAATTACTAGTTCCAATGAGAGTAGACATACTCTCAATAGGGTTAATGTTACTGTTGACTTGCTATTCAGCATTTTATTCAGTGTCACAAATATTATTGGCCATTTTAATACTGATTCAATATAGTTACTTTAGCAGAAACAGACTTGAAATTTCATTTATGGGCTTTGTCCATGGCTTAGTAGAGCTACCTGGTCTCATGTAATAGTTAGAACTTCTGTGCTTCTCTGAATCTCCAGTGTTAGTTGTTGTTTACTCTTAAGCCAGTTTCATTGAGTCTCCAGTTGTTATTGTTGCTTACCTTCACGTCAGCTTTGATGGATAGGTACCCTATAAAAAGAGTCATCCAAGAACCCTGGTTATTAACAGCCCTGCTTGCAAGCTCAAAACTGAGCTACATTGAGTGAATCTAGCCACTTATAAAGAACTAGCTGTACCCGGCACGCGTTGCTGTGCCCTATTTAGGAGATGCGAGAAAGTCTGAGTATGTAAGGGTTGGAAATGATGTTACTTACGGTCTTGGTGGGGTCACGTAGGCATGAATTGCGCACTTTCTATGTGTGCTCCAAATGATGTCATCTGGAAGCATGAGTTGTATTGTCTTATATAGCGCAGGAAGTGTTTTGATTCTGGAGTGTCTCCACTCAGCAAAGTCTGTAGTGGTTGTGGAGGAGTGGCAAGTGGTGGTAGAGAGACTTTACCGGCTAGGCAGCACATTCCTGTTGTTTTTGCTGGGTATTTCAGGGCTTTGCAGTGTGTGCAGATGTGCGTTAGGGTGCCAATGTCGGCCTCTGGCACCATGCTGTAGTCTTCTGCAGCGTTGTATCTGAAGGCTAGGCGGTGGAATTGGTTGTGGTGTTTTTGAAGTTTGTTTTCTGTGTTGAAACGTCGTGTTTCTGCGCTCCTTGCGCACTGCTGTTGTGTTGCATTTCTGCGTCTTTGTTGTTCCTGGCTGCGCGCTTCTTCTTGTCGTGCAGTTCTTTGCATTTGGTTCTCAGCTGTGCGTCGTGCAGTGACCTGTTGTCTGTGTCTCTGCTGCGCAGTGTGTTTCTGTTCTGGCGTTTGTTCTGCCCTTTTTTGTTTGATGTATGTAGCGCTGTGAGTGTGTCGTCCAATGCTGTTATTTTTAGAAGGCATGGCTTGTCTTTTGGGTCAGTTTCTGTCTGTGTGGAAGGAAGGAATGGTTTTTGTTTGTGGTGGTGGTAGGTGTTGTGTGTACGGGGTCCCGTAAGGTTGGTGGGATGGGTTGTGATTGGAAGTTGTGTTGTGTTGTGTGGGTAGGAATTGCTGGAGAATTGCTCCCTCATAGAGTTTGGTTTTGACAGTTTAACCCTCAAACACCAACTGACAACTGAAATCTCTCAGCATTCTATCCTAGCCTTGGATGGCTCCTGCCAGCGTTGCTATGGTTACTCTTCCTCTCTGCATTTTGTGTGGGCCGATGTCGGCCAATGGCATTTGCTGGCAACCACGGAGGATGCTGGGAAATGTAGTTTTTTTACTCATTGTTTTGGGGGCCTTTTAGGTTTTGGGGGAAAGTTTCTTTGCTACAAACGTACCTTGCTTGAGGCCTATTTCTGTTGGCAAGTTTTGTGTTTCTGCGTTGTAAGGTTTCTCTGTTTGAGGTAGTCTTCACATGACGACTGTTCCTTTATATATATAGATTGTCTTACTTTTTGTTAGTGCCTTCATGCTGGTGTACATGGGCTGTATACTTCACACTGAGTGAGAAGTACTCCTGGATGCCAAGATGATGTCCATGAATTCTGGTCTTTATGGTGCAGTAAACCGGGTTAAACTGGTTTCCCCGTACACCAAGGGCAAAACTCTGTAGCAGCCCCACACTTGTACACAGTGTGGTTAGCACAACCAGATCTCTGACATGCCCCTTTCTCTGAGGTCAATAGTAAAAGGAAAAGGAGGTGGATCAAGTTCATGTTATCATTGCTGCTACAGATGGTCATAGAGCTCAAGGAGAGCTCTTGACTTGTGGATGCTCTTTGCCAGGAGTTCTTCTGTCCAATGGTATGACAGTGACAAAGAAGGTAAGATGCTGGTCCAGCCAGGCCAAATTTGTTTCAGCCTGGCTTGATCATGTTGACTCCACACTGTCATGAGCTAGGCACATAATGTATGGACATCTCAGAGGCCTCCTGGGCTAGTCCAGAGCATTTCTTTTTTGAACTAGCCCCACGATAACTGACTGGTACACGTGATACTTTCATCAAGTACTATATATTGTCTTAGTGCTATGTATTGTCTTAGTGTTATGTCCATCTCAGAAGAGAGTGATCAAGATTGTAAGGGATCTGGAAACTAAGATTGATCAAAAGGATTGATCAAAAGGATTTGAGTGTGCTTAATTTGAAGAAAAGCTGTTTAAGATGTGATTGACAGCCAGTAGCTGAAAGGCTATCATGTGGAGATGGAGTGAGCTTGTTTTTTGCAGATGCATAGACCAAGACCTGGTCCAATGGATTCAAATTACAAGAAAGGAGATACCAGTTAAATATTAAATACAACTTCCTGAAAGTAAAGGCTGTTCAGTAGTACAATGGACTGCCTTGGGAGGGTAGTGGACTCTCCTTCTTTGGAGGTTTTTAAGCAGAGATAGGATGGGTATTTTTCAGTAGTACTCTGGCTGTTTTTCTTAATGGCTGGGGTTGGACTAGATAGTCCCAGTACTCTATGCCAGTGCTGTCTGGAGACATGAATGTCTCATTTAGGCAGGAACTGGGGACCTATCCTTCCAAAAGTATTGCCAGACTATTGTCCATAATTCATCAAAATCTAGAGCAATGCTTCTTAAATTGTAGGTCCCAACTACAAATGGACTCCCTGTAAGAGAAAATGGGGGTTGTGAAGAATCTATCAACAGTAAAAGGTTTCTGAATGACAACTTGTTTCTACTTTTGGAAATTGACATGACTCTGTTAGCCACAATGTGCAGTGTTTATGATGGATTCTGAAGAAAATACTTCAGCTGTACTTCACAATAATGAAAATCAGCCTTTTTAGCAAGGCTTGCAAATGCTGGTTAATTTTCAATAAATGTTTGATTTTTATATATTTTTATCCATTTATATACCCATGGTCACGTATAAATTTCTCAGGTAGACAGTGGTCATGAATGAAAATAGTAGAAGAAGCTCTGATCTAGAGGATCACAGGGCCTTCTCTTCTGCTATAAGGAATGTCCATGGATAGAAACGAAACAGCCAAAAACACCCAACCATGTGTGAGTGTATGTTTATGTGCCTGGATCCTTACCAAGAAATAATTATAGACGGTCATTTTCTGATCTATCATCTATTTATAAATATGAGTTACTGCTTCTAGTTCACTGGAGTAAATGCAATCAATAGATCGATATTAGGATTATTGGGGAGCCTGTAAGTATTTCAAAAGAGTTTGACATATTATTCCATAAAGCTATCCAGATGTTCACAAGATGAAATGCTAAGATGAAGTGGATGTTAGAAAAGCTATTTATCTATTTTAAAATCTTAAAAATATTTTATTTCAAAAGCTCTCCTCAAGTCTCAGTGTACGAATGTGTCCATTAGCTGAACATATTTAGGAATCTAATGTTTAGAAATGATCATGAGAACACTTATCTATCCTGTTAACAACAACAGTGTGGTAAACAACAACATCAAAAAAATGATGAACTGATAGCTAAGATGAAATTTCAAGGAGCATTTAGCCCATAGAAGTATTGGAGGATATCCACTTTGAAAGTCTAGTTAAAATTGTGCATATAGGGTTGGCACAAAAAAACTCTTCTTGGAACAGTTTGTTTATAGTTTTTATTTTACTGACAGTCATCAAATTTTACATTTTTACAGATGAGAAGATACATTTGCATTTGATTGCTTCTTGACAGGTTAACATCTCATAGATTCTATATGTGTGTATAGCATTTCCTTGTACAAGTATGTCTCAGCATTCATCTAAAAACAATCAACATACAAGTCAAACCTATGAAATTTTTTGACTTGAATATATTTCTAAGGAAAGGGCTATTTATAAATCCTGTAGATGGAGAATATAATTGGAGACTTCTTTGTTTACATGTTTCCATATCCTTTTTGTTTTAATGAAATGTCAAGGTCACTTGGGGATGCAGTGTGCAATTTATATTTTGCTTTCTTCCCCCTGTAATAATTCACAGATTTTACTTTCAAGAATGATATAACTGGCAGGCATCTTTCAAGTCACTAAAACCAACCTCCTGATAATGCAGGAAGACAAAGCTAGAGTATCCCCATGTTAGATGGCTGTTCAGTTTCTATTTGAATGCATTCAAAGGAGGAAAGCCTAGCCAGAACACAAAACAAAACTACATCTTAATTTTATTTATTTATTTATTTGATTTATACCCTGCCTTTCTCACCACAGCAGAGGGACCCATGGTGGCTTACAATCATCAGCAGCAGCATTTATACCCTGCCCCTCTCCCTGAAGGGGTGCAGGCAACTTACAACAACAAATAAATACAATAAATTATATAAATAAAAATCAGCTATCAATTAATAAGACAGAATACACAACAATATAAGTGTACATAAAGCCCTATAAAACTATATATATAATGCTGTTTAAAACTATCTATTCCTATGATTAACATTTATTTATTTATTTATTTACCCCACCTTTCTCTACTCTGGAGGGGACTCAAGGCAGCTTACAAGTAATAATAATAATAATACTTTATTTCTAACCCGCATCCATCTCCCCAGAGGGGACCCGAAGCAGCTTACATGGGGCCGTGCCCGAACAACACGTCACAAAATATCAACAACATCGAAAAACAATAAACATAATAAAAGCAATAAACACAATAAAATACATTTGTGAAAACACAACAGTACAGGTGAATCTAAAAACAGAACCGACAGGGCGGGCCACATGAACATATAGGATGTTTAAAAAACTCGGGGGAGATAACTGGAGTACTGTTGAACACAAAGGGTCACATAGGGGAAAAAGGTTTTGCAGAAATGGGGACATTTGGGGAGCATAATCTCCGAAGGCCAGGTGGAAGAACCAGGTTTTCAGTTGTTTTCTGAAGGATTCCAATGAGGGGACATTCCTAATCTCTCCCGGGAGGGAATTCCAAAAGCAGGGAGCCACAGAGGAGAAGGCTTTCTCCCTAGTGCTCACAAGCCAAGTTTGTGGGACTGGCAGGGGCGAAAGGAGGGCCTCCCCTGAGGAGCAAAGGGCTCGGGCTGGTTCATGGGAGGAGAGCCGGTCACAAAGGTAGGCAACCATGTGGAGCCATAGGATATGTACAATTACAAATATATAAATGGAATTATAAAATACATTAAAATAGTTTAAAATCATATAAAACAATATATTTGCAGTTAATCACATGATCCTTAAACGTAGTCCGGCCGTACCAGTTAGTCAATGCACATCAATTCCATATCTTCTATTTCTCAAGTTCTCCAAACGCTTGGCCACTAGGGTTGGATAGATTCGTTCAGAACAGCCTGAAAGTCATTAAAAAATTCCAAATTTTAACGTTTGAAGCAGTTTTGAACCATACAGGAAAGGGGGAATCCGAAATTGGTCCACTTACCCTTTTTTGGGATGGTGCCTTTCTGCCCAGAAGAAGGGGGTCAATCTAGATGTCCCTTGATGAGATCTCAACTATGATTTCTGTTCTCCACCAATTTAACACAGTTTGTGCCACATAAAGTTTCTGGAATAGAACAACTACTTTCAATGTACAGACCACCCAATGAAACAGGAAATAACACTTTCAAACCAGGAACAGATTTTCTTTATTATTTAAAAAAAACTTTCTTATAAAAAATTTGAAAATTTGCCAAAACTCCATGGATAAGCCAAAGGTTATGAAATTTGGTGAGCTAACAGTGGTCCATGTGTTCTACCATTGTAGCAAGTTTCATCAGGAGTGGTCTAAAAATGAGGGAGGAAGAATTTCCTGAAGTTTCCCCAGTGCCTGTGCTGTTTTTTTTCCTACTGTGCATACATGTCTTCCATTAACGAAGCAATTTGGAAGTTTCAGAAAGTTTTGGATTTTTTCTTTTTAAAAATCGGAAGTGACATTAGAATTGATTCAGATGTGCTCCCCACGTATTTAAAGGGGACTTTTCTTACTTGTACACTGAACCTGTATTCATTATATTGATATATTTTGCTACCTTTGTGCCTGTTCATTTGAATTCATTGGTACTCAGTGTGTTAATTGCGCTATTAGAATTGAACCACCAGCACTCCCTACATCCAAAACGAGTTTAGAGCCTCTTTTTTTGGATCAACCAAGCCTATTGGTCACAAAGACAGGTTCTTACTTTCTAACAGAAGGTCAGGAGGGAGGGGGATGATCTAATGTCCCTGGGGAGGGAATTCCACAGCCAAGGGGCTGCCACTGAGAAGGCATTGTCTCTTGTCCCCGACAATCAAATCACACCTGCAAGGAAGGTGTAACTGAGAGCAGGGCTTCCCCAGACAACCTTAGACTCTGAGATGGTTCATAGGAGGAGATACGTTGGACAGGCAAACTGGGCCAGAACCATTTCCAGGTTATGCATTCTAATCTTCCAGGGTTCCTCAGTGACTGTGCTAGTTGGGGACATTTGGGAGCTGAAATTTAAAAGTAACATTTATAAGCTTTGCGCTTGTAAGCCTTTTGTTAATTCCTTCTGTTGTATCACAAACATATTTCTCATAATGTTCAATCAAAACCTGTCCCCTTGAAAGTTAAACATATTAGCCTTAGGCCTCTGGGCTAGGATGCACCCTTCACTTATTCAGAGTGCTGCTATACACCCTGCTATTTGAATCTTATCTCCAGGCTAAACATACCCATATCTTTTCATTTTTCCTCATTTTTATGCTGATCATCACTGCCTTCTCATCACGTGCTCTTTTTGTGTCATCTTCAGATGGTGGGATACTCCTGAATTAAAAAATGTTGCCTTTTGGGTTTACTTTGTGAGATCAAAGTCCCATCCCTGGATGCAGAATTCTCTCAGGACCAAATGATTGTTTCTCAGTAGTTGGATGGGAACATCAAGAACCTGGCACAGGGTCAAAAAAAGAAAGAACCTGGCACAGGGTCAAAAAAAAGAAAAGAACCTGGCACAGGGTCGATATGCTCAGAACCTTGCTCTCAATCATTATGCGTATATGAATTCCTGTCCCAGCATTTAATGTTTGTCGTATATATGCTGTGCTCCACCCTGAGTCCCCTTCGGGGTGAGAAGGGTGGAATATAAATATTTTAATTAATTAATTAATTAAATGCCAATAGTTGGTAATGCTTTTAACAAAGAGGTTTTTTTAAACTTCCTTGTGTCCTTCTCTGTGACTTTTACTCTAGGTTGCTTTGTCACTGCAGTTATGGGTGTCCTTTGTGGCCTGTGGAGCTCAAGTGACCAAGTCCTTCCAAAAATGTTTTAATGAACATGAAATCTGAATTTGATTCACTGTCATAACTAGTTTCATTCTGTGCATGATTCGCAAAGCTTGCTATCAAAGCTTTCCTAACTTCTGTGTCTAATCAGTCCTTTCCACTGTGACTTTGATAAATGTATCATTTAGTGCAAAATCACAAGAAGTATGTCACATACCTTTCTACCTATAAAACAGAAGTGTTGTTAAACTAGTCTACCAGCAAACTTTGAATATAGCACTATGTAAACCTTTTATGGAATTATGTTTTGCCGTTGACCTGTAGTGAACCTAAAAGAGGTGTGTGCTTTAATGTGTGATGTGCTTACATCTATTTCCTCTTTCAGATATTAATGAATGTGTAACAGATGCTCATACTTGTAAGAGAGGAGAACATTGTGTTAACACAGTTGGATCCTTTACATGTCTTCAGCAACTCAGCTGCCCATCAGGTTATGAACTTAAGGAGGGGGAATGTGTTGGTAAGGCCAGAACTTTACTTATTTTTGAACAAGCTTTGATCAATTATTTAAAGGCATGGCTCATGTCCTCAGCTCATGGCTTATGGGTAATTCTATGTGTCAAGATCTTAACTGTATCAAGATCTTGAACTAAGGCACATACTGTATTTTTCTTTAATCGACAAAGTTAATGGTCTGTTGTTTGGAGCCATACATGCAGAGAAACAACTAAAACAAATTGTATTATTTATATACAATGTTCTCCCTTAGTCTTACTCATTCATTATCTTTGCTGACTGAACCAAATTCTGATGATTCTTGGCCACATAAGTCCCAGTTTTCTTCTATGAAATGTCAGAGGATATGGGAGCAGCAGTTCTTTTGTTCTGGCAAAACCTCTTGTTTCATAGGACACATAACACAACTACTACCAAACTTATTGTAAAAATGGTTGAATTTCTTGCAAACCGAGCACAAAAGAACAAAAATTCAATTCAAAATTGCTCAACAGTTTAACAGAGTTTGGATGGGAGGGATCATGGTGCAATTTTTCAGGGGCCTGTGATGTAATTTGAAGATGCCAGGTATATTAATCAGCGCCTCAATGGGAAACTTGTTAGTAGCTATACATATGGTGTCTTGATCAGATAAGTGATGTGATAAATAAAAAAATTAAATTTAAGTTAAATTTTAATTTTAGAAATAGAAATCTACTATGTGGAGTGAGATGGGCTCAGATGGATCAAAACATTATTCTTCCAAAGGAATATCCCATCAAACTGATTCTAGTTAAGTTTCATAGTATCCAAAGCAAGCCAAGTTCTTTGAACACAGGACTTAGCAAACCTGTCTCTCTAACTGGAAAAAATACAAATTAAATAATTAACAAAAAATAACTTCCATGAAATCAAAAATCTTCTGCCTAAGATGGGGTTCTGCCTCTTATTAATAGTATTACTGCCCCTGAATTGTAGGGGTCAACTCCTAAATAATTTACTACCTTCCAAAGGTCTTGAGAGAGATATATATATATACAGTGTATATGTGTGTGTGTGAGAGAGAGAGAGAGAGAGAGAGAGAGAGAGAGAGAGAGAGAGAGAGAGAGAGAGAGAGAGAGAGCATTCTATGGCCACATTTAATATGTTGTTAATTTGAAGTCTAGCATATTAAAAATTACAAAGCAGATGCCTGATTTTTGACAGGATCCAGGGCTAAAATTCAAGCATCCCTGTGTTAAGCAATGCTGTCCTTTCCATGTTTTGTAGGTGTGTTATTTTAGAAATAGATTAGTATTTGTAATCTGTCTGTGGATGTCTAACCTTTTCTTGGCAGAAAGGCTTCACAATTTGGGAAATTATACAAAGATCAAAACATATGATGGTCTTGCATTTAATACCATTGCTTTTCAGCTTCCATTGATTTTGCTTTAAAAAAAAGGAATGTTGGGCTTTCTAGTTGGTTGTGGCCAAGCTCTCATGCAATCCCATTAAAGAGGAAAGCTCTGATAGCATAGTTACACAGGACTATTTGGCATGTGACTATTTCTTCTTTGTATCAGATTAATCAGACATGAATTGGGGTGATGATCAAAGTACAGACAAATTCCTGTTAAGAGATAGATGGTATTACATAGAGCCAGCTTCTGACAGGAGCCACATGGTGGGTGATCACCTTCTTCTATGGCAGTGGCAAGGACACATAGATGCAGTATATGGTCAGTGTTACTTGTTATCTCTCACTGCCATCACCACTCAGGTTGCCAGCAGAAGAGTTACTTGCAACTATATCCTCACTATATTTCTCTTCCATATTTCTACTGATACAATAAGTTCTCCTTGTAAGTTTACCAAGGCTCATCCTTTAGCAGGTTGCATGACAGCGTAGAGTCCTAAACTGTGTTATTTTAAATATCCTCATACCATAGCTTCCGTGATAGCAAATTTTAAAGAATTTAGGAAAGAGCAAAATCTGCATATATTTTCCAATAATTTTTTACCTGGAATAGAGAGAGTCGGAAGAAGTCACAGTGTAGCTGGGTTCACCAATCAAATATTGCTGTTGAAATGAATGTCACAAATTATTGTAAAATTTCTCACTAGCACATGATGGTGTAGATTATTGTGACATCTCATTATAGAGTCACCCTTTAAAAGTGTACCCACCCTTTTGTTGTTGTTAAGTGTATATATGTGCATAAGCAATATCAGGAGGACATAGGCCACTAAAAGAGAATTAGTAAAGAAGTATCTAAATTAATTGTTTTTTAATCTTGTTTTAAAGACATTGATGAATGTGAAAGGAAAACTCACAGCTGCAAGATAAACTTTGTATGTCAAAACACAAAGGGATCGTTCTATTGTGAATCAAAACAACGGTGCATGGATGGGTTTTTACAAGATCCAGAGGGTAATTGTGTTGGTGAGTTTAACTTGAACACTGTATTTCTAAATGAATGAGCTGCTGATACTTTTGTATTATCCATATTTGATCATGTTTAATAGCCTTTAACGTTCCAATAATTTCTTTCTCTAAAACTAATTTCCTTTCATTAAAAAAATACAATTAAAATAAAATTATAGATTGGATTTACATAATGTTAAATTTCTAAATGTTTACCTAATAGATTCCCATCAGCCAGAAATTTATTGCACCATAAATCAAAGGCAAATAAGTGCGAAAGAAGCAACAGCTGGAAGATGGGTTTCTGATTAATTTGATTCTGATACACTAATATATGATTTCTTCTACAGATATTAATGAATGTACATCAATTCCTGAGCCATGCAAAGCTGGGTTCAACTGTATCAATACTGTTGGGTCTTATACGTGCCAAAAGAACCTTTTAGTGTGCAGCAGAGGGTATCATTCAAGTGAAGATGGGACCAGATGTGTTGGTAAGACTCAGATTTAGACACTTGGCTGCCAATTCAGATTCAATGCAATTCTAATGCATATAATCAAAGGTTCATTTGAAATTCTTTTCTACATAATGTTTGTATCCCAAATTCCCATCACTACACAGAAAGATTTGTTGCAAATGCTCGCTCGCTCTCTCTCTCTCTCTCTCTCTCTCTCTCTCTCTCTCTCTCTATATATATATATATATATATACACACACAGTATGTATATATATCGCCCTTTGTTGAATTACTTTAGCAGCTGTCAACAGATCAAAAGAAGTCAGTTTTGTACATATACATGCAGCAAGGCTAGTGATTGAAGAGTTATCCATGCTTCCTCTTTTTAACGCATATAGCATCCAAACCCTAAAAAGCAATGTCTGTACCTCAGGCATCATAAGGATCTCATACATATTTGCACAGGAAAAATGAGCACATTCCTTTTGGGAAGTCAGCCCTTAATGAAAGGGAAAGTTACTTATTTTTTAAAAAAAACTGTAGCCACTGGTTTCAATTGACATTAATAATTCTTAAAAGCTTTATTGAGTTTTCCCAGATATAGAAAAGAATTGAGTCTTGTTTATTATAGTTCTGAATATATTAAAGCAAATATACAAAAGGCAGTTCAGTGTATTGTATAGCAAATTATTAAAGCAATGAAATTGTTATAGTGATGGTGAGGTTGTCAGTAACTCCATTTACTAAAGCTGGAGTAGATTATCATATAATCATAAAATTGGAAGAGACCTTGTGGGGCATCCAGTCCAACCCCCTACCAAGGAGCAGGATGTTATTTCAATGTGATTTTATTTCTAAATTGCATCTCCTGTTACCTTTGGAAGGCTATTGGATTTTAGTGATTCCAATCTTTTCTTCTGAGTTGGAACCAGAAAGTGGTGTGTTGATTTGATCCAAATACAGTAAGATCAATGGCGAAAGGGAAATAATGGTTGGTGTTTTATGAATAAAACAAAGAGAAATCAGCCTTCTGCTCTGTTATGAAAGCTACATACTATAATATCTCTGAAGAAGGCCAAAGGTGTGGTTGGGAAATGTCACAGATAGTATCAGATCTTTGGCGGAGAGTGATCAATTTGCAAGGCAGATGCTGTATAATGTGTTGTTTCCCTCTTTCATGCACTCTCACACACACCCATAGAGTCTAACATGGAAAGACCCAAGACATATCGCTTGACTGTAACTCGTCGCCGGGCTTTCTCGGTCGTTGCTCCAGTACTTTGGAATGTGCTGCCCGCCGACGTCCGTGCCATCCAGAGCCTCCTTTCATTCCGGAAAGCCTGTAAAACTTTACTGTTCTGGCAGGCTTTCGGAGTCGGATGAGCTGCAGCCCTTTTGTGTATTGCCCCTTGTATTATCTTGCTGCCGCAGTACTCCTATGATGTGCAGCTATTGTGATTTTAATTTGTTGTTTTAATTGTGGTTTTAACTTTTACTTATGCTTGGTTGTTTTATGACTGTGTTGTAAGCCGCCCCGAGCCATTAGGAGGGGCGGTAAACAATTACGAATAAATAAATAAGCAAGATAAATTATTGTAAAATGGATGAAAGGGCATTTACTTAGAAATTACTTTTGCATATCCCAACACATGGTGTTATAGAGATGAGAAAGAAAAACAATTGTGACAGATTAGATTGATGCAGGAAAAGTGTAGATGGTAAATCAAACAAAGTGACCATATTGCAAAAGGCATACAAAAGTTGCTAACTCTAAAAGAAAGCTTTGGTTTTTAAAATGAAAAGTTAATAAGATGTCATCTACAATTGTTAGTAAGGCAGAGTTCTTAAAGACCATGTTTGCCTTCTGGACATACATAAACCACTTTTCTTAAAATCTAAATATTCTAGTATGATTCCTTTAAATAAGAAAGGAAAATAAACAATGAACCTGAACATATATCACATTTAATTGTTCCCTAACCCATTATTTTGTCATTTCTTTTTGTGAGAGGTATGGACAATTAGGTTTTAAACTGGATTAATTTATGGTAATAGACATATATCATCTGGACATGTCTGCAACAAAACTATGTGGTCACATCTTTTTGTTTCGTTAATCCATCTTCCCAAGAATGTTCTTTCTCCTTAATTCACTAGATTGGTTAGCAGCACTTTCCTTGTGCATTTAATTGAAAAATACTGTAGCTATCATGAAATATGGTGCACTTCTGACTGAATAATGTTCTGGCTCTAATTAAAGGCAAGACACAGTGGAACACACAATTTCACAGAAACTAATCAAAAGGCTGAACAAATGAATTAATGGCAACTAAAGTTGCTAATTTGCAGATTTAAATCTGTATTCAAATTAACTTTGTAATGCTTGCTCTGATGCAAGGAAGAGAAGCCAAGGGAGAGCACTTTAATGAAACTCTTGATCTGCCCTTTTATTGATTCATACATTGTTAGGCTTTTTAAAAAAGAGACTGCATTAGAAAATAAATGAAATGGTCAGATCCAGTTATGCCTATCAATTCCAGCATTGTCAGAGTATTTCAGATTACTTCTTCCCTGCACCAAAGTTCATATCCAGATTTTACTCTCCTATAGAACCAAATACGAGCCTCTGAGAAACCCCCCAGAGCTCCCAGACTGAGGTGCCTTCTGTACTCACACTATAATGCAGCTTGGAGCCAGTTTGAGAGGAACCGGTTTTGCTGCGCAGGTGATCAGATTGCCAAGCCTGGAAGCAGTGGATATGATAATCACTGCACAACAGCTACAAGAAAAATGCAGGGAACAAAATCAGCCTCTGTACATGACATTCATTGACTTTCCAATGCATTCGACACAGTGAATCACAGTGCTCTCTGGACCAACCTCCAAAAAAATCAGATGCCCTGACAAATTTGTGAGCATCCTGCAACTCCTCCATGATGACATGATGACAACAGTCTTGAACAGCAATGGCCCCAAAGTGACCCATTTAAGGTGGAATCAGGTGTCAAACAGGGATGTGTTTTTGTCCCAACCTTATTTTCCATCTTCATTACTATGATACTGCACCCTGTTGATGGGAAGCTACCCACATGTGTGGAAATCATCAGACAGATGGCAAGCTATTTAACCTCAGCAGACTGGAAGCCAGAAACAGGCAGACAAATATCAGTGTGCTGGAAGAAACAAAGATTGCCAGCATTGAAGTGATGGATCAACTTCACTGGACTGGCCACATTGTCCAAATGCCCAATCACTGTCTCCCAAAGCAGTTACTATACTCCCGACTCAAGAATGGAAAACTAAATGTTGATGGACAGGAAAAGAGATTTTAATATGGGCTTAAAGCCAACCTTAAAAACTGTGGCATAGACACAGAGAACTGGGACACTCAGACCCTTGAGTGTTCTAACTAGAGGTCAGCTTTGACCAACAGTGCTGTGGAATTTGAAGAGGCACAAATGGAGGGTGAAAGGGAGAAATGGGTCAAGAGAAAGGGGCATCAATCTAACCCTGATCGGGACCACTTTCCACCTGGAAATCGATGTCCTCACTGCAGAAGAACATGCAGGTCAAAAATCGTTCTCTACAGTCACCTACAGATCAACCTCCAAGACCCTACACTTGGAAGCCAATCATACTCTGACATGAACTGATGATGATGAACTGGTTGGTAACCATTGCTTAACTGACAAATATGACCAATCTCAGAAGTGCTTTGCATGTTCCTGCATGACAGGGAGTTGGACTGGGTGATACTTGTGGTCTCTCTCAACTCAATGGTTCTGTGAAATTGTTTTTCATTCTCAACCTTCACTTCAGCCTCCCATCACATCATATTTTAAAATGTAATTGGTTGGGCCCATAAGACAGAGAAATCCAGTATTTTTATATATTGTGTTTGTGATGAGCATTTTCTCCATCATTTTCAAAAATAACTTCTACAATCCATTATTACATTTATTTATTATTCGTTTTTGTATGACACCACTCCCCGAGGGCTCCAAGCGGATCACAAATCGCGTAAAAGCACATAAAAGCATAAAACAGAATAAAAGGTAGATGAAACATTAACTAGAATTAAACTAAGCTAAGTAGGATTACAGAATTCAACAATCAAAAGCCAACTTGAAGAGGTGGGTCTTGCAGGCCCTACGGAAGGAAAGCAGGTCTTATAGGGCACGAACTTCGACTGGCAAGGTTAACACCATCACCTTGAAAGTGATCCGGTGCTCAACCGGAAGCCAGTGGAGCTGCTGAAGGATGGGAGTTATATGACATCTCGCTGGCACTCCAGCAAGAAGTCGTGCAGCGGTATTATGGACGAGCTTAAGTTTCCGGATCACAGACAAGGGCAGGCTGATGTAAAGGGCATTACAGTAGTCTAATCTTGAGAGGACCGTGGCTTGGACCACCATGGCTAGGTCAGCTCTAGACAGATAGAAGGCCAGCCGCCTAGCCTGCCGCAGGTGGAAAAAAGTGGTTTTGCTGACAGTGGAGACCTGAGCCTCCATCGTCAGCAAAGGGTCCAAGACAATCCCCAGGCTCTTTACTGAGGACGACGGGTGCAATGCCTCGCCATCCAGGGTAGGCAGCCAGACCACCCCACTATCCGGTCACCCCAGCCACAGTATCTCCGTCTTTGCTGGATTCACCCTCATTAAATGTTTTTACAGACACCGATTTTTGCACTTCTTAGGTGTGGGCTTATAGATTGACATTCAATGCCCTTTCATATATTCTTCAAATTGTATTAGGGCTAAAAGTAAGTTGGGGACAACGTACATGTCCATGGAAGTCCTCCCCAAGTCCCTTTGTGTATATACACATTCCTCTTCAGATCTAATAATATAGTTGTGGAAATCTAGATGCATTCAACTTTTGAATGACTTTTTAAAGAACTGTCCTTTTGTGTGTGCATAGATGTTGAAGGTGTCTTTTGTATGTGTGCCCCTATGCCAACCTATTTCTCTTATGTTAACATATAAAAGGCATTATAAGAGCAAGTCCCTTCTGTCAGCAGTTAAACTAAGCTAGGGTTACTACTACCACTGTACAGTGAATTTTACATCTAGAGGAGCAAACAGTCCTACTAAACACCAAACCACAAACATCTGAGCAAACTCAAAGTCTATGCACCTTTCCTTATTTAATGCAGGACAATTTCTTTGTTCCGTTTCCTAATAATATTGTATCATAATATCAGCCAAAGTGAGCTCAATGACAGAGAAAGATTTTCAACAGCCCAAGATAAAATAACAGCATTAAACATCAAAAAGGTCCTAGTTCTTTTACAGCTTATGTTTTCATCCTGCATTAGCAGTGACTCCCAGTCTCATGCAATGCTCCCATTATACCTATTGGACTACTGTACTATGTATTTCTATGATGTTCCTGAATTCCACTGTTTTTCATGCAGCAGATTAACATGTTTTCCTTCTGGAAAATCCATGAACTTTGTTATCAATGAGTCAAGATGGTCAGTTGCTAAAGGGGAAGTACCGTATTTTTCGCACCATAAGGCGCACCGGATGATAAGACGCACCTAGATTTTAGAAGAAGAAAATTGGGAAAAAATATTTTGGGCCAAAAAGTGCTTCAAGCGCCGGGGCCCACTTTTTGGCCCAAAATATTTTTTTCCAATTTTCTTCTGGAAGGGTGGACCCTCCTCGGCGCCCTCCGCCATCCCTAAGCCTTTCCCTTGGCCGCCTCCTCCTCGGTCCCGCCTCCTCCTCCGCCTCCTCTGCCTCCGCCACTGCCCGCCGCCCGCCCCCCCGCTGCCTCCGCCGCTTACCGCCGCCTCCCGCCACTTTCGCCCCTTTCCGCCGCTTTTCGCCCCTTTCCGCCGCTTTTCGCCGCTTTTCGCCCCTTTCCGCCGCTTTCCGCCCCTTTCCGCCGCTTTTCGCCGCTTTTCGCCCCTTTCCGCCGCCTCTGCAACTTACCGCTGCCTCCCTCGCCGCCGCCGCGCATGCGCAGTAGGTCCCAAGCGCGTCTGGCGCGTCTGACGTCTGACGCAGGTGCGCCAGGCGTGCCTGCGTCAGCGCGCCAGCGTCAGACGTCAGATGCGTCAGGCGCGCTTGGGGCCTACTGTGCATGCGCGGCGGCGAGGAGGCGGCGGTAAGCGGCGGAGGCGGCGGTAAGCAGCGAAAGCGGCGGGGCCACCGCCCCTTTTTCGCCGCCTCCGCCACCTCCGCCGCTTACCGCCGCCTCCCTCGCCGCCGCCGCGCATGCGCAGTAGGTCCCAAGCGCGCCTGGCGCGTCTGACGTCTGACGCAGGTGCGCCAGGCGTGCCTGCGTCAGCGCGCCAGCGTCAGACGTCAGTGGCGGAGGCGGCGGAAAGCGGCGGAAAGGGGCGAAAAGCGGCGGAAAGGGGCGAGGGAGGCGGCGGAAAGCGGCGGAGGTGGCGGTAAGCGGCGGAGGCGGCGGGGGGGCGGGCGGCGGGCGGTGGCGGAGGCAGAGGAGGCGGAGGAGGAGGCGGGACCGAGGAGGAGGCGGCCAAGGGAAAGGCTTTCTATCGCCTCCCCCCCCCTCTTCGCTCCATAAGACGCAGCTGATTTTTCCTCCTACTTTGGGAGGAAAAAAAACTGCGTCTTATGGTGCGAAAAATACGGTAATTCAAGTTATCTATTAGCAAAGAATGTTCAGAGAAGATAATAATAATAATCTTTATTTATAAGCCGCTTCCCTCTCCCCAAAGGGGACTCGGAACGGCTTACATGGGGCCATGCCCAAACCACAAATCACAAAATATCAGACATCAAAAAACAATAAACACAATAAAAACAATAAACACAGTAAAATGAATACATCTAACAAAAACACAATAACAAATGCGTCTAAAACAGAAGGAAAAAAGAAGACGAGAGGGCAGGCCACATGTACATATAAGATGCCCCTCTCAAAGCCAGGTTTAAACTGACACTAAAATAATCATAAACAAAGAAGGCATTCTATACTGAAATGTTAAACCTCCTAACTGTTTTAGACCTGTTTTAAAGACTTATTTTATTGCCAAAGAGTATTACAAAATTAATATACAAATATCTTCCATCAGAGACTCCAAATAAAATGTGATAACCATGGATATGGAACTAGCTATCTCTTAGCTAGGGATGGGATTATATTTTTTTTAATCATTGAAAAAAGAAAAAAAGGCTTTTCTGAGTATCATATTCAGTGAGGAGAATCATCCTCAAACACCTTTCTCATTTTTCTTCCAGTCCTCAGATAGGCTGAAGGGCTACTTGAGAACTATCTATTTCCTACCCCCCAACATGGACAGTGATAGGTAAGAAGACAGAAGGGCAGGGGAGTGGCTGATAAAGAAGGATCATTGTCTGGTTTCATCTGATAGCCAGCACATGAGCACCATCATGAACCAGGCAGGAGTATAATCCACCTCTCTTTGCTAACCCCCATCCCTGATTACACTGTAGGAAGAAACACCAAGTTATAGCCTCCATAATAATATCTTGGCTTCCACATCACATAGTACCAATTGTCAGATAGGGGAGACCAAGCAAGAATCAACAAAAGCTAAAGCCTTCATGATCCTCACTGCATGATCCTGGAGGACCTGGAGAAGTGAAAAATCTGAAAAGCTTTAAAAAGGGATTGAACAGTGAGGAGTAAATTGACAAACACACATGTTCTCTCCTGTGAGAAGTGATCGTTTATAAGAATGCCTCCATGATCTTGGCTACAGATTGCTGCACTTGAGAAAACCAACTCTAATTCAAGCCAGCAGCCTGTTGTCAGTCTTATCCCCTAATTGCCAGTTGCTCTCTAATTACATTGCTTACTGCTGTTAGCAGGATGGTAGCTCTAACAATGCTATTTTTTTTATATCTTGGTATATCTGAGTGCAAAAAAGGGTTTGTGTCAGGCACGCCACTTAGAATACTTTTGTATGGAAAGACATTTCCACTCAATCTTGGAAAATGATGCTCTAATACATTAGAGCATCACAATCAACACTGGATTATATGTCAGTGTGAAGGTACCTACTTATTCTAATGATACTAAGGGCACTTTTTGTTAGGTGTGGTAAAATCTTTTGTTATAAATGAAACAGGCCTTGCAAACTGCATTGTCATTTAATTTTAAACCACTGTGCGTATCCATGGAGAAAGATAGAACTGCATGAAGCCAGATTTGGCAAGAGGGGACTGCGGATTGCTAATCACATTTTCCAGCAGCTCAGGATAAAGTTAACTGTGCTTCTGTTCTGTTTTGATTCTCATGATGCAAAGCTTCTTCTTTCAATACAGCAGGCTACAGACTGTGATATTCAGAGAGTGACCAGCAACTTGGCCCACTGCAGTGAGAGTAATTGCTACAATTTGCTTCCGCAGATGTTGATGAATGTCAGACCGGTGTCCACCGCTGCGGAGAGGGACAGATTTGTCACAATCTACCTGGGACTTACCGCTGTGACTGCAAGATGGGATATCAGTATGATTCATTCAGCAGAACTTGCATTGGTATGTATAGCACAAGAAGGGATGATATTGCTGATTGATGAGACATGGACTCCAGTTAATATTTATTTACGTGTTGTTGTTTCCAACCCAATTACTATTTTCCCAGCACTAGGGCTCAAAGAAAGAGATAATAGAATTGCTTCATACACAAACACCAGTTTGGCTATTTAACAGTCATGCTATTAAGAATATGTTACAGAGGGCAACCTAGTCCTCTAGTTCTTATCTGTAAATTAAAACATCCTTGCTATATAGACTACGCATCCCCCATGCATATGAAGTGCACACAGACATACAATATCTTCATATTTCTAAGAAAAATGATACTATTGGATATTGATGCTATAAATTTCAGTTTCTGATAGATATGTGGCCTTTTTCATGCAAAAATGTGTGATCATTTATATGTAAAACCTTTCTCAGATGAATTACATATTCAATGAAAACTAGTATTTAGTCATTGGAGAGAGAGAGAAATCCATGAATATCTGAGGACATGGAGGGCAAATACACAAAAAAGAAAGGACTGTACACTTCTAATTATAGATTCATGATTTATTCATACTAATTAGAGTATGGAAATATAACGTCTAAGATAAATGCTTTTATACAAATAAATGTCCAAATGTATTTGCTATTTCCTTTTATCTCTCAAATGTGTTTCATGTTAATGGTGACGTTTCCTTTGTGGCAGATATAAATGAATGTTGGAATTATCCAGGCCGGCTCTGTCAACACTCATGTGAAAATACTCCTGGTTCCTACCACTGCTCCTGTTCTTCAGGCTTTCGTTTGGGTTATGATGGAAAGCACTGTGAAGGTATATCTACCTACTAACTCTTTCAAAGTAATGCATGTATACAAACTACTTGTAGCGCTGAAATATGAACAATGTGGGCTTTGTAAGCAATCTAACTAAGAAATTAGTGGCTTTACATGTGCTTAAAGGGGCAAATTGATATCATGTCGGGTGCTTTGAGGGACTTGGTGAATCTCTCCCTAGAGACAGGCGCCTTTCCGGACTCCCTGAAAGAGGCCAGAGTCAGCCCCCTCTTGAAAAAGACGAACCTTGACCCCGACGACCCAGCAAACTACCGCCCGGTTGCCAACCTACCCTTCCTGGGTAAGCTCCTAGAGCGAGCGGTAGAAAGCCAATTGCGGGACTTCCTAGATCGATCCGGGGGCTTAGACCCGTCCCAGTCGGGTTTCCGCGTGGGTCACGGAGTGGAATCCGTCCTCGTAGCGATCACTGACGACATCCGCCGTCAACTGGACCGGGAGGCTCGGCAGTCCTAGTCCTTTTGGACCTAACTGCGGCCTTTGATACCGTTGATCATGACTTGCTCCTCTACCGCCTGGCTGCCTCTGGGATCCAAGACAAGGCTTTGACCTGGCTGGAATCGTTCCTGCGAGGCCGCTCGCAGCGGGTTGAGTGGCAGGGTCAGGTCTCTAGGAAAAGTGAATTGGAGTGTGGAGTCCCCCAGGGTGCTATTCTATCTCCCACCCTCTTCAACATCTACGTCCAGCCCCTGGCCAGCATTGCTAGGAGCCATGGGTTCTCCTGCTACCAATATGCAGACGATACACAGCTGCTCCTGAAGCTTGACCCAGGGTCATCGTCGGTGCCGGACAGCTTCAGCCAAGGGTTGAGAGCGGTGACGAGCTGGCTCAGAGCACATAGACTCAAAATCAACCCGGCAAAGACGGAGATCCTCTGGCCTGGCCGACCCGACCCTCACCCACCGCTGCCACTCTTTGAGGGCGAGTCCCTATCCCCTGCTCCGGCGGTGAAAAGCCTGGGAGTGATCCTGGACGAAAAACTGACAATGGAGGCCCAGATCCAGGCTGCAGCCAAAGGCGCCTTTTTCCATCTCCGTAGGGCACGACGGCTGGCCCCTACCTACCACCTGAGGCGCTGAGAACCGTGGTACATGCCACCGTTGTCTCGCGCCTGGATTACTGCAATGCCCTGTACGCAGGCCTCCCCCTGTCCACAACCAAGAGGCTAAAACTCATCCACAACGCAGCGGCCAGACTCATCTCTGGGTCATCAGTGAGGGACCACATTTCCCCTATTTTAAAAGATCTCCACTGGCTGCCCCTAGAGTTCAGAGTGCTCTACAAACTTTTGGTGCTCACTTTTAAAGCACGGCATAACATTGGGCCAGCCTACCTGAGCGCCCGGCTGACGGTCCAACGCAGCGAGAGGCCAGCACGTGCCATAAACGGTGATCGGATGACCATCCCTGGGGTGCGAGAGGCTCGGCTGGTAGAGACCCGGCGGAGAGCTTTCTCCGTGGCGGCCCCCATGATCTGGAACTCACTGCCACCCGCCCTCAGAGCCACTTCGACCCGGACTAGGTTCCTGTCAGACCTGAAAACCTGGCTCTTCCGCCTAGCGTTTGGGGCCTGATCGGTACCTTGAATGACTGAGCCTCTCCTTGCCGTCTGTATCTATGTTTTTAAAATGGATGTACATTGATGTATTTTGGGGTTTTTAAATGATGTAAGTCGCCCGGAGCACCGGTGGTGGAGGGCGACTCACAAATATTAAAGTATTATTATTATTATTATTAATTAACAAAAATATCTATGTTTATCTTTAAATGGAGGAAGAAAAGAAGAGGAAAGCATGATCTTTGGCAGCACCTTAAGGACTTAAATAAATTCTGGAAACGGTTACATGTTCCCACCAGGTATACCTGTGACAGTGGTGGGACCAAGAGAGAGGCATAACCTAAAGATCATAAAGCTCAGAAAGGCTCATGTAGTTAAATGCAGTATTTCAGAAGCCACATAGAGCTTTATAGGTTGTGACCAGCTCTTTGAATTCAGTCTGAAAATAAAACTAGTCTTGTTGAAACATTTTGGACTTGCTTATGTTTTTTAACAGTTTCCAAAGGCAGCCCCCATCACCACCATACAGTGTTTTTCAGTAATCCAAAGGCATGCAGTCAAGGCATATTGCCAGATGTGATGTGTCCAGGAAATAGTGCAGATGGTATATTAATCTAATATGTGTGATAGCAGTGATTGAACCGATTAAACATGATTTCTATATCTACTCTTTTACACAGATGTCAATGAATGTGACAACAATCCATGCAGTCAGGAATGTGCTAACATTTATGGTTCCTATCAATGTTACTGCAGGCAAGGCTATCAGTTAGCAGAAGATGGTCATGCTTGTAAAGGTATGCCCTGGAAATTTCTAAAGCCAATATTTTTGGACAGTCCTGGCTTCCAAAATAACTTGAGCTATACTTTGTCATTGTCTTTGTTGCAGATATTGATGAATGTGCACAAAGTGCAGGTATTCTGTGCACTTTCCGCTGCCTGAATGTGCCTGGAAGTTATCAGTGTGCTTGTCCTGACCAAGGATATACAATGTCAGCAAATGGAAGGACCTGTCGAGGTAAGAAGGGGATTAAGGTGTTTCTATTTCCTTAAGGTTCTATTGTTGTAACCATCTAACATAGTGGAAGCTCTAGAAAGCAATATGGAAAGAAGGAAGAAATGAGGAATGAAAGGAAAGGAAAGATTTCTCGTGGGTGCAAGAATGCAGTCATCTGTTTTGCTTTTTCTCCAGGTCAATGCTCAATTTCTCTTTATAGTGCTATAATCAGGGCAAAGAGATTCAGAGATAATTGTATAGAAATTTGCCTTCTGTTGTATAAGTGGTCCAATGAAGGCTCAAATTAACCATTCACATATAGGTGGTTTAATGAAGATCCAGATTAACCATGAAGGTTAAGCATTAATTTACCCGAAATCCTAAGGTATGCATATTTAATGAGCCAGTGTAGTGTAATGGTTTAAGTATTATATATCTGGATGCCAGGGCTTCAATCCCCACTTGACCATGAAAAACAACTGGATGATCTTAGACAACTCATACTCTTTCAGTGTCACGAGGATGCAATGGCAAACCTGACTGACTGACTGACTGACTTTATTATTTCTGAGTCGCCCTCCACGTTAGTGCTCCGGGCGACTTACACACAACAAATTCCACAATTAAAATAGAGTATTTAAAACTAGATTAAAATATTCAGTGGTTAAATGCAGGGGCCAGGCTCGGTATTTGAGTTCCTGGTTCTGCATTAACCATGGGCTTTCCTAAATAGCCAGGTCTTCAGAGCGGTCGGGAACTGGGGCAGGTCGAGGGAGGCTCTCTGGTCCGGTGGCATCGAGTTCCAAAGAACGGGGGCCACAATGGAGAACGATCTCCATCTCGTGGTCTCCAGGTGGGCCTCTTTCAAGCCTGGTACGTGAAGAAGGTTCTTGTTTGCTGGCCGCGGGGTCCTTGAGTAAGCAGGCATCAGCAAGCGGTCTTTTAGGTATGTTGGGCCCCGGCCCCGTGGGGCTTTGAAAGCCAAGGTCAAGGTCTTGTGTAAGGCTCTATACTCAACGGGCAGCCAGTGCAGGCGCTGCAGAGATGGTGTAATGTGGCATCTCATCGATGTTCCTGTGAGAAGCCTGGCGGCCGTGTTCTGCACAATCTGGAGCCTGCGGGTTAGTGACCGGGGTAGACCTACATACAAACCTATTCTCAATAAATCATGTTTAGAAAACCCCTATGATAGAGTCCTCATAAGTCAGTCTCAACTTAAAGGGACAGAACAACACATTGAACAGAGATAACCTGTACTAGGATTGCTGACTCACTGAAGCCTAACAGGGTTTTGGATTTTCACGCATTTAGTTGAGGAAATGTTTCTTATCTGCAGGTTCAAGTAGGCTTTAATTGAAGATTTCCAATGTTTAATATTTGAAATATTCTCCCACACTTTAATGATTTGATTGATATTATTGTTAACTTTTTACTTTTTTTCAAAGGGTGCAAGATTAAATCATTCATAAATAACTTCTTGAAGCCTCTTTACGGCTGTGGCACTAGAGTAGAATAGATACTATTAATGAGATATCAAACTCATGATGTTACAGGTATATGACATACAGTCTCTATGAATGCTACACCCACTTGAAGACTGCAGAAATCTTAAATATGGAACAGATTTGTCTAGAAAGCTTTGATCTGTCTCCTATTCCTGATATAGGGAAAATGAACAAAAATCTGTATCCTAGATATTTATTCTGAGATTGAATAAAGACTGTTTTTCCCCCTTTTTCTTTTATTCATGCCCTTTTTATGACTTTGTCAATTCAAGCTGATCTGTTTGAACTGGCATGCTAAAGTTTTATGTTATGGATCATTGTTTTCGAAGCTGTGTGGTAAAGCTTCAGAGAGCCAAGATTGAGAAGTAAATCATTTTCGTGACCTAGAATACCATATGGAAACAATTTACCTTTTCCCCTAGTTTTCAAAATCATTGAAGAAGGGCTTAATTTACATTAATTCTCTTTGACTTCCTCTTTAAAAATATTCTTTGAGCTTTTCAACCAAGCCACACTCCATGCTTCTTGACCATCAAGGAAGACTATGGTAATTCTTTAGAAGTCAGTCTCCTGTATGACAGCTAGCAAATTTCACAGCAGTGCTTTGCCACATGGATAGTCTGGTAACATTTATTTTATTTGCAGACCTCTGAAGGCTGTCTAGACATTTCAGAATTTTCTGTGTGGCTACAAAAACTGAAGTGACCCCCCCTTTCCCCCTTTTTTCTGCTTGAACTAAATTCATTGCATCTGGATTTTATATCTTCAGAACCACAGTTTTGATATTTTGTCATCAACCATTATTTTTGCATCTAATTAACAAAAGAGGTATATTTCCTGATTCTAAATATATTTGTCAAAATCATCTCCTTTGCTGTGGAACTATAAGCAACTTCACATGTAAGAGTGTGGCTTTTTTGAAAATCAGGAACAGTACTTCACTGACCCTTCAAATCATATAAAGAGGTATATGCAAAGGGGAAAAATATTATTAGCAACATGTGTCTGAATATGATGCCAATGAAAGGCAGACTCAAAAAGTGGAGAAATAGCAGTATTATATTACATATTTTTATATATTATTGCATTGCATAATATTGTTTTAAAATCATTGTTCAAAGATGGTATTCTTGATGGCTTATAGTCCATTCTGGTGTGAGATGTTGGTATATAAGGATTTCTCTGGAAGGCTATGGGAAGTTTTCTGTATTTTTCTCAATAAATCAGTAGCTTGGACTGTGGGTGGCACATGAAAGCTGAGAACAGTGAGACTTGTAGCAGTGGTCATCATGAATACATCAGACTACATACTGTATAAGGGATGAGAGACTATAGTGCAACACTACATTTTAGAAAATCCTTTCAAAAACCCTCTGGCTACCTGTAGAATGCCAGATCACCTTCAAGGCCTTACATGGTCTGGGGCCAGTGTACCTGCGGGACCGCCTCATTCCGTATCATCCCACCAGATCTTTGCGCTCTGAAGAGCACAACCTCCTGGTCGTCCCTAGTTCCAAGACATTTGGCCCGACTGCAACCCGTCGCCGGGCATTTTCGATCGTGGCTCCAACACTTTGGAACTCGTTGCTTGCCGACGTTTGTGCCATTCAGAACATTCTCCCATTTAGGAAAGCCTGCAAGACTCTGCTGTTCCAGCAGGCTTTCAGAGCTGGATGAACTGCAGTCTTCTTTTGCGTGTCGCCATATCGTATTATCTTTTGTGCCACAGTGTTGTTAATGTGCAGCCTATTTTGCCTTTTTATCTGTTGTTTTAACTGTGGTTTTTAACTTTGCTGTATTTGGCTGTTTTACGAATATGTTGTGAGCCACCCCGAGCCATTGGGAAGGGCGGCAAACAAATACGAATAAATAAATAAATAAATAAATTGGACCTACACAAATTAATTTGAGAATTCTCATCAATATACAGATGTACTCCAAGAGCCCAATCCAAGCATTTTCTATCTATCCCTAAAAATACACAAACTAGGCAATCTATGAAAACTCATTGTTTCTAGCATTAAAAATCTGATGATGAAACTAGATACCTTTTGATGCTGGAATTTGCAGTTCTCCTAAGCCTCTAGGGTCACCTGGCAAACAAGCTAGTGTGGAAAACAAATCAGGAACTGAAGATTCCACCAGAGTGAAGGCAAATGACAGAGGCTTTATTCAATTTTTGCAAAAGGGACACTTGTACAGCACAGGCGTCTGAAGGGGGTAAAAATACATTCACAAGCAGACATCTTTATACACAACCATTCCCATTCACTGACTGCCCTGTTTCAAAATTTCCCTCCCTCTTCCCTGATTGACCAACTGGCAGAGCTGACCAGATTTTTTCTTGCCCTCTGATTGGCTGGGAGGTGGATCCAAGCTGGCATTCTTCACCCTGTTTGGCAGAGGTGCTGGTGACATAGCTGGGGATCTCCTCCCAGCTGGTCAGGGAAGCCTGGAGGCCTCCAATCAGCTGGTGGAGGTGGTCTAAGGGAGGGAGGGAGCTCCAAAGGTCATGCCAGCCCCTGGGTGTGTAATCCAGGAATGGAGTGAACATAGGAAAAGTCCAAAGCCAATCTAACAGGATTATGTAAATAATCCTACCAGATGAACAATGAGAGTTGTTGTCCCAGATGGAGTTACAAGTCCAGAGACAAAGAGAGAGTCCACAGATATAGATTTGCAGATGGGATTGCAATCATAGTTTTGTCCTATGACTCAAGATCTTCAGGAAGATATCTCGGGGCTGTGAACAAATGGCCTTCTATTGGGAGTCAGTCCAGTCCTTTGTCTAAGAATTATGACCTATCTATGGTTAGCAACTGGAGTGTGGATATGGTGTCTGGAAGACTGCTGAAGGGGAGAGATTACTGGAGTTTACAGTTTTGAGTTCATGAACATTTTCCTTCCTTTTATAGAATTGAATAATAAAATAATAATAAAGTAATGTAAAAAATAGAAGAGAAACAGTCTTTAGGTGATTTTAGTAAGCGGGGAGGAATAGAGATATGAGAGAAGGGGGAAGAATGGGAGCTCTGCCAAGGCTGAGCAGCAGCTGAGGTCATTTGCAGTATTTTATTATATTTTTAACTTATTTGATTATGCGTATGTTCACAGAAGAAGGAAAATCACTTGAAAAATAAAGAGAGGAGTAAGGGAATCTACATAGTAGCCAGAGAAGGAATTAAAGAGTTACAAAGTGGCTGGGGCTAGCAAATGGAGGTGCTTTGGCTACTGTGTAGCTGCCAGCTTGCTTCCTGGTGGGGAGGGAGAAAACGGTCAGCTGGCTAATTTCCTCTGCAGCTATGGAGGATCACTGGCATAGACTGGCCTGAGCCATGCTGTCATACTGTGGGTGCTGAGATGGGTGCATGGGGGTTGTGACGTGTGGGCTGCTGCTTGTCCTGGCGGTCGCAAGGGACAGTGGGGGATGGAAACCATTCTCAATTCATCACTGTCCTTGATAACACTTTGAGAACTACAAAGCTTAATAGAGATATCACCGATATATATTTTAAAGTTCGTTTCTCTTGATGTAGATGACATATTGTCCATCATTTTGGGAGAAGCCTACAAGTACATTGCTTTATAATTGTGATTTGTATTCTCTCCTATATATTTCACACCCAGATATCGATGAATGTGCAATGGGAACCCACAATTGTTCATCATCAGAGTCATGTTATAACATTCAAGGCAGCTTTCGATGTCTCTTATTTGAGTGCCCATCTAACTACAGAAAAGTGTCTGATATGTAAGTCAGCCTCCTATGCTTGAGTATTGAAAGTGTTCTCTTAAGTAATTATTCTCCCTGGTCATGGGCTGCTTGTTTCACTCTTACTGCTTCTGGACTTAATTGTAATGTTAATCACCAATAGAGAAAACCATTAACAAAATAAAGTTACCATGGATTCAGCGGATCTTCTCTAATAGAGACTCAGAAAAGGATGTAGGCATGTATTATCTGGGCTGTTTCCAAAGACCTTTAAACTATTCTCACCAATACTGGGATCTGTAGATTGTTGAGGGGTGCACATCCCTTATTGAGTTCCATCTCCACAATAACTTGGGTAAATGCTCATAAAGTAGTCGCTCTAGAGGGATTTGCCCAAGAGGTAACCTTAAGTCCTTGAGCTTCCAGGAACTGAGCACCTGCCAAGTGACCCACAGTGGTTTCTCTGTAGCAGAACAGGTGAAACCATTATAAAGTACAGTGTTCCCTCACTTATTGTGGGGGTTACATTCCAGGATGTCCCACAATAAGGGAAAAATCGTGATGTAGGGACTCTGTATTTATTTTAATATTTATACATAATTTTAGTAGGTATACATATTTTAAGTCTTTATAAACTTAAAATAAAGTCAAGGAAAGGAAGGAAGGAAGGAAGGAAAGGTCCTTCAAGGCTAGAAGGAGGACTGAGGAGGGAAAGCACCTTGGAGAGCGGCAGCGGCAAAAACAAGAAGTTAGAAAGAAGACAAGAGTGATGCAGCAGCAAAGCAGCATCATTCAGTGGTAAAGAGAAGCCAATACTATCATATGTTTCATCCAAATCAAGGGAAGTAACCGTACCATTTTCATTTAAACAAGGATTTCAATAATCTGAAAAATGGCCAGAAGAGGACAACCAAAATGGTTAAAGAACTTTATGAGGGATTTGGATATATGCAATAAATCTAAGGAAAAGAGGAAGAATATGAAAGGGCTGTCAAGTAGAAGATGAGTTAGATTTATTTTCTCCTCTTTCGGAGGGTAAAACTTAAATCATCTGGTTCAACTTACAAAAAAAAAGGATTCTGGCTGAATGATAGAAATAACTTCCCAATAATAAGAACTATTTGGCAGTGGAATCAAATAACTTAGTTAGGATTTTTGAAACTGATTAAATATTCAGCTCTCAGCAATCCATTTTATTCCATCAATGACAATGGTTTGGACTGTTCTTGTGATTCCTTCAAATGTTATGACTCTGTGACCTTTTACCAGTGACTATGCTAGCTAATGCTGTTGGGAGATGCAATCCATGAACATCTGAATGATGACAAAGTGTTATTCTCCATCTTTGACTTGTGGAAAGAAAAGAAAGAAACATGAATTCTGTTTTGGTTTCTGTATTATTCTGAGATTGAAGATCATTTGTTTTGCTTTCTTTGGATGTGCTGTACAGATTTTAAAGTAACCATGATTGTGCTTCACTGGCTGCAATCCTGAAGAACTGTCTGAAGCTTGCTTTTCTGAGGCACATGGTATCTATGAAACATCTCCCAACCCATCCCTAGCTTTGACTCAGTCCAACCCCCCCCCCCTCTACACACACACACACACTGTGTGATTTTTTCAAAATGTATATGTTTCCTTCTTTATGCATTTTTGACACTACATGTCATCTATGTGAGTATATGCAACTTTAATTGTGTACATATTTGAAATGTTTGATATTGTGTACCTCTAGCCACATGAAATAAGGCACAGGCCTCAAATATATATTTTTTGAAGAAAGATGTGTTCCAATCCACTGTCAGTCTTGAGAAATGTAAAATGTATATGTTTATTTATAATAGCAAACTGAAATAATTTCTTCCCAATTCCTGATCAACCCTTATATCTGATAGGTGGCTAGATGACTAAACAAATATTGTCATACTTTGGACATGTCATGAGTAGACATTGACTCACTGCAAAAGCCAATATTGCTTGATACAGTGGAAAGCAATAGAAAAAGAGAAAGGTGTTATTACAGATGGATAGACTCAATCAAGAAAGTCATGGCTCTGAGTTTTCAAGGCCTAATAGGGCTATTTATGATAGAGTGACTTGCAGGTCTCTCATTTATAGAGTTGCCATATGTCAAAGGCATCTAGAGAGGAGTTAACAACAACCAATGAATTATGACCCTTTCCCCATTCAGTAGCATATCTCAGCACGTCTTTGATCCTTCTCAGTGTGCTGCTGTTCTCTGTGTCAACAGAGATGGAGCTCTTGGGCTTTTCCTTATATTGGTATCATTTCTATGTCCTCATATGGAATTTCTTTTTGTCACAATTTTAATATAAGAAAAATAACAAAGGAGTCACGGGCAAACTAATCATTTCCTTTGCAGCAAAGGAAACTTTCCGAGAACATACAAAATATTACTTCCATAAAGAGAAAGAAAGAAAAAGAAAGAGAGGTAGGTAGGTAGTATTAGAGTAATATCATATAGTGAGACTTGAGATTGGATCCTTGTCACATAGACACCCTGGAAGCTTGTCCTGGATGTCTAGAGGGAGGAAAAATTCTTTTTTGGCCTGCAGATTCCATAGTCTTTCATACAGACTGCATTATGATAGGACTTGTAGTCTAACAAGCATAATTTCCCAGCTTTGCCCTTAGAGCTGTCCTAGACTGAAATAAAGATTGTGAACCACTGTCTTTATTATGTGACTTTGGAAGGTACCTTCCCATTCTACAATTGTACAGTTTGAAAGTAAAAAAAACAAAACATGCTGCCTTTAAGAGTTCCTTTTATCAAGATAGCTCTATTTCATATAACCTGATTAGAGTCACTGCTCTGATGAATCACAGATTCATTTTCCAGGCAAAAACACACAGCATGACTTTGTCTGTATTCCTCTATGTGCTCATTGTTGTGCTTCCAAAAGAGGCTCTTTCAAGGTTCATGATCTTTTGATATTTGGCTGCTATGCTGACAATTGCATCAGTGTAAAGGGTGTTGTAAAAGAAGAACAAGCAGCTGTTAATTGCAAAGTCAACATTTGCAGCTCTGCTGTGTCTTTGCCTAGTACATGAAAGAGGTTGTGTGTGTGTGCATTTTCGCTGAGACTTTGCAAATCATTCAGATGGGTGTCTTTTGAATCTCAGTTCCTGCTGTGCTAAATATTTCCTCCTCTTCTTCTCTCAGGAGATGTGAACGGATCAACTGCTTCAGCTTTCTGGATTGCCAAAGCACTCCGTTGCGAATCACTTACTATCAGCTTAACTTCCAAACGAACATTGTCGTCCCAGCTCATATTTTCCGAATCGGTCCCTCGCCTGCTTATGCTGGAGACAACATAATCCTTACAATCAACAAAGGAAATGAAGATAACTACTTCAGCACTAGAAAGCTGAATTCCTACACAGGCATCGTCTACCTTCAGCGACAAGTGAAGGAACCCAAAGACTTTTTGTTAGATGTTGAAATGAAGCTTTGGCGCCAAGGAACATACACAACTTTTCTGGCCAAAATTTATATCTTTATCACTTCTCATTCGTACTGAAGTATAGGGACTGCCATTGGAGATAACTGGTGCTGTGGCTTTGTAACCTTTTTACCAAAGCTTGTGATGGTGATAGAAACTTTATATCTTGCCTCTTTTATTATTTTTCTAGCTTTTTATCTTTGTTTTTGTAAAAATAACTTAAAATATATTAATCCTTTTTTGTTCAGTTTGGATTTTTAAATGAGAAAAAAGAAAACTTTCAACATTAAAGCAAATGTATATATAGTATTTAGCCTGTCCTTTAAAACTTTCTTATAGAACTGTACCAGGGATGAGTTCAACAGTAGTTACAAAGGATGGTGGTATGAGCCACTTAAACTTAAGTGTTTTAGCCTGAAATTCTGTATGCAGGTATACTTCTGTTCCTGAGCATTCCTTCTTTAACAAAAGGCTTAGTACCTGAGGTAGAAGTAATATTAAAATAGGGTTAGGGTCCTACATCACAGAAAAAAGAGCAGATGAACATGTTTCAATAGACTTTTATTCAAAACTAACCGCGTGAGCATATGGAAATAAACAACCATGTCAGGGAAGCCTTGCATAAATTAACTATTGGTAATGAGGTAAGCTTATGTGTCTTTTCCCTTTTTGCTCAGTAAGGAATTCTGAAAGCAGTGGCTGTTTAATGTGATGTCAAAGGCTTTCATGGCCAGAATCACTGGGTTGCTGTGAGTTTTCTGAGCTGTATAGCCATGTTCCAGAATCATTCTCTCCTGATGTTTCACCCACATCTATGGCAGGCATCCTCAGAGGCGAGGTCTGTTTACCTTACCTGTTGTAGGCAGACAGAACTACATAGGATTGGTTAGAGCAGAATCCCATTCTTTTCCAGTTCAATTTTTTTATTCCACTGTTTACTGCAGCAAGACATGGGACACATGACTTCTGCTTCAGGGCCTCCTACCACACCCATGTCCTGACATGCCAACAAAGCAAGAAGCTGTCAGATGTCACATTCTGGCTTTGAACAAAGGTTTGTTTGTTTTTAAAATAAATAACACAGTTCCTCGTCCACCTCAATCATTTAGAAGGCAAGTGGCCCCTCTCAGTTCTGTCACAGATAAAAATGGAGACATGTCTGACTGAGCAGACTTTTTTAAATCTTACAGATGTTTCCAGGGGCATCACAGGTTGGTGGGGGGAGTTTGGAGGCATTGGCAGTCAACGGAATACCTTTGAGATCTACTTTCAGTCCCAGGCTATATATTATCCACCACTGCCTTAAACATATATACCAGGGTTTATAAGATATTCCATATATATGTATGTATGTGTGAAATCTTATGTGACTACCAGGAAGAAGTAAATCCAATTGAATTTTAGCAACATAGATGTGCCTGTACAGAACTCAATACATGTATGTGTGTCTATATAACAGAATAGAGGTGTACAGGATCATGCTGTCAGATTAGTATTTTCTCTTTTATATTCACAATTTATGTCTATTAATATGCCATTCAACTGTTCTGATTTGGCAGCAAAATCTTAACAATCCTAGTAAGCCGAGGTCAAAACCAACAGAACAGTCTCTCCTAGTTCATGTCTTCCTTATTAATGACTGTTTTCATTTTGCCCATAATCTGATGTTGCTTAGTCACATGTCCAGGGTTTCATCTGGGAAATTGGAAATTAAGATACAAACATAGACCACTCTCTGAGTTTGTTGGACATTTCTCTCATTTAGTAATGGTGAAGGATGGTCATCTCTAAGGGGGAAAAGTTTTGTTCTGTGCTTTTTTTCTGAAATTTACAATGCAGTTTGAGGGCCTTGCCTGCATTTGTCATTAAAGGCATTTCTGAAGGAACACATTCAAGGAATGTTTAGGTGCAGACAGGATGTATTATAGTTTTTCTAGAAAATGGCCAAAGATGAAGTATGCCAAAGCAAAGATGCTGAAAGTATTAGGCTGCCTTAAGACACTGCATGGCTATTCAATTAGAATGTTCAGATTAAAGGATTTATTCTAAAAGATTTATTTTGTGCCTGAATTGTATGCTAGACGTGAGAAGTTAATTGGCAGCTTATAGAGTCCATATATTGTGTTAAGAACACAATGCAAGATCTAAATTGTTTTGTATTGCCTTTATTTTATAGAAAACTGGAATGACGTCCAAATATTTGAGCCAAATGAGCTAATATAATCAAAAGATCTGTAGAAATTCAGCAACAAACAGCAACATTTTAAAATAAATATTTGTTTTGTTAGATGAAACAGTCTGCAGTGCTAAAATTTTGTTGAACATCCTTTGACATGGTTGCACATTGGGAAGATAGGGCGGGATACAAATAAAGTTTTATTATTATTATTACATAATCTATAAAATATTGTTGATTATCAAGCAACATATCAGCCATGATCCTGAACTGGGAGATGGGACATAAAAGTTTGCCCAGACAGAACTACACATTGTTCTCGCCTCTCTCCTACTTCAAAGCCTCCTAGATACTTTTTGCCCTTTCCCTTTTGTGGCCACAATAAAGAATGAGAGATAGCTAAGCAGTAGCTGACTTTGCTCCTGTCACCAGATGCCCAATTATGGTGTTATCATTTGGAACCTCCATAGGGCTCATAGGTTGTCTCTTCAATGTCACCTTCTAAGGTCAAAGCCAGATGTTCTTAGATGTCCCGTACTCACCGCTAGCCACTACACAGCCATGTTAGAAAAGTCAACAAGTGATAAGCAGTTTAAGGCAATAGAGGTTGTTGCATAAGGAAAATGCTCAATTCCTCCTTCCATAATGACCAAGGACCTCATCATATGGATGAGGTCCTATGGGGTGATTCGCCACCCTCCGTGGTGAATCAGCTGGGCAGCAGGGCAATCCTGGTACCCCACCTTGTCTGCAGCTGATGCTTCCCTATCATATGTGGGGAAACGTCACCATGCAGTTTCTCCCCGGACTGGCCCCATGGTTGTCAATGGAACACAGAAAGCCTCCCATGTTCCAAGGAAAGCATCCAGCCATGCAGCCAGGATGCTTCCTTCATGAACCTCTGCCAGAAGTCACCATACATCTTGTGATGGGCAATGTGGGAAGGAAACGTCCTGGAAGCATGGTAGGATGCTAAATTCACCTCATGTGATGACATGGCAAAAAAGATATATACCAATGATACAATTAGGATATATCACTAATGGGACACAAGCCATAATTTTTATAATTGAGTTTATACTTTCACTATGTTACCATATATCTTATTTTGTATATAAAACAAGAGAGATGCCGAGCCATATAGGGCCCTTTTATAAGAGTATTGTGAAATACTGCAGTGCTATGAAATGTAAAATTCTACTTTGTACTGTAGTTTAAACCTGTAAATGCTTTTTCTATTAAAAATGTGAGAGGGGATAAACTATCATTGGTTATTTTGTTCAGTATTCATTTTTGTCAATATTCCAATACAAATCAACATGTAATGTTTGGAGCAGAACCTATAAGCATTTCATGTATTTCATGGTTTGTCATTTGTTTGTTGTGTTTGCCACACATTTCCCAGCAATAATTTGAATCATTATTTCATTCCCATGTGTAGGAATGAAGAAATGCAGAAATCTTCCCACTAGGTAAAATTTTTTGGCATATGGAACTTTTTTGTGAAAATATAATCCATTTTATTTGTGCAAACTTTTTTTTGGTTGGAAGTGTTCTCTTCTGCTGATTTTTTGATTTTGGTCCAGAAATGTAAAATGTGCCATTCATAAACAGTTCCATAAAACTTACATCCAAATACATAAAATCCTAAAATTGGAAGCAGAATTACCAGATGTCAACCAGGAGTCAGTTTTTATCTGTTTGCGAACTTGATGCAGCAGCAATATCTCCTACCAAAGATCTCTAGAAATCTTTTGGCTCATCTTTTGTAATGGCTATCAGGAGCTACCATCTACCATGGAATTTTCTAAATGAGAGCAACTGAAAGAGTAGAATTAGAAAAGGGACTACTGGAGAAAACTGCGTTGTTGGAGAGCACCAGCACATTGGTGCAACTCTACCTTTATTGACATTTTTTAAAGTCTTTATATAACTAATTATCCCATCTTGCTCAAAGGTATGGCTATCCATAGGGGTGTGCAATTTTTTTGTTCGTCATCATAAGTCTTATCATATTTACGAGGCAATATCCAGTACATGGGTATGGCCTGTGCCAAAACCTTGAGAATCAAAACTTACCCAATATCTTTTGGCTTACATTTTGCAAATATCAGAAGTCTCCCGAGGTCAGTTTCATTTTCAGCACAAGGAAGCAAAGCCAAGCCAAAAAGGCTTCCTTTCCTCTTTACATTAATGGCCTCTTGCCATTAGAAGAGGGAAGCAGCAGGGAGAAAGCAGAGTTTGCTGGAAAAGAAAGCACAGAAAAGTGTCTGACAAGGGGTGAGGGTGGGCCAGCAAAGCTGCCTACAAAGGGGTGAGGTGACGAGTGGCTCCGGGAGCCAAGGAGGAAGAGATGAAGGTGGCAATGAAGGCAGTGGAGGAGTGACCTCCTTAGCTGCTGGGACCTGTGGCAAATGACCAGTGAAGGCATTGTGGCCGCCTTCACATCTTCCTCATTGGCTTGCTAGGACCGATGCCTCACCAACTGCAGGCCCTGAAGCAGAGGAGGAGGCTTGTTACCCACCCACCCCCAACAGAGCCAGCCTTGGCTCCATTGATGCAGGCTTCTTTCTCCCCTTCCATTTTGTATCAGTCAGTCACGTTTATTGAGTAACCGTCAGGTCATTTCAAATAAAAGCTCCAACAACAGAGTAGTATAGCTTCCATTTTGTACTTTCTTTTCTCTTTCCCTCTCTCTGCCTTTACTTTCAAGGTTTCTTTCTCCCCTTCCTTTCTTGTACCTTATTTCTATTCTCTTTCCACTGCTCATTACATTTGTCAGGAAATCCTTTTGGTCTTGAAAACTGAGAAGAACATTAGATCCGATGGTGCACTAGATTTGCTTAAATACGATAATTCAGTATTCTCCTTTTAAAGAATGAAGAGGCAAGTTGTGATTACTCATTATATAAGAGGAATGAATTAGCAACATTTTACTAGCATTGCTTTTAATTAAAAAGTGTTCCTTTTAAGTTACCAAAATGACACCCAAAAGCAATTTTAGGAATAAGAAGCAAATGTTATTTATTACAGTTTTAAAAAATAAAATAAGGATGCGACTAGCCATTGGATGAGAATTTTCAGCAAGCAGATGGAGCACAATGTTCCATGTCCTTCTGCAGCCACTGTTTACTAGCAATAAAGGGAAGAAGCAGGGGTCAATTCAGTTGAAGAAGTAGCTGGTCTTGGTTTGGAGAGGAAAAGAAACAGGAGTGCACACTCCTTTCCTTTATGAGCTTGGATTCCCAACAAACCAGAAAAAGCTCCAGAGCACCCCCTACCCTTATGCCTCACCCAGAAAGACATATTATTTAACAGGATAGTGGTACCTGTTGCATCAAAAAGTGAAGTGCTACCATTAAGGTCTTTGTTAGCAATTATCCAGCCTCTGTGGTATAGATAAGCTTTTTTTAGACCTCATAGATTTGAAAATATGTATTCAAGGTTTTAAGTATTTAGATTTCACTCAATGACTCCCTGAGATTAAGAATTGTATGTAGGCCTGCAAACCCCACATGCTTCCACCCTCCCATTGCAATTCCTTTTGAATTGTATAAAAAAAACGTTAGACGTGTGGAGGTAATCTGCCAAGTTCCCTTCGCCCTGGCTCTTTTAGGTCAGAGGGCCATATTTTCCAAAACAGATAGTGCTTCTAGTTTACACATGCATAAAACTGTCTAGCCTGTTTAACCCAAGAGGGGGGTATTTTGAGTAAAAATGATTTTTGAACAAAATATTTGGAGTGGCAGTATATGCTTGACAGCTAGAAAAATGGGTTTGGATGCTGCATGAAGTACTTGGACTTCACCTTTCCCACTTCTAGTTTAACTGGAAATATGTCTATTAGATAAATTGCCAGATTCTGCCACAGGTGCTAGGTCTGCAGTGCAGTTTCAGCTGTGGATGACTCATGCTGGAGGAGAGCAGGAAAATATGAACAATTGGCACAGTCCCTTAAGTAACAGAATGTGAAACAGATTCCAGAAGTGATATGGATCAGTTCTCCCAACGACTTAACAAAGTACAATTAAACGCATATATTTGCAACTCCAGTACACATGGATATGGAAGACAACACCATAGTAAGACTGAAAAGCACATGAAGCAGCTACAGAGTTTGCCTTGCCCCTGCCGGGCGCATCAAAAAGTCATTTGATTAGCATTTGATTGAGTGTAAATGCCATTCAAGCTCCAGTGGTCTGTACTGTCAGAGGAATAATGGACAAGCAATTTGTAATGGAGAGACCTTCTGCTGACTACAAGCAACCATAGTCAATCATTTCGTTAAGTCACTGGCAGTTTGCAATGACGACTCTTCATTTTTGAGCAGAGGTAATTGATAAAGAAAGTCTAAAGTGGGGTGTGAGAAGAAGTCCTAAACAGACTAGTTTAGAAAGAAAAAAAAGAGTGGAGAGAGTTATAATACTGTTTTGAAAGACTTTTTTGAACAGATTTCTCTCCAGCACATCTCCTGTGCATTCAACTCTGCATAGATAAAGCACAATAATGAATTTTAATGAAAATGTCAAGAATAAAGAGGACTTCCTGCTACAGGATGGTTTACATACAAGAACTTACTAGAAAGAGTTGGTAGTCAATGGACATTGAAAACCCCAGAAAAGCTCAAGTTATCCGGCCTAGCCTTATCATGGTTTCAGTATGCCCAAGTGAAAGACTATTACAGATCAGATCTGAAAACTAATTATCCCCAACAGGAAACTCTGTGGGACTTGGTACTAAAGAAAGAAAAGAAGCACATAAGAATAATTTATAATAAATTACTAGAGTGGGACATGGAGACAGAGGTGGTGAAAGGCAACATGACCAGGTGGTCACAGGACCTCGAACATTCTGTCCTTCTAAGTGAATGGGAGGCAGTGTGGAAAAAAAACAAAGAATACGCCGGAGCAACCCCAATAGCGGAAAATTGGATCAAAACATTTTATAGATGGCATTTGACCCCTCAAAAGCTAGCCAAATACTATAAAAATGTTAATAGTAAATGCTGGAAATGTAAGAAGCAGCAGGGGACAACATTACATTGCTGGTGGTCCTGTAACAAAATTAAAAAATTCTGGAAAACCATCCACTCCCATGCACAAAAGAGGTTGGGGATGGAACTAGAGCTTACACCGGGAACCTTCTTACTTAATCTGACAAATGGTAAACTGGATAGGAAGAGAGATAAGATATTTCATTTTATGATGGCGGCAGCAAGGGTCGTGGTGGCCAGGAGATGGAAACAAGAAGAGCTCCCGACCCCAGCGGAATGGGCCACCAAACTGGCAGAATACATTGATATGGACGAATTAAAAGGATCAGTGAACAATATAAATTCCAAAAATAGGATGGATTGGCAGCCCATCAAGAGCTATCTGAAGATAGAAAAACTCTAGTAATTTGAGGACATGGTAGATTAGCGGTGAAGGAACACTAATATAAAGATTAAGAAGAACAAGCATGGATTGACTCCTGGAATGCCCGGACTGGAAGCAAATATATTTCTTTTCTTTTCTTTTCTGCTAGCACTTCTCCCCCCCCTTCCTCCCCTTCCTATCCCAACTTCCCCTATCCCGCTCTATTCCTAATCCTAATCCTCACGTCCCTACTCTGGCACAACTTTCGCCCTCCCTTTCTTGCTTTTTTCTGTTTTTGATGTATGAAAACCAACTAATAAAAACTATTTATTTTTTAAAAAAGAAACAATAAATCATATTTCCCAATATTCAAAAATGCATTTGCACTGGTGGGAACGGGTACTGGATTTTTTTAAAAAGGTATGACTAATTTAACAATGGTGGGCTTTGGGAATTATATGAAAGCACCATCATCTCTATATATAATAAAGCGGAATGTTTGTATGTATGCTTGTGGGTTTGTATGTATGTATGTGCCAGTGTTTTGATTGGCTACCAGCCTCTGAAGTCCCACCCTCTACATTCAACCATCATGATTGGTTGCCACTTAAGCAGAATTTGCTACACCGCCTCTGATTGGCCACCATTGCCTCATTGCTAAACTGCCTCTGATTGGCCACCATTCCCTCAAACACCATGATTGGTTGCCACAGAGTGAGCATTTGCTACACCGGCTCTGATTGGCTGCCATTCCTCCATCCCTAATTTCTAAGGTCTCGCAGAGAGGACTTTGCAAAGAGGCTTCCTTTAGCAGATTTGACCAACTACGCCTAGGCCACACCTTATTTCACAGTAAGACCTACTTTACTTATTTCTCCTGACTACACCCCTTACAAAAACATAAAAAGGCCACACTTTGCAAACAGCCTCCCCCACAACTCACTCTACATCCTGGTGCACTTTGAGGGAGGGGGGACCACAGATGATGGGACTTCAAGTACCTTCACTCACTTCCTAAAAACAATGCGACCCTCATCCATTCACCAATAGAGACCACACTTGCCATACAGAGCCCCCAAGACCCAATCTACATCCTACTGTAATTTGGAGGAGGGTGGACCACAGATGATGGGACTTGCAGTACCTTCAGTAATTTCATTATACCACTGCAACTCCCAATAATGATAGATCAAGGCCAAACTGGGCAGACAGAGGCCCCATGACCCACTCTACATCCTGGTGCTGCTTGGAGGAGGGTGGACCACATATGATGGGACTTGCAATACCTTTGGTAATGTCATGATACCACTGCAACTCCCAATAATGATGGATCAAGGCCAAACTTGGCAGACAGAGCCTCCATGACCCACTCTACATCCTGGTGTTGTTTGGAGGAGGTTAGGCCATGGATGATGGGACTCGCTGTGCCTTCACTTACTTCCTGACATCACTGTGAGCCTCATAAATAACTGCTAAAGACCAACTACTATGTTTCTCAAAAAACCTGGGCACCACCAGGTCCCCAAGCTAGTATAACATATAGGTGACCAAAATACCATAGTTCAGTTACAAGGGCACATAATCCTCACTCGCGCCCAGTCAACGGGTCCAGCCAATGTAATTCATCATAACACAGACACACATTGTTCTTATAGATGTTCTGAAACAAAAACAGCAGTATGATAAAGCATCTCTGGAGAAAAAGCATATCTTTCATTTGGAGGGTTTTGCAGGGGCCGTATTACTTCCCGCTCTATCCTTGGATAGAGAGTCTGCTCTGACAAGAAAAAAAACTCTGCTTCTCTGGTTGCCCATACACAGAAGAGTCCTATAGGCAGTGAAAGCAAAATGGAGGCATTTTATGGGCATGTTGGGCAGATCAAAGAAGATTTGTGATTTATCAGATCCAAAACCTCATTATTCCATAGATATTTATTTATCCTTCCCAACAAAAATATCTCCACATATGATTTGGCATCTTTTTTCTTGCAGTGAAACTAACAAGAAGGAAAACAAAAACTGAGTATGAAAAAAGGTAAAAGTGAAAATCTCCCCTCTCCCACCACTCCTTCCAAACAGGTTCAGGGGTAAGAGCATTTTATGTACGCTAGACATTGAAAGAACTATACAGAGTTAAAACCCAGATTGATGTCAGAACCACAAAGCCTCCATTGCCTAGCTAACATGTACCCTGCATGGCTTTTGTGCTACACTTTTGTACTACACTTTTCAAACCCAGAAGCTTTGGAAATATATTTAGTTAATAAAAGCAATAGTGTGCCATCTTGGTTTAAATTACTTTATAAACAGTTACTGCCAACATTCTTATTAGCATTCTTTCAGTTTTCAAATCCTTTAATGGTCTGGATAATTGGAATGAATTTTAAGGATCAGTTTGCCAACCAGGTCTCTCAAGTCCTTTTACAAGCCATAGTTTAATGATAACCAATGTGAAAAGGCAGGATAATCTATCCATTAATGATCTGGACTTGTAAGCACAGCAGTTATTAAATTATGTATGGCAAAACTGAAGCAGTGGAAGTTAAGTTAAAGCAGACCACAGACAAACATTAAACACAGAACACAATGTAAAATTCATGAGGCTTTAAATAAATTTAGGAAAAATTGTTATTACTGCAAGCACAATAGAAGAATGATTTTCAAATCTTTAATCTTCAGAAACACCCTGCTCTGACTTCATCAGACAGGCAAAATGTCTTATATTATTATTTTGTCTGTCATACGACGCTCCCTCTTCACTTGTGGCACAAAGTCTTCCGGCTCCCATCCAACATAGGTCTACTTCCAGTGGGGCTCCATGGTGTAAGTGAAGAGGAAGCATTGTAAGTCAACACAGTGGCAACATAGAAGGCTTCCCATGTTGCATAGACAACAATGGAGAGAAGCCAGGCAGTGGACGCTTCCCTCTGTGGGATAGGATGTGGGGCAACAGGTTCCCCATGCTGGTCCTCACTGGATTCACCATGATGCATGGCAAACACCCAGATTGGACTTGGGATAACATCACTCCACAGGAGATCTGGAGGAAACCCGCGTTTCCCCCAGATCTCATGCAGAGGGATGTTATCCAAGCACCAGAGGCTGGCAGAGGAGGAGGGCAAGCGCTCCATCCAGGAGGCCTGGCAGCACCACGGGGACTGACTCCAGTAGTCAGAGGATCAGGAGGTACGGAACACCACTGGAAAGAAAGAAAGTAGGGGGCAATGGGGATTGGGGCTACTTTGGTCAGATATGTGTGTGTTATATTGTGTGTGTGTGTGTGTGATATCAGGTAAAGGTTTTCCCCTCGGCGTCTATGGACAACGCTGGGCTCTTTGGCTTAGAAATGGAGATGAGCCCCAGAGTCAGATGTGTGTCCGCCATTAACAAAGCCATTCCGAAATTTCGGAATTTTTACGAATTAATTTTGAAGTTTTTTCCATAAATTTTCAGAAGGCAATCACATTTGAAGTGCCAACGCCCCCTACATCCAAAACGAGTTTTGAACCATTTTTTTAATCAACCAGCCCTAATTTCTACTAGTGAAATAGTTGAATCCTCTGAAGCCCCCCTCCACCTATTTCTGTGGAGGTCTGGAAAACTCTCTAGTTTCTGCCAGTGCAATGGCTTGTAAGAAGAGCCAAACTCTGTTTTAACTGTCATTGTGGTGTTTTATTTAGGGCACATCCAGACTTACAGAAAAGTCCCAGATTTTGTTCTTGTTCTTTTTAGTTTTATGTTGGATTCAAATAAACCAACCTGGGGAGCTGGTATAAAAAGTCTGTGTTTGTTCTGGGATCCCAATTAAAATATTCTGGGATAAAACAAACGTTCATCTTAGTTTTTCTTAGAGAACAGAAACGGCAAACCTCTTTGGAATAAATTTTGCTAAGACTTACATGGCTAAGGCCACACAGTAGGTTTGTGACTGAGTGGAGATTGAAACTGTAGTATCCCAGAGTCCTAGCCCAATATTAAAACTATCACTGTGGGTTTGGATCAACAATCACAACAACCCCGCCAGGTAGGATCATAATTTATAACATCTAATCGCTGCCACCTTAATGCTGTACATGGATAGAATGTTCACGGCATGATCAGCACAGACAAACAGCAGTAGAGTCAACTCAGCAACTTGAGTCAACTTTGGGCTAGAGAAAGGAGGGGTGGAAATGTTGTATACAAATAAATAAACTTTGCAATTAGCAGCAAAATGATGGTGCAGCTCCTGAACCTTATCTCTTAATAAAACACTGGAACTTTCAGTTTCCTCCAAAAAGACATTAAAGACTTTATTTTGGCTTGCTGCATGTTTACAGGCTTCATCGGCATACTCACAAACATGGTAAAAGCTCATCCTCCTTAGAGGTCAACATGGAGACAGGTCCTCCTTCTACTTCAGAGGAGGACAGAGAACAGGAGGTTGAAGAGGCAGCACTTGGGGATTTGGGGCCAAGTGTTTAGGAGGAAGGAGAAGGTGAGGAAGGCATACCACAAGTCCCTACATTTCAAGAATGGCAAAGGGCAAAAGAAGAAGGCCATCTAGAAGAATGGCAAAAATGCCGAGCAATCAGATCTCACCCTAGGAACATCTGTGCTGGGAGCTCAGGGTTATAAATTAGCAGTGAAGCCAGAAGTCAGCACTGGCAGCAACTTACCTACTTGGTGCATTTGTGTTCCGATCTCCGTGCTACAGCTACAGCATTGGCTTTGCAGCAGAATTCTTGACAAGGACTCTTGTTCCTGTATACCATAAGCCTTTTGCCAAATACTCTTGCTTCTGTCTGCTGTGAAGACTTGTTGACAAAGACTTATGTTTCATGAGTACTGTAAGACCTTGCATTGCTTTTGGACTTTACCTTCTGTTTCCTTTATGCTGTTTGCATTATTATTATTATTATTATTTTGCTGAAGTTACTTCTGAAGTTACTTTTTAGTTACTTCTACTCATGTTGGAAGGCTGTTTCTGGAAAATAACAGGACAGTGAGAGGAAAGGAGAAAGAGGAGAAGAGAAGGGACGTGCACATGTTGTCCACATTATATATGCTTATACTGGTTTCCTGTCATGCCCAGGGACAAAAAGAAATGAAGCAAAACTTATCATTCCTATCACATGGCCATGACTTGGTTTCTTTAGCCAGTCCCATTCATTTCACATCACCACTTACTTTGGTGGATTTCAGTGACCACATGTTCAGAAAGAAGAATTTTTCCTACACAATAAAAAACATGGAATTGCATTTAATGCATTTCTAACATAACGTTATCTGACTGACAAAAAACCACTATACTATATAGAGTCTCATCTCAGCTCTGAAAATCCAAGCCAGCTTGGCTAGTGTCAATTCAAGCTTGAGCTATGGAAGTTGTGGTAAAAATAACATTTTACAGATCTAGATTTAGTCTGAGGTAAAAAATGACACTTGCCCTCATCCTGGTCTAAACTGCATATGTGGCAGACTAAAGAGTATGGATGAGCAAAAAGAAGAACTGGGCAGTTTCTGATTAGGTGATTCTGATTCCACAGATTTCACATCTACAGATTCAGCCATCTATTGATCTATTGCTCTGCCCACTTGCTCTAGGCCAGTGGTTCTCAACCTGTGAGTCCCCAGTTGTTTTGTCCTACAATTCCCAGAAATCCAAGCCAGTTTATGAGCTGTTAGGATTTCTGGGAGTTGAAGGCCAAAACATCCTGGAACCCACAGGTTGAGAACCAGTGCTCTAGACCAGTGTTTCCCAACCAGTGTGCCAGGGCACACTCGTGTGCCATGAGCAATCATCAGGTGTGCCATGGGAAATTGGAACCTCCAGGGAGGGGGGGGCTGGGAGAGTCTAGTGTGTTGAAGTATAAAAACCCTAAGAAACCTACCTCAATAAAGGCACAAAATTACAAACACCCCCCTCCCCATCCATTGTCTACTTGCATTGGGAAGGCCCGCCTCCCTTTCCCCAAGTAGAGACCTCCTCTTGCCTCCTGGGGGTTCTGTGTGGGAAGTTTGGCCCAGTTCTATCATTGGGGGGTTCAGAATGCTCTTTGATTGCAGGGGAACTATAAATCCCAGCAACTACAACTCCCAAATGTCAAAGTCTATTTCCCCTGAACTCCATCTGCGTTCATATTTGGGCATATTGAATATTCATGCCAAGTTTGGTCCTGATCCAACATTGTTTGAGTCCACAGTGCTCTCTGGATATAGGTGAACTACAACTCCAAAACTCAAGTTCAATGCCCACCAAACTCTTATAGTATTTTCTCTTGGTTATGGGAGTTCTGTGTGGGAAGTTTATGTCTTTCTGCCATTCCTGCCAGGATATCTATGTTGAGTTCATCGAAACAGGCCCAGGTTTCACACTGAGTGTATAAATACTTTTAAAAACATATTAACTATATGTATTACTGTGTTAGAGTGTCATTTTGTGTCATTTTGGTTGGTGGTGTGCCCCAGGATTTTGCAAATGTAAAAAGTGTGCTGTGGCTCAAAAAAGGTTGGGAAACACTGCTCTAGACACTGAAAATCAAAGGAGTTAAATGGTGACATGGTCCTTGTTGCTTCTCCATTGGCTTCGTAGTGGCCGCTGTTGTTCATAGCTCAGTAATGTGTAATCTGGCTCATGCTTATATTTTATATATAGGACTTGTTCATTCACAGATTTGGGTATTTATGTGGGGAACTGAAAGTGTTAGGTGCCTGAACCAAGAGCAATCTAGCTTATTCTGGTCATGCACAGAACATTGGATTGGATCCAAATATCACTTTCTGTGAATAAAGTGTCTCATTTTGCCCATGCTTACCAAGTATACGAATCCCACCTGTTTCTTAGATGGGTACATTTCTTGCCGACATAATTTTAGATTTCACATGCTGCATGTAACAGATAAAAACCAGAATTTTGGTTGAATAACAGAGTATAGTCAAAAGACAAGCACATGTATCTAGAAACAAGTCATATTGGATTTGCATCAAATAGCTAGCTCTGTCTTTACAGTACCATTTAAATTTAAATGAAAAAATGTTCTTACAGAGACAGACTCTAATCTCTTCCCTCCTACACAGATACACATACCCACCTCCCCACCACATACATGTACACTAACATACACTGATGCACACTGCTGTTGCCACCAGATCCTTCATCTGAGTCTGGACTGAGCGCTAGATGCTGCTACTACATTCCACCACTACCAAACTGCCTGGCTATGAGAGCTGGGAGGGCAACTGGGGCACCCTTGCTGATGGAGGCAGCAGGGGAAGGGACCACAGACCAAAAAGAGGCTCAGAATCATGTAGGGACCATAAGGGTAATGGCAGCAGTATTTGCATCATGTCCTGAGGTATGTCACTTCAGTTTGCCTCATAACAATCCCCACAAGAAGAATTGATGAAATACAGAGGCTATGCCCCATACAGTTGTCTCAGGTCAAAACCTAACCTTACAATGAAGAGGATGAAGAGGAGGGGGAGAAATCCTCCATCATAGTAGGGCACATTGCCACGGGCTGAGAACTCAGCAAGTTGCATCCTTCCACTTTACCTTTGCTGATGCCATTTCCTGCCTAGCCTAGTCAAGCTACTCCTGAGGCACCTCACCATCACCTTAGGAGGAGCTGCCCAAGTTGGTGTTACTACGGCTCTTACTGCAGCAAATAATTCCAATTCTATAGATGTCAAGGTTTTGTACAAAGTCTTGGACTCTGGCCCTGATGATGGGGAAGCAAAATGCTGAAGATATTTTAAATAGCAAAGCAAGCAGGAGAACAGAAAGAAACATTATTGCCCTGCCCAGACTGGGGCAGGTGAGCAGTATGAGGCTTGCAAAGCCTGTTACAAGCTGAGACATGTACAGTAATATAGTAGCGAATGGTGAAAATTTTCATTAAAATGCAAATGTAACAAATTCTTCACCTATCCATAGAGAAAACATGATGAATGGGAGCATCTCAGAAAAAGCATGTCAATCAATCTAACTACCTAACAAGGGGGTTTGAATCCCCCAGCCCAAAAAACCATCACAACAATCCGATAATCTAGTACATTTTATTATGGTTCAGTGATGCTTTAGTTTGTCTAGTCCATCATCTTTAGATACAGTTTCAGAGGCTGTCATGCCATGTCTCATAATATTCAGTTATTTACTGCAGCTACTTTAGGCCAAAAAGAGCCCTCAGGTTCCTTCTCATCCTGCTGCAATATTTCAGTCTCTTTTTTTGTATTTTAAAATTACAAAAACAAATACAGTCTATTCCACAATTATGTCCCAATAATATTCCCCTCTTAGATAAACTGGGAAAGTTGACTCCAATTTGTTTTTGTTTTTTGTAGCAAGATTTATTCAAAGGGCTTTTGTCATTGCCTTCCTCTAACACTGTGAGAGTTCGTCTTGTTCAAGGTTACCCAGTGGGTTTCCATGGCAGAGTGTTTCCAACGCCTAGGATATCACTAACACAAAATTAAATCATTAAATCTAGTTTTCTGTATACTAGTATGTGTCAGCTAAGAGTTTTTCATACATTTTATTTTCTCTATGGATTTTGACTAGTTATTTAAATAGTTATTTAAATTATTGGTGTATTGCCTCTCACAGCCAAACTTCCAGAAGATTGTGCAAAGCTTCATTCATAAGCATACTTAACTAACTAGTCAAGGCTGTGATAACTTGCTTTCTGGAAATACATGTGGGGTTAGGCTGCACAAATGCTCCCAGATGTAAAAAATGTAGAAAATAAAAAACATGAACTTATTTCATTTCTTATTTGACTTCCTCTGCTACATTAAAAAAAGAATTATGTATGAAAATTATGTGCCTAGGAGAAACATCGTTTCCAAAAGATATCAATGTAACATGAAAACTGGGAGTAAAACTCACAGATTACTAACTGGGGCTAGTCATAGGGAACACACCACTCTCCTATTGAAGCAGTTCCACTGGCTGCCAATAAGTTACCGGACTCAATTCAAAATGCGAGTTATTACCTATAAACCTCTACATGGTTTGGGTCCTGCTTATCTTCGTAATTGCATCTCCCCCTATGAACTGGTGCAGGCTCTGAGTTCTGCCGGGGAGGCTCTCCTCTCAGTCCTACTTCTGTCTCAAATGTGGTTGGTGGGGATGAGGGAGAGGGCTTTCTTGGTGGTAGCCCCCTGGCTCTGGAAGGCCCTCCCCTGGGAACTGAGACAAGCTCCCACACTGCAGCACTTTCGGAAAGAGATAAAAACTTGGCTCTTTCAACAGGCCTTTGATAATGTTTAAGATAGCAGCCAACCTACTATCATTTGATTGCATCAATTTTTTAACCCATACTTTTCCATATTTTGACTCTATGGCTCTTGATAGTTTTATATGTCTGGTTTTCAATGTGTTATTGGTTGTAATGTTGATATATTGTATTTTATATGTTGTGTGACACCATTGTGTGTTATTTGTATATACCTACATTTTCTCCAAAACTGGAACTGGAGGCAATGAAATTATTTATTTATTTATTTATTTCAAATATTTGTGCCCTGCCCTACTCTACCCCCCGAAGAAGGACTCAGGGTGGCTTACAGGTGACATAAATTCGATGCCCCACATATATAACAAATAAAAACAACAGTTACGTAATAAATAAACAATAATCAAATTTAAAACCATTTTTAAAAGTCCAAAGGTCCGAGTTCTACCATCTACAACTTAATCCAAATCCACAGTCCGTTTTCCTTAGCATTGTCAGCATTTTTATTGCCAGCCTGCTACCCGAATGTCTAACCAAATGCTTGGTCTCATAGCCACATCTTCAACTTTTTCCTAAAAGAAAGGAGAGAAGAAGTTGACCTAGTTTCACTGGGGAGTGAGTTCCACAGGTGAGGGGCCACCACCGAGAAGGCCCTGTCCCTCATCCCCACCAAGCACATTTGTGACAAAGGTGGAATTGAGAGCAGGGCCTCCCCGGAAGTTCACAAATTATGAGGTGAGATGTAAGGGGAGATACGTTCGGACAATTAAGCTGGACCAGAACCATATAGGGCTTTATAGGTCAAAATCAGCACTTTGAATTGTGGTCGGAACTGGACAGGCAGCCTGTGAAGCTGACATAACAGGGGGGGGGTATGCTCCCTGTATGTCGCTCCAGTAAGTAATCTGCCTGCCGCCCGTTGGACTAGTTGAAGTTTCCGAACAGTCTTCAAAGGCAGCCCACGTAGAGCATGTTGCAGTAATCTATTTGGGATGTAGCAAGAGCATGGACCACCATGGCCAGATCAGGTTACGGGCACAGACCAAGGTACGGGCACAGCTGGTACACAAGTTTTAATTGTGCAAAAGCCAACCCTGGCCACCGCTGAGACGTGGGGTTCCAGGCTCAGTGATGAGTCCAGGATCACTCCCAAGCTGCGAACTTATGTCTTCAGGGGGAGTGTAACCCCATCCAACACAGGCTGTAACCCTATGCCCTATTCGGTCTTTCAACTGACCAGTAGGAATTCTGTTTTGTCTGGATTCAGTTTCAATTTGTTAGCTCTCATCCAGTCCGACACAGCAGCCAAAAACCGGTTCAAGGTCTGTACAGCCTCCTTGGTGACAGGTGGAAAGGAGTGACAGATTTGGTCATCATCTGCGTAGAGATGACACTGCATGTCGAAACTCCAGATGATCTCATGTTCCTCAGTTCTGATGACAAATGATGTTGATTCACAGACAAGGCTATTTTCCCCACAAACATTTGATACAGGTTAATCACCCCTTATCTGGAATTCCAATATCCAATATTTTGTGCATGGGTGGCTGAGCTACTGATGGCTTTCTGATGGTTCAATGTACACAAACTTCATTTCATGTAATAAATAATTAAAAATAATAATTTCTGTATAAAATTACCTTTTATGTGTATTTAAGGTGTATATGAAACAAGAGTTAATTTCATGTTTAGACTTGGTTCCCATTTCAAAACTGACTCATGTCTATGTGATTATTCCAAAAAGCCAACAACTATGGGATATCAAGGATTTCAGATAAGGATAGCACTTTATTAATCCAAGACCATAGGCCATTGGAATGCAAAACAAATGCAGAAATATGGTAAAGGATACACATCCTGTATTTCTTATAGCATTTATGGTGGGAAAATACTAAAAAGTAAGACCTAGCTCTGCCTTCAAATTATCAATTCAACTTCAAATTTAGTTCCATTGATGAGAAAAGAATAAGATGTAGTTGAATGTTAAAACCCATCACCTTAATCAGTGGTTGTGACCGGATGAGAGACTCCCTCCTGGGCACACGGAAGATTGGGTGACCTGTAAGGCATCGAACAGACTGTGTGCTGGAACCACGATATGCAGAGCCAAATTTAAGAAATGGGGCCACAAAGTGACATGCTAGTGTGAAGGAGAACAAACCACAGACCACTTACTACAATGCAACCTGATCCCTGCCACATGCACAATGGAGGACCTTCTCACAGTGGCCAGCTTCTAGTCAAATGACATTTAGCATAATGTCAACATTTTTAACTTTGTGTTTCAAATACATGTTAACTGTAACCTCAACTTGCTTCTGACACGATAAATAAATTTGAAGTGATCTCTTAGATGAAAATATATATTAGGGGTGGATATCTCCAGTTTAAATTAGGTAAAGTGTCTTATAGGGGCTTCCCTCCGATCCTTGCCCCATGGAAGGAGCCAATGTGCGTTACCTAAAACGCCAAGGACAGGAGGAGGAGGAAGAGGGGATGCGAATCCCCTCCTCCTCCTCCTGTCCTTGGCAATAAACCGGGACCCTTGTTCCAGTTTATTGCCAAGGGAGGATGAAGAGGGGACGCAGTCCCCTCCTCCTCCTCTCCTTGGCAATAAACCGGGACAAGGGTCCCGGTTTGTTGCCAAGGAGAGGAGGAGGGGGGATTCACGTCCCCTCTTCCTCCTGTCCTTGGCAATAAACTGGGACCCTTGTTTATTGCCTTGTTTATTCCGATCCTTGCCCCATGGAAGGAGCCAATGTGCGTTACCTAAAACGCCAAGGACAGGAGGAGGAGGAGGAGGGGACAAGAATCCCCTCCTCCTCCTGTCCTTGGCAATAAACCGGGACCCTTGTTCTGGTTTATTGCCAAGGAGAGGATGAAGAGGGGACGCAAATCCCCTCCTCCTCCTCTCCTTGGCAATAAACCGGGAAGGGTCCCGGTTTGTTCCAGAGAGAGGAGGGGGATTCAATCCCCTCTTCCTCCTGTCCTGGCAATAAACCGGGACCCTTGTTTATTGCCTTGTTTATTCCGATCCTTGCCCCATGGAAGGAGCCAACACGTTACCTAACCGCCAAGGACAGGGGGGAGGAGGAGGAGGGGACAAGAATCCCCTCCTCCTCCTGCTGGCAATAAACCGGGACCCTTGCTGGTTTATTGCCATGGAAGGAGGAAAGGGACGTGAATCCCCCTCCTCCTCTCCTTGGCAACAAACCGGGACACAGGGCGCGGTTTCCATGGGGAGGAGGAGGGGGGGATTTGCATCCCCTTCCTCCTCCTCCTGCCCCATGGAAGGAGCCATTGGCGCTTCCATGGGGCAAGGAACGGAGGGGCTTCCCTCCATTCCTTGCCCCCATGGGGCCAGGAGATGACGCATTGGCACCTTCCCTCCCCTCCTGGCCCCATGGAAGGAGCCAATGCACGTTACCTATAATTACCTATAATTACGTTTCCATTAAGAAATTTATTTTAAAAATTTCAGAATAATTTCTATACTGACCCAGCAAGGGAAATTCCCCACCACGCGAGTTTAGAATTTTTTATGGATCAACCACCCTATATATATATATAGAGAGAGAGAGAGACACACACACACACACAAATTTATGAACTTCTGTGTGCATTTTCAATTTTTTTCTGTATTTTAAAAAAGGAGTCCTTGGTGGCAGAGTGGATTAAATCGCTGAGTTGCTAAACTTTTTGACTGAAAGTTCACAGGTTTGAATATGGGGAGCAGTGTGAGCTTCTGTTGTCAGTCCCAGCTTCTGGCAACCTAGCAGTTCAAAAACATGCAAATGTGAGTAGATCAATAGATACCACTCTGGTGAGAAGGTAACCTGGCTCCATGCAGTCATGCCAGCCACATGACCTTGTAGGTGTCTACAGACAATGCTGGCTCTTCGGCTTAGGAATGGAGATGAGCATCATGCCCCAGAGTTGGACACGACTGAACTTAATGTCAGGGAAAACCTTTACCTTTCTGTATAAATTATTAGGATGACTTCTACATCAATACTATTGTATTGTCAAAGGCTTTCATGGCCGGAATCACTGGGTTGTTGTAGGTTTTTCGGGCTGCATGGCCATGTTCTAGAAGCATTATCTCCTGACGTTTTGTCTGCATCTGTGGCAGGCATCCTCAGAGGTTGTAAGGTCTGCTGAAAACTAGATAGATGCAGGCGAAATGTCAGGAGAGAATGCTTCTAGAACATGGCCATACAGCCTGAAAAACCTACAACAACCCATCAATACCATTGTTTGGTCTGATATAGCAATCTAAAAGACTTCAGCCAAAAATTACAACACAGAATGACTTCATGTTTTTAAAACAATGTACTTGATAGATACAAGAAATTCTACTCAAACCCATGTCTATGCATCTTAAATAAAATCACAATTGGCCTGGCATCATATTTATAGTTTTGTAAACCTGATTTCTCTGTAACCAATCCAGAGTATGAATTCTTTCTGGTTCTACAAGCCCAATTCTCATTTGCCTGAACCAAACAAAAATGAAAGTGATATTTTGAAAGACAAATGGGGATTTATGTTTCTATCACAGTCTAATATCACATTCTGGTTTGCCAGAAAATTAAGGCAAATGAGTCTAAGTCAAGTCATTATTTGGAATGGCAAAAGAGTCTAAAGGTCCATGAAGTGTTTTTAAAAGAATGCATTATTCTCCACAGTTTTTTTGAATCCTGATTTGTAACTAGGATTGGCTCCAGGGCACATAATACTCTAGGGAAGAAACAGTGAGGGCTTGTTGTTTTTTAATGTCTCTCTCTCGGCATTACTTCGCGAACGAAGATTCAGGAAGGACTCATCCCACGCTTTTTACAGGCGCGTTGATGACTAAAAAGGCCAATCTGAGATAGGCAAGTTCGGTTGCAGAAAGCGCAGCAGAAAGTCTCCTTGGGTGATGTTTTTTCCAAGTTGCGGTTCTTTCTGCGTTGTCGTTTCTCTTCGAGACCCATTCGGCGTGTCTTCTCGAAAGAGGCCGCAGCATTGTGGATAGTGCTTCTCCATGCCTCCCGATGTGAGGCCAGGGTGGACCATTGTTGGTGATCAATCTGGCCAAGCCTGAGATGTTGTTTCAGGAGTCCTTATATCTCTTTTGGGGGCGCCTCTCTTGCGCTGACCCGTGGCGAGTTCACCGTAGAGTACTATCTTTGGGAGGCGGTGGTCCTCCATCCTAGAGACGTGTCCTGCCCAGCGCAGCTGTGTTTCTCAATAGCATGGCCTCAATGCTGGTGATCCCTGCTTGCTCAAGGACAGCAACATTCGTCACATAGTCGGTCCAGTGTATATTTAGGATTGTGCGAAGACAGCGCTGATGAAAGCGCCGAGGAGTCGTAGGTGTTGGCGATAGGTGACCCATGTTACAGACCCATAGAGGAGAATGGACAGTATGATAGCTCTGTACACACTGATTTTGGTGCTTTGTCTCAGGTGCTTGTTGCTCCAGACTCTTTTGTGAAGCCTTCGAATGCACTATATGCCTTTGATAATCTGTGATCTATCTCTTTGTCAATCTTGGCGTCTGAAGAGATGATGCTTCCCAGGTAGGTGAACTGCTGAACGGACTTAAGCACAGATGTGCCTATGCTGACGTGAGGATGGTGGTGTTCTTCCTGTGGTGCGGGCTGGTAGAGGACTTCTGTTTTCTTCAGGCTGACTTCCAGCCCAAACAGCTCTGCAGCTGTTGCAAAGCAGGATGTGAGGCGCTGCAGGGCTGCTTCTGAATGGGCGACAAGGGCAGCATCGTCAGCAAAAAGTAGCTCACGGACTAGATAGTTTAGAGTCTTAGTGCGAGCCCTCAGACGGCTTAAGTTGAACAAGCTACCATCAGTACGATAGCGTATATATATGCCGTCTTCTTCTTGTAGGTCTGCCATAGCCCTTTGGAGCATCATGCTGAAGAAGATTGTAAATAGGGTTGGTGCAAGAACACAACCTTGTTTCACTCCATTAGTTATGAGAAAGGGCTCCGAGAGAGCATCGCCATATCTGACTTGACCGTGCTGGCCCTCATGTAACAGGACAATCATTTTGAGGAACTGGGGGGACATCCTATACGTTCCAGGATCTGCCACAGACCTTTCCTGCTCACAGTGTCGAAGGCTTTGGTGAGGTCGACAAATGTTACATAGAGTCCTTTGTTCTGCTCTCTACATTTCTCTTGCAGTTGTCTAAGGGCAAAAACCATATCTGTGGTGCTCCTATTTGCTCTGAAGCCGCATTGGCTTTCAGGGAGAAGTTCTTCTGCAATAGCTGGAACTAATCTGTTCAGGAGTATCCTTGCAAGGATTTTTCCAGCAATGGAGAGCAGTGTTATACCTCGATAGTTTGAGCAATCGGATTTTGTTCCCTTTTTCTTATACAGGGTGATGATAACTGCATCTCGGAGATCTGATGGCAGTTCACCTTTTCCCCAGCAACTCACAAGGAGCTCGTGGAATTTAGCATGCAGTACATGACCTCCCTGTTTCCAAGCTTCAGGTGGGATTCCATCGATCCCGGCTGCCTTGCCATTTTTCAACTGCTGTATGGCCTCAATGGTCTCTTCCAGAGTGGGAGCTGTGTCCAGTTCATTTTTCATTGGTTGTTGTATCATGTGTTGGATAGCTGAACCTTGGACTACTCGGCTGGCATTAAAGAGACCCTGAAAATGTTCAGCCCATCGGTTCAGGATGGAGGTTTTATCAGTAATTAGTGTTTGACCATCTGTACTGTATAAGGGGCTTTGGACCTGATAAGTAGGTCCAAACACTGCTTTGAGAGCTTCATAAAAACCTCTGTGATCACCGAGATCTGCACAGCGTTGTGTCTTTTCTGATAAATCAATCCACCACTTGTTCTGGATGTCTCTGAGTTTTTGTTGGAGTTTACTACATGCGAGACGAAAGGCTGCTTTTCTTACACGGCAAGATGGCTGGGCGAGGAATGCCTGGTGAGTGGTTCTCTTCTTTGCCAACAGCTCCTGGATCTCTTGGTTGTTTTCATCAAACCAGTCTTGGTTTTTCTTAAGGGAGAATCCTAGGGATTCTTCAGCAGACTGCAGGATACTGTTTTTGATGTGTTGCCAGAGCGCTGTAGGAGAAGAATCTGTAGGGTGGACTTCAAGTTTTGCTTGCAGATTTACCTGAAGTTGTCTCTCACAACAGCCTGTTGAAGACTGTTGACTTGGAGTCTCCTCTTTAAGATGCCACCCCTCTTAGGTTTGAGCTTAAGGTGTAGATTTAGTTTACATCTTACAATGCGATGGTCTGTTTGACATTCTGCACTGGGCATCACTCGAGTATGACGGACATCACGAATGTTTCTCTGGCGCACTAAAACATAGTCAATGAGGTGCCACTGCTTGGATCGGGGATGCATCCAGGTGGTCTTCAAGCTATCTTTCTGCTGAAAGATGGTGTTTGTAATAGTCAGCTGCTGTTCTGCACAAAACTCTAGCAGAAGGCGCCCATTATCATTACAGTTTCCAACACCGTGCTTGCCTAATACACCTTTCCAGGCTTCAAAGTTTTTTCCTACTCTGGCATTGAAATCACCAAGGATAATGATTTTATCTTCTGCAGGGACCTTTTGTATGAGGTGGCGTAGGTCTGAGTAGAATTTGTCTTTCTCCACAGGGTCAGCTTGCATAGTTGGGGCATATATACTGAAGAGAACAGCATGTGGGAGGCGTAAGGAGATAATGCGATCAGAGTGACCTGTCGGCAACGTCTCGAGTTTAGAGGCGATGGAATTTTTAATCATAAAGCCTACTCCTGAAAGATGTTTCTCAGTTTTGGGTTTGCCAGACCAGTAGAGTGTGTAGCCGGCACCGTGTTCTTTAAGGCTGCCTTCCTCATGGAGACGAACTTCACTAAGAGCAGCGATGTCAATGTTAAGCCGTGATAGTTCATGGGCTATTAGAGCAGAACGACGCTCAGGACGTCCACTATCTGCAGAATCTTGCATGGTTCTGATGTTCCAGCATGCAAGTGTCAGTCTATTTGCACCTTTGCAGGCAGGTGTTGGCCTTTGTTTCTTTGTCTTTGTTCGACCGCATCGGAAGATGCCCGTTGGCGCGCTAGCCAACCAGGTAGACGGGGATGAGCTTCGTTAGGCCACCTTTTTCTAGGCCCCTCTCCATACGGAGCAAGCAGTGCTCTCCTTAAAAAGGCTGCTTGGTCGTTCAGGATGCTGCCGAACAAGACTGTCATCTCCGGGTCAGTCTCGAGCGACCAAAGTCCTGAACCGCCTGCATGCAGGGTTGGGTCTGCGGTTTCCAGTGCATCTTTACACCTACCGTTTCGTCCCTCGCCTATCGCTACAGGGCTTTTTCAGAAGTTGGATGTGTCCTTCGAGCCTGTGCAATGGATTTTTCTGGTGGAGCGCAGCGTGCACAGAACTGGCCTCACCCTTTAAACCAAAGGTTCATCTGCCAGGGCCTAGCAAGCTTGGACGGTGGCAGCGAGGTCCTCAGGTCGTAGGTTTGGTTCGAGTTTCCTTCTCTTAGATGGTTGACCTTACAGGGTTAGACGAGCACCATCTGCCCGGGTTTGAAATCAGAGTTTTCCTTCTCTTAGGATGGTTGCCAAAAGGCTAGAGAGCCCATCCTGCCCATTGACACTCTTTGTCAATGGGCAGGATGGGCTCTCATGTAATGAGAGCTGAAATGTAATAAAATGCACCAGAAGTAAAGTTCCTCTTCCAGCAAATCTTAAATGTTTATGGCTTTAACTGATCAGAAAATATAGCTATAATAAACAGAAAATTTGTGTATTTGAGAAAGGGTTTGGACCCAACTACATACAACTAGTAGAATACAAATGCTAAGCTTCATTATTATGCAGCTTTACCTCAAAGCCTATTTGAATATAAAGGTTTTTCACAATTAACTAAGAGGCAAACCCTGTTTAGGAAGAGTAAAGAAGCCGCTTGAGACAGGAGATGCCTGGGAGTGGAGCATGATATAATGACTGTCAGCTACCATGCAGACAGATGTCCTGTTGTCAGTTCCTATCCATGGAAAGGGGTCAATGTTAAATGACACATTTATTTCAAGCATTGCACAATTTCAAACACTGCACAACCAATGCACATGCGTACACACACACATTTTGCATCGTGAATTTTGACAAGTTCTTTTGTATCATAAAAAAATGAGAAGAAAAGTCAGTTATTGAATTCTTTTATCTTCATGACAAGTGTCTTTCCTGCCTTGGCTGAGAATAGCTTGTGCTGAGTGGCAAAGATCCAGGTAATCACTTGTTGAGTTGCCATTTCCCAGAGAAAGTTATGCCTGATATGAGCAGTTCAAAAGGACAGAAGGATCTCACAGTGCCATAAGCTGAAGTGCCTGCCCTCATATGAATGCACACCCATAAGCTGCCAGAAAGTTTCCTCTCTCACTTCCCTTCATTCCATAGATACACACTTCTTTCAGTAAGAACCTGGCATCTTTCTTAGCTCTCACTTCCCATTTTGACAGAGAGGGAAAGGATTATTTATATTCAGACTAAAGGATGTATGGGCTTTGGCATACTCATGAAAATGAAAAGGCTTTCATTTCTTTGAAAGGCATGTTTCTAATCAGAATAGTTACGAATTAAGAAGCATGCCATCTCCCCCTATTGTCTCTCTTCTGTGATACATCCATTAAGGAAAATAATCCAGGTCAAGAAAGATTGTGTTTATTGTTGATGCTTGTTCACCTGCAAACTTCAGGTGTCACCATTTCCACAAATAGGCCTTACCAATCTACTGAACATTAGCAGTTCAAATTTTATGCAGGATAAACCAAGTTTCACAAAATAAAAGAATTGTAAGAGATATAAACATTGGATATGATTACTATAATTATAGCCAGAAAAGTAATACATATTGAAAAATAAAGTTATAGGGAAAAATTAAAACTGTGTCCATGTATGATTTCATTTCTTTGGGGGGGAGAGAGAGTATGTGCATTTGATTACTGTACCATAGTCACTATGAAAAATATCTGTTCAGTCATTCATTTCAATGTGTGCAAGACTAAATGATTGGTGGAAACACCTGCAAGTGTCACTCATCCACCCAGCATCTGAGCAAGGTTCTACAGAGGATTTTCAACTATAAGCAGTTGACTGCTTTTCAGGAACTCCTGCAATTAGAAATCTTGATGTGGTCCTATGTTCAATGTACAAATGTTCCCCTCCACAGCTGTCCCAAATTGGCAGGGGCAGTTCCAATTAATCGTCTGTTATTCCATTTTTCAGCTGCTTTTAAAATATCTCAGTTCACTACATGGAAGGCTAGGATTCTGTCCTCTACTGTCCCCTGAACCCAGTTAATTCATTTTTAACTCGGTTTGTGGCAACTGAAAAGCATATCTACACTAATCCTGAAGTCAGCACTAATCCGGCATGCTGGATGCCATTAGACAGGGACTCCTCCCGCCATTGCAGAGGCAGGAGGGAGTTCCCACTGTCCAATATGGTTCAGTGCCACTAACAGCCACCCTAAATGCCCCCCCTTATCCTCCATGTTGCAGTGGTTTCTGGCCATGACATCGCATTTACCTTTTTCCTGTTGTTTGCCTTGATAGACACCAAGGGAGGGGACATAGGGGAGAGGAAGAATTCCCCCTCCTATCTTCCCTCGCCCTTCCTTTCCCAGCATTCCCACCACTCTAGCTGACAACAGGGAATATAATGAGGGGAAGGTAGGGTGCTTTGTTGTATCCACCAAGACACAAGGGGAAAGTGGGGTGCTATTCTATGTTCAGGGGTTACAAGCCCAAGGAATGTGGGATGGCAGTTCAGGCTGTTGCAGATGGTTTCAATTGGGAAGTGGCTAACTGTCCTCACTGGCCTAAAGCCATGGGATACTCTGAATTCTTGGCCAGAATATCTCCGGTATGGGATCAACCCCATGCAATGTGTAGCCACCATGGGGATGATCTAAATCTACACCAATCTAAGTGGTCAGTGCAGATGGGATCTAGGCTGAGGACAGAGGGGGAATATGAGAGGCAGAAAGCAACACTGCACTTTTAACTCAGTTTGTAGCAACTGAAATATGCTGATGACCAATATGGGAAAAGAAATTGTACATTTTTAAAACAACTTAATATTTGGACAAAAAGAGAATTAACCAGGACTGTCCTTGCCAAACTGGAACAATAGGAGAAAACTGGAGTGAAATTGGGAGACCTCTCTGCACATGTAATCTGCTGGCACTACATATGGCAAAAGACCAGAGGATAGTGGCAAAAATACCAACAGAAGGCAGCAGTAGCCAGAGGAGGGGATTGGGTTAAGGGTTCAACACAAAAATATGTCAGATTATTTTAAAAACCTGGTTTACTCATGAATGTTAACTGGTTAACCAATTCATGAGTAAACCAGGTCCTTTTTTAATGTGATGCATTTGGGGGGGCTGAACCTTTAACCCTACCCCCTCTGGTTATGGCAGAATACAATAGAGCTGGGTAGGACAGCAAAGGGAGTGAAGAGCATTCGTCTCTTTATTCGCTACCTATTCTCAGAGTTCATTCAAATGACTGCTATTTTCAGTTAACAAAGCAAAGTTTTATAGAAGGCTTAAGATAGAGTCTTAAACAGAAATGTGATTACTTTTGTGGAATCATATTCCAGAATAAACTAACAATAAAGTTTCACAACATCACTGCAGCTAGACCACAAGCAGGGGAAACTAGATCCTCAAGTCCTTCCACACCTTCTTTTTCATTATGTAGGTCTTGTGCAAATGTAGTCTTGTATCTATAAAAACATTATTTCATTCCAGCATGCCCATCCACAGTTTTCTTGGAATGTGATGGTAATGGACAAGGAAGGGAAGATACAATATAGCACTACATAAAGACACCGTACCACTATCTCTTTTGGGGCAATTTGAGTATCAAATTAAATTGTGAAATTCAGCAGTTCCTGGACTGGACAGAACAGATCGAGGGTTGCCAGTTTCTGTCCTGTTTCATACAGTAAGTGTTTCAGTAAGTGTTGCATTTCACACAAGCAACCTCTGCTTAAATTCCCTCTACCACAGAACAATCAAAGGAGCACTGGTGTTCACCTGAAAATCTTAGACAGGGCCCCAGAACCATGAGCCAATGGACACAGCCTAGCACCAACTGCCTGGCCATGCCACAGGCCAGAGATGAGCTATCAACTGCAAGAGCATCAGCTGGAAAGGAAAGTTCCTGGAAGGTCGAGTGTCCAAAATCTTCCATCAGTGTGATCCCATCCCATTTGCCCATCCCATTTGGTGAGCCATACGGTTAGCAGAGGAAGCTAGGGTATACCCTTTAAACTGAAAAAGGACTTGGTAGCTGTAGCATCACTTGATAACAGTCTGAATGAGGTGGAGGTGAGAGGAGGGTGCTGTGCAGGTGAGGAGGAGAGAGGAACTGAAGAAGAGCAGTTCCCTGAGCACTAAGCAGCACCATCTAGGCAGGCCAGTAGCAGTTCTGCCAAGTGTAGTTGGCTGCAGAAGAACTTCCTCCAGGAGTCAGTTCACCTTCATATCATGTAGCCATAGTGCTAGAGCTGTCTGGCTTACAGACCCCCACCCCCTCACACCCCACCTGCTTCCTCCCCTTGTCCCCTTTCTCTCTTCAGCAGCTTCAATGGAGGTGGCCCATACAAGACGCTCCCCTTACATTTCCTGCTTCAAAATAGGAGGTAGGCTTCAAAAGATGATGTAAGTGGATTTACATACAACTTAAGATAGTGCTATTGTGAAATGGTGCCAAAGGTCCCTGGGGGATGCTAGAGGTAATTAGAAACTCATAGCAAAGAATCTGGTATCCTGGTATATAGATGCCCTACCACTATGGATCATTCTATGCAGCACTTAGGCACTGGGATATTTCTTGCTTCATAAGAACTGTATGAAAAACATTACATCTACTTATTCATCCCATACCATCAGTATGCTGTGGTTGGTCCATGTTTCTAAGCCCTTACAGACATGGTGACACTTAATTTGAGAATATAAAAATATTTTGTATTGGCTTTCTTCTAAATTGGGCAATTAAAGCCCACGAATTATGCTTATGACCAGCTTGCAAGGGAGGAGCAAATCTACCAAACTAGTTTGGAGATAAGAATCAACCCATTTGGTATTTTCCTGAGGATGTGGCTATGTGAAGTCTTTATAATGCATTCCAAAATTTACTATCACACATCTGTTGGTATGCATTCCCTAGCACAGAAATATAAAGGTGGAGAGAGGACGCAAGCTTAATGTCTATTATGAGGACAAAGCTAAAAAGGGCCCAGATAGAAAGCTGGCTATCCTATGGCCAAAAACAGGCGATCCACTGTTCAAGAAGGTTAATCATTGATCTCGAGCTTAGAAACAGGGGCTGGCTGAACTAAGCAGCTTTCATAATATGGCATGTCTAAGGAGTCTCCATTCTGATCAGTGTCAGACTGTCAGCATTTTATTGAGGAAACTGTCTTCTCGGGATTATAGGATGACAGCTGAATTTTTAATCACTGGGCAGAGGCATAAGTGGGGGGATATTTCTCCAGTTTCTAGGTTTTAGTATCATCTCCTGATCCATGCAAAGGCTGGGATTTATCGGTCTTTCATCTTTTTTCTTGTGGTGAAGATATGAGTTGAAAGCCGAAAAAGGGATTTGCTCAACCACCTTCATTAGTTTGACTGCTGGAGATTTTTTTTCATTCATTTTAAGTGATTCACTGGTATCTAGAACACATTTTCATGTTTAGGACGGGTATTTTTCAAACATATGGAATTTGAATAAAAGGCTAAATCCTAATATTCAGGAATAAAATGTTAGGCCCAGGATGCTGCTAACATCTTTTATGTTTTTAAAACCCATGTTAAAGATACTTCTACTCTGTAACAAAGAAAATGAGCTCCATATCCTGAAAAACGTGTGGGATTGAATAAAATCAGCAGCATGTTTCAAAGCTAAATGTATGGAATACCTTTTTCCAAAATAGTTATCTCAACCCCATCATCTCCAGACCGATTTGACCTTAGCTGTGCTGACTGGAAGTCATAGTTCAAAAGATTGGCAAACATCCTCCCCCAACCAGGTACACCCCAAGCGAACTGAGCTCTCAACAGCCCAACCACCATGGTCAATGGTCTGGAAACATGGGAAGACGAAGATTTCAAGAAGAGAGTATTATTTTTGGTTATAATACTAGAACCAGTGAAATGTAGGGTAGGAGATTCAATGGATTATTTGTACAGCTTCCATTAGCATGTGGAATTTGCTGCCACAATGTAGATTCTATCTGGCATGAGCGCAAGTGAAAGCCCCTAACATGCATGAATTTGAAAAGAAACTGGGCATATCCATTTACCTTTAGCCATTTAGTAATGAGTTATAATCAATATATGGAGTGTGTATGTGTAATATAAATATGCAACTGGGCAGATGCAGTGGCATTAAGCCAGGGGCTAGCATTTCCTGGAGGGGACCAATGGAAAATAGCTTTTGTTTTCTCATTTGGCCACTATTTTCTCATTTTTATTTTTGTTTTCTGCATTTGGCCACTAGAACAAATGAGAACCATGCTATGAGGTGTATATGAAGCAAAAGTGGATTTCGTGGTTTAGATTTAGGTCTAATCTCCTAGATATCTCATTATGTACATATATGCCAAAACATGTATTCCAAAATCAATAATAATAATCTGAAATCCAAAACAATTGTAGTCCCAAGCATTTAGGATAAGACATACCCACTCTGTATTGTTAGGGATTATCCTTTAGGTATATTCTTATACCAGGTATTTGGAAATGGGTTAATCTTGAGTGTGTAGCTAAACCCCATTGACTCTTGCTATGTATGAATATGACTACTTAAAACTTGGGAGTTTCAGAAGTCTTATCCACACTTGGAACTCAGTAGAATTTACTTCTCCCTACATATGTGCAGGATTGCATTATATATGTACACAGAGTGAAGGAATGCATCCAGTATTTCAAATAACTATAACATTTTAAAATTATTGAAAAATTTGGAACATGGGCAGAAATGTGGCACATGATCTAGGAGAACAAGTGGCAGAGATAACTGGAAGAAAATCAGAGAAAGAAAGTAAGACACATGTCTTCCTTTTCAAAAATTATAATCAAAATTATTTGAGCAGCAAGGCATTATTTTGAAAACAAATCTGGACATGAATAAAACATGCATATCTGAATTATTTCAACAATAGTTTCTTAGCATCGACTCGCCCTGGGAGACCACAATATTATCTCCTTGTCAACCCAGTCTCCTGCGGTTTCCATGAGATATAGCTTCAACTGCTGCAACTAATTTTGATCCATAAATGACTCAATCTCTATGATTATCACATCCTTGCTTCCTTGCAAAGTAATGTGGTACATTTGGTCCAAACTGCTTTAGTGTCCATCATTACATTCATCAACTGTCTGATTGAAAATGTGAATTTCATTAATATGAAACTGGACTATACACACTACAGACATATTAAGTGTTAGCAGACTTCCAGAAATGTACCCCATATGTACCTGGTCTCAAATTGAAAAAATGTTTTTTTATTACTGTAGGAACCCAACATTCACAATAAGAGAAGGTTATTATCTAATCTCCTCCTTGAATTCTCTATTACATGTTCTGAATACATAGAAATGCAGAGGCAACATTCTTTCCAATCCAAACCACACTTGTATATTTACCTATATTATTTTAGACTACAACTCCAAATCCTGAAATTGTGTTTACAATGTCTGCAAATATAGAAAATGCTAAAATCTCCTATGATTGCTTTTTGTAGTTTTTACATGGTGGCCACGAAACACCTTAATATTGATTTTTTTTTAATTCAGAGAAGGTACTTGCTTCCTTCTGTGTTTTGTGGCTTTCTACATATATGAAGATTTTTTTTGAAAATAGAATATTATTCCTTGAAAGAGGTTAGCTTCACCTGTTTCATCATGGACCATCATTGCTACAGTCTCCCAAATCTATCCAAGATTTCCTTCTGAAGAACTGAAATGATAGCATAATCAAGAGTGAATGGCATTTGGTATTTAGATTGTCCATTTAGAAAATTTGAACACTTTGTTGGCTGACTAAATATTATGGCAGATTTATTCTTCTCAATTTGTTTCTTGGGGTTGCTGGATAGGAGTGCAAATAGTGCAGTTCATACTTTTCGAATTTCCAAGGTTTGGTTCCTTTATTATTTTGTGATTTAGTTTCTTAGATTCCTGTGGAGGCAATTGATTCCTCTTCGTCTTCTTGCAGGAAAAGTTAGTGTTAGGGACATGATAAAACTATAAAGGAAGTCATGCTGATGGTTGCAGAGTAAAGGAAGAATTAGCACTTCCCTTTTCCATTTGTGGGAAAGTTAGTGCTGATTCTAGCTAGTGAAAAATATAGTAAGTGGAGTGGTACTGGGTGTTGTATTTAGAGACTATAGCATTGGCCTTAGAAGAACTGCACTGCTTCCCAATTTTCATCCAAGCTTAATTCAAAATGCTGTTTCTGACCTCTCTTGAGATTCTACATGGCTTGGGGCCAAAATATCTGAAAAAATACCTCCTCCCATATGAGCCTGGTTGAAATTTGAAATCTTCACCAGAGGTCCTGTTGTATTTATTGATGCCTCACAAGGCTGGGTTGTACATGTGCAGGGGCGGTCCTACAAGGTAGGCCAAGTAGGCGGCCGCCTAGGGCGCCATCTGGGAAGGGGGCGCCATCCTGGCCACATGGGGCACCATCCTGGCCCTGTCGATGTTCCTCAGGCAGCGCCGCAGCTGCCTGCTTTTGGGCCCCGGCCTTGTGTGTTCCGACGCCGCTTCTGGGCACGCGCGGAGGTTTTCGCGCAGGCGCAGTTGCTCCAGAGCTGAAATTGAGCACAGGAGCAACTGCACATCTGCGAAAACCTCCACGCATGCCCAGTAGCTCCCTTGTGCAGAAGCCTGTAAGCAAAGCACTCCCTATCGGGCAGGCAGGGAGTGCTTCCCCTCTCCTTTTGTCTCCGCCGCGCGCGCGTTTGCGGGGAAGGAAAAAAGAATCAGTGAAGGAAGTGTAAGTGAAGGAATGAATGAAGGGCTTTCCTCCTCCTCTGTGACCTCTTCTCTCCCTCCTTCCTTTCTTCGGCACTATTTCTGTCTAGACCTGAGGGGCCTGAGGTTATGAGGAGTTGTGGGAGTTGGAGTCCAAAACACCTAGAGGGAGGGAGGGAGGGCCCAAGTTTGCCCAGGCCACGCTGCCTGTATTCGACCTCATTTGAACATTTTGGCTGTTTTCTATTTACATTTACATTGGGATCCTAATTTTGGACTTATGGGAGACTCCTATGAATTATGGTAAGTAATAGATTCTGATTTTGATGCATTTACATTGCATTTCTTGTTGATTATTATACAGTTCTGCTTAATATTGTCATACAATATAATACAAATACAATATAACAATAGAATAATGATATATTTTATATTACATGTAATATTACAAACAATATTGCAGTATAGTAGTATTGTACAAAATAGTTATATATAATATTTTATTTTACTTTATTTTGGGTTATTTTAGTTTTATAGGAGTCATGAAAATATTTAGTAGAGGATAATTTCATTTAAATAAATAATTTTATTTATTATTTTATAATAATAATATAATAGAATGTTATATTGTATTATAATGTCAATATATTATAATATAATTATATTGTAATGTAGTATAATATAATTATGATATAATATAGTATGAGTATGGTATAATATATTGTATATACATTGATACAATATAATACTACTAATGGTATTGTGATATTATAATTGTATATTTGTTTTACATGGGGGGGCAAAATAATGTTTTGGGGGGGCACCAAAATAATGTTCGCCTACCATTTAAAATTACCTCAGACCGCCCCTGTACATGTGACAGGGCCTTCTCTATGGTAGAATGCTGATTGGGGTATTCCTTGCCAGGAAAAAGTAAATTAGCCCAATCTCTCTTGAGATTCCACTGGGCAGCAAAAATGGTATTGTTCCACATGAACTTTGGGTTTTGAAACTGCTCTGTTTTAATTGTTTGTTTTAAAAAAATATTTTAATGATTATTTATAAACTGTTTTAAGCATCCATTAGCTAAACTTTTCAGATCCTAAATACTCCACAATCCAAAATTGTCCACAGGGGTGGTTGAGATAGTGACATCTTTGCTTTCTGTTGTTTCAGATGTACACACATTTTGGACTTCATCAGAAGGAGTTGGGAAAAATGTGGCAAATTGAGGGAAAATTGTGTGTGGGGTTCCATTTTTACAGAAGATGGAGAATTTACTTATCCCCAGGAGACTGCCCATAGGAACATCCATTACTCCAATAGGGTCTCCTATTCAAGATACTGTTTATGTATGTACGTATATGCAAATACAGGTGTCCAAAAACCATTTCAGAGTTTACTGAATAGTGTAGTCCAAAAAGCAATATTTTAAACCTGTTTTCCCACTGGTAGAACACAAGTTGGATCTGAATAATTATGTCAATTCTTAGGGTGGGAAAGGATGATGCACCCATGCATTGGACCACATTCCCTTATGCTAATTAATATGCTTGCATCTCCATCACATGTGCTCCATATTAAAATCAAAGGCAGCATCAGAGCTGGCATTTTCCATTAAATTTCCTTCCCTTGCTTTGACGTTGACAAATACATTTGATTTCTCATGTCAACGCTGCAGCTTAGATGGCAGAGGCTGCTTTTCATAATGACAATGCTTCACAGTTGCAAATTGCAGCACAAAGGAATTCATTAGTTTATATCTCAAAAAACTGCTGAAGTAAAAACACACACAATCAATTTATTCTGTGCAAAGTGCAAAACAGTGTGGTTTTTTTAACCTTATTAATGTACCTTGTCCACTTGAGGTTAAATTGACTTCTGCTTTCAGATAGGAAAATGCACACCTGGAAACAGAGACAGCTAGTATCTGTTGTAGAGAGGATTGCAACAACTCCAGGTTTTAGTCTGAGCTTTAATGAAACCAATTGAAGTGCTTATTTTGGGGCTAGCCTTCAATCTTGTAGATATCTTATTTAAAACATGAACAAACACCTGGAGTGGATTGTCCACCTAGCTAATATGGAAGCCACCAGCTGCTTTGGTTTTGAAAGTTATCGTGCCATTTGCCCAATTGGGTCTCCTGCCTAGATGTTACAGGAATGTAGCAGTGATGAACTGTCTGGAAGGAAGGCAACCTCAATTCTACTATGGTAAAATACCGAATGTTTTTCAAAAGTAATATTGTATTTCTGCTACCAACTTCACCTGAACTAAGGATAAGCAAAGCATATTCTTCCTTAAAATTTGATATGGTTTGCAACGTCCTTACAGACGGCCTATTCTCCCACATCAGAAGTGACTTGTAGTTTCTCAAGCCACTCCTGACAAGTCACTCCTGACACGAAAAAAAATCCACACACACACACTCCACCATGTTATATGCTGTCCTTCATCCATCAAAATGTGCCACAGTAAACAACAAATGTGTTATGAACCATTAAAATATACAACAAAGCTGGATTTATAATAAAAAGTAGGGAAAAACATATAGCAGTATTTTATAAATTTAAGCATTAAATTAAAGCATTTCTAAAATTAAAATGTCTGAAAATAGACAAATGCCTTAGCCATCTGCCACAAAAAAATCTAATATATGATGGATGATCTTTAAGGAACAGGATTTCATACTTGGGGGGCAGCCCCATATTGTTGCAAATGCTGTTTGAGAAGAGAAATTTGGTCAAAAGGCTTGGTAAAAGATCTCAGAACATGGATAGGCCAGCATCTGTGTTTGTTTATTTATTCATGTATTCATTCATTTCATATGCCGACTTTCTCCCGAAGTGGGACCCGACATAACTCACATTAAATGGAGCACTCCTTTGGGTATTCTTTTTCAGGATATTTGGGGCCATCACCTTGATACCAACCACAAAATGAAAAAGGCTGTTCTTTTAAAATTAGTGAATATGAACAAGCCTGGTGGTATTAATGAAAATACTGGCATTCTTCACTAGTTGAAACTTTTAACAGATCCTCAAGAACTTACCTATATATAATTTATGACAGTAATTTGACTGTGTTAACCTGTACTTCAATTTCCCTTAAACTGAAATTTCCAAAAACCTTTTGTGGCCAGAACACTGGAAATGGAAAAGAGAAAAGCCAGCTTCAAATATCTTGTCTTTAGCAGTCTTTTATCTCTAAGGAGTATTGCTGTCAAGTTTGACATAACCATCACACACATACACTACACATTCCTCTGAAATCCTGAATAACAATATAATCCCATCCTTTGAGATGGTGGTATTTTAACATGCTTCCAACACAGTGAATATTTCTGAAAGGTGTGACATCTTTGTAGTTGAGTGAAGAATATTCATGCAACCATCTCTCTCCTTGCTTAATTTATTCTCTTTGCATTTATGCAGAGGTAGGGCTTTCTCCAGAGCTTCCTATTAACTGCCATTGCCAGAGTGAGAAGATGAGTTTAACCTTTCACTCCCTTGACAGTGAGGAAATCAATGGCTTTATTAGGATCTCAGTGTGCTTTACTGTAAAGCTCAGCAGTTTTTAGGTGATCCGCACAAAGATGGATTCGGCAGCAGCTTCCTACCAAAATAGCCTTCCTTGATAGCTAAAGGGCACAGAGTACTTTACTTGAGGGCATCAAGGACTCTGCACTCAAAATACCACAGAGGGCTATCATTTATAGTCAGGATTATTGCACACAAGCCTTTCCTGTTTCTGTGCATCTCTTTTCCTAGAGCGTTTTGAACTGTTACTTTTATTTTATATTTTCATCCTGTCCTTTTCCCAATAGGAGACTGAACAGTTTCATTTTGAATCTAAACTTTTCTGGGATTTTACTGCATCTTGTTTTAATACAAGAAGAATGTTGGATAGAAGAATAGTGTGATAGCCAGTATTCATATGTAATTTTATAAAGGAAGACTCTACATTAATCATATTTTAACCATATTTTTAAAAGCTATGCTTAGCAACCTTTCTGAAGGCTGATGGAATCTATGCAGCTCTCTTTAAAAAGCATGCAAAACACTGGGACATTATTCAAAAGCTATTGGGTGTCAGTCCATAGGGGGCACCACAGTGTGTAATGGAATATCTGGGAGGAAGTAGGGATGGAGATAATGTTCATTATTATTCATCTCCAGATTGAAAAATGATATTATTTACAGCTGGAAAAGCCCATTGGCAAGAATGGTGACAAGTGAAACCCTTGTACAGTTGTATTAAATTGTCCTTGTACAAAATCTGCTTTTGTGCATATTTTCTGTTTTCTGCACAGAAAACACTGTTTCTTGTGGAGTAAACAATTTTTATCTGAACAGAAAACATGTTTGTGCACAAAAATAAGGGGTTGGGGGGTTTTTTTTTACAAAAAAAGAGCCAAGAAAAAGAATGATGCACTGAATCCCAGAGCTTGCTCTCATTTTATCCCTCCTACAAACCTGGGCCAAGTGGATGCTCTTCTTCTGAACTGCCCTCCTCCCACCCCCAATCAGGAGGGAGTCACGGCAATACCATCAAGAGCATACAGATCGGGGACAATGCAGTGTTATGCTACTCCTGCTTGATGTAGGATCTCAAGAACACTAGTAGATTTGTAGAGACCAGGGAGGCACCCACACAGTTGAATTAATGCAGTTTGACACCATTTTAACTGTCATCATTCAATGCTGTGGAAATATAGGAGATGTCATCTTGCAAGGCCTTTGGCCTTCTCTTCCAAAGAGTGCTGCTTCCTCACCAAACTACAAATCCCAGGTTCCATAATTTTCACCCATGGCAGCTAAAGTGACATCAAACTGCATTCATTTTATAGTGAAGATGCTTCCTGGAACATAGATAATAATATGCTTTCAATGGACTTGAACCAAAAACCTGTGTACTCTTAGGGTGTATCTCAACCACACTATTACATCAATTTCATACCACCTTAACTGTTGTGCCCCTTCCTAAGGAATTCTGGGATTTGTATTTTAGTAAGGTATTTAGATTTTTCAAATAGAGTGCTCTATCCTCATAAAAATTAGCTCTTTGTAGCAAGAAATTCTAAACAAAAAACAAAGATGTTGTAGGATGGAGTCATGCCAGTTAGATCTTGCATCATATATTTATGATGTAATCACACTCATATGACCATATCCCATGGGCAAAGGGGAAGGGGGGAAAGTGGGGGAGAGCGTCCTTAATGACCTATCCAGCAAGATCCATCTTTGGGGATGGCCAGTGAGGCGATTCAGATACCTTTTATTATATTATATCTGCCACCAATAAATATGGGACGCTTATATCAGTTTTATTTGTACGTTTTCTCTTTATGTTTATATGTGTCTTTTTATTTTGTGTAAACCAATACTGTACTGCATTCAGCTCCAATATGATCTTCAGCCATCTTCAATTCAGTAACGTGACACAAGGCTTGAATGTTGTAAAAGAACAAAGAAATGTTTATTCATGGATTTTCAGGCACATAAGGCATATTGGTTGGTTACACAGTATTTTTCTTCACAGTATTTCCTGGATATTGTGACAACCAGCTTATCCTATTATGAATGAATAAAACTGTTACTATATAACATTCAGAATGGCTTATCTTATGCCAACTTGGTTTGGTAACTTTCTTCACTTTTAAAATGTAATTGTTTCTCAGTCTTTTGACTGGGCACTTATAGCTTATATTTTCTTCTTCTTATCAGTAATTTATGTTGTGCAAGCAGCAGATTTTACCAAGTGTCCAAAGTCCAAATGTAATAGACTCACAGACAAGAGGGAAAATGAACAGAAAAATCTTTACTCTCAATAGCAAAGGTGAAACATAAACTTGCAATGTTGCATACAAAAATCAAATTTATATAGTCCTTGTAAATAACACAAAATAAGGCATCTTCATCTTCAATCACAAGAGAGCAAAACATAAACCTTGAGTAAATAGCTATTCCACCATAGCCTCCTTCAGAGTAGCTTCTCCAGGAATGTGGCGCAGCTGGCTAAGTGTCAGCTGCATAAGATCTCTCTGACCAATAGGTCATGAGTTTCAGGCCTGCCCGGGTCGAGGTGGGTGCTCGACCTTTAAGTGTAGCCTGCTGTCGACCTTTTCAGCCTGAAAGACAGTTGCACCTATCAAGTAGGAGATAAAGGTACCAAATTAAGTGGGGAGGCAAATTTTGACTGAATTATGATGCCATTAAAGAACTCCAGGAACGCTGAGGAATGCGGAAGAAGAAAAGGGACGCTGGGAACACTGAGAGATGAGGAGTGTGTCAGCTCCCCCTGGTGGCCAGAGTTTGCCTCTGTTTGTCTATATATTGTGTATGTGGAAACGGCAGGGATGTGTACCTGTAATCCGCTCTGAGTCCCCTTCGGGGTGAGAAGTGCAGAATATAAATAAAGTGTGTTAATATTCTCCAAACTGCTCCCTAGAGCAAAGCCTTTGAACATAGAACTCCTCAGAGAAAAAACCTTTCAGATGCTCTCCTGAACTGTATTTTTAAAAACCCATACAGTTATACACCATTGGGTGTGGTCCAAGCTTGCTGGTTCTTCATCCTACATTACTTAATAATTACAATTATAAGGTTTTTCTTCAATACACACACACTTGGTCCTGCTATGACTTACTGCAACTATTTAACTGTGAACTCATTCTCAGAGAACACTTTTCTTCTCAGTCACACCGACTGATGACTTATATTCAGATTATCCTTTTATTACTTCACTTTTGCCACAATAGGCACAATTCTATATTAGGATTTTCTTTCCCCTAGCTCACAGGCTAAATTCTACTTCAAAAATGATTCATTTAACACTTTTAAATATCAAGGATGAAGACTTTAACTTTGAATAGGAACCTCCTCACTCCAACTCTCATATAGCCAGAGACATCTTCCCTATAGCGTACCCAGCTAAAAACTGCCTCATATTTTAAAATGTCCCCTCTTCTCCTTTCAGTTAGCTCCGCCCCTTTGTCCTCCTAGCTAAACCGAAATTATTTATTTATTTATTTCCAGCATTTTACCCTGCTCTTCTCAACCCCCGAGGGGGGACTCAGAGCAGCTTACCAAAAGGCACAATTTCATGCCCACACAGTAAAACACAATATAAAACCCCAGAAACATTCAACATTAAAATACATTAAAATACAATTACATTAAACATCATACGCATTCATTTAAGTTAAAAACAGTGTTCCGTCCATAAAAGGCATTGAGCCTTATTCATCAACTTTCCATTAAAATCCAATCTAAAATGCTACTCTGTGCTAGTGTGCAAATGCCTGGTCCCATAGCCAGGATTTTACTTTTTTCCTGAATGCCAGGAGGGATGGAATTGATCGTATGTCGCTGGGAAGCACGTTCCACAGATGGGGAGCCACCACTGAGAAGGCCCTCTCCCTTGTCCCCACCAACCGCATTTGAGAAGTTGGTGGGAGCTATTGCAGGGGCTATGCTGCTAAGGCAACACATCATCCAATGAACTGTCGCCAACTCCTGCCTAAACCTGCCATATATCAACATTATAAAAAAAACAGTTAAAACTTCCTTTAAATTAGTAATTTCGTTACAGCCAGCCATCTCACAACATTTCCCTGCTTTCTTCTGCTGCTTGCTGCTATTTTCAATTAGTAGTCATGGAAATGCCTGACTCCAGAAAATTGACTTTTCTGTCCATCTTCACACACTGGTGAGATAGTTTTGCACACACATCCACTGGAAAGTGCTATGCATTGTGGAAAGACCTCCAAGAGACTCTGTTATGCCAGAGTGTGAAGACAGTCAGAAAAATGGGAGAAATTTAATGTGGGATAAGGCCTTTATTAATGTATTTACACGTGTCCTGCTATTGAGCACTGCCATTACAATATGGACTATTCAACATAATCTAGATTAAAGTCCTGCTACAAGGACAAAAACAAGAATTAGATTATTGAGTAGAGAATTTAAGCTGGAAAAGCCAAATTAAATTAGATATTATGCCACATGAATGACATGCATCTTTGAAGTATCATATTAAACACTGAGAGGATATTCTGAAACCCATCTGCCCATTTTGCAGATAGGGAACTCCAAAAATGAGACTGGTTGCAAGGCTAGACAGTAAGCCCATTATTGCAAAACACACTAGAAGCTGATTATAAAGAGAATGAGTCAAATCATAGACCATATTTTTTAAAAACAGACAAGCAATGTGGATGTTTCTATCCAATTGTTTCCTTTCTGTCTTTCTCCATGTTATACAACTGGAATGGCAGAGAGCTCTACCCCAGCTCTCAGACTTGCTAATCACAGCCTTCCAATAGCTAGTCACAAATCAAACATGCTAAATTCAAAATGCGAAGAGAAGAAAAATACCATCCAGTGACAAGCAGACATCACTCACCATTTGGGAGAGCACTTTGAATAACAAAAAAATTGTTATAAAATATACCAACTAGAAATATTTACCTCTTAGAAACATAGAAATCTAACCATTTTAGGAGCATTGCTACTTTTCACATGATCTTTGGTTGCCCTCATGTGTTGAGGAAGAGAATTCAACAATATTTATTCCTACTTTTATTCAAATCTCTGGTGAAACTATCAGCCTCCTCCAGTTTGTACCCAATCCAGCTGCATTTTCTGAAAATATGTGGATTGTAAATTAAGATCTAATTTAGAGGGACCAGGTTGAGAAAGACAGAATCATTGACTATAATGTGCACAAACCATTGCTAGAGAGAGAATTTGCAGCTGTCTTTATAGAATTATGTAGACATTTCATCACAAGAACTTCGATCATCTGGAACTTCTTTTTGAGGGAATAGAAGGAAGTTTTGAAAATAAATGATGACTTTTGTCAAGGAGTTGTATGTCTCGTGGAGGGTTGTCACCAGAATAATTATAAATTGGTATTCAGTGGGAATGGGTTGCTATTATAATCAACCCTTAGTGGCGCAATGGGTTTAACCCTTGTGCCGGCAGGACTGAAGAACAATCGGCCGGAGGTTCGAATCTGGGGAGAGCACAGATGAGTTCCCTCTGTCAGCTCCAGCTCCCCATATGGGCACATGGGAGAAGCCCACATGGCTGGTAAAACATCAAAACATCCAGCATCCCCTGGGCAACGTCCTTCCAGGCGGCCAATTCACTCACACCAGAAGTGACTTGCAGTTTCTCAAGTCATTCCTAATAAGCAATCATCATAATCAGCAGCAGCAGCAGCCCTACTCAGGGTGAGGGGGGGAAACACAATCAAAGTGGGAGGTGTCTATAGTTTCCCCCCCCTGTATGGAGCTGATTTTCTCACACAAAGTATAGGGGGTAATGGGGAAATCAACCTTAATATACTGATTAATTGATTATTTGTTCTTAGAAGTCTAGCTTTCCCTCTTGATGACTATTTTAAATGTCAACTAACAAAGCTACATATGTGAAGAGTAGAAAATACACTTTCTTCTGGATTTATAGTTGGTTTTTATTTATTATGTGAAGTCTTGGCTCTGTCTTTTCCTCTCCTCTGCTTCAGTTCCCCCTGTTCATAGGTTTTCCCAATAGTATAGATACCTTCCTTTGTATTACTTTTGGGTGGAGCTTAAAATCCCCCCAGGATTTTATGCTTTTCAGTGTATAGAGCTCTCTTGCTGGACTCCTCTTTCTACAGACTTAGGCTTGGGATTGTCCAGTAATTCTGGGCACAAACAACCAAAAAACAGCCATACTTAGCACCTGCATTCAGCAGTCATTTTATACCACCAGTCCAAAGGACAACATAAGTTTATGACCAGCTTATGCTTCACAAGAAAGAAGATTAAGACAGTTTATAACCATCAATTTGTATAAGAGGCAAGAGAATTTCAAAGACTCCAGAAAGGTGACTGCAGCCAGCAAAGGCTCCTTTTGTAATGTATTGTTTAAAGTTACCTTATGATAGTCCCGGGTGGCGTTAACTCTTTATTCATCTTGTTTGCAGTAAACTCATTTTTGTTATCTTTTCAGCTTGCCTAACGTACCTCTGTCTGCTAAGGGTCTTAATCTTAACAGAAGGTATACAGATAGCTTCTGAGTAAAGCCAAACGCTATAGTTTCCCCAAAGGCTCAGGCGTGCCATCACATATGAAACCTAGATGGAAGGTGCAGACTTGAAGTTTAAGCCTGCTGATTTGGGTAGATTTCTATGAAATAGCTTATCTTTTAACTTGGTTGATTAAGAGTACAGTCACCTTCCTGTATCCATGGCTTCTGCATCCACTGAATAAACCATTCAAGTATTGAAAATATTCAAAACAAAATTCTATAAACCAAGCCTTGATTTGCCATTTTGTATATGGGTCACAGTTTAGTATGCCATTGTATATGCCATCCACCTGAGGATACTGATGCTTTAGCTGAACCGAAATCTTTTCACATAGTTCACGGATGCCACCTAGTGGATGTTATTGTTTCTTCCTTTGTATCGATTTTGCAAGCGTCCTATAGTGTATTTTTTTCTCTCTATTGTGATGAGGCCCTATTATTAGCATTTCTGATTGTGGCAATGGCCTTTTGATTTGTATTCCAATGTTAAATTATAATAATTATAATATTTATTTATCTCTCCACAAGGAGCCTCTGGTGGTGCAGTGGGTTAAACCGCTGAGCTGCTGAACTTGCTAACCAAAAGGTCACAGGTTAGAATCCAGAGAGTGGCATGAGCTCCTGCTGTTAGGCCCAGCTTCTGCCAACATAGCAGTTTGAAAACATGCAAATGTTCTGATGGGAAGCTAAAGACGTTCCATGCAATCATGCCGACCACATGATCTTGGAAGTGTCTATGGACAATGCTGACTCTTCGGCTTAGTAATGGGGATAAGCACCAACCAACCTCCAGAGTTGAACACGACTGGACTTAATGTCAGGGGAGAACCTTTACCTTTACTTATCTCTCTACAAGGAGACTCAAAGTAGTTTCCATTAAAAGTGTTTCAATATAATATACAAACAAATATACAAATATTAAAACAGAATTAACTATCAATAGCATTTTAAAAATCACAAGTAAAAGCCACAGCACCCCTTACTTGATATTAAAAACCTTCTTCTTTAAAAGCCTGCCTGAATAAAAAGGTTTTAGCCTGCCACCTGGACAGCAAGGAGGGGCCCATTCTGGCTTCGTTGGGACGAAGGGAGTTCCAGAGTCAAGGGGCAGCGACCGAGAAGAAATGCCTGCTCTCTTGTTCCCACCAACCAAGCTTGAGATGGAAGCGGGACTGAGAAAAGAGCCTCTCCTGAAGATTTCAGGGCCCGAGAAGATTTATATAAAGAGATGTGGTCAGCCAAATAGGCTGGACCTGAACCATCGCTTTAAAGGTCATAGCCAGCACTTTGAATTGTGCTCAGAAACAAACTGGCAGTCAGCGGAACTGCTGCAACGAGGGGTTGTACGCTCCCACTACCCAGTCCAGGTTAGCAACCCAGCAGCAGCTCTTTGGACCAGCTTGACGTTTCCGAACAGTCTTCAAAGGCAGCCCCACATAGAATACATTACAGTAATCCAAATGGATTGTAACTAAAGCATATATCACCATGACCAGATCTGGCTTCTGAAGGAATGGGGCCTCCGGGTTCTATGCTGAATCCAGAAGGACCCCCAAACTGCAGACCTGTTTCTTTAGGAGGAATGTAACCCCATCCAGTACAGGCTATATCTATATTCCCTGACCTTATTATAAAGATAGGAGAAAAGGAGAGATCATAACAATATTATACAACAATATCTATATTTTATTATATTTTTGAAAAAGCTTTCAAAAAGTACCCATTGTTCTTTTATTTCCAAAATAATAGAAAACATCTTAAAACACAGACTATACAATTTACAATAAAGTAAAATAAAACATAATCTGGTTCAAAGAGGAATCTTATTAAAACCAAAATATATCTCTGTTTTTATATCTCACAATTCAGTTATTTTTCCAGTACAATGAATCTAGTCCCACTCCAAACATAACACATCAGCTTTGTTTTGGTAGCAAATACACCAATATATATAGATGCTTCCCCTTTAGTCATACCAGAAGTATATTTAGCATGTAACACAATGCACAAATCCCATTCTAATCTAATATAACATATAATAAAATATCCTTGCTATCATGAAGAGACAACAGATTACAATATATACTTCTAATACTACTCTTAATAAGATCTATTAAGCACTCAAAGAAGTAGATAGATTTTCTTCTTACTTACTTTAAGCAGAACTTTCCAACCATGTCATGTTGGTGATACACTTTTAAGCATCATTTTGTGATGCATCATTTTGTGAGACAGTAATTCAGTTTTACTAGCAAATTGAAGGTTAAACTAACCTCTTTTTTTTTTAAATGAAGGGATACATAAAATCTAATAATGAAATGTATGGGGGTGAAATATATCTCATGAAAACCTTTCATTTACATATTTAAATATTTGATTTGTAAGATTATTACACATTTCCAAGACTTTTGTTATTTATGAGTAACAATAATATATAAATATGTACAAGAGTTTAAAAAATATATATAACACTAATAAAATAACTACTTACCATTTTAATTAGATGTATGAGGCTGATGGGATGAACACACCTTTTGAATATTTGGTAGATGATTAGATAAAGACACTTGCATTTTGTCATCAAGCATGTTTAAGCTCCTACATTTCAGTGATACTGCTTATTTCACATAGACTCACATACTTTAGACTCAGAGGTTTCTCACTACACACTGCAGCAACACAGTTTGGAAAGCTCTGCTTTAAGGCATTGCAGTCAATTATATCATTTCTACTTTCCAGATGGGATTTGGGGATTATGAGAGGAGGATTTGCCATGTCTTCAGATGAAATACTAGTGGGGAGCATCTTGGTCTTTCACACTATTCTAGTGCTTATATGGGGTCCCCTTAAGTATCTTGCCCCTGTCAGATTTCTGTCCACAGTTCCTCACATTCACATTCTTTCCGAGAGCTCTACCTCTGCAGTGTCTCTTGTTATGCTTTGTCATCCTGTTCCAAAATTTATAGCTACAGAGGGGAAAAAATCAATGGCGGAAGGAAAGGGAATCTTAAAGGTTGCTGTTTTACAACATGGTTCAAACAGATTTATGGGATATCAGCCAAAGATCTATTTCATTGGCTGACACATTTAATGCTTTGTTTGAAATACTTCTTCCCTCACCCCCTAGAATTCCAGCTCAGAGGATTTCCTCGAGCATTTGAAGGAAATGTGGACACAGTGTTCTCTAACACCCCTCCAACATTCCTCTACCCATAGCTCCACCTAATGTTTGGGGGCAGACCTCTCATTTGGAAATTTAAAAGATGTCCAATACTTCATTTTGGTGGTGGGCTTGGGCATGTCTAATTAGAATAAAGCCATATTGAGGTTGACAGAATTTAGTTTTCTGTAAAAGTTCTAATGAATTGGCGAAATGTGGTTTTAATGGCAATGTCATTTTATGTATCTCTGTTTTTATGTATTTTAATATGCTGTTTTAAGATGTTTTAAATTTGTATGGCATTGAATTTTGCTGTAAGCCGGTCTGAGTCCCTTCTTGGAGGTGAGAAGGTCGGGGTACAAAAATTTTAAATAAATAAATGTTTCAGTGAAATAGTGTTGAGAGGAAGAGAAAGAATAAATCATGTCACTACAGGTTAGTGTGAAAACTGATAAATAATTGGCTGGATTGCTTTTTCTAGCCAGCCCTTGGGGCTTTTCACAGTCATAGCACTATGATCCTGTGGTTCCATCCAAATGAATGCTGGAAATTGCAACTTAGAAAGAGGAATTTAGGATTCTCAACCCGAGAGCTCCCCTAGTGCCTCACCAAACTACAAATGCTGTAGGATGAAATCATGGTATTTAAACTAGAATAATAATGCAATAAATGTGTAGTATAAAAGAGCCCTAAATTCTAAATTCTAAATCTAGAAGTTTTCAATAAGCCATTAAACTGTCTTATTTTTCAAAGGCCATCTGACTTTGCAACTATCGCGTAGAACGTCATCGGCTGGGAGGGGCACCACCGGCTGGGAGGGGCGCCGCTGCGCCGACTCCGCGCCCCCAGCGCCGTCGCACTGCCCTGCGCTGCCATCCGCGCGTGCGCAGAAGCACCTCCAGACGCCATAGCGCCTGTAGACATTTCTGCACACGCGCGAACGTTCGAACACGCGCACTCCCTCCCAAGCGCCTGCCGCTTTGGAGCCAGCGCATGCGCAAAACCTGCACTGCACGCATGCGCGCTGGCTCCAAAGCAGCAGGTGCGCTTGGGAGCGAGTGCGCGTGCTCGTACATTTGCGCGTGCGCAGAAGCACCTACAGGCGCTATAGCGCCTGTAGGTGCTTCTGTGCATGCGCGGACGGCAGAAAGGTGCGCCGCAGAGGTGTGCTGCGGCCGATGTGGCCGGGCGGTGGCAGCGGCACCAGCGTGGCGGCGGTGAGTGACGCGCGGTGGCGGGGGTGACAAAATGTCTTCGCACCCTAAATTAGGTCCACATGTTGTGTTAGTGAATTAAACATTCATGCATTGTATGTGTATAACACCCTGTATACTTTGGTGAAGAGCCACATTTGGTCTGAAATGGTAGTCGCCCAATCAGATCTCCAAAACAAGTATTTCACAGCATGGACACCACAGGAAAAAAGGCCCTCTCAAGAGTATGTTGCTCCTACTCATGAAAAATCCCTCCAGCAGACTTCTGTCCTTGGTGTATATTAGGAGAGCCACTCTTTATAGCAGCATGGTATCAGACTACCAGCACCTTGAATTCAGTCTGGAACTAAACTGAAAGCAAGTGCAATATATTTATTTTATGGGTTCTATAAGTTCTTTCAATTAGCAAATTGGCTGCTACATTTGCACTAGCTGTATCTTCTAAGCTGTCATCAGAAATTGCTCCGTGTAGAACACAGAATAATCTAATGAAGAGATTACACATGCATGGACTATTGTCACAACCCACCTGACCAATCTCACTCTATTAAATATTATAAGACTAATGGGAAAAGTTCAAGCTCACATGTTTTGGGATGGACTGGTTTTAGTGTCTTGTTACATCAACAGGCTGCAGCAACCGAAACTGATTTTGAGAAGCCTGAGTAGAGAAAGAATTGAATATTACTCCAGACACTAGGTGATCTCAAGTTCTGACTGAAGACAAGTAACTTTCTTCTTGAGGTACCCAACAAGTAACTGCTGAAAACACTCCTGGTTTTTCTGAGAGAGAGAGAGAGCCAACATGATATACAGTCTGAGTGTTGGACTATGGCACTTGATACTAGAGTTTCTTCTCAACCATAGAACCCTCTGGGTGACCCTCAGCAATCTACAATCTCTGAGGGCCCTCCCAGACAGACCCAAAATGTAGGACCTGTCTTGCTTTTACTGAGGCATCCAAATGACACCTCAGGTAAAAACAAATTAATACAGAGAAAACTGGGATTTCCTAGTTTGCTCTGGATTAACAAAACACCTGGAAGGATCCAGACTTTAAGATAAGGTCTGGATCTTTGCCGGTGAGGGCCCTGTGGAGATTGACTCCTGGGATTGCTTCCCCTCCTCCCCCCTCTTGAAACATTATTTATGTGGGTCAGCAGTATTCTGTAGAGGGGCCTACGATGATGACCTTGGGTAAATTTTGTGGGGGGAAATGGGGGGGAGCTGCAGGGAGGTGGATGCCATCCCAGGTCAACTGTTGGTAGCCAACCCAGAGGGAAAGCCTGTGGTTGGGTTGTGAGTAGGGACACAAACCTTAGAGGAAGTGGGTAAAAATAACCCACTCCTCCTGGAAGGGCCCTGAAGCCCCTTCTACAATACTATATAGTCCAGATTATAATCAACTCAGATTATCTGTTTTGGATTGAGTCTGCATATAATCCAGTTCAAAGCAGATAATCTGGATTTATATGGCAGTGTAGAAGGGGCCTCAGACTCAGGCATAACAGCTAGGGATGTGTGAGACACCATAAAGTCATGATGTTTTCAATCCTGTTTTCAGTGCCCCCATTCTGTTTACTGGGAAATTCCCAAAATCAGGAAGAGGGAATACCATTCCATGAGCCAGCAGCCAAAAGTTCCACTTAAGTTCCAGGAAGATCTGGCCCAGCGGTGACAATGAGGGCATTTTCAGGGATCCTCTTTCCTTTTTATGGCTATCAGGGCAAAAATAGCCACTCTTCGAGGACACATTTTGCGACTGCCCCCCCCCCCCCCAAGTTTCTCAACATTTGGGCCATCAACTGATTTTTAGGGAAACGTTTAAGTTTCTATAAATAAAATATCTTTTAAAAAGCAGGAGCAGTCACTGGGAAAGATGTTCTCTGAATTTTGATGGATGTAGGAGGATCAGATTCATCAGTATTATCTCTCCTTCTCCCTTTCACACTGGCTTTTACTCCCCTCGAAGCCTGGCCACTTGAACCAGCACCACCACCCAAACCACAGCCATGCTGCATTATTATTATTATTATTATTATTATTATATAGTGTAAGAGAAGTGCTTGTGTTTATGCAGTACTTTTGCAAGCTCACACAAAGCAGAAAAATAGGGGGAAAGACCAAAGAAGAGTGTAACAAGGAGGGGTTTTAATTTTTTAATATATTGGGGGTGGAATAGGCTCAGGCTTCTTGGGTGATAAAGAGTTTGCAGAGCACACACACACAGAAACCACAAGAAAAACAGCAGAAAGTCAAAGAGATAAGTCTAATAAGAAGAAAAGGCTTTTTGGGGTGATTTTAAAATAATTTTTGAGGCAGTGAGGCTGCTGGACTAGTGCAGGAGTACACACAAGCCAGAAGGTAGGGCTGGGGATGGAATAGCAGAGCCAAAGCGGTGAACTAGAAGAGCTTTTTTGTAATTTAAAATATTTTTGGGGAGGGGGAAGGCTTCTGATGCAGGACACAGAACAAAATCCAGAAGGTAGGTCTGGGGAGGGATTGAAATTGAAATAATATTCTCCCCACGGGGACTCAATGGAGTCAGGCTATCCCTCCCTCCCCTAAACCTATCCCACACCTAGTCAAGTTAAAGCAAAAAAGGTTAAAATATTTAAACAAACACACAAAAATGCCTCTTTTATACTTGCAGTCCCCCAAATGCACACTCACCCACACCTCCCTAGCAAAATTAATAAAGTAACAGAATGACTATAAGGAATATATTAACTAAGAAAATGTAATGATATAATACAGACGAAAAAGATTGGAATTTTCAGAAAGCAATCCTAAGCAGTGACGGCATTGAGATAAAACACAGAGCTAGCTAGCACAATCTCTCTCTCTCTCTCTCTCTCTCTCTCTCTCTCTCTCTCTCTCTCTCTCTCTCACACACACACACGAACGCCAGGAAGCCACAAAAAATGGAAGAGCTCACCCTGCTATATATAGAGCAGCTTTGCAAAAAGACACATGATCTGCTTTCTTCTTCTGATTAGCTCTGGCAAGGCTAATGGGGTAAAACCCATGAATAGCTATTCTTGTCAATCACGGAGAAGCCAAATCTCTTGAATGTAGCCGAAAGATCCTGCACCCTGTGATCCATTCCAGCTGAGCCTTCGGCTGCCTTCCGTCTGGTCTATTTTCAATTATCCAGCTGCTGGATCGCTGAATTTCCCCAAATCCCATATAGTGAAATGGAATCATGCACAGGCCTAATGACAGCATATCTTGCACACACAAAAAACCAAGCAACCGTGATAGCTTTGCCTTAGGGCCAATGTATGTCAGAAATACAAATACTTCCTGAGGTTGACCACAACAAATGTCTCACCATTTGGAATAATTATGTTGGGTAACAGGTCAAGGAAGCAATGTTAGATGATATTTTTGACTGCAGTCATGGTATTCCCCCTGCCCCCCAACTACCCTCAAGACTGCCATGGCAAGCTCAGGATGGAGTTCGCTGGGCAGTAGTGTGGTTGATACTGCTGTTATATCTCTTTGGCCCACCACAAAGTTTTATCACCTCAACACTGGTGTCAAGGTGAAGTAATTTCCTTGTAAGGGAGTCGTTGTGAATGGAGGAAGGGTCCAAACATGGAACTCGGGATTTTATTCTACCTTTCCCTTGCTTGGCATCTCTAACCATCCCTCCTTGTGGTCAAGAAAACACCAATAGGAACTCCATAGTTCCCTCCCCCTCCTTTTGGAATTCACCCAAATGCATGTTGAATATCCAATTTGTTTAGTTTCAAAGTCAAAGGTATAGCAAATGAAAATGGGTGCTCCTCCCAGAAAATTAACAGAATTTTGAAATGATGTTGCAACCTCTTCTTTTTCCACATCTACATGTTTTGACTTTGTCAAGCCATCATTATACTGTAGTCCATCAGTTTTCCTCAACTTCTTAGGTATTGTTTACCTTATGAGAGTTTGCATACATGATCTGATGTAGCAGTAATATAGAAAAACAAAACCATGCCTCAATTGTTTCTAAAAAGTGGAAGACCAATGAAGAAAACTGTATGAATGCCTAACTCGGATTGGCACTACAGGAATGCTGTAATATGTTTGCCCATTAAGAGATTAGTCATGTACTGTGCATAGCATCCATTTTCTGTTTAGTGGGTCATTATTTTAAAACAAACACTTGAAAATCCCAGCATATATTCTAAGTGCCCTGAAATTTTCCTTTTCATTGGTGAACCTTTGTGTTTGCACATTCTTATAAATTAAGGGGCACCAAATGGATTTTTTCTGTTTTGTTTTTAAACATTTTAAAGTGTTTCTGGGCTGCCAGCCAGATGTTGAGTTCTACCAACATCATTCCCATCCCCACCTTCTCTTTTCCCCTCTGTGTTTCTTTATTTTTTAATAAATAAACACATACCTAAGTAAACGTCCTGAATTTGTAATAAAAAATGCTGATCCCTGCTTCTCTACCTCTGGCAGTATGAATACTGATTTCCCACCTTTGAAAGACGCCTTTGAATTCAAGACATTAATTTTAAAAATGCTAAATAATGCAAAAACCATGTGAGGCGGGAGATGCTCCATTGCTTTTGAATCAACTAACGTCTTAGAACATAGCTTTTAATACCTCTCTTTCAGTGTGACTAGCTGTTATGAGTTGGTGGTAAAAAAGATAAGGCTTGGGAGGTATGGTCTTATTCTCTCTCACTGTAAGCAATTCTGATTGATAATGGTTTATTACTGTATCCAATAGTGCTACATTCAATACAAGGTGTAAGCAAGCAAATGTCTCTCCTAAATTGGGGCAAAACTGAACAAGAAGAAATTTTGCAGTCTGAGGCAGAGAAACAAATGTCTTCTTTTATTCATTCAAGAACCTAAATCTGGGCAAGTTTCTTAGGCACATAAACCAGAGGATCATACAAACATATTTCCAAAGCCCTAGCTGGAGAAATAAGCAAGAATATATCAAATAATTAATAATGTATTGATCTTTCATGACACCCTTGAGATGGTGGCCTTACTCTACTTAAAAGCAGTAGAGCTGATCCTGAATTTGGTGTGTAAACCTAGGCTGCTCAGGAAAGCCACTGGAGGACTTTTGAGTGCCATAAAGCTCCCTTTGCAACAGGAGGAGATCTGCAGTCAGGGTGGTAGTCTTGAAAATTAGATAATTCCCATGGCCAACATCTTGTTAGTGACATATTCTCCCATAACCTGGCCTTACAAAAACATATGATTTTAAATTTGTTGTGCAAGGAGGTATTATATCTAATATCTGGATAAGATTATATTCCCTTGAAGACTCAGGTCCCCAGACTTGACAAAATTTCCAAATCTCTCCCTAAATTCAACTAAAAAAGGCTTGATACCAAAGTCTGAGCTCGAGGCATTTAGATTTGAATGTGTGAAGAAATGAAACAGATTTAGCCATCCGTACGTCATGGGGGCACACACATAATGGTGTGAAATGAGGAAGTAGGCTATATGCCTATGAACATTCATAAATCTGTTAGTCATATAATTGCCAGAGGACTCCTTGCTGTTCTGTGAGGTCAGGAAGATTGGGAGTACTTGGTTCAAGTCACACAGAAAATTTCATCAAAGAGTGAAGATTCGAATCCTTGTATCTATTCCCACCACACAGTCATAGTATTATTATATGTTCACTTTATCTGCCACATACCCACCATACAACCCAGTGTGGAAGGGATTTTCCTGCTTCATCATCTCTCACCATACTTCTCAATTGCTTTTAAAATGCCCCAGTTTCTCTCTCTCCCAACTTCCCCCCTTTGTTACCCTCAGCCTACTTCAGTTACTGCAAACTGAGTTCAAAGAAGGAAAGTAATTTTACTCAGTTGAGTTGAGCGCTAGTGCTACATATAATGTGAAAGCCCTTAATTCCATTTGTCTAAGATGCATCTACACTGTAATATGAATGGAGTTTTTGATGCCACTTTTAATGCCACGAAATCATGGGAATAAAGTCTTTATTCTTCTCTTCCAAAGAGTGTTGGTGTCTCACCAAACTACAACTCCCATGATTTCATAGCATAGAGCCATGGTATTTAAACTGATGTCAAACAGCACTAATTTTACAATGTACAGTGTTCCCTCACTTATTGCGGTTTTTACTTTCCAGGATCTCCCGCAATAAGTGAAAAACCGTGATGTAGGGACGCTATATTTATTTAAATATTTATACATTCTTTTAGTATTTATACACTATTTTAAGTGTTTATAAACTTAAAATAAAGAGAAGGAAAGGAGGGGAAGGCCCTTCAAGGCTGGAGGGAGGGAGGACTGAGGAGGGAAAGCACTTGGAGAGCGGCGGCGGCAAAAACCCGCAAAACAGCAAAAATACCGCAATATATATTTTAAATTAATATTTTTTTAAAACCGCGAAACAGCAAGTTTACTAAAAGTGAACTACAAAGTAGCGCGGGAACACTGCAGTTACAGCCTTAGTCCAAATACTGTACCTAGTTTCATTGTAACAGTTCTACTGTGATAATTAGGGCACCCTGTTGCATATTTCTGCTTATATTATAAATTAGGTTTGCAGCAATAAAGATAATGTTTATACCAATAGAGGTATAAACTGCAACTTTCTAAGCCAAGGGGGATGGGGTGCTATACAACAGTCGATAAACAATGCACAAATTGCTCCCACAAAAAGAGAGACTGCTGCTACCAGTTTCATTTTATCTTTTTTCAAAGACCAAATTTTAAAGTCTTGCTGGCAAAATACTGACCCTTTAAAACGAAGAGGGAATATTGAGTTGTTGCTCTTTAGAGACGATCTCTGGTGGATGTTTACTGCAGGAGGAAAATAAGTCAGGGGTTAAGTGGAAACCAAACTACTGGCCTTGTGTTCACTCTTTGGCTCCATTTGTCATTTCTAAGCCTTCCACTAATTTCATTAACTCAGCAAGCTGTTCAAATTGATTTTGGTTTCCCAGCTGTTAGCAAGGAGACATTTACATTTTTACTAGATTCCTGCCTTTCAGCAAAGAAAAATGAGCCAATCAGGATTCTGGCTTGGCAAAGTTGCTCTGGAAATATAAATGCAACTGGCAGTTCTTACATCAGCTGTCTTTGAATGGAAAATAGGAAGTGTATATAGGGATAATGGTGTGCATTGTAGGGTTGTGCTTTCAGGGTAAACCTTGGCTCGTTTTGTGTCACAGCTTTCAATGGGGACCCTGATCCATTTTGTGGGAACCTCCCAAAATCAGGAGGGCAGATATCTATTTTTGCTCTAAGGTGCCAAAAGATCCATTTTCTATCAGCCCATTATGGGGAGGGGGCTTTCCAGGCTCCCTTTCCCATCATTTTAGGCATTGAATCTGTTTTACTCTAGAGGGGAGGCGCTCAGCTGCACGCAGACGTGCACTTTAAAGAGGCTTCTTCCCTCGAGGAGAGGTGCTCAACTGCAGTCAGGTGCTGGCGCTTTTTGGGCCTGCACGCCACCCACACACACACACACTCTTTCCAAGGCAAGGAGGCAAGATATCAGGTTTACTCTAGAAGAGGCGCTCAGCTGCAGGCACTGTGCGCCAAACACACACACTCTTTCCAAGTCAAGGAGGCATGGAGTGCCACATGCTCACAAAAAGCAGGCAAGGAGCCGGGATCAACTCCCGCTTGCTTTTGTGTTGAGCTGATTTTTGTACTGGGAGAGGGCTTCCCCTTATGAGCTCCCGAAGGTAATGAAAGTAATGAATGAAAAGATGAAATGAAGGAAAATGGTTCCATGCACAACTCTAGTGTATTGTGTGTTGTTAAGTCCTTATCACTGGATTATAAGGTTGGGGTAGGTAACTATATAAAGCATGATTTATGAGCAAACATAGCCTTGTAATTTTTGATTTTAACATCTTTTTAAAATGAGGCTTTAAGACATTCTAGCTTTGAAGGGGCTGGAAAATGAGGGCTGGGCAACATTTTTTCCACCCTGTTATAAAGTCACATTGCTTATATATATTGTTTTTTCTACTACACCAGTTCTAAACTCCTGTGATGCTGTCTGCTTCTTTAGTTTGTGTCAATACATGAAAACTTGTATTTGGGTTGGGTTTTTTGTGCCACTTATACATTGAGATGTAATGATGTGTTGAGGAAGAAGTGAGTGTTTTGTTAGGAAAAACAAGCCAGCCCAGGTAACTGAAGGAAGTTCAGTTGTAGCAGAAAATGGGCATGCTGCTCGAGAAGGGCATCCACACTCTGATTATGTAGTAAATATTGGTTTAGTCAGAATATGACTGACTGGCATTCTGAGGTTAAATTGACAACTTTGGACTTTTAGTCTCTTCCTCATCAATGCAAAACCAAGTATATTGCCAGACAACACTGCCCACAACTATTTCATGTTATTCGTGGCAAGTGGGATCAAAGATGGAAGTTAAAAAATGAAGATAGAAAACAAAGGTTACAAACAAAATGCTGTAAGGGAAACACCAAAAAATACGGTACATAAGAAAAATGAAAACTAAAATCAGATGGAGACATCAAATGCAACAACAGTGACATCTACTGTTATATTTTGATAATTACACATTGAGTAGTTTTTTTTCTTTACCATTTTCAGTATTCTTTATGATTTAAATCTCTGGGATTACATCACACATGCAGGTACATATGTAATCTATGTAATACACTGGATAACTCAGGCCTCTACACAGGCCTTATAATCTATACTGGATTATAAAAGGGTGGCCAAACAATAATCCAGGCGGTACCACATTAAATAGAGAAAACCATCTTTTTGAAAAAGTCTGGTTTTGGCTGAAAACTGCACTGCAGCTGAGCCCATTATATCCCAGGCACTCAGAAAACATGAGACTTTGAGAGATTTTCATGTAGTGCAATAGTGTGGACGGCACCAGGGCATGGCCACATTTTTAAACCTGCACTTTGTGAATGTGCTGCAGTGCAACTACATATGGGGAAGGGGGGGGTCGTGGATGACATCTGGTGGATGTCCAGCCAATCTGGATGTTCCAGATTAATGTGGACACCCTGGGAAGATTGGTCTGGAGCAGTAGGGCCAGGAGGAGACTCTCTGGAAGGTAACAGGTTTTTTAAAAACCACTTTATACTCCAGATTAAATGCCTGTGTAGTAGTGCTCTCAGACATCTGGGTAGTTAATTCATAGATCTATGTTGTTATTAATTGCTGTCAAGTCAGCATTGCTCACGGTGACAATGAATAAGGGCCTTCTACTTTATCCCGTCATCACATCCCGTGTATGTGATGAGTTATATACGCTATGTTGTATATTCCATTTTTAATGGTTTAGGTTAAATGTGTTGTTTATATATGCAATTTTATCTGTATTTTATCTGCTTTTATTTGTATTCTAGTGTTGTGAGTCTCCCCGAGCCACACGGGAGTGGTGACAGACAAGTTGAAACAAACAAATAAATAAATAAATCAACAGCCCATCTCAGTTCTTGCTAATTCAGGGTCATAGCTTCCTTTATGAGTACATCCACATGCAATGAGGTCTTCCTCCTTTCATACTGTCCTCCACTAAGCTTCAGTGTCTTTCTATAGAGTCAGATCTTTTCATGAAATGTTCAAAGTGTCATTGAGTTGTTTTGGCTTCTGTGGAAAGTTCAGGTTCAATTTGCTCTTGGAACTATCTGTCTATTTGGCAGTCTATGTTAGTCTCACCATAGAATTTGAGGAAAAAAATATTTGAATGAAGCCTGGCCATAGCATTTTAAATAATACAGTATATTAGGCATGAGAAAAAAGTTATGAAAATGAAATGATTCGGAAGAAATTCGTAAGAAATGCTACTTTTGAGTATTTCCGCATCTGGAACGCCAACCAGGAAGTGGACTTTTTATAGAACTTCGGGGGCCAGGATTTTCTTAAGTGTCGTTATTAGGTCGTAAGGGAGGGGCACCCTCCTTCTCTCTCACCACCTCCCGCCTCCCTTGCCAATAAGTATTATGGCCAGGCAAGCCCTAAACTCGCTCCATCTTTCGGCTGGAAGCCTGGAAAAATGTAAACAGAGAGGTTTACTCAAGTAAATCTGCAAAGGAGGGCACTTTGGATGAAGTGCCCTCCTTTGTGGATTTACTTCTGAGTAAACCTCTCTGTTTACATTTTTCCAGGCTTCCCTGCCTCTCCTGCCTCCCAGGATCTAAAGCATCAAAGAGTATTGGGGTGAGAAACCAACCTAATGTATAATAGAATGAATGCTACTGTCAGTGCCTACTATGATAAGTAATCCAACTGGTCATACCTACATTCCATGCACATGCAATAATACAGCAGTAATAACAATAACAAGAGGTAAAATTCAAGCCGAGTATTCTGACTGGTCCCTCCTCATGCGGTGCAACGGGCTCTTCTCTATGAGCCTGGGAAAGCCAGCGTTTGCTGCTTGGTGCACACACATACATATTCTTGGGGGGAGGATTTGCTGAATCCCAGGCTCATAGAGAAGATTCTGCAGCAAATCCCCCAAAGAATATGTATCTGTGTGCACCCAAGCAGCAAACGCTGGCTTTTCCCGGGCTCACAGAGAAGGCCCATTTCACATGAGGAGGGACCAGTCAGAATACTCGGTTTGAGCCCGTTTGCACCGCATGAGGAGGGACCAGTCAGAATACTTCGGTTTGAATTTTACCTCTTCTTATACCCATTGTTATTACTGCTGTATTATTGCATGTGCATGGAATGTAGGTATGACCAGTTGGATTACTTATAATATTAGGCACTTACAGTAGCATTCATTCTATTATACATTAGGTTGGTTTCTCACAGGATCTAAAGCCTTGAAGAGGCTTCATGAGGGGCCAACTTCAGCCCTCCAGGTGTTTTGGACTTCAACTCCCACCATTCCTCACAGCCTCAGGCCTCTTCTTTTCCTCTCAGCCTGGGCAAACTTGGGCCCTCGCTCCCTCAGGATCGGGGTGAGAGAGAGGCAGCGAGGAGTGCTACTTCCAAGGCTTCCAAGAATAGAATACCCCCTCTCTCCCTCCTTTGCTCCCTCCTTCCTATTTGGAGAGTCCCATCTAGAATTCAGTGTGATTTATTCAAGTTTTTGGCCTACAACTCCCAGAAATCCCAGCCAATTTACCAGCTGTTAGGATTTCTGGGAGTTGTAGGCCAAAACCATCTGGAATGCGCATGCGCTGGCATACGAACTACTAGCAATTTCGTTAGTAATTAAGATTACATTTTAGAAATTTTGGGAAAACTTTTTGTAAGTCTTTCTATTACTAATCAACCCCCCCCCCCCCCATTAGATTTTCGGTTTGCTATTTTTGGGTTCTAAACCATGCCTACAGTATATCATCAACATGCTGACAATTTACCGATTTCCCTCATAGATAATAAAAACTACTAGACTGATAATAAAGACTTTACCTGTACACACGATGTGCCTGGATTCCAAAAAATGCAAGTGACCTCTTCTGCATAATTCAAGATGACTGGTGCAAATTATTCATTTCTTTTACTCAGAAGGAATCACCCATCACACTTTTCATGAAAAAAGGAAAGGTTTCAAAACATTTTTATTAATAGTTGTGTTTTTTGCCCATGGCCAACACAAGAAAAAATGATAGACAGGGTGCAATTACTCTATCTGTCTAAGCTGCTCTGGTTAGTCCAGATAAAGAAAAGTGCTGCACCAATTGGTCAAGCTTGTAGCCATACATCCCACTAATGCAGACAAAAATGTCCAAGTGTGAAAAAAGCAGTAAACTGGACAAAGCAGATACTGCTTTTGGAGTAGGGGGCCCAGCCAATGATTAGTGAGGGACATGTCCACCTGTAATGACTCTCCAACCTCGGTCAGGAAACAAGCGTAGATAGTAGCACGGTGCAACACGATTTTATTGCAGGTACAAAACTTGTGAAGCTAAAGCAAAGTCACGCCACCCAAACACACCTTTTATACCCCAACCCCCCCCTTGCCCACGCAATGTCCAAGGAGGGTTGCACCATATCCGGGTGAGTCAGCAGTTCCCATAGTCCAGGGGATATGACCTCATAAGTCTCTGAGTCCGCATAATTAGAACAGTGTCCAATGTCCATGTCCAGAGGAGGTTACCTCACTTCCCCCAGGACTCAGCAGGCATCTGGAAGTTGCATCACTTCCAGTCTGACACAGCACAGCTTCTCAGGAACTAGAGCAAAGGTCAGCACAGCTCTCACAGAACTGGGACAAAGGTCAATACCACCTCAAGGCAGACTGGGAATCTGAACTTCTTCAAAGCTCAGATTTCCCAGCTCTGACATAATGTCCTTCTCCACCGCGTCCTCCCCCTGCAGAAGCAAAGTACCATTCAATCCGTGGGAGGTAGGGGACCCATGTACCTCTTTAATAAACTACAATGAAATGTAGGGCGAACCTTACCCAACCCCTTTGGCAGAATTAGCTTATATGAAACCCTATTTACCACCTGTTCGATCCTAAATGGGCCAATGTACTTCGGGCTTAATTTCTTTGAGGGCAATCCCAACTTTAAATTCTGAGTAGACAACCACACTAGGTCGCACTCAGCATACTCCTCTCCCTCTTGCCTTCGCCGATCTCCGAACAGCTTATATGACCGTTGCGCTTTCCCCAGGGCTTCAGTCACTTCTTTCCACTCATCTTGCACTCGCATCTTCCAATCACTCTTCTCCTCTTTCCCTATCTCCAATAACTGAGGCAAAGGGGCCACACCCTGGCCGTAAACCACTTCAAAGGGCGACCTTCCAGTAGAAGAGTGCACTGAACTATTATACGCCATCTCAGCATATGGCAACAGATCCGACCAATTATTTTGCTCCCTGTTACTGAAAATACGCAGATAACCTCCCAAAGATTTCTGCGTTCTCGCAACGCCCCATTGCAGCAAGGATGGTAAGCAGTCGTAAGCCTCCTCTCAGCCCCTAATACCTCCAGAAACCGTTCCCAAAACCGGGCAGTAAACTGTACCCCATGATCACTAAGCACTTGCTCCGGACACCCGTGCAACCTATATACATGCTGTACATACAATTCAGCTAACCTCTCAGTGGAAGGCAAACCTTTTAAAGGGACAAAATGAGCCTGTTTAGAAAACAGGTCCAACACTGTCCATATGTAACGATATCCGCGACTACAGAGGGCAACTCCCCCACAAAATCGGTACTGACATGCGTCCATGACTGTACCGGAGAAGCTACTACCTGAATCAAACCCTGTGGCTTAGCAGCGGGAACTTTGCTTCGCGCACAATCCTCACAACTTCCTACATACTCCTTAACTTCTGTCCTCATACCAGGCCACCAATAATGTTTCTTCACATTCAAGAAGGTCTTGGTAACTCCCCAATGGCCTGCAGTCTTATGATCATGATTGAGCCTTAACACTTTCTTCCTCACCACTTGAGGCACATACACCTTAGTCCCCACAAGCCATAACCCGTTCAACCACTTACACTCCTCCTTATGACTACTCAACCAAACATCCCCTTCGTACCCCTTCTGCAACTCTAAACACCATTCATCTACAACCTCTTCCTCCTTCTTTACCTCCGTTTTCACTTGAGACCTTGTCTGCACCGCCAGACCCCATTGCTCCTTGGTAAACACCTCCTCTGACCTAGTAAAAGAATCCTCCCCCACATGAGGATAACGAGATAAAGCGGCCGGCCACCACATTCTCCTTTCCTTTGATATGTTGCAACGAAAAATTAAATCGCGCAAAATATTGAGCCCATCTCACCAATTTGGGAGATAGCTTTTGAGGATTCCTCAGATACTGTAAATTCTGATGGTCAGTCAGCACTACAAAGGGAAAAACAGCCCCCTCCAAAAACTGACGCCACGTCCGCAACGCACTCTTCACAGCAAACGCCTCTTTCTCCCACACTGGCCATTTCCTTTCTTGCTCCCCAAACTTTTAGAAAAATATGCACAGGGTCTCAGGTTCCCTGTGGATCCTTCTGTAACAACACTCCTCCGTATGCCCACGCCGAGGCATCGCACTGTACTATAAAAGGCTTTTCCGTATCAGGATGCATCAACAAAGGGCCGCTGGTGAAAGCCCTCTTCAATCTCACAAAAGCTTCCTGACACTCATCTGTCCACCCCAACTTAGAGCCTGGGGACCTAGTCCTCTTAGACTCCCCCTTCCCCTTAGTCTTTAACAACTCCGTAAGTTGAAGAGTTATCATCGCAAAGGCAGTGATGAACGTGCGATAGAAATTTGCCAAACCCAGGAAAGCCTGTAACTGTCTACGGGTTTGTGGAGCTTCCCAGCTCAACACATCCTCCACTTTAGTCGGATCCATAGCCACGCCACTCTCGCTAATCCAGTAACCCAAAAATCAATCTGGCTTCTTCCAAACTCACATTTACTCAACTTGACATATAACTTAGCTTGCCTCAATCTTTCCAACACCTCCCGAACCAAATGCACATGCTCATCCTTGGTACGCGTCACGATTACAATATCATCCAAATATACAAACACCCCCTTATATAAAAGGGGGTGCAACACCTCATTTATTAACTGCATGAAAATACCGGGGGCTCCAGCCAATCCGAATGGCATCACGACCCATTCGTACAGCCCGAGGGGACAAGAGAAAGCTGTCTTCCATTGGTCACTTTTCCTCACTCTCACCATATGGAACGCGTCTATTAAATCCAATTTAGTGAAAAATCTACCTCCCCCCAACTGGCCTAACAGATCTTTAATTAGTGGTAAAGGGTAACAATTGGTAGTACTGATGGCATTCAGTCCCCGATAATCAATACACAATCGCAACCTCCCATCTTTCTTTTCCCGAAATAACACTGGTGCAGCACTAGGGGACTCGGACCTTTGGATAAACCCTTTCCTTAAATACTCGTCAATCTGCTCCCTTAAAGCTACTTTCTCCTGCACCGTCATAGCATATATCTTAGGCTTAGGCAATACCGCCCCCTTCTTAACCTCCACCCGACATTGAACATTATGGAAAGGGGGAAGACTTTGGGCTAATATGGGGTTGAACACATCTGCATAATCCCAATATTCCTCGGGCACTCCCTGCACCCCAACCAACTCCTTTCTTTCCATATTCGGTTCACATTGCAAAATCCCAGTCCTCCAATCAATTTTAGGGTTAGCTTGCTCTAGCCATGGCAATCCTAATACTACTTCATGGCCCTTAATTGGTGCTACCACAAAGTCTATGTTTCCTTCCCAAGGCCCCACCCGACCTTTTAAATCTTTAGTGCCCAATAAAGACGGGGCCCCACCAATAGAAGACCCATCTAACTGAGTAAAGATCACCGGCAGTGGTAATTTTTTAGTTTCTCCCCCTAAACTATCCACCAACTTTGGCGACATGATGTTTTCTGAGCACCCACAATCAATCAATGCCTGTTTCTCTATTACCTCCCCTCCTTTATACAATCCCAATGAACACTGTACACTTGGGGCACTCACCCCAACACTCTTTGAGTCCATATTGTCGCCTACAGCTGCTTTAGCTGCAGCCACTTTTTCTGATCCGCAACTGCTTCTGCCGGCACTGGGATGCAAAATGACCTGGTTGGGAACAAATGAAACAGAGGCCCCTTCCCATCACAGGTTTTTTCATAACACTGGGACGTCCGTCACTGCTACCACGCCTGGCCTCTCCTCCTCGGAATTGTCCTTCTCCAAAGTTGCGTCCTGGGCCTCTGGACCTCGCCGACTGAAACTTTCGACATTGCACCTGGGCTAAGATCCCTTCCACGCTGCCGGCAAGCTGGATCCATCCATCCACGTCACCCGGATCATCTCGATGTAAACATCATTACAGGATCTCCTCCGCAGACCGTCCTTGAAAAGCTCTAGCAGCGTTGCCTGGGACCACTCAGCGACCTTACCCGCCAAACTCATAAACTCCTCCGCATACTCCGTCACAGATCGGGGCCCCTGAACCAAGCTGCGCAATGCCTCCTTGGCTTTTATCCTCTCCAAAGGATCACGGAAACGATTTCGGATGGCTTGCAGAAAGGCCCGAACAGTTCTTAAACATGGGTCCTTGTGATCATGGCATTGTACGTACCATTCGGCCGCTCGTCCCTTGAACACTCCTCCAATGGCACGTACTCTACTGCAATCGCTTGGGTATAAATGACCGTAATCCTCCATATGGTCATTTACTGCAGCAATGAAGAAGGCCACCTTGCAAGCTTCTCCCTCAAATTCCACTCGCAAAGGTTCCTTCTTCAACCGACCTCCAAACTCTTGGGACTGTACTCCCCTCCACTGGGGGGCCTCTGACCTCCGAACTCCTCTCCCCATCCCGGCTGGCTGCGGGAGATTCGGATACACCTTCTCCCGAATGCGGTTCACCTGAGCCGGATTTCCCTCTGACATAGGGACCCCTTGGCTTTCCTCCGGACGATCCCCTGCAGTCCACACTCCCGAAGGAGATCTAGGACGCTCATCCGATGGACCGCCGTCCATCCAGGAGTAAAAGGTAAAATCTCCTCCTCCAGGGGCACTCCACACCGAATCCACCGGCTCCCTCCGCGACATCGCCCGGGACATCCTCCTCAGAGTTTGCTCCATCGCCTCCATCTTGCACCGCATCACTTCCAACTCTGACGGTGCTTCTGGTTCAGTGGTTTCACTTCCACTAACCTCCAGGTCCACCTGAGCTGGGGCAACCTTCCCCGCAGCTTCTCTGGTCCTGCCATCTACTGGATCCACCTGAGCTGGCCCACTTCTCCACACAGCTTCTCTGGTTCTTCCAGTCATCCGGAAATCCACCTGAATGGGAGCTCTCGCCCCCCATTTCTCTGGATACACCTCCTCTGGAGCTCACCTGAGCGGACCATAATCTTCGTTCCTCCGCTTCTCTGAGCTTGTCCACCTGAGCTGACGAATGCCAAGACGCCATCGCTTCTCTGGACTCGTCCGGGAATCCCACATGGTCAATAGTGGTCCACTCCCACTCCATGGTTCTCCGGATCTCATCAGGAGCAAGGTTCCACATATCGATATACTCCTCCTCCTCTCTCGCCGACCTCGCCATTTCTGGGAAAGTCAAAACGGGCTTAAGCTTCTATAATGACTCTCCAACCTCAGTCAGGAAACAAGCGTAGATAGTAGCACGGTCCAACACGATTTTATTGCAGGTACAAAACTTGTGAAGCTAAAGCAAAGTCCCGCCACCCAAACACACCTTTTATACCCCCAACCCCCCTCCCCTTGCCCACGCAATGTCCAAGGAGGGTTGCACCATATCCGGGTGAGTCAGCAGTTCCCATAGTCCAGGGGATATGACCTCATAAGTCTCTGAGTCCGCATAATTAGAACAGTGTCCAATGTCCATGTCCAGAGGAGGTTACCTCACTTCCCCCAGGACTCAGCAGGCATCTGGAAGTTGCATCACTTCCAGTCTGACACAGCACAGCTTCTCAGGAACTAGAGCAAAGGTCAGCACAGCTCTCACAGAACTGGGACAAAGGTCAATACCACCTCAAGGCAGACTGGGAATCTGAACTTCTTCAAAGCTCAGATTTCCCAGCTCTGACATCCACCAGTGAGTATGGTGTTCGTTTTGGCCATGCACTCTTGCAGTGGCATCTGATTGATTCAGTTCAGCACAATTTTCAAGGGAAACACTTTACACTAATTGTTGTTTATCTGCAAACTTAACTGGAATGTGCAGTTTTACAAGGTGGATGGGGAAACCCACAGCCAATTTTGTGCATACTCCAGGGTCTGTATTTTTTAAATAAAATAAATACAGTCTTAAGGCTTTTGCCCCTAAATGAATTCTAGGGAAATTGGGCAATTTTGCCTTGTTTTCTCTTCCAAGGGCCATTTTAGGCTAGGAGAGACTTTTTTATTGAACTAGAAGCAATCTGAATTGATTCTCTCTAGTTAATTCATGTCATTAAAAGCTCCCCTCCTCCATCTCCCAAGAACTATAACTTCCTCTAAGACAGTACTCAAAAACAGGTTGTCCTCTGGTTCTAAAAACAAACCCACAAAAACATGAATACTGAGCTTCAAGAGTATTTGTTGTGGTTAGGGTTTTAAAAAAATATCTTATCGCAACTAGACATAAAAACGTAGATCCATACTTGGGATGGTTCAGAACAGATATTGATAGGATTCAAATTGTGTCTGTGGACATGTCATCTAGTCCACTCTTGACCTGTGGCAACCCCATGAATTTCATAGGTTTGTCTTAGGCATGCCTCTGGGTGGCTTGTCATTGCCTTCTTCTGAAATATTAGTTCACATTCTCTAATCCAAGTACTTACTTTGCTTAGCTTCCAGGATCAGATGAGATCTATACATTCTGTAATTCTAGATCTAACCTAGGATCTTGATTGCTGAAAGTGAGGAGGAGCTGAGGAATCTTCTAATCAAGGTGAAATAAAAAAGTGCAAAAGCTCGGTTGCAGCTAAACACAAAAAAACCCCAAGATTATGGCAATGACAATGATTGATAACTGGCAAATAGAGGGAGAAAATATGGAGGCAATGACAAACTTTGTATTTCTAGGTGCAAAGATTACTGCAGATGCAGAGTGCAGCCAGGAAATCAGAAGATGTTTACTTCTTGAGAGCAATGACCAATAAAATAGTGAAGAGTAGAGACATCTCGATAAAACGGTGAAGAGTAGAGACATCACACTGGCAATGGTATTCCCCATAGTAACCTACGGATGTTTGAGCTGGACCATAGGGAAGGTTGATCGAAGGAGGATAGATACTTTTGAACTGTGGTGTTGGAGAAAAGTTCTGAGAGTGCCTTGGACCACGAGAAGATCCAACCAGTCCATACTTCAGGAAATAAAGCCTGACTGCCCATTGGAGGGAAGGATATTAGAGGCAAAGATGAAGTACTTTGGCCACATCATGAGAAGACAGGAAAGCTTAGAGAAGACAATGATGCTGGGGGAAATGGAAGTAAAAAGGAAGAAGGGCTGACCAAGGGCAAAATGGATGGATGGCTTCCTCAAAGTGACTGGCTTGACTCTGGAGGAGCTGGGGGAGGTGACAGCCAACAGGGAGCTCTGGTGTGGGCTGGTCCATGAGGTCACGAGGAGTTGGAAGCAACTGAATGAATAAACAACAACAACAAAAACCTAGGATCTTGATTGCAGAATAACCCCATACAATTTACCAGAGTGGACATTGAGAGTGTGTATGCAGCTACTGAAAGGATATATACGTAGGGTGGAAACCAGGTTCACAAGAGATACAATGTTGACGAATGTTCAGAAGTGCTGAGCAGTAGGCTTGTTTGAGCAAGGAAAAAATGGTTCAAAATTTGTTTTAGCTGTAGGGGGCGCTGGCAATTCGATTCCAAAGTGATTTCTGAAATTCCCCCCCCCCCCAAAGTCAGAATTTTCCGAAATCTCTGAAATTTCCGAATTGCTTTGTTAATGGCGAGCATGATTGTGCAATGTGAAAAAATCTGCAAATTGGGCAGGCAAAACTTGAGAGATTCCCTTTCCCTCATTTTTAGACTACTACTGACAAAACTTGCCACAGTGGTAGAAATTATTAGCAGATTATAGGAGATTTCTTGTTTCCAAAAGGACAACGTGTAACTCCAAAGTGGTATTGTGTGGTTCCCCAAAGAAATCATTAGGAGAAAATGGGCTTTCCAAAGTCCAAAGGGACTTTGTGGGATCCCAAAATCCAAAGTGTAACCCAAAGGGGATTGAGGTCTGTTGAAAGTTAAAATCACTGCTTGAAAAAGGAAAATTGGCAGTGGCAGGCAAGAGAAGAACACTTCTCCCAGCTGCCCTGCCCTTCTTCCCTCCCCACACACAAGAAACCCTTGCAGGCAAGTGGTATTTTTCTAGCCGGTTTCCCCAATTTGTTCCGAACCCTGTTGTTCCCTTGCAAAGCGGTTGCACGGCACCTTTCCCACCCAAGCAGCCTACCTAGTCCCTTCCCGTTTGTGTCCCCGGCTCGCAATGAGCCCACGAGGCATGCACGGGCATTTTTAAAGGGCAATGGCTGCCGTGTTGAAACCCCACCGCTCCCCCATATGGTTTCCCCTCATTGGCTGGACGCAAGCATCCCAGCATGCAAGCTACTGCTTGCCTCCAAATGCTGGGTCTTTTCCGATTCACTTCCTGAGTCGGAACAAAGATGGCAACAGTGGCTTTGAAATGGCAAGAATACTTCCTGGTTCCCAAATCGCTTCGAAATTGCTTCAAAAAGGAATTTGATCCAAATTACGTAGATTCTGACTGGACCTAACCATGCCTACTGAGCAGCCAAAGATCTACACCTCAAATTGCTTATTCTCTCTTAGAGACTTCTTAGCAGTTTCCTGTCGAACATTCTAGTACTTCCAGAGGCATATAGGTTGATTTCTGTCATATGAAGTGCAGCACTGTTCATATTTACTCTCCGAATACCAAGTACCTCCTGTTCATTTTTGTAATTGTTACAAGTCACCTTCTAGAGAAACTGGCAGCTCTTATGAGCTCATTTACAACAGTTTTTTTTTAAAAAAAAATCAACCTAGTGAAATGCATGTGTGTATAACTATGTATCTTGGAGAAGTAACTTTTTGACTACTATTTCTGAACTCTCACAGCTCCCAGTTCTGGGATCTGCATTTGCCTCATTATATACACTCAAGGAAAGAAAGTGAGTAGTTGCTGGCTTCCATATCAGCTTAGCATTGTAGCTGAAACTGAAAAGTACTAGCCAGGCTGGGTAGTGGGTATTATGGTGAAGAGCAGGTTTTCCCACATTAGTCAGTGTGGCTTAGTGGTTTGAGTGCTGGACTAGTGATCCTGAAGAACAGGATTCAAATCCCTGCTCAGCCATGGAAACCCATGGAGTGACTTTGAGAAGTCACACTCCCTCAGCAGCCCCAGAGGATGGCAACCAGAATCCCCCTATGAACAGGTCTTGAGAAGAAAGCCCTGTAATCAGCACACTATATGTCAGGAAATGATCTAAAGCCACACAGCATGAACAAAAAAGGTTTCCTGGGAAAGTGTTTGAAGTCTGTCATTTATTTGCTGTTTGTGAGAACTGATTGATTGATTGATTGATTTACTATATTTATATCCCACCTTTCTCTACCCCAAAGGGGACACAAGGCAGCTTACAGTCAGGCACTAATTCAATGCCTTAACAACAATATACAATTAAAATAAATATTTAAATTGAATTTAAAATCAAAATAAAATACTTTGAAACATTTTTAAAACATTAGAATCAATATAAAATCATGCTATCCGCAATCATAGTCCAGGTCATTTCAGTAATCATTGTACATAATACCAGTCAGTCTATTGTACTATCGTTCTTCTCTGAAAGTTTGATCCCAGAACCACATTTTCACTCTCTTTCCAAAGGACAGGAGGGAGGGGGCCGATTTAACCACTGAGAAGGGAGTTCCACAGAAGGCCCTGACTCTTGTTCCCACCAATCATGCCTGTGAAGGAGATTTATCTTAATCTCCAAGATGGTTCATAGGGGGAGATCCATTCAGACAGGTAAACTGGGCTGGAACTGTTTGGGGCTTTATAGGCTAAATTACAATCAATTATCTAGTTGTGAATTTTGGAAACCGACAATAGGAGATACTTTGGCAGATGAAAGGCAACAGGCAATGATATATTTGGCTCTGCTAGAATGAGAACATTTTAAAAATAAAAGCCACACTCACTGTTAGATATAATTTCAGATATAATGGTATGACATTTCTAACACAATATTGCCTTTTGATATATTTATAGAATTACTACTGTTTTCCTGACACTGAATTGTACCTTCAATAGCAACAAATACTCAGCATGTATGCCATTTCCCTATCCATTGCACAGAAATCAGGTGGTGGCTTCTATGTCAGTGGAGCAGTGAATCTGCACTAGGTTTTAGTCCAAACCTTTTTTTTCTTTTTTGTTATTCCAAACTTTTAAGGAGCTACCCAGGGTGCTAAAACTTTTTGTGGCTCAGTACCCTGAGGAATTATTTAAAAGTTCAGAGGAAATTTACCTCTGCACTGATATGGAAGCCACCAGCCACCACTGGACAGAGACATCTTGATAAGAGAAGTGTGAAGTTGCTAAATTTTCAGGTGTCATCGAGTTCTGAGAAACACAGGAGTCCAGCTAGAAATAAATATTTATATTAAAAACAGGGCAGAGGGGAAAGGAAGTGAAGCACTGTCCTTCTCATTATCTATGTCTATTCAGCCAAAAGGTTTACATTGGATAAAGCTACAAGAGCATGTTGAAGTGAGCCCAGATGTAAGTAGAATGCAAGTACAAAGACATTACTACAATTATGGCCCATTATCTTCTCCATCAAAAATGGCCCTTCCCATCATATTTTCAATTTCTTTATATGATTATGAAAGCTGGGACGTAAAAAAAAGCTGAAATTGAGAAAAATACCTGATTTGAAATGTGGTGCTGGAGAAGACCTCTACAGATGTCAAAGACAGCCCAAAAAAAGCACCAAAACAAGCCATTGTGTCAAAGAACAACTCAAGTCTGGAATGTCCGTAGAAGTCAAGATATCTAAACTGATTGCGCTGTACTGATATTATTTGAAAGCACAACTCATTAGAAAAGAAAGTAATGCTGGTAAAGTGGCCAAAGGTTACAAAACTGCCAGAAAATGAGGCATTTTGCTTTCCCTAAACTTCCCTGAGTCCCCAAACTTAACCCCCACTCCCACCTCATGGCTGAAAATTAGCCAAAATGTTAGGCAGAAGCAACACTGCCTCACTTCAGGCATGCCAAAATAGCGTATTTCTGAGTCCTCCCATTTCTAAATAGGGTTTTTTTTAGTGCTGAGATTTCTTTCTCTCCCCTCTTTCTCCTATCCCACCACCTTGTATCTCAACATGATATGTCTCCATTTCCTTTCTGATAAGGAGTAGATAGGAAGAAAGCATTCTTAATTATATAATGAGGTGAAGGTATTCATGGGGCTGACCCTTTTCTTTCTAAAGCCAGAGCTCTAATTGATAATGCTTCCTTATACTGATTTGTAGTTATCCTTATGCTTAGGGATAAGAAAGTTGACCAATTATTTACTTCCATCATATGTTTTATGAGAGAGAGAGAGAGAGAGAGAGAGAGAGAGAGAGAGAGAGAGAGAGAGAGAGAGAGAGAGATTGTTTGATGAAATGCCAGTAGATTTTACTAAATACCCAGGTACAGGAAAAGAAACAAAGGTAGCTTGCAAGAATGAGTGAAAATATTTGCTGCAGAAATTTAAGACAGCAGCAGCAGCAAAGACAGAAATAAAAAAATATTTGGGACAGGAGTAAGGTGGGATCCTATTTTTGTGATATGTTTAGATAAACCGATTCAGCATAAAAAGTGATAGGATTAAAATACTTCTGTTCTGGTAAGGCTTTCCTGAGGAAACAATCAAAATGTGAAAAACATTTTATACGAAAGAGCAGATAATATAGACACACAATGTTTTTTTTAGTGAGTATCATAGAATTTGTCATTAGCTTCCAAATAGTTTCTTATGCAGTCCCATAATCCCTCGTGGTATCCTGAAGGCTATCCTTTGCAGTGTCATTCTTTCCCAAATGCTAGATGGATTAAGTCACACTCTTTCCTTTTGATAGTGTTACGAATTAACACAGTGCCTTTTTATTTACCCATTTCTGTGTAATTTGTGAGCTAGAAATTACATATCCTAGAACACGCCGATTGTAATCTGTAGTTTGAGAATTTGATGACAGTAGTTGAGACTGTAATTAATGCTTAAAATTATTGAAGACAACAAAATTCAGAGGTATGAATCTATTTTAACTGCCATGACTGCATCCAGTAGAATTCCGGGATGTATAGTTTTTGACATTAGAGGGTCCCTTTGACTGAGAATTCTAAATGCTCCTCCAAAAACTTCAGACTCCAAAATCTCATGGGCTATTGCCAAGATAATTAAAGTGGAACCATAGTCCTATAATGAAAAAAGCCCTGGCCTCTCTACACTTGTGTTTGTGTCCATGAATAGCCACTAGAAGGCAGAATAGAGATGAATTTCAGCCCTAGGAGAAAGCAGAGTGTGATAATCGCAAGTGTTTACTCTTTCACATCATCATTTAAATATACTGCAATCTCATTCAGTTCATTATGGAGGATAAACTGTACTGATCCTGCAATCATGTGCATACCAAAAATACCTCTAAATTCATATGGTTGTCTGATCAAGCAAGGCAACCTTAGGTATTTCTTTAATTGACAAGGATAAGCCTAAAAATAGTGCTGTAAAAGAAAATAATGACCAGGAGGGGAAAAAACCATTTTATAATCATTTTAAAATATGCCAGGTGTCTGCTTCTGGAATGAGCCATTTTTAGCCTCTGGGTTTCTACTCCTTTCTCATCCAGTTTCAGACTTTAAAAAGGAAAGGAAAGATACAACATTTATTTATTTATTTGAGTAACTACTCACAAGAAAAAGATACACAACACCACAACTGGAATTGCGGAATATTTTTCTGTTCTTGCTCAGTAGATTAAATATCTTAAAGTGAAAATCCCTCTAATCTGCCAAAAAAATATTATGTTGTGTATGATATCCTACATGGGGAAACATTGCATTAACTTCTCCCAAAGAGGAACTATAGGCAGTCCCTGGGTTACAAACAAGATAGCTTCTGTATGTTTACGCTTAAGTTGAATTTGTATGTAAGTCAGAACAGGTACATTTTAAGTGTAACTCCAGCAATTTTTTTTCCATTTTAGATAGCATAGGGAAGGGTTGAAACCCCTGTGGCATTTGTTTTACTGTCTGTGCCCTCCATTCAGAAGATTTCATCTCACTTTCTTTCCCTGTGATAATTGGATTTTGAAAAATGTGGCTTCTTGTGGAAACAAGGAATGGTGATAAAGCTTCAGTGGAAGCACCTTTTCCCCATGATAAATCTTTTCCAGAAGTGAATTTCCCTTCCTAGGGGTAATCTCACTTCCTACTGTCTCACCCCATTCTTAACTAGAAGTCATCTGTAAGTCAGATGTTTGTAACTCAGGAACTACCTGTACATCCCATCTTTCTTGGTTCTAACATGCAGGACTCACCATTCTCCTGCCAGCCCACTCCACAAAATTGCCACATACTGCTCAGAGAACAGACAATAATTTGATACATGATGACAGGCATGTAGCCAGGGGGGGCTAAGGGGGCTTCAGCCCCCCCTCCCCCAGATTCTCAGGGTGGTCCGCGAAAAGGCCTTACTGGTACATTATTTAAACTGTTATGTTTATTCATATCATGATCTGATCACCATGCTCATCCCACATTAATGGGGTTATTGGGATAACAATACAAAAGGTTTGCTAGGGTAGACCCTCTTCCACCCAGTCTCAGCCCCCCGAACCAAACTCACCCCGAATCAAAATCCTGGCTACGGCCCTGCATGATGATGAGAACATCCTCTGGGACCTCACAGGCATCCTACAGTGGTTCTGGAAGATGTCAACATTGTGTGTCCAACTATCAGAATACAGCTTTAGTTAGTATATGTATTGCAACCCTCTTATTAATCCTATAAAGTTGATTCCTATGCTATCTTTCAAAGAGCTATCACCCATATTTGAGGATGGGGTGAAGGAAGCAAAATAGCCCTTTCCACACAGTAGATGTGATTGCCATATATACTTGTTATGTAAAAGTATAAATTGAAGGCAAGTATGGGGACCAGAATTATGGTTCCTTTTTTTTAAAGAATTAAGGCACGGGTGTGTGTGTGTGTGTGTGTGTGTGTGTGTACACACACACACACATACTTGTGGATAGGTTTACCCAGATTTTTCAGGTTCTTTTTCTTTAATTAAAATTAAATATGAGTATATCTATATATAACAGGTGTTACATGCATTTCGCATCTGCTCACATACTATTTATGCTCTTTCCATGTTCCAGATGATTTATTGCCAGGAATGTTTTCCCATGGTCCAGGGGTTGGAAGCAGCTCTCTCTCCTTCATTTCCTCCCTACATAAACAGCAGTAGGTAAGACTATGCTTCTCCGTCCCCTCAGCTCCTACTTGGCCATATGAGTGCACCAATTATGTCAATGGGAAGAAGGAGCAACCTGTACCTCAAATATAAAGCAAGCCCTCCTTCCCTGGGTATATAAGAGCAGCCAGAACATGTCTAGTTATACCCCTATGCAAAGGGATTTTATAGCACCTTAGAGACTAAGGGCCCATCCAGACAGTAGCTTTATTGTGGTAACCCCCGCAGTAAAAAAAGGGGGCTGTCCAGACAATGTTCTGGACAGTCCTGAATTAATTCGCTACAAACCAGGAAAACCTGGTTTGTAGCAAATTAATTTGATAGTGGATTTATTCCATGCCTTCTTGGAAGTCGTGGGATAAATCCACTATTTCCATTTCTGGACTGCAGAATACTGCATGTTCTGTGCAATTTGTTAAAGGGGAGTGTTAAGTATAACATGTTTACATACTGAATATGTTAAAACTACAATAAAATAAAAGCTTCAGATTGAAAAAAAATCTGTGTTTTTTAAAACGCTGGTGCTTCTGGGGTAAAAGGCTGTCTGGATCCACCCTAAGAGAACAGAGCTGGTAGTATACATTTTCATTTTCATTTGGATCTGCTTCCTCAGATGTATTATTTATTTGTTTGTTTCATTTATACCCCATCTTTCTCATCCCTGTAGGGGGGACTCAAGGCAGCTTGCAACTCCAGCAAGATTCAATGTCATTTAAAACATAACCACAAAACATATCCCATCAATGAAAGCAATTAAAACAGTCAAGCAAATAAAACACATATAATAATAACATATTAAAACATATAAAGTGCATGGTCTACTACTAGCCCTGTTCTCTCTGTCTCTAAAGCGCTACAATACTTGCATACTGATATACCAGACTGATACAGTAGTGTCTTTCTATTCTGGTTATACCCCTGGAGCTGATTGATGACACAAAGGCCAGAGCTACTGTTGAGCACTCCGGACAAGTAAAAGCACAGTCTATTTCTATATAAAGATTATTATAACTGTATGCTTGTTTTTGCTATCTGGTCCCAAAAACAAACTAATTTAGTTTAAGATCTGTTTCTTTTTCTGCACCCACTCTGTAGGTTTAGAGGAGTGTGAATAATGGAAATGACAAGGTCAAGATAAAAAGTCATATAAATAGGAACAACCTTTTCATGTTATCTATGACACATTTCCTCTCAAATGTTTATAGCCATCCAGTTCTTTTCCAAAAAATGTTAGGTATCATTTTTGCACTCTCGGATTGGTCATCCTTTGTTGTCAGAATGAGCTTGCCACTCAGTCTTCTCAACCCAGATCACTGAAGAGTACACAATAGCTTTAAATACCTATAAAGAACAGGTAAATTGAGTCTTATGTAAAGTTTCTCCTTGGCCTTATTGTATGAGTGGTATTATTTGTGACATATTACTTAGCCTGTGTAGATGCATTTATTCTCATAGAAAATTAATTTATTGTTTTAATTCTTTTTTCAAAGGGAAACAAAGTACTTAACTGACAAGCTGACTTCTGCCTCTGGAGATTTTACTTTCAGAGCTAGAAAACTAACACTTACTAAATATACTTACTGAATACAGACTACTACTGCCCATTTCCTATGTGATTAAAGCTGTCTTTAGAGTAAAAGCAATCAATGCAATGTGATACTAATACAATTTTAATGTTTGTTTCTTTTTTAAAAATGATAGCCATGTAGTTTCTTGTCAAAGATAAAAAAATCTGCTAGTGAAATAATGACTATTTAATTAAGATAATTACAAAATAAGAATGTAAACACTTAAGGTGCAGTATGTCTGCACATCTTTCTCTCACACATTATTCAAATGCTTACCTGTCATACTTGGGCCCTTTTTACACTCACTATCTTTATTATAGGAGTATAGAAATAAGCCAATCTCACAGTTACTAAATTTAAAATGAGTGGGTCACTAGATCTTCTATGTAGCAATGGAATACATTTTATGTCATGTGGTCTTTCCATTGCTTTCTCTTTCCATGCCCTCTCCTGTTTATTTCCTTTCCACTGATAAAAAAAGAAACAGTGACACCCAGTTGCATTGTAGCCAACACCCTAGAATTGCTTTTCAGAGCTATTTTTCAAAGTCCCTGGTTGGATTTTATAGTTTTTGCATCCAGCCTCTTTGTAGCATTCAATACATCCCTTAACAAATCACCCATTCTCAATACAAACACATTTTTGAATTGATTGTGTGAGAGTTGATCTGTTCCAAGCATGATACTGGCTTAAGGAATTATGTGATAACTTCTGCAGAAGTCCCTTGGGCAACCATGTTCACTGCATCTACTTTCAATGGGCAGTTATCTCGATGATCATCTTGAAGCATGATTAGTTCATCTGCACCAATTTGGACTATGGTAATTTCAAGGGCTTTAGAAATGTCGCAGCCAGGATACTGTCTGGGATCACAGAGACCAATGAACTCTCTTGTTTAAGCAGCTTCACCAACTACCACTTCATTGGCATGAACAATTCAAAGTGCTTCCGTTCAGGGCATGGGACGGAGACGGTTCTGGTCTCCATCTCGGATGAGCTGCGTTGCCAGCTGGACCAAGGCGGATCGGCGCTGCTCGCGTTATTGGACCTCGCGGCAGCGTTTGATACAGTCGATTACAATCTTTTGACTCACTGTCTTGCCGGGACTGGGGTGAGGGGGACTGCCCTTAACTGGGTGGTTTCCTTTCTTCAGAACCGGACACAGCGAGTGAGGAGGGGCGAGGTCGTTTCCGGGGGTGCCCCGCTTCATTGCGGGGTCCCCCAGGGGGCTATCCTCGCCCCTCCATTATTTAACATCTACATGCAACCACTTGCCCAGCTGGTGCGTAGCTTCGGGCTTGGGTGTCATCAGTACGCTGATGACACCCAGCTTATTCTGAGGATGGAGGGCAGGCCTGAATCCGTACCCGATAATTTCCATCGCTGCCTTGAGGCCGTTACTGGATGGCTGCGAGCCAGTAGGTTGAAGGTGAATCCGGCTAAGACGGAGATCCTGTGGCTCAGCCGCCCGGGCTGTAGGGATGTCCAGCTTCCAACCCTGGACGGCATGACCTTAAGTCCGTCATCTTCCGTGAAGAGTCTAGGTGTGACCTTGGACCCCCTGCTGTCGATGAAGGCTCAGGTCTCCAGCGTCAGCAGGGTGGCATTTTTCCATCTGCGACGGGCGAGGAAGCTGGCCCCCTATTTGTCCCGATGCACCTTGGCCACAGTGGTCCAAGCCACGGTCATCTCGAGGCTTGACTACTGTAATGCTCTGTACATTGGCCTTCCCTTGTCCGTGATCCGGAAGCTTCAGCTGGTGCAGAACGCCGCAGCCCGACTCCTGGCAGGGGTCTCGGTTGGCTGTCACATCTCGCCAGTTCTGCGCAAACTGCACTGGCTTCTGATAGTATGCCGGATCACCTTCAAAGTGTTAGTCTTGACTTTCAAGGCCTTACATGGTCTGGGGCCAGTGTACCTGCGGGACCGTCTCCTCCCATACCATTCCACTAGACCTCTGCGCTCTGAAGAGCAAAACCTCCTGGTCACCCCTAGTGCTAAGATCTACCGGTTGACTCGATCGTGGCTCCGACTCTTTGGAACTCTTTGCCCGCCGATGTTCGCTCCATCCAGGCCCTCCTTCCTTTTAGGAAGGCTTGTAAGACTTGGCTGTTCCAGCAGACTTACGGATTTGGCTAACCTGTGTGTTCATAGCCACCTTGTAACTGTGTCTGCTGCTGTTGTGTTTAGTGCACGACTTGGTGTCGTTTTTACGCTGTTTTTAATGCTGTTTTTATCATAAGAACATAAGAACATAAGAACATAAGAAGAGCCATGCTGAATCGGGCCTCAGCCCATCTAGTCCAGCATTCTGTGTCACACAGTGGCCCACTAGTTGTACACAGGGATCTCTAGCAGAAAGGAGGGCAAAACCCTCACCTGCTCCCGACCCCCCACAACCAGTACGCGGGGAAAATCCTGCCTGCCTCCATCAACACAGAGGTGGCACTTGGATGTCCATTTCAGTAACTACTGATTCCCTTGGTATCCATGAATCTGTCTAATCCTGCCTTGAAGTTGTTCAGGCTGACAGCTGTCACAACGTCCTCTGGAAGTGAGTTCCATAACCCAATGACCCTCTGGGTGAAGAAATATTTCCCTTTATTAGTCCTAACTTTCCTACCTTGGAGCTTTAGGGAGTGCCCCCTAGTCCTAGTGTTGTGTGACAGAGAAAATATTTTTTCTTTATTCACCTTTTCTATCCCATGCATGATTTTATACACTTCGATCAAGTCACCTCTTAAACGCCGTCTTTCAAGGCTGAAAAGACCAAGGCGTTGCAACCTGATTTCATAAGGGAGCTGCTCCATCCCTTGGATCATTTTTGTTGCCCTTCTTTGTACCTTTTCCAGTTCCGTTATATCCTTCTTGAGGTGCGGTGACCAGAATTGTACACAGTACTCCAGATGTGGCCTCACCATAGATTTGTAGAGAGGCAATACAACATTTGCCGACCTATTTTCGATTCCCTTCCTGATCATGCCAAGCATAGAATTTGCTTTTTCAACTGCTGCTGCGCACTGGGTTGACATCTTCATTGAGCTGTCCACCAAAACCCCAAGATCCCTTTCCTGGTTTGTCTCAGAAAGCTTTGATCCCATCAGTTGATAAGTGTATTTGGGGTTCTTTGCCCCGATGTGCATGACTTTACACTTTTTTAGGTTAAAATGCATTTGCCACTTTGTTGCCCATTCACTCAATTTCGAGAGATCTTTCTGGAGCTCTTTACAGTCAGTTTCATTTTTAACTACCCTGAACAGTTTAGTGTCATCTGCAAACTTTGCTACCTCACAATTTACTTCTACATCCAGATCATTTATGAATAAATTAAAAAGTAACGGTCCTAAAACTGAACCTTAGGGTACGCCACTTCTCACCTCTTTCCATCCAGAGAAGTGTCCATTTATTACCACCCTTTGTTTCCTACAGTTTAGCCATGTTCCAATCCAGGACAAGACCTGTCACCTGATTCCATGGCTGAAGAGCTTATTTAGGAGCCTTTGGTGAGGGACTTTGTCAAAAGCCTTTTGAAAGTCAAGGTAAACAATATCGACTGGGTCCCCTTTATCTATGTGTTTATTTACACCCTCAAAGAATTCTATCAAGTTAGTAAGACATGATTTGCCTTTGCAGAAACCATGTTGATTTTCCTTCAGCAATGCCTGTTCTTCTATGTGCTTAGTAATTTTTTCTTTAATAATGGTTTCCATCAGTTTGCCTGGAACTGAGGTTAGACTAACTGGCCTATAATTTCCTGGATCACCCCTGGATCCTTTCTTGAAGATCGGAGTTACATTTGCCTCCCTCCAGTCCTCGGGTACAGTGCCTGATCTTAGAGAAAGGTTATATATTTTGGCTAGAATTTCAGCAATTTTACACTTGAGTTCCTTAAGAACTCTGGGGTGGATGCCATCTGGCCCTGGTGATTTGTTGACATTTAGTTTAGTAAGGCATGTGAGAACATCTTCCTTGTTTATCTCTATCTGGTTTAATTTATTTAATTCCCTCCCTGAAAAAAACTGACTCAGCTGCAAGCATATGTTGTCTGTCCTCCTGTGTGAAAACGGAGGCAAAGAAGTCATTTAGCCGCTCAGCAATCTCCTTGTCTTCACTTATTGTTCCTTTCTTACCATTTTTGTCAAGTGGCCCAACTGCTTTTTTAGTTGGGCTTCTGCTTCTGATGTATTTAAAGAAGTTTATGCTATTTTTTTATATTCTTAGCTATATGTGCCTCAAAATCTCTCTTGGCTTTCCTGACGTTTGCTTTGCATTTAGTTTGCCAGAGCTTGTGTTCCTTTCTGTTCTCCTCGGTAGGAAGAGCCTTCCATTTCTTAAATGAGTTTTTCTTCTTTCTAATCACATCTTTTACTTCATTTGTAAGCCATACTGATGTCCTCTTGGACTTTCCCAGCCTCTTTCTTATTTTAGGAATGCATTTTAGTTCGGCTTGTTTTAAAGTATTTTTAAACAGTTTCCAAGCATTCTGGAGGGATTTGATTTTTTTTACTGTTCCTTTTAGTTTGTTCTTTACTATTTTTCTCATTTTGATGAAATTCCCTTTGTGAAAATTTAAGGTCTCTGTGTTAGTTTTCACTGACAGTTTGCTATCCAAACTTAAGTTGAAGGTTATTGTGTTGTGGTCACTGGTACCTATGGGCTCAGTTACAAGGACATCTTGAACGAGATCTTGTTCATTAGTTAGCACCAAGTCCAGGATCCCCTTTCCTCTGGTTGGTTCCATGACCATCTGCTCAAGGGAATAATCAGCTAGCATGTCGAGGAACCTTGTCTCTCTTTCATGCGTAGAACAAGAATTTAGCCAATCTATTCTAATTCATGAGATTCTAGCTCTTCATTTATGTACAAGGCCACACCGCCCCCATTTTTCCCTCTCCTGTCTTTCCTGTACAGTTTATAACCTGGAATTTTTGTGTCCCAATTGTTTTCCTCTGTCCACCAGGTTTCTGTTATGCCAATAATATCAATATTTTTTTCTTTTGCCAAACATTCCAACTCCCCTATTTTTGTTCAAAGGCTTCTAGCGTTTGCGTACAGACATTTATATTTATTGCTCTGATGCCCTTTCAACTTTGGCTGTTTATGAGAATTTGTAGAAGGCCTACCATGTCCTACCTCTGTTCTGCTTGTTTTAGCATGTAATGATTGATTTGTTGTGAGCCGCCCCGAGCCGCTCGGGGGGGGGGGGGCTGTGGACAAATGCGAATAAATAAATAAATAAGTAAATGAGACCTATAAAGCATTTAAAGTTTAGATCCAGACAATCTGAAAGATTGTAACTCCCTATGAACTTGCCAGATTCTTAACGTCCTTGGGGTTAACCACAAAATACTTTTTTATTCAAACAGTTTTATTAATTTCAGGGAATAGTTTTTATTGGAGGATGGGTTATTTCGGCAGGCTTTCAATCTAAACTGACCCAATGTAACTAGGTGTACTAGGGGTGACTGTTTTATTGTTGGTTTTAGTATTGTTTTTATTGTGGTGGGATGTGCAGGCAGACCCAAGTGCACCTGCAGCTGAGCATCTCTTACTATAGAGTAAGAGGCTCTTGGCTGCAAGTACTGGCAGGTCTGTGCACTTTTCAGGCCTGCCATCATGCCCCACCACACACTCTCTCTCTCTTTTCAAAGAGAGTACATATGTGGCATGCAGGCAGGCCCATAAAGCACGTGTGCCTCCCAGTGTCTACAATCAAACACCTTTTACTCTAGAGTAGAAACAGCAGGTGCCAGGTAAGAAGAACGAAGTGCACACCAGGAAGGGGCACCAGTAGGTGGGAAGGCCCTCTCCCATAATAGTCTGATTTCTGGGGGCCCAAACCAAAAATAACCCTCCTGATTTTGGGAGGCTCCAAAAAAACAGTTCGGGGCCCCCATTGAAAGCTGGGGCAAGGTTTATCCCCAAAGCACATCTCTATTGAATAGCACTGGACTCAGGACAAAACCCTTGTGCAACCCTCTCATCACTTCTTTCTTGGATGAAGGTGAACTATTGGTAAGCATCCTTTCTGTTAGGCTAGTCAACTAATTATAAGTCTACCTAACAATGGCATTGTCTACCCCACATTTTGCTTACTGTTTGCAAGAGTGTCTTAGACAACCTTGTTGAGAGTCTTATAGAAATCAAGATATGCTACATCCACAACATTCCTGTCATCCACCAAGCTTGTAAAAGAGATTAGTTTACCTAAGCCAGGAGATACCGTGTTTCCCCGAAAGTAAGACAGCGTCTTACTTTCTTTCCCCCCAAAAAGTCCCCCTACGGCTTACTTTCGGGGTACGTTTTATATAACCCAAGACGTACCCCGTCGCCACGCCCACGCCCACGCCGCCGTCACGCCGCCGTCACGCCGCCGCAACCGGCCCCATGTGCCGCGGCACACCTCCGGCACACCTCCGCGGCACACCTCTTCACCAGGCCTCCAAGGAAGGGAGGGGAAGAGAGCCAGAGGCGTGGCGAGGAAGCGCCGCGTCACAGTGACGCGTCGGCGCTTCGTCCCGCCCCTGGCTCCTTTCCCCCCTCCCTTCTTTCTTCCAAGCAAGGGAGGGGAAAGGAGCCAGGGGCGTGGTGAGGAAGCGCGCGCGTCACAGTGAGCTGCGTCGGCGCTTCGTCCGCCCCTGGCTCCTTTCCCCTCCCTTCTTTCTTCCAAGCAGGGGGGGGAAAGGAGCCAGGGGTGGAAACGCGCGGTGACGCAGCGTCACTGTGACGCGACGCTTCCTCACCACGCCCCTGGCTCCTTTCCCCTCCCTTGCTTGGAAGAAAGAAGGGAGGGGGAAAGGAGCCAGGGGCGGGACGAAGCGCCGACGCGTCACTGTGACGCGACGCTTCCTCACCACGCCCCTGGCTCTCTTCCCCCTCCCTTGCTTGAAGGCCTGGCGAAAAGGTGTGCCGCGGAGGTGTGCCAGAGGTGTGCCGCGGCACATGAGGCCGGTTGCGGCGGCGCGGCGGCGGGACAAGGTACGGCTTACTTTCGGGGTACGGCTTATATAAGCCGACCCCCCCGACACCCCCGATATGTCTTACAATCGGGGGTGTCTTACTTTCGGGGAAACACGGTACTTTTAGGGAAGACCTTAATCCATTTCTAGTTGGGAGATAAAATAAAATGCATAAAAAGAAATATCTACCCACAGTAACTGAAAGGATGGTGATAATTGTCTGAAGAATGAAAAACTCTATAATTTAATTATTGACACAGGGCAACCTGTAGTACCCTCACCAATAAAAAAAATAAGAAGGCCTTTAAAAATTGTATTCAGAAATGCTTTTTTCCCTTTTCACTTTTTAAAAGGAGACAAAATGTTTTTGCCTGTTAGGTGGAAACAATACAGTATTTCAAGTCTTACTTGATAAACCCTGTCTTCTGGAAGATTTCCAAACCTGATTTTGAAATGGAGATCTACACTATACATACATAGTTAAGTAGTAGGGATAGATCCAGACAGAATCATCACACCACTATCCTCCCCATTTACCCTCCCTCTCCTGCCCCTCCTCCTCTCTCACACACAGAAACACACAGTAATAATTCTTCAGTATTTGGAACTCTGCCCAAGTATGAGTGATGGTCAGACCCCCCTTTTGGTAGACATCATTTTGCCGTGGTCTACAAGAAGTTGACCTAACAGTGCAGCACATCCCTGAATATTATTTGTGTAGCTCCTGAGAAAATGAAATGAATTTATCATATTTTGACATCTATTAAATCATGGCTCACTGCTTGCCTGTAGACTAGTGTGTTCATAAGTTATACTTGTATCCCCCATATTCCCATATCTTTAAAAGCATGGAATAATAATGCCTACCTAATTAGGGATGTGGTAACAATTATTTAATTCCTGTCTCTACTTTCCTTTGAAGTGAAAACACCTGCTTTCTCCTTAGTCTTACCTGGCCATTTATATATCTAACAATGTGAGCTAGAAGAATTTCCACTGTGCCTCACAACAGTTCATTGGTATTAGATTAGAAAACCCATAAAGTGAGGGGATTTAAGCAGATATAGTCACAATGCAAAACACATTAATTGCAAATGAATCAAAGGGGATTTTAGATGTATAATGAGGACTGCCCAGTATCCATTTAGCTTTAACAACTAATTTTATAACAGAAAGATTGTTAGTATTCAACTGTTTGAAGTATTGCAATATTATTAAGTGGTTCGTGCATAGGAGATGGCTTACTGGAGACTTGAGAAGCTGAAACCTAGTAAGAAGCTTTAAAAGCAGATCTGTACCATAAGCAATAAGCCTTAAAGTAAAATAAAATAAATAAAATAGGACTAAAGTGTAAAAGCAAAGGCATCTTGGATAGTTCAAATGAGAGAGAGAGACTTGGTACTTCATATTACTTATTTATTTTCTCCCATTATTTGGGGAGGGCATAGAGCAGGGGTGGGCAATTACCGGCCCTCCAGGTGTTTTGGACTTCAACTCCCAGAAATCCCAGCCAGTTTACCAGCTGTAAGGATTTCTAGGAGTTGAAGTCCAAAACACCTGGAGGGCCGGTAATTGCCCATCCCTGGCATAGAGGGCAACTTGTGATTAAACTAATAATTAAATATTACTTTAAATATTATTAAATATTGAATGAAATATAGAGGACAAAACCATTATCTACTGGTACATATATCTTAGCGTTTTAAGGATCTTTTTCTATTGTGACATCTCTAGGTTCTATATTTGTACATGTTGTATACAGTGATACTGCCTTTACATTGCAATGGAATACTGCGGGCAGAAGGTGGCAATCCAATCTCCAACTGAGACAAACAAGTGTAGGTCATCCCCAAGAAGAAGGATATAGCCATCCAAATTCAGCTTGAGAATTAGATTCCTGATCGATGTTATTAACTGTTGTTAAAATCAGTTTAAGTTAATGCTTTAAGTTTTTAAATATAGTTAATAGCTTAATGTTGTTCTAATAATCTTTTGTATGTTTTAACTAGATTTGTACTCATTGAAATGTGTAAGCTATAACTGAGACCTAGTTTGGGATTGAGCAAGGCAGGGTATACCATAAATAAATACTATAAAGAAAAGGTACACAATTGTGTGACCATTGTAACCTGTAGTTTATAGTTTTTGCTTGTTTGAATCTTCTGTGGTAATTTAGTTGAAGCTTTTGTCATATTATACAAAATATCTAATAAGTCTTCAGAAGAAAACAATTACCACTGAGAATGCCTCCCGAATAGTCGACCCAGTCACATGGGACACCTTTTGTGGGGAACTAAACATGCATGTAACCATAGCAGCACTAACTTTTGTGGCCAAAATCCTGTTGGGCAGTTATTAATGCATAATCTAGAGTTACAAACTCACAGCTAGTATGTATATATAGTCCCTACATAGTCCCTAGTTTAGTATAGGGGTGACAGTGATATTTCCACTTACTGTGAAGCATCCACTGTGATTGACAAGGACTGTTCCCCTGTCAAATGGAAGTAGCTAGCTGATTCCCACACCCTCATATGAGCTCGTATTATTCATGTGTACCTGTTAATTTACTAGTGAATTGAGACATTAACAAAATGGCCAAGACAGTATCATTTAGAAACAGCCACTCAGCCAGACTGTTGAAGAGAAATAGGCAGGCATCCTACCAGCTCTGCTGAGATACTTGATCCACCAAACTCCTTTTCCCTTTAACTGCTGCAGCAGAGAGAGATGAAACTGCAGTACCTATCCATAAACAAACTCTATTTGGGCCCTTCTATATAGGCCATATATCCCAGGATCTGATTCCAGGTTTTCTGCTTTAACTAGATTATATGAGTCTACGCTGCCAGTTAATCTGGGATAAATAAGAAACCTGGGATATAGGGCCTGTCTGGGAGGGCCGTATGACTGACTCACAGGCCATGAGCTTTCCTGGACCAGAATGACCTGGCCACAGTAGCCCATGCACTCATAACCTTTTGATTGGACCACTGTAATGTGTTGCACCTGGTGCTTCCCCTGAAGACAATTTGGGAGGTGCGGCTGGGGTGCGATACAGCAGCTAGTTTGCTGATTGGAACATCTGATAGGAACCATACAACATTGGCTTGAAAAGTAGGCACACTTTGCCAATATGTTTCCAGTGTGGATTCCACCAGCTGGTACTGACATTTAAAGACCTAAATGGCTTGGCATCTTGGTATCTGAAGGGCTGCCTCTGCCTATATTCACTTGGACAAGGGCTTGGATTCCCTGGAGGGTTTGTCCTACAATGAGAGACCAATGTTGTGTGATGCTGTGGAAAAGGACCTTCTCTGCTGTGACACTCCAGTTATGAAATCACCTCTCCTTTGATGTCTGATTCGTTTTTCATTCCAGCATCAAATTGTTTTTGAGTTAAGCTTTTGAGAGTCTAATGATTTTATCCAGTTTTAGATTATGTAACTTTTAAAATCAGTACATTTAAACCGACCTTATTGCAAGTTGCCCACAAAGCCTAAAATACAGAATGGGGTGTACATATTTTATTAAATATTTAACTGGTTTTAAAAAACCAGACTGAATCCCCCTGATCTCTGAATACTGCTCATGCTGACTGGAGTCCAGTAACATCTGAACAATCTGAAATTCTCCATTTCTGAACTAGTGAGGAAAATACAGAAATAGTCTGCTCTCATATGACATGCTGCATAACATTACGTAACCATAATTCTAAAAGTTCAACCTTATTTACCTTGTTTCATTACATTGAAATAATGCACATTTGTAACATTTAGATAATACCTCTGTAATAACTCACACATGATCTTTGTCAATAGTTTAGAGTTCACATCATCCTAGCAAACAAAGTAGATAGATCTGGCAACAAAACAAGAAAGTTGACATTCCATCAATAAAATATGCTGATTGGGAGAATAAGGTGCAGTATTAATGAGAACAAGTAAAACTCAAAATGAAATAGGTGATACTCACCCAGCTGAATGGGGGAAGTGTTGTGCAATGGTGAGCATCATTAGCAAATTCATTAAATGCATATCTCCTTCGACTGGCAAATGACTTTGGATATTTTTATAGAAGTTTAACAAATAGACAATAAAACCCCAATGTAAACAAATAAGTCAGACAATCAAAGAGTTAGGCTGTGTGGCCCTTGTGGTCGCCTCCAACTTTATATTGGTTCTAAAGAAGTGTTTTGTATGTCTGTCTGAATCACACCTACTCATGTTGCACATCTGATGTAAAAGTTAGTACAGGCGGTCCCTGAGTAACAAACATCTAAGTTCTATGCAACTCCTAGTTAGATTCAGGGGTAAGATAACAGGAAGTTAGAGGAAATTACCCCTAGGAAGGAAAATTCACTCTTATAAGACTTATAATGAAACTTTATCACCAATCCTTGTTTCTATGACAACCCAAAGTTTTCAAAATTCAATTATTACAGGGGCAAAAAGTGAAGTGAAATCTTCTGAACAGGAGCATAGATGACTAAATAAATGTTACAGGGATGTTAACACTTCCCTATGCTATCTAAAACTTTAAAAAAGTTTTAGCTTATGTTACACTTAAAAATGTACATGTTCTGACACATACAAATTCAACGTAAGAACAAACCTATCTTGTCGGTAACCTGGGGGCTGCCTGTATACCTCATTTTCCCTTCTGTGTGATGTAGGCTGCTGAATATTCAACAGAATGGTGAGCCCTTGGCTCTGCCTCTACTGGCTCTGCCCCACAGGCTGCAATGACCACCAGCCATCATCTGTTATGGGAGTCCAACTTCCCAGTTTTTACTCTTTCATGTGACTAAATATGGAATTTTTGATCTCTTAGAATGATGCGCATACCCAAGGAAGGGAACAAAGTAACTGGGACCCCCTCCCCTTTCTGATGTGCACATCTGAGGAAGGGAGCAAAGTAACTGGGACCCCCTTTTCTGACTCTAGGAATCTGGTCACTGAAGAAGCAAACAGTTGCCATCCCATGACGCAGAGGAACTTCTGGCAGGCCCTGTTGGTAAACTAATGCGGAACTGGCATATGCCGGCACTGCCGCAACTTCACATATTGAAACAGAAGCAATGTGGGGAAGCTACGTGGTAGATGCTTCCTCTGTGACAATCTCAGCAATCCATATGAAGAGGTCCTCAGTGGTGTCAAATTGCACTAATTCTACAATGCAGATGCCCCCAAGTCTCCCAGAAACATCTAACATTTATTCATATAATTCAGACATGGCAAAATGTGTTATGCACCTTGCAGCAAGAACTGCTTGACCTAGGTAGTAGCAGCAGTAATAACACTCAGTTTATAGGTTTAGGAGACAGGGCCCAATCATGCATCTTGTTCCAGGCCCAATGCAGTTCTCAGTGGCACTTGTGATTTGGGTTCCAATATACTCAAAACAAATTAACAGTGAGATCATTAGTGACACATAAGCAAAGGGATTCTACTTTTTTTAAAAAACACGAGCTTTGCTATTCCCACATTTCTTTTAGAAGATCTTTTGTTCAGTCTTCATATTAACCCATGCATTTTCTACACTTCAGATGTGAAACTCCCCCATTTCCAAATTGACAGTTGGCTCTGTAAAAGCACATTTAACCCTTCACAGCAGGTTCACTTTCAGTTCAACAGGATAATTGATCAGCAATTATGTAGCAGACAGGTGGAAAATAGCAATTGGATGGAATTTGCCTGAAAGGAAGAAAGGATTAAAGAGACCTGGATGCATATGGCAGGCTCTAGTTCCTTTCCTTTTTCTAACCTTGTGGTGGTGGAGTGATTGGTATCTAATTGCTTCAGGGGATTTGCCTTCTGTCCTTCATTTATGAACAGGTTCTGTATCTCATTTTTAATGCTGTAAGTTGGAGAAGTTTGGTTTTCTTGGATGAGGTCATCATAATTATTTGTATCAGAGGGACAGAATTATGCACAAATGCTGTTTATTGTATTGATTGTGATGTTGCCAGTGGGCATCATAGGTTGGCGATCCAAGTTCTCAATTGAAATAGAATCCAGATCTGAGCAGAACTGGTTGTATTAATTATTAATTGGAAATACATCTTGATACATCAGAAACCAATTAATGGACATAAAACTGGAGTCATATAGGCCACTACATTCATTCCTAGTAGTAACAAGCCATAGTGCTCACCCATGTTACTAATGCAATTCTTTTCTCTTCCAACTTTAATTTTATAAAAAAATAGTTACAAGTTTTAACCATTTTTTCCTTGTATTTGTCACCCTACCCACAAAATTAAGCATTCTAAATCAAGAGCGGTTTCAATAGAAATGGTAAAAATATTTCAAAATGCCGCCCTCCCCCATTGTAATAATGAGTTTCTTGATTATCAGAAACTGGTGAAAAGAGCTCTGAACTCATGTGAACCTTCCCAGCTTGGAGTTTATTCTATGCAAAATTCATACATAGCCCCCCCCCCCAAAAGACCCTCACAAGAAACAAATAGCATTTTCTGCATAGAAAATGTCATTTTTCTGCCCCCCCAAAATTACCATGTGTGAATGTATTCCAGAATAAGTCCTAGGTTGTGAATAATACTTGAAAACTTGCAGCTGGAAGAAAATGACTGAACAAAATTAGAAAAGAATTGATGCCCCTATTGTTCAAGAAATAATTAATTCTGACATCAGGGAGTACAAAAGGAAATATGAATCAATAGTGAATCATGTTTCTTCTCTCTGTCATGTATGAAAGCATCTCATCCCTGCTGGATACAAATATATCTCTTTGTATTATGTGGCAAGTGAGAAAATTGTGCAGTAGATGTTGTTGATACAATATTCACAACATAAATTTAAGCATGCAGCCTGATACATTGTCTTGGTCATTGCAACATAAATAATATAAACCTGCATTTTTTTCTAATGATTGAAAACTTAGGCTGCTTGGCCAGTCACCTTTTCCCCAGACAATGGTGACACAAGACAGAGGGCACCCTTTAAAAAAGGTGAGCAGCATAACATTCCTGGAGGACCTAGAAAATTCCTAGAGAGAAATCCTGAGGGTATGGGATCCTGCTGGACTTTAATACTACCACACTCCTGAAGCAGGTACACTGGCTTCTAGTTTGTCTCCGGGCACAATTTAAGATGCTGGTTTTAGCCCTAGAAAGCCCTAAACAGTTCAAGCCCAGCCTACTTGGGGAACCACATCTCCTCCTATCAGCCTGTATGAGCCCTGAGATCATCAGGAGAGGCCCTTCTCTTGGTCCCACCACCGTCACAAGTACGGTTGGTGGGAACAAAAGAGAGGGCCTTCTTAGTAGTGGTCCCATGGCTCTGGAATTCCCTCCCCAAAGAAGTGCATTCGGCCCCCTCGTTATTGGCCTTTCGCTCCCATGTTAAAACCTTTTTATGGAAGCAGGCCTTCCCCAACAATCCACAATAAGCAGCCTTTCTTGGTTAGGCAAGGCTCATATGGCCAAAGAATTGGAGCTTTGAAACATATAGTACAATGTTTTTAGGACACCTCAGTGGCCTGAGGCCCAGGGGTTTTTTAAATAACAATTTATCAAGGTTGTTATTTTTATGCTTATTTTATATGGTTTATGTAATGTATCTAGGCAATGTGTTGGCTTGTTGTTTATATATTTGGTTTGGGGGGATGATGTTCTGTTTTCTTATCACGTAGTTTTGTTTTCTATTATTTGTTCGCCACTTTGAGTCCCACCCATGGGAGAAAAGCAGAATAAAAATAGATTAATAATAATAATATAGTAAAAGTAAAGGTTTTCCCCTGACATGAAGTCCAGCCACGTCCGACTCTGGGGTGTGGTGCTCATCTCCATTTCTAAGCCAAAGAGCCGGGACTGTGCATAGACACCTCCAAGGTTTTGTGGCCAGCATGACTGCATGGAGCGCCGTTACCTTCCTACCAGCGCGGTACCTATTGATCTACTCACATTTGCATGTTTTCGAACTGCTAGGTTGGCAGAAGCTGAGGCTGACAGCAGAAGCTCACGTTGCTCCCTGGATTTGACCCTGCAACCTTTTGGTCAACAAGCTCAGCAGCTCAGTGCTTTAGCCCACTGCGCCACCAGGGGCTCCAATAATAATATACTGAATAATAATAATATACTTTCAGTAAATCAAACTTTTCTGAATATAAGTTCATGTTTTCTTGAGTGCTGCTGACACTCTAGTCCTAACTGTGTAAATATATTCTATGCCATTGCAGAAACTTGGACATCCTGGCTCAAGTATGAATCCAGAGGTGCACCCAAACTCAGTGGATGAATTGCTTGATCTGTTGACTGCTATTAGCATACTGGTGTGAATTACAAAACTCCAGGATAAGCAGTTTTCATGTATATGTTAAAAATCATGTGAGCTAAGAAGAACCTTATGTTAGTTCACAAGCTAAGATGTTGAGCAAGAAAGCTTCATCACCACCTTTAGGGATCCCCACCCCTGGAACCACCATAAGACAGTCCCTCCGACTCCCATCCCAGTGTGGTGTCCCACAAAGATACCATGCTTGATTAAACTGGAAGTCTCTCTGAAGTCTAGAAGAATCCACAAAAGCATACTTCTCCAGAAAATTTCCATATGCATCATCTGCCAAAGTAACCAAAGCCATCTTGAACCTATAGCAAGACTGAAATGAATCCATCCCATCCAGGCATCTCTGGAGTTGAATGGTCACCACATGCAGTACTAACTCATCCAAAAAATGGTATGTTGGAGAATGCCAGATCGTTATTCAAAATAGTAGAATCTAGAAAAGGTTCTTTTAGCAAAAGTATAATATTAGTCACTTTTAGGCATGTTCTAGAACACATGTGATGGTTCCCATCTCTCCAGGGATCCTGTCTACATCCTTGGGTTGCAGGAATGCACACAACTAGTGTGGAGACTCTGGATATTGTTGATACATTCCACATTATAATGTTATGTGGAAGAAGAATCAGTTATGGATGAAAGTTGTCTGTTTGGTGACATTTTTAAGCATAGCATATTGGGCCAGAGGACCCTTCTACACTGCCATATAATCCAGAATATCAAGGCAGAAAATCTACCTTATGCTGAAGTGGATTATCTGAGTCTACACTGGATTATGTGAGTCTGCACTGTCAGCTAGTACAGTTCAAAGCAGATAGGATGGATTTTATGCAGCAGTGTAGAAGGGGCCAGAGAGTCAGTATGGTGTAGTGGTTTGTGTGTTGGATTATGTAACTGGGAAGGACAATGTTTAAATTATCACTCAGTCATAGAAACCCACAGAGCAGGCATGTAGCTTGGGGGGGGGGGGCTTGAGGGGCTTCAGCCAGCCCCAAACTCTCAGGTTGGCCCACGAGAAGGCCTTACTGGTACATTATTTAAACTGTTATGTTTATTCACATCATGATCTGATCACCATGTTCAATATATCCCATATGCATGGGGGTATTGGGATAACGATACAAAAGGTTTGCTAGGGTAGATCCTCTCTCACTCAGACTCAGCCCCCCCGCCCTCCCCCGAATCAAAATCCTGGCTACAGGCCTGCCACAGAGTGATCTTGGCCAAATTACATTCTCCCATCTTCAGAGGTAGCCAATGACAAATTTTCTCTGAACAAATCTTGTTAAGAAAAACACTTGATAGAGTTGCCTTAAGGCCAACCTAAGTAAAAAAAAGTTAGTTGAAAGGCACACAACAAGAAACATGTTGTTTCATCCTAAGTAACTTGAAAAAAGAAGCAAGTAGGCGTTTGGTCTTGAACATCTGGGTGCATTTTATGGAATGCCCAGCCTTTAAAAGATTGTTTTCAATGAAGCTGATGCCTTAAAGGCAGAGGCAGTGGAATGGACCTAGGTTACACTCTTACAGAATCAGGATAGTTTTACAGAGTTACTATACATTCCTCATGCTTTCTAGCATACTTCACATGATTTTTGTGACTATAAAAGATGAAAAAACTACAATTATTATCTGGAGCTTTACAATGGAAAGCTCCAGATGAGTATAGACTGAATAAATTAATTTACGCAGAGTTGCACTCCAAAAGAAGTAAATAAACAAGAGAAATGTAAATGGAGGTACCTTCTGTGTAACAGCCATTGCCTCCTTCTGCTTTGTACACTTCAGCCTGTCCTTCATTTATTTGACCTCGTTCACTGTCATTCTAAAATACTTTTCATATTGATTCTCTCTGAAACATTCATATACCAGTTTTCTACACATATTCTCCATTTTTGCCATTTCTCAGCCTGATATTTTTTGTCATTCTAAAATACTAATATTTTAATAAAGAAGGTATTGATTTATAGGTTTTGTTTTTCTCTTTGCTCAATAGAACAGCAATGATTTCACTTAGCTATTATAATGATAAAAACTTTACAGATAATTAAATGCAGAGACTCCCTTTGGGCAAAGTCTTCTTTAAGCCTGAAGCATTTCAACTTCAAAGGTGTGGAAAGTGTTAAATCCACTATCATTTTAATATTAGCATAACGTCTCCTGATCAAACGTACTTAATTCCAGTCTGAAAGGAGGAGATGCTGGCTTTGACTTTACCCATCCAGGAGCATTTCTTTGGACTAATTCTGCACATTACACAAGCTGTTTAATAAAAGTGTGTCAATTGAACAAGATATCTGATTTAAGATACTCAATTAAATTACTGTCAATGGTGGCCAGAGGCTAAGAGTGTTCTTCTTTCATTCCATTCATACTGCCAGATCAAGACTCCTGTTCCAAAAGCAGTGTAAGGATACAAGACAATACTGGATCAGATAGATCACTTTCAGTATCTTTTCTTTGGGGATGAGGGTGATAAATCTAAGGCACAGCATGCCTTTTGTATCCAGAAAGCACGGGATTCCAGCTAAAGCATATTCTTAAGCAGCAGGACTGGGAAGAATTCTGCCTAATATCTTGGTGACCCAGAGACAACAATAGGATCAACATATTAATGCTCTATGATGTATAGTATATTCTGGGTCAGTGACATTGAATCACCTTGAAATTTACAAATCTAAACAGGTTCAATGGCATGGATAGCTCAAGTTCAAAATAAAACCAGAGCAAACATACTGCCCTGCTGACATAGAAGCCAACAGGGACAATACCAATATTCTGAGCGATCATATTTCTTTATATGTTAAGAGTTGGTTGCTGGTGGTACAATTTTAATACTTTGTTATAAAACTCAAGCTTCCATATTAAATCTTGTAGGAGCATAGATTCCTCTGTCTCAAGGAAAGGAAGGGAATACTTTAATACTCTGGCCCTTACACAGAGTATTGGAAATAACTTGAAGATAGATATATCAATGGAGGCAATGGGGTTAATAAGCAAAGTGGCAAGGAAAAGGAAGGACAAGAAGCATTAAGGTCAATTTTGATTAAAACAACCTTGCCACATTTTTTTTGCATTTGTAAGCACAAGGTTTTGAACTTACTGTTGCTCTTCTGCAATGACTGAAAAGAGAGTGATGTAGGTGCCTTAAAGTGAAGGAGGGAGGGTCTTTCCTGCTTGCAAAAGGCAAAGTGCTGTCTTCATTTCATCTTGCTCAGCTTCATTACATTCAGAGCAAGTGGTACATGTATGTGATGGCAGACTTTGGCCTCAATCCAGGAGACATTGATTACACGGTCCCAAGAGCTAATCACAATCTCCTGTGCCAAGAAATTAGGTCATTCTAGTCCAAACCTCAGTATGTGCTGCAGTTTGTTCATGGGGGACACTGATAAAATGAAACATAATTAATCATAAAGAAGGCAAACAAAAACCCATTGCTTTTAACTCAGTACAATAGAACAGGTGACAAGACAAATAGGTGACAAAGTGAGTTACTGATGGTGACACCATATTCGGGACCAAATAGTTTGATCTGTTCCTTAAGGTTTTTTTAGGGGGAGGGTTTTTTCCAAGCAAACATTTATTCTTACCTATAGCCTTTGTTTTTTGGGGGGGGGAAATACAGAATGACCTGCAGCAACTACAAAGCCCTAACAGTTCAGGCCCTGTATATTTTCGGGATCACATCTTTTCCTATGAACCTGTGTGGGCTCTAAGATCTGCCGATTTCACTTCCACCACTGTAACAAGCATGGGTGGTGGAGATAAGGGCCTTCTCAGTGGTGGAACTCCCAGAGAGATTAGGAAATACCTCCACACTGTCCTCCTTTTTTGTAGAAATCTGAAAACCTGGATTTTCCAGCAAATTTTGAGAACAATTAGTCCCTAGGCCCATTTTAGGTAGCCAGTTTGTCTTGCACTGAAACCACTTCCTCGACCTACGACCTGCTATTTACTACCCTTGCCCAGCCCTCTTATAGTTGGCCATGTTAATTTTGTAATCCTGGCCATTGGTTTGTTGAACTCCCACTGATGGAACTAAAATGGAATGGGATTTTAATAATTTTTAGTGTGTTTAATTATTTTGGTATTTTATCATGTTGTAGTTGTTGTTATTTTGTTCTCTCAAATGTATTTATTTTGAAAGCTTTGCAGATGGGCGCAACAACAGCAAATTCATGGGTATGACCCATCCCCTTTCCCTATGCTGATGAGCACAAGGAAAAGGTGATGGTTAGTAGACCAGTTCAAATTGGACCCAGCAGTCAATACTACCTTGAATCTGAGGGAGACTCCATTGTTTCTAGCAAACTTTGGAGCCTTCCTCAACTTTTCTTGAAGCAGAGCAGAGACCGATTAACCTGCTATAACTTGTGATATTCCCTGGAAGTGGAGGAACATTGTGAAGATAGCCAGGAAGTAATTTACAATAAGTCCAGGTTTTCATGCCCATCTAGGGCCCCTCCAGACAGGCTCTATATCCCAGGATCTCATCTCAGGTTTTCTGTTTATCCCAGATTATCTGACAATAGGGATGCATATAATCCAAGTTAAAGAAGAAAACTTGGGATCAGATTCTGGGATATAGGGCCTGTCTGGAAGGGCCAGTAGACAAACACATAGAATGTCAACCTGGCAGTTGACAGTCTTTAGGGTAGGACGGGAGGCAATGCATGGTGTCAGTTCTTCATCTAAAACATATCAGTTGCTAGTCTCAGATTTTGAAGGTATTCTTTTCTGAAATCCCTACAGACTGACTTGAAATTGTTTTCTGGTGAAAAGGCAATAAATGTATTTGCTGGCTATATTGTCTTGAGCTTGCTTGCTGCCTTGCTTTTATACATGCACATGCATGCATGCATACTACCTTGAGCTGTTACCATTCATTTACAAGTATCTGGTTAAAATCTGCTGTATAGCCAGCCACATCTTCAAGTTATGTAACAAAAAGGTTTTGTTGGTTTGACTTGTATTATTGAGGAAATCATAAATATTATGATAATGAAAGGAAGGTTCCTACTCTCATTGCCTTTCATTAAAGCTATCCCATATCTTGGAAATGGTAGACTGCTCTCCAGATCACCAATCTTGGATAAGATGCCAAAACTGATTCACTGTAATCCAGTTACAGATTCAGTTTGAGGATTAAACTTGCTTTTGCCATATTGGTGGGTTATCCTTTCTACAGGAATCTATGAGATGTGCATAGATATGTTGAGCATTATGCCTATGCTACTTATTAGGCATGGTTTCGAACCCAAAAATCATGATTCTAAAATCAAATGGGGGGGGGGGGGGTTGATTAGTAATAAAAAGACTTACAAAAAAAATTCCAAAAATTTCTAAAATGTAACGTAATAACTAACGAAATTCGTTAGTAGTTCGTATGCCAGCGCATGCGCATTCCAGATGGTTTTGGCCTACAACTCCCAGAAATCCTAACAGCTGGTAAATTGGCTGGGATTTCTGGGAGTTGTAGGCCAAAACTTGAATAAATCACACTGAATTCTAGATGGGACTCTCCAAATAGGAAGGAGGGAGGAGGGGTATTCTATTCTTGGAAGCAGCAAAAAAAGGAGAAGGAGCCCCCTCGCTCCTCGCTGCCTCTCTCTCACCCTGATCCTGAGGGAGCGAGGGCCCAAGTTTGCCCAGGCTGGTCATATACCTACATTCCATGCACATGCAATAATACAGCAGTAATAACAACAAGGTATAAGTATTCTGACTGTGGAGGTAAAATTCAAACCAAAGTATTCTGACTGTGGTCCTCCTCCTGGGCGGTGCAAACTTGGGGGGCTCTTCTCTATGAGCCGGGAAGAGAAGATTCTGCAGCCCGGGCCGAAAAGAATATGCTGCCTGTGTGCACACAGGCATAAATATTCTTGGGGGGATTTGCTGCAGAATTCCGGGCTCATAGAGAAGATTCTGCAGCAAATCCCCCCACAGTCAGAATACTTCGGTTTGAATTTTACCTCTTCTTATACCCATTGTTATTACTGCTGTATTATTTCATGTGCATGGAATGTAGGTATATGACCAGTTGGATTACTTATAATATTAGGCACTTACAGTAGCATTCATTCTATTATACATTAGGTTGGTTTCTCACCCCAATACTCTTTGATGCTTTAGATCCTGGCAGCCAGGGAGGCAGGGAAGCCTGGAAAAATGTAAACAGAGAGGTTTACTCAGAAGTAAATCCACAAGGAGGGCACTTCATCCAAAGTGCCCTCCTTGCAGATTTACTTCTGAGCAAACCTCTCTGTTTACATTTTTCCAGCTTCCAGCCGAAAGAAGGAGCGAGTTTAGGGCTTGCCTTGCCATAGTACTTATTGGCAATGGAGGCGGGAGGGTGGTGAGAGAAGTGTGTGCCCCCTTATGACCTAATAACGACACTTAAGAAAATCCTGGCCCTCAAAGTTCTATCAAGAAAGTCCACTTCCTGGTTGGCGTTCCAGATGCGGAAATACTCAAAAGTAGCATTTCTTACTAATTTCTTACGAATCATTTCATTTTCATAACTTTTTTCTCATGCCTACTACTTATCATGGCTGGTAATTATACTTGATGGTCATTTTATTTCTGGCTGGATGGGAGACAGCATAAAATTGTGCTGGGGTAAATGTTCCCTGGCACAATTTATAGGATTTGCTTTAAATGAGCCTTTCCATTCTGGAACCCACAATTTTATAGATTTTATAGCTGCTGGTAGAGTCTATTTAGAGGTCTGAAGTGATGGCAACAAGTTAGAGATACTCATATCCTCCACCAAGAGCTCTAAACCAAGGAGGCTCATGTTCTGGTTGCAGAGTACCTCAACTGAGACATAAACCAACATGGTATGAATCAATGATACTATGGCTGATATCCCCCATACATAATAGTTCTTTTGTTACAGCCAAACTGCAGGAGTTGACAAGACCATGCAGATTCTGGGAAGTAATTAGTTGGGACACATTTTCAGCTCTTATACTTGCTGAAATCAATCTACGATCCTGCTTTCTCCATAAAGCTGGGTATTGGGTAAAATGTCCAGAGCCTAGAAAAATAGTTCAAGGAAGTAACTCTTTGAGCTGTGTGTGCCCAAGGTATTTTGTCACAGATGAACCAGCCTATGGGTCAGTTCATTTCCTTCATATGAAGATGATGCACATTCATTATGCCAGATTAGTATGGGTGTCCTAGAGTACAATTCTGACATTGGCTCCTTAAATACTTACATTATGTTACTCTGTATGACAATATCTGTTGTTTTCCAAACAATTCAACCTACCTCATAGTTTTATATCATAGATAACCATTTCATTTTCTTTCCAGTCGCTGCTTCCACAGTTCCACTTCAAGAAGCTTCCGTGTTTACAATCAAGGCAGACTGCCCAAAAGGATGCTGGGAACCATGACCATTAGGTCAAGAAATTTGTGAGTCTACAAAACAGCAACATTTGGTAGCAGATTTATTGTGCAAAAATTAATCAGTTAACACGAATGTGGGAGGTTTCTCATCTTGGTTTTATCAAGCTTTTGGCTAAAATATTCTCTTTCCTTTTATATTAAATTTAGAAACAATCTACAACAGCAAAAGGGGTGAATTTTTAACTCATTTGTCAACACAGACATGAAATATGTTTTCCAGCACATAAATTACAAATTTTAATAAACTGAGACTTTGATTACTCTATGTGGTCTGACCTTCATTGTAATCTGGACAAACTACTTGATACCATTCCAAAAACCCTTTTCCGTTCTGCATGTTGTAAGGTTTGAACATTTAGGTATGCACAGTTCTCCATGGTCTACTAGTAAACAGTGTCGCAACAGAAAAAGTATTTAACCTTCTTACAAAAATTATTGCTTTCACAAAAAAGTGGTCTATTTGATGACCAACCATGGAATTACAAGACCAGACACAGAAAGGTGGGTTAAATAATAGTCAGTTTATTTAACTATTTTACATTTGATTGAACCAGAAAGGAGCAAGCGGGGGAGCCACCTGATGCAAGTTCAGCTGAGACTGACTACTTTTTTAAAAAACAAGTTTTATTGAAGTTTTCAAAATAAAAACACGGAAAATATCGACTTAGACACTCACATACCTCCCATCCCCCCCCTCCCCCCTACCATCACATTCACCTGACTACTTAATGGGGATTGAAGGCAGCTCGAAAATGTGGTGTTCAAATGACACATGTCATAAATGTGTTCAGGAACACAAATTAGAGTTCTTAAAACTGTGGTAAGCAAAAGTGGAAGATATTACAAAATGGGACCCATAATGCACATTAGTGTGTGTTGGCATAAATCACATTGTATAGTGAAACCAATGAAGGGATGGGTGCTCTGGAAATCGATACATGTGCATTGCAGAAAAAATGGAAGTTGTTTTTAAAAAACAAAAACAACAACGACAATAACAACAATTCCTCTATGTCCATGAAGCTGCAAATCCTGTAAAAGGGCCAGAGCTGACCTCTGTGATAGGTATGAATGCTGCCCAGGCCCGAACCTGGTTCCCAAGCTTCACATGTGATCAGCTCATTATTTGAATTGCTTCTTTGCCATTTTGATTATGCATTAACTGGTCACTGCAGGCAGGGCTGGATCTTACATTATGCGGAATATGCGCCCGCATGGGGTGCCACATATTCAGGGGCACATCTGGCCGCCCAACGCCCTTCTCAGTCTCCGGCCCCGTGGAAGGAGGCCCGACCGCGCCACACCAAATGTGCACGCGTGGAACTAGCTGGTTTCACGCATGCACATCCAGTGCGGCGTGAGCAGGCCAAAGCTTCCAGCAGCGGCTCCACGAGGCTGAGGAGGAGCACCCAGCAGCCGGAGGCAGAGCCTCCGCCCCCAGCCACCAAACCCTCCTCCTCAGTTTCCGGCCCCATGGAAAGCGGCCTGCCCGCGCAGCACCAAATGCGCACACGTGGAACCAGCTGGCTCCACGCATGCACACCCAGCATGGCATGGAACCATCTGGCTCCGCGCATGTGCACCCGGCTAGTTTCATGCATGCGCATTACGTGCGGTGCGAGGAGGCGAGAGCAGCAGCGTGAGGAGGCCAGAGAGGAGAAGGGGTAGGCATTGTTGGTGGGGGGGGGGCGCTAATTTTCAATGTTCGCTTACCATTGAAAATTACCTTAGTCCAGCCCTGACTGCAGGTGTACCCTAGGAAACTGTGGACTACCTCCTCGGTTTTTCCTTGTGTGAAACACCTGCTCTTTGGAAGCAAATAATTGGGTTGCTCCCAGGCAGCACTTAAAAGCAGGACACTCCCGTCATGCCCCAGGACCTTATAAGTGATAGCAAGGGTCCCCAAACCATGTTTTAAGTCTGGTTGAGTGCAAACTGCATTATCATACTCTCCTGCCCCATGATTTCCCACTTGGGAGCCTTGAAACAGAGGCAGAACTTCACTGGGCTGACCAGGCCCCTGCCCTTTCCAAAATATAGCTTGTAGCAACATCAATTTTTTATCCTATGTCAATTGTTTCTCAAGAGCTGCTAACAATGAACAAATAAAAAAGAAATCGCTCTATCCAATTGCTATTTCTCTCACTGTGATGATACAAAGAAGCAAAGCCTTGATAGCTTCAGATCCTATCCCCATCATGTGGTTCTGGTGACCTGCATCACATGCAAATCCTGATGATTTCTGACATCAGAGACTCCCTTTTGCATCTTTCCGCATACTGGTCCAAGTATGTATACTCCATTAAAAAATTCATCGTTAATATGGATTACTTTTACATTATGTTCTCATTTACTAACAACAATTTTTAAATGAAATTACATTAATTGTTTGACACCAAATTGTTTTAATGCTATTCCAAATGTGGCTTCAATTTCACCCTACAGACAAGATCACAGAATTTTTTTCAACTGAGATTTCATGAGTCAAAATATTTGGAAAAGTTTCAAGGTTAAATTCAGTTCTTAGGTGTTAAATGTTACTAAATCCCAGCTTCTCTGCAATGTACCAAATGTGTTTTCTGCAAATGTATAAATATTTGGCAGATATGGTGGGGTACATCTCTGTATATGCATGTGATTATTTATACACCAGCCATAAAGTAGATTTAATTAATAAATAAGTGTTGACATAAGTTTCAGCAATGTTTAGTTTCAGTAATGTTGAAGAAGAAAATTCAAATACTTTTATTAATTTAACAAGTTTGTCCGTGTTTAGCCACCATCCTATTTGCCAATCGATTTGGTCATCCACATTTACAGGGATTAAAGGTGCAAAAAAACATGTGAAAGTGGAATAACTATGAATATCCCCTATTTCAACCAATTCTGATAGGCAACAAGATCGGTTTTGTCTCTGCCCCCATCCAACACTGTGGTGTGAATGTACAAGTCACAGCCTCAGACCTCGAGGGCACCAGCAAATCTATGAATAATGAAATCCTTTAATCCCAAACCCACAAATGTGGAGGGACAAATGTATAACTATGCCAGGGTAGGAGGAAGAAGAGGCAATGCTTTGTGACAAAGCAATATGGGAGAAGAGGTAATGGAACTCTGCTGCTGTAAATGCAGAGGTGTGGACACCAGTGAAAACCATCTCATTTAGACAAAACACTGGCTCCAAGGACACTCAGAAGGCAGTGGATCAGCCTTCTGACATCACAGAAACGGTGTTCACTGCTGCCATTATTGCTTGCTTGAGAAACATATTAATAATGGCCAGGGCCGTAGCCAGGATTTTGTTTCGGAGGGGGCTGAGTTTGGTTCGAGGGGGGGCTGAGACTGGGTGGAAGAGGGTCTACCCTAGCAAATCTTTTGTATTGTTATCCCAATAACCCCATTAATGTGGGATATAATGAGCATGGTGATCAGATCATGATATGAATAAACATAACAGTTTAAATAATGTACCAGTAAGGCCTTTTCGCGGACCACCCTGAGAATTTTCGGGGCTGAAGCCCCTTAGCCCCCCGGCTACATGCCTGATAATGGCCTAACATGAAGTTATTCTGATGTAGGTCGCCAAAAGGATCCTGCTCATAGACTGCTTAGCTCTGTTTGGAAAGGGGGGAGGGTGTCTTAAAGCGGTTTATAGAGTGTGTGCCACAAATAACCAGTCTTTGTCTCTCTGCCTCTCATGTTGTGCAGTTGGTTTGACGCTGTTTCAAAGTAACAGAGGTCAGGATTCCTTCTTTTATATTAGTAAAAAAAATATTTTTTTTACTAATCTAAATTAAGAAAGTGTAGATGACATCAACTACTCCCTCTATGGTAGCTGTAATGTCTTTCAGGTGTTCTAATTCATCTTGAGTGACCTCCACTGCATTTTCTCTTTGGTTATTTATATTACATGATCATTTTGCACTAGACTTTTTCATCTAATGATGATGGCATCATAGCTTTTTTTCAATGTAGCAGACACAAGTTGTGTTCCTGTGCTATTAGAATACCTTATGTGTCTTCTACTATCCAACAAAATGTTACTTGACATATATGATTTTGACAATTTTGACACTGCACTGAATAGATAGTTAGTGTATTGCAGGCATAACAGCACTGCATGAATATATGACTTTCACTTTTCCACATGTTCAAGTTTCTCTAAGATCTGCTTATACAGCAATATTTAACTATTCATCACATTACACATCAGGAGACATATGTCTGACATGTTACCATATCTCAGGTCTCCTGGCGCTAACCCTTCAAAGCAAACCTTTTAAGTGATACAGCCCCCTCAAAGTGGCAATTTCTATATTATTGGTCGAGTGGGGAGAGGGGTTTCAGGACAGAGACAGAACCATGTTTATGAGTGATTTTGGGGGTGATTTCCATCCAAAAACCACACAAAAGGTCCCTCTAAATATATACAAAACACGTACAAAAACTGCCATATAGCCCACTTCCCCCAGACTGTTTTCATTTGGATCCCCCTGAAAATGATGACCTTAAGTGAAGGTACATCACTTCTGGAGCTAAAGAAAATTGAGTTATTTTGATACACTGGGTGTCTAGGAGAAATCTGCCCCTGGACACTGCAAAATTGTCTACCCCCGGGCTAGATAGATAGATAGATAGATAGATAGATAGATAGATAGATTTCTATAAATTAATAATGAACTTTCTCTGTCCTTTCACATACATGGAATAAATGCTACTTTTCTGTGTGAGGTAGAAGGTTACACACTGAGGCTTCCTTGGAGAACTGGACGCATTCCTAACGGGTGATGACTTGACCTGACCTGATATGGTTGCCATTGTTCATTTAGGAATGTGTTTATAACCACTTGGGTAGATGCTGAATGTGTTGTGTTAACGTAATCCAGGAATTAAGCAGCTCATCTAGACAAATGTCATGATAATGATTGCTGTGGTAATTTGGATCTAAAATCCTCAAAACCCTAAATGGTAGTGACTAATGCCATGACTACAGCATTTCTTTTGAGAATTTAACAGTACTTTCCAATAAACTCCATTGTTTAGAGCTGACAGCTTATCTTTAAATGTTTGAATATTTATGGCTTACTTGATTTTGACTTGTCTGCTTTTAGCACTGTGTCATTTTCTAGTGCACAATGAACAATTAACCCTGTTGGCTTCCCATTCTGAAGATTATTTTTCATTCCATGAGAGAAATCCCTGCAAATGTTTAGACTTCTAACTCCTTTTGAACAACTTCACTAATCTAAAAATTTGTTACACAACAAGCCTTCTTTTCTGCAATTCTCCTCTGATGTTGTGTTTTTAATATTACTTCACATTAATATATTTATATGATTTAGTAACAACAAATGTGTATAGGACGTGTCTTGCATTTCTAATTCCACTTTACCTCTGTAAGCATACAACCAAGTTTAAAATGAATGCATTTTTAAAAGTAAACAGAAAATAAGATTAGGTGAATAACAAAAATTCCACATTATTTTTCCATAGTGTGAGGCAAACTATTATTTTTAGTAGATAAACTAATATAAAAAGATCTTCATGTGGAATTCTATGGTTCCTTGGGTTATGTTCTCAGGCTCTTCCAGTTTTGCAGATCTCTATTCTTGTTTTTTGTGGGGGTTTTTGTTCTTGTTATATTTTTGTTGTTGTTGCAGGGAAGTCTACATGGTAAACTGCAAAAATTCTCCCCTGTTTAGGACTTGTCTTGTCATTTTGCGGCCATTGAGAAACCAATTTTTGACTGTTTTTTTAAAATATCTCTTTCCATCCTAATTGAAAGTAGCATCTAAACCAAGTGAAGCTCTGCCCAAGTTTGTTGTCCATCTACACTTAATGGCTGCCCAACTCATTTGGCTCTGTTGTTTAGGCTAAAATAAGTCTGTGGTGCCAGGCCAACTAAAAAGAGCATGCAAAGGTCATCAATAAAGATTTCCCTCCAGGAGTGCCGCCAAAACTAGTATGAAAAGTCATTTGTTCGTCGACTTGGCAGCAAAGACTGACATGAGCATTTAACCATGGAGATTGTGTACATTCCTTACAGTGTGCTAAATCTTAACATACAAAGCAATTCAATAGCATATTTTGTGGAATTAAGTGGATCCTTGACACTTATTTTAATGTATGCCCTTCTTATAAACAGACAGGCATCAAGGGGGCACTCCCTAAAGCTCCAATGTAGGAAAGTTAGGACTAATAAAGGGAAATATTTCTTCACCCAGAGGATCATTGGGTTATGGAACTCACTTCCAGAGGAGGTTGTGACAGCGGTCAGCCTGGACAGCTTCAAGGCAGGATTAGACAGATTCATGGATACCAAGGGAATCAGTAGCTACTGAAATGGACACCCAAGTGCCACCTCTGTGTTGATGGAGGCAGGCAGGATTTCCCCGGGTACTGGTTGTGGGGGGTCGGGAGCAGGTGAGGGTTTTGTCCTCCTTTCTGCTAGAGATCCCCGTGTACAACTAGTGGGCCACTGTGTGACACAGAATGCTGGACTAGATGGGCTGAGGCCCGATTCAGCATGGCTCTTCTTATGTTCTTATGTTCTTAAGGTTTTTAATAAATGTTTTCTCCCTTGTTTGTTTAACATGTTAAGGCTAAAACATTGGTCTTCCTTTGTCTTTCTTGATCCCTCCTCCTAAGTGTATACATATTTATTCAAAAATAAAGATCTCCCTATATACATTATTATTATTATTTCTTGGGAGCAATCTCTATTTTTCCATCCTATATACAAATATCGCATTGATTATAGGTACACTTTGGCATTAGAGGCAGAAATAAAATGGAAATAATAGGGACAAAAAAGAAAAGCATTTCACCATGTTCCAGCAAATGTTTAATTCAAAGCTAATAATATCCATATATGAAATGAAACAACCAGGTCAGATAAGCTCAAATTATTATGATTATTATCATTATTTCTTACCCACCTTTCCTCATGGCCCAAGGCAGGTTACAGAACAATGAAAACACTTAACTCTGCAAAAACACCAAAAATACACATATTAAAACATACATCTATAAAGGCTACACACAGAACGGGCCTAATGCTCAGTAATTAAAGTCTGTTTATTTCATCTTCTTCCCTCCCTTCCAACCTGTTATTCATACAAGCCCTATAGAGACTGTCTGGACTTAGCCACTTTCCCCCCAGTTTTGAAATTTCTTGACAATAACTTCTTTTCATAGTGCTTTCCTTCCTTTTTACATGATACTGTCACAATGTGAAGTGGTCCCTAGTACTTTCATTCCTCTCTTTGACAATCTTGAGCAAGGGCCAAGTGTCCTAATATGTGCCAGTGTCCTAATGTGTGTCCTAATCTGTTTGGTGATCATGGAGGTGGGGGTAGAGGGAACAACTATCCTGTTCCCCCACAGCCTTCTTTTATACCCTTCCACACAACATATTGCAGGACAATACAGCTTCTTTGTCACAACAATTCCATTGGTTGTCTATCTTTTTTGAGGAACAGTTCAAAATGCAATAAAGGAAGAGGATGTTTCCATTCTACTTCTAGCAGCAAATGAAACAATTAGAAGCAGAACCCCTATCACACCATCTCATACTGATGGTATAAGGTATCCCCTCCTTATGCCCTGATCTGCATCTAAATTGCATTTTTTGCTCTCTTTTATTGCTAGAAGATGGTTTGGGAGGAGTGAGCAGGTCCAGAGATAGCTACACATAACTAAGTGGCTGTAACTAAGTAGCTGGTGTAGAATATTGATGAAAAGTCTTATTTTAACACATATTATATGTGGATCTATTGATTCTGCCCTAAGAAGTGTCCAGTTTAAGAATGACATCACTGACTGAAAAAGAAAATGCAGAATTTTAAAACAAACTGTGCATTATATTTTATTCTACACATAACTTGTGTTTCTAAGGCTGGCCAGCCCTCCTTGAGTTAGCTCTGCACAATCTGAAAGCATTGATGCACAGCTAACTGCTAGTTCATTGTGTTCATTTCTCTCCCCCAACAGTGAATGATTTCCAGAAGCTGATTATTCTAGGATGAATAGGTTTATAACAAAAACTGTGTACAGGATTGCCAAACTGTGGTTTCTATTTGCTGTTACAAATATGTGCCTGTTAAGCAACTGTTAAGACTCCATTGATAAATTAGTCTAAAGTGCTGGACTTCATTTTGAACATTCCACAAGCGGTGTCCTTTGATATTTAACAATAGCGTCTGTACCAATGATATATGTAAATGTGGGTGGGGTACCTGAACTTCAGCCGAATTAGTTTTATTGGTTTACATAAGGATCAAATTGGTGTTTTAATAACATATATGTCAAATTCAAGGCCTGAAATGTCCTTTAACATTTGTCAAAACCTCATAGGACAATTCCCATTATCCCCAGTCTGCATGGTGGATAATAAGAAGTGATGAGAGTTACTGTTCAATAACTGGATAAAAACTAAATAGCACTGACCACAATGCAAACCATTTATCCTCTGTATCAATGGATTCAAGGACCCTTTGAAGGCAACCAAAAGGGTGATGTGGCTCTCAATAAAAATAGGTCTGACACCCCTGTTTTATAGCATTCCTTCTCCCCATGTAACTGATTCTCCAGCAGACTATAAGACTAATGGGTTGGTCCTAGACTCAACATGACTTAGAACAAATCCACTGAAATATATGAAGCTTTAATCAGTCAGAACTACTTAGTTAAATATATAAAATAAAATAAAATAAAAACACTCCAAACTCCCCTTTAAAAATTAAAAAGCTTAATTTGCTACCATTTGCAATAGCATATTCCACAGTTTAACCATGAACTGTGTGAAGTAGTACTACATTTTATCTCTCCTGAATTTCCCACCATACAATCGCAATGAAGCAAGGAAGTAAGCCTTTCTAACAAAAGAGAGGGAGAAAGAAGAAAGGTGCATGGCATGCTATGCCACCTTTATGTTAAGATCTCTGCTTGTGGAAAAATGAGCAGTCTTTTGAACCTTTCCAGTCCACAAACTGTCCTTGAGAGTACACATAGTGCCAAGCGCAACCAGCAATTAGCCATGAAAACAGGGCCATTCCTCACCTCTCACAAAAACATCAGAAGAGCCGTCATGGATCAGACCAAAGGCCTGACTAATCTAAATTGGTATTAAGGAATACTTTGCTTCTGTTACAATGAGGTAATACTCAGCCTTCATGACTCAGTAGCCATTTATAGCCTTGCTTGTCAGGAATGCATCTAATCCTGTCTTTGAGCCATTCAAGGTGCTGTCAATCACCACATCTTGTGGTAATGGATTCCATAATTTAACTGTGTGCTGTGTGAAGAGGTACTTCCTTTATCTCTCCCAATTCTCCCAGCACTCGACTTCGTTGGATGATTCCAGGTTCTAGTGTTATGAAAGGGGTGGGAGGGAAGGACTCTCTATCCACTTTCTCATGCTTTGTTGAACATAATAATATTCCAGGAATTGGGAACATTTGTTCAGCAATATCTGCAGAGACAGTTTCTCTATGCCTGCTTTGTCATGTCCCGTAATTACTCATCTCTAAAGTTCCAAACATTGCCCCCAGTCGCTATTTAAAAACACTCCCATTCTTGCTAGAGGCCTTCTTTTATCTGCCAATCAGAAGCAACCAAAGGACAGTTTCAAATGCTGGACATTTTGAGAGAACTTTTAACAACTTGACTCCATTAATCTGAGAAAGTCACCTCGGGTCTTTAAAAGGTTACTTTTATATGCTCTGGTTGCTATTCTATGTAGTTTTCTGAGTGATGAGTATATTGTGACCTCTTCCCTTTACCTCTCTATTGATCAAGAGATAGTAAGGTATAATGAATGAATCATAAAATCATAGAGTTGGAAGGGGCCCCATTGACTCTAAATCTGTGTGGAATCTCCAAGTAAAACATTCTCCAGCAGTAAGCTGTCCAGTCTCTTTTTTGAAGGTGTCCACCTCTCTAGGCAGTTACTTCCATGACTGAATTGCTCTTAGTGTCAAGTTTCTTCTGATGTTCAGCCAAAATCCAGTCTCCTGTAATGTAAAACTACAAGATCTGGTCCTACTCTCTGGAGCAGCAGAGAACAGACCTGTCCCCTCCACTCTGTTACAGCACTTCTACTATAAAGAGTGTAATCATGTCACCCCTCAGTCTTCTTTCTTTCAAACTGGACATGGGTATCTCCTTATCCTTTTCTTCATATGCTTTGTTCTCCACATCATCCAGGTTGCCTCCCTCACTCCAACTTGTCTATATCCTTCTTAAAATGAACCAACCATAATTAAATGTAGTATTCTAGATGAGGACTGACCAGTACAGAATATACTGGGACTATTACTCCCCTAAACTTGGAAATATGCTTCTATTAGTGCAGGCTAAAATAGCATTCACCTCCTTTGCTGCAACATTTAATGTTATTTATTTACTTAATTTTTATTCCTCCTTTCAAGTCGGCAGCTTCCCCATGTTCAACTTATCAACAACAATAATCCTATGATCATTTTTATGTACTACTACTGAGCTATATGTTCCCCATCCAACAACTGTGTTTGTTTGTGTGGCCTAAATGTAGAATTTTTCATTTCTCTATTGAATTTATTTTTACTAATGTATCTTCAATTTTCTGATTTATATAGCTCTTTTTGGATTATGTTCCTACCTTCCATTGTGTTTTCCTAGTTCTGTGTGATTGGTTAATTTGATAGGGATTCCCTTCATCCTGTCATCTACATCATTGATCAATATGTTGAAGAGTAATGACCCTAGGACAAATCCCTGAAGCAGTTCACTTGAGATCTTCTTCTAGTCTGAATGCTTGAAATTTTGATTCGTCTTTCTTTAAAAAGGATATCTTGAAACATTGAAACAACCTTTTTGAGAAAAAGATAAATCACCACATTAATATTTATTTTTGGCAACTTTTTTTTACAATTAATAAATTGCACAGAAGTCTTGAAATAGTACAATAAACCTGGTAATTTTGAGAACAAACAGATTGTGCACATAAATCAACATATTTTGTCCAGAATAATGTGGGTTTTATGAAAATTGGATTTTTCCCAACAAGAGTTTTTCAGAAAAAAACCCTTCTAAACCATGAAGTTCATTTTAAAAATGCACAAAATCTTTGTAATACCATACATTTGAAAATGGGAAAACATTGGAGATTATTCATTCTTACATGGGAAAATTAAATAACTGAATCTGCAAAAAAACAAAAACAAAACAGGCCTATGTCTTTTAACCTGGCCTCAAATATTCCACCAGGATGGGAAGTAATTTAAATTTATAGTATTTATGCCCTCCACTTTTTTATGCCCTCCACTTTTTTCAGGGGTTGGGGGCACAGGACTCCCCATAAAAATAAAAAAACTCCATCAATTAAAAAAACATGATTTTTTTAAACCTGAGAAAACACCTTTCTAAAAATCTCTAGGTCTTTCAGAGTGTCTCTGTAAATTGCCCTGGAGGAAATAAGAGACTTCTAGGGGTAACATATTACATGAATTCTCAAATCTCCAAAAGTTAAATTTGCAAATGTGGCGGGCCAACTGTAATGTCAAACAAAATTAAATCAAATTTATTTTGTAAAAGTTAAAAAAGAATTAAATAGCACTATTACTTAAAACCACTTGATAAAACAATTAAAACACTTTTAATACTTAATTAGTAATAAAAATAAGAAATGCAGCACACCAAAGGGGAAAGAAAAGCCACTGATGCTTCCTTCCTTCTATGAGTAGGTTTCTGAACCTGATCCTATATTCTTAGAGTTTATTTTCATCTGCTGTTTTCAGAAAGTTTCTTCTTTATACTCAGAGTCAGAGATTTGGAAGCTAACTGAAATTATTTCAGATACAGAATTTTATTTTTAGAAGTGTTTACACAAATTCTGATTAAAATAAGTTTTAACAAGGTTTTGAAGGACAGTGAAAAAATTCAGACATATAAAAAATGAATATTCATTATAGAGTGGACAAGGAGGCTGATTGAAAAGAAACCTTCTGTAAATCTGAAAACAAACCTAACAAACTTGATAATGACAAGTATAAATAGCAAATAAAGAAATCATACTTCAAAATATAGGACACATTTTGCTCCAAATTGAATATTTAGAGTTTCCTGCATGTATTTGTGGTTGCATGTTTTTTTCATTTCAACAGGTGCAAAGTGAGCATGTGGGTTGCTAGTTTTGAATAGTATATTTTAGTAATTCTTCTCAGTGTTTTTGACTAAAACAGAAATTTTCTCATATCAATTCATTTTATTTTAAGATCATGCTTGCGGTTTACACCCCGGAAATTGCTTCATCTTTAGCCATTTCCTCTTTTTGGGTTGATTTCTCATTCCCATTATGAAACCAAGAAGGCGAAGTGTAGGCCCAAACAAATATGGGGAGTAGGCCTTAAGAAAGGAAATACCTGCCCTTTTCTGAAGGTTGCTCCCATGGAAATGGAAATAATACATTAAAATATATAAAATGCAGCCAGCTAAAATAATGAGAGGCAAGAAAAACTAGGAAGGGTTAAGGATCTTTTTATTTATGACTAGCCACATCACAGGTCATAACAAGATATAAATGCTGCCAAATATAAGACTGCAATTTATCTTAAATCAAAAATGTTTAAACATTCCAAAAAGTTTATTTAATTCTTATGACACCATTGTGTGTAAAAAAATTAACATGTTATTCCATCATCCAATAGGGGAATAATAGGAGAAATGAACAACTCTCCTCTGTAGGAAGACTGGCACTTATTCCAGCAATGTCTTTTTAAACCCTGCCTTAAATCAACCCACAATGAGGAGAAAGGTTTATTGTGTGCCTTCATATTATTCCTGATTTGTGGCAACCCTAAGACAAAAAGAGAATCTCCTCCATATACCGGGCCCTAGAGAAATCCACCTGGAGGTCACTAGGCAGAGAGCTTTCTCAGCCTCTGCCCCAAAATTGTGGAACTCTCTGCCACCCAACATCCGAGCCATACACAAACTGAGATGCTTTACTGTTGCACTGAAGACTTGGCTCTTTGGCAGAGCATTTGATTAGTTGTTTTGATTCTAATTATTTTAAAGTGTTTTATTGGTTTTATGTTGTAAGTTGCCCAGAGCACCGCTGGTGGAGGGCGACTAGCAAGTAATAAAAATTGATTGATTGATTGATGTTCATGTACATGGTTATTCGCTCTTGATTTTTGATCTGACCCTCTTATTATGGGCTGACTTGAGCCCTTTTTACACTGCCATATAATATCCACATTATCTGCTTTGAACTGGATTAAATGGCAGTATAGACTAAGATAATCCCATTCGAATCTGACATCTGTTTTCTACAGGGGCTTCATGTACATCAATCCTCAAAACCTAGATTCCTTCCCCCTTCTCTTTCCCCCACTTTAGTACTAGAAGAAAAACTATTATTTTAGGGGGAAATGCTGAGGGATGCAAAAAATGAACACGTCTCCTAACCCTCAGGGACTATGTTGCTAAGATAGTAAAAACAGAGGAGGAGGCTCAGTAAAAAAAATCATTCATACACCCAAAAGGAGGAAAATAAATAAATAAAACTCTCCACCTTAGGCTTCCTTTGGGAATTAAAATAGAGGAAGTTTGTATACATGCTCAAAGTTGCACATGTACACGTATGACCCGTGACTGATACCGGGAGATGTTTATTAATTTCCATTCCCAAAGGAGCCAATTAGTGAATTTAGCAATTTTCCATGGGTTTTTGAAGACTATACACAGTTCAGGACTTATTATGATCAGAAATTATGTATATGTGTATTTTAATAAAGAAACTGGGTGGAAATGTTGTTTCTATTGGAGAGCTCTGATGTTTCTTGATTGAAACTTGCAGGAAGAGGGAGGATCACATGTTGATGAGGATTCGGATTTCTTTGAAGACAAATAGGGCATCTGCATTCATCAAAATATTCATCAAAAAAGAAAAAAGAAATATGTGTGTAAATGAATAATTAAAATGATGAACTAAACAATTTCAGTTTTTTAGTGATTTGAAAGGACTAGAACCTCGGGAGGCCAGGCTTCAATTCCTTACTCAGCTATGGAAGCATACCGAGTGATTTTAGACTAGGGACATTTTCTCAGTCTTAGAGGAAAGCAATACACTTCTGAATAATTCTTGCCAAGAAAACCCATGATGAGCCACTGGAAGCCCTACCATACTGATTTAATATGTCCAGCAGACTGTGTAGAGACGCTCATTATGATCCAACACTTCTTGTATTTTCCAACATGGACTGAGGTCTTTTTTCAGAAGTGGAGCAGTTCCAAATGAGCCCTTCTTATGATGAAAGTAGAGCATTGCAAGTTCACATATTCTTCATGCTTGCCTTATTTAGTAATAATCTCACTAATATCAATTTGAAACAATATCCACATTCGACTCTCTAATGATAGCTTTTAGAAGCAAATATGGCCTCATAATTACTACTCCATAATTAAACTCTCTGCACTATGATTTATATAGACTATCACAACTTTTTACTGCTTTTTTTAAACCGCAACCAATTCAATAATTTTGACCCAAAGCTACAAGACAGCTCAGGTAGCTTCTCATTATTGCTTTGCAGGGAAGCTATGTGGAATTATTTTGAATCCAGTTGAAACATATTTTTTCTCAATTCACTACTTCAGGCTATGTAAATAATAGTTTTTATATTTTATAGACGGAATGAGAAATGGAGATATTTACTGTTTTCTATCCCTTAAGCATTTTATCCATCAAGGAGCTCTTTCTCACACTAGTTTGTCTGAACATTATAATTACACCATAGAAGACATTAATCTGAGAGTCAATATTTATGGTAGGAAGGCCTTTCTTATCAGTCTATAATCAAAGCAACACCTAAACCAGACGATCATACAAAAAAAAACCCTATATTTGCACAATTTCTGTGCATTTTTGTTTTGAGAATAAAAGATAGCACTGATACTTCCCTCCCCACAGCTTTAATTCTGCTGGCATAAACTAAGAATTACAAATTCAGCTAGTCTGTTGTAATTAGCCTGATTAACTCCATTTTGACAATAGCTGACATCTCACTCATGGTCCACATTGTTTTGCTAAATGCTATTTGTGCTATACTACATGTAACTGAAAAATATAACGTGGCCATGCCATTCGATGTTACAGCTGTGTCTCTATTATGCGCATGTCACAAATAGACCTTAGATAAGAATAAATATATGCATTAGAAATTTGTCTTTTTCTTTGTAGGTCTGAAATCTTATAAAATATTGGTGCTTGAAATAATCTCTAACTACCTCAATTAGTGCTGCTTGTAAACTGGACAGAAAGCAGTATTTTTCTTGGTAGTTACTTTGACCAATGCTATTGTTTATTGTTTGCTTGCCTTTCTGCTCAGTTTCAGGATTTGTCCTAACTTTGTGTCCCACCTGGAAGGTTGCAGTGGAGTTGATATTTCAGTCCTACCTTACAAATCAACCCATCCTTATAGTGTTCATCTGAAGTTTAGAGGAGGCTAAGATAACTGTAGACAATTATTCTTTGGGGGTGTAAAGCAACAGTGACTGGATGGAGGGACAGGTTTTGCAAAATTAATAGCAAAGTTGCCTTTTGAAGGGGGAAGCCCTTGGGCAAATTCTAAAACCTTAGGGACATACCACAACAAAACATGCACTTGTGTATTAGTTTATATGCAGCATCAAACAGACTTCTCTTGTCGTCTGAAGAAGTTAGGGATCTCATCACATGGAAGTCCTTAAGCCAGGAGGCAGTGGAGGAATCCGTGGGTCCATGTTGGAAACTGTCAGGCAACACCCTGCATCGTCCCCTTACCATTAGACACAGTTTTCTATGTGTCCCTGGCTTGGTCCCATGCAGTCTGCAGCTTGCCCTATGAGAACACGTGTAGTCAATCACCCATGTTCTCAGGGCAGCCTCTTAGCATGCTGCCGAGATGCAACTTGCATGGATCTGGGGCAGAACCCCACCTACATCATGTGATGGGCTCTGGAAGTCTCCATCCTTTCTTCATCTTGGCAGCATCCTAGGACGGGGCTTTTTGCCCATCCGATGCTGTCCTTATTGCAAGGCACCTGGCTATTAGAGAAGAAAAATGTGGATGAAGCTAGTTCATCTGATCAGTCATCTGATCATTCAGCCAAACCTCTGCACAGCAGTCCAGGGAGAAGAAGGAGACTTGGTTGGGGGTACTTTCATCAAGAATGCAAAGGCATAGGGGGCCCTTCATGCCCATCATCATTATCACTTGCTGTGCACATAGTGGGGGCTTCTAATACAGAAATTATTTAAAAGATCATGCGTGCCACATTACAGGCTATTTTAAATCCATCCCTGGTCTCCTACACTCAGGAAGCAGCAGCTCCATGGCAGGATTAGACATGGAGACAATGGTAGGAATGCATGCTAAAGCTTTTTTTTATATTTTAATTTCAGACATGCTGTTCAATCTGACCCTGGAAGTCAGTGTTTCTCCAGCCCTTCCTCACCACATGCCTACTGTCAATGCGGCTTAAAAAGTTCCAGCTAGAGAGAGGAAAGTGGTGAGCAAAAAAAAGTCTTAGTAAAAAGGACCTTCACTGCCAGAGACTTTGTTAATGGAAGCGTACATATAAAAACAGTAGATTACCTAAGTTTTTTAATGGACATGGATAAGAAATGGAGTAAGGAGGGCATCACCAAAGAGGAAACAAATAGTCTGAACTTGTATGGAAAATATAGAAAAGCTAAAGCTTTAAACAACCTCAGGCTTGCTAGAGATTTTGGGTTTTGGAGAAAATGTTCAAAAGTTAATAACGACACAGAGAAGGTGAAATGGTCCAACTATTTATTTCCCTCAATTGTTTTGCTAAATAAAAATAGCGCTCAACCTCATTGAAGAGAGAAACAATACATCGAAGAGACTGCAGCCTAGAACAGGTAAATACAGAGTACAGAAATAATTGGAACTCAAAATTAATTAAAGTCTCCAGGGCTGGATGGACTGCATCCAGGACTGCTAAAGGAAATTGCATATATAATATCAGATTCTCTGTTAATAATCATAGCTAATTCTTGGATAATGTGAGATATTTCAGCAGATTGGGGGAGGACCAATGTTATACTATGTTCAAAGAGGGGGGGGAGAGGACCAAAGGAAATATAAACAAGTAAACTATGATAATGACAACAATAATTCTGTAATGCTCGATGAGACCTTTCAAAAGAATGCCATAACTCCTAGAAAAAAAGCACCATAGGTTTTCAACTTGTCTTGCCAGACTAATCTTTTTTTCTTTTCTCGGTAGATTTACAAGCTTGGTAGATCAGGGGAATGGCAGCAAATGAAGTATATTTTGATTTTAATTAAGTTTTTGACAAGTTTTTTCATTATATTATCGCAGATAGGCTAGCAGAATGTGAGCTAGCTAGATATTAGATAATGATACTGTTAGTTGGATTAATAATTGGTAGACACACCAATTACCAATGGTTATTCACCATACTGAAAAGAAGTGGTGTACCACAGGGTTCTTCCCTGCTTGTGTTGTTTAACATCTTTATAAATGGCTCAAACAATGAATGGAAGGCATGCTTATCAAATTTCCAAATGACATGAAGTAAGTGGGGTAACCCAGAGAAAAAGAATCAGCATTCAGCATGACCTTGACAGATTGGATCACACAGCCAAAGCTTTTAAAAAAGAAAGAAAGAAAGAAAGAAAGAAAGAAACTCAACAGAGAAGATGAAAGGTTCTACATTTAGGCAGGAAAAATGAAATACATAAATATAAGATGGGTTGTATTTTGTTTGAAAGCATTAGGTGAAAAGGTTTTAGGAGACCACAAGCTAAACATGATGTACTTAAGCATTTATTTTTATTCAGTTGATTTCTCCCAATATGTCGTAATACAAAAAGCCATTGCATCGCTAAGCTTTATCAACAATCACAACGAGTGGGGTAATAGAACCACTCTGTTCTGCTTTAGTCAAATGTCACCTGAATACTGTGACCACTTCCGGGCACCACACTTTAAGGAGCATATTGACATGTCCAGAGGAAAACAATCCAAATGGTAAAGGGTCTCAAGGCCAGACCCTATTAAGGTATGACTAAGTTTGCTGGGCACATTTAGCAAAAAGAAAAGAAAGACTGAGAAGTGGCACTATAGCCATTTTTAAATACCTGAAGGGATGGAATCTAAAGGATGGAGCAAGCTTGCTTTCTGCTGCTCCAATGATTAAGATAAAAACCAGTGAATTCAAATGGCACTTAAAAATAGGAAGAACTCACTGATAGTAAGAGCTATTTGACAGTGTGCTGAACAACCCAGAAGGTTTGACAGTGTAATGGACTAACCAAAAGGAACTCTACTTCTTCATTGGTTTTTAAGCTGTTTCTCAGAAGTGTTAAAGTGTTATCTGTGTATTCCTATATAGCAGGATATTGTACCAGATAGGTCTTGCAGCCCCTTCCAACTCCATGATTCTAGTACAAATGAAGGCATTCCAAATGTGAAGTTAATTGTATGAGTTTCACAGTATGAATCAGGAGCTTGATTTAGCACAGTAAAGACATTACATTATTGGCAATACTAGCCTTTAAAGAGAGATCTAAAACTTGGCAATGCAACTTCCTTTATTATGCTGTCACTTCTACACATTTTACTAATGTTTGCTTGAGAGTGAAATGGAGATTGCACAACATACAGATTTTCTGATAATACAAAAAGCTGTGTTGATGAAGTAGACTGCCCTGCGGGATCAACTTTGCCGTATTTCAAAGGATGCAGTATATTCTCTAATTCTGCTGATGCAGAGAGATACATCTCTTCACATGTCCAACTTTTCATGCCAAACAATGAAAGTGAATCCTAAAGAGGACGAGCCTTGTGGCATCGAGGCTTGGTTCAAACATATTGCATAATGTACATGAAACTGCTCAAGTTATGCAAGTATACTAAAAACAAATTGCACAGAATACTTATGCACATGTTGAAACATACACTCTCCCAGACACACAGATACACATGTGCCATCTTAAAAGCATATTTATTTGAAAGTAAGTCCTACATTATTTGATTTGGTTTCCTAATCATTGTTTTCACTTGAACAGTTAAACAAAAAACACATATTTCACATACAAACATTTGTACTATAGAAATTGCAGAAAAAAATGTAAGACGAACTTCCCAAACTCTGATCTGGAATCAAGACAAAAATTAATATGAATTCATTGGAATTTTCCAGGAAATTGTGAGCATATCATAAATGCAAACAAGGTAATTAATTTTGTGATTTTAATGGAATTACCATCCAATGAGGTAAGTCATACACTTTGCCAATATTCTTCTGCTTCTTATTTACTTACTACAGTTATATCCCATCATTTTACAAGAGCTGGGGTAAGTATGCATGGTTGCACATCTTCATTTTCTCTTCATAAGAGTCCTCTTAGCATATTAAGTCAAGAATTTTGGTGTGTGTCTTCAAGTTTTTTCCAACCTATAGCAACCTTAAAACTAACATATTATGATGGGGGGTTTTCTTAAACTGAATATGTGACACACTCAAGGTTAACCAGTGGGTTTCCATGGCCAACTCTGATGTTCAGAGTTGAAGTCCAATGCTCAAACCATAATACCATGCTGACTCTTTTTGAGTATTAACTACATAATGAGGGAAGAGCCAACCTCTTGCTTCATCATTGCTTTCCTCATGTGGAAAGTGACAGATCTGAAGTTCCTGTTCACATGAGCCAAGAATACTGATTTTCTTGTGTCCTTACTTTCATGGAGACAAGAACCTTTTCTCTTCACATTCCTCTTCAGACTTGACAATAGAGCAATTGGGATTTGGTGCTCCCCTCTTTGTTTGTTGATTGAAACCAAGTCAGTAATACTTATTCAGGGAGGGCTACAGTTATTAGGAAGAGGGGGCACATTTGTTTTCTGCTGCCCTTGAAACTAGGACTCGGAGCAATGGGTTTGAATTACAGGAAAGAAATTCTACCTGAACATTAGGAAGAACTTCCTGACCATATGAACTGTTTCTGCTTGGTAGTGTGGTGGAGGGTCCTTCCTTGGAAACTTTTAAATAGAGGCTGGGAGACCATAATATTAATATTAATAATACTTTATTTGTATTCCACCCTATCTCCCCTAGGGGACTCAGGGCAGATTCCAGCATATACAGACACAAAGGCAAACATTCAATGCCTAGAAACAATGACACGCAAATACAGAGATAAAGGTAAGGGCTTTCCCTTTCATCTTCGGCTTTGGGGATGGCATTCATTTTCATTTCTAAGCCAAAGAGCCTGCGTTGTCCATTGATACCTCCTAGGTCGTGTTACCGGCATGACTGCATGAAGCACCGTTTACTATCCTGCCGAGAATCACATTTGCATATTTTCAAACTGCTAGGTTGGCAGAAGGTGGGGCTAACAGCAGAAGCTCACCCCATCCCCCGGATTTGAACCACCAACCTTCTGGTCAGCAAGTTCAGCAGCTCAGCAGTTTAACCCATTGCATCACCATGGATTCTTTGATTGTGCTTTCCTGCATGGCCCTCTGTTGGACTAGATGACCCATGTGGTCTCTTCCAACACTATTGTTCTATGATTATATAGTGCCTTGTAACCCAGAGAGCTTCATGGCAAAGTACAACTTGGAACCTGGTTTCCTTGGTTCTTGACAGACATTCTAACCAACATATTACACCCCTTCAAATGAGCTCAAATACTTATTTGAACTATTTTCTCCAACACTTTGATCAGGTATTTCTACGGACATAAATAATAACAGTGTGCTGTACTGTCCACAGAAAGAATACATTAAAATTTGTGTTTCTGTGGCTTGGTATACTACATCATATGAGATGAAGAAGTTGTTGTTATTGTTCAATCCATTTTTCAGGTACTTGAATGAATTTCTTAGCATGTAACTTTTTAAAAAAAGATATGATATTATAATCTTATTGCTCCCATCACAAAATTATGAAGATTTTACCTAATTTCTATACTTGACAAAGCAAATGGTAGTCTTTATTCAAAACAAAAATATTGATTTGAATAAAGCAGATATTGTGGATTTATACCTGTAATTTATAATATAGCTTCCTACTCCTTTACAGTGCTTTCAGCACATTTAAACTTTTCATTCAAACATGTTAAAGTGTTTCCATTACTAAACAATGCTTCAGGGAACTAAACAGTGCAAAGAAAATTGGCACAAATCCCAGAATGTTCTGTGGAAACTAAGGATTAAGAATACTAACTACCAAACAGAATGACGGTAATTAAAATTAATGAAAAAGTTACCACATTATTTTGGCATACTTCTCTGGGTCATTCAGTGCTTTCATAATCCTCAAGAGAGAGCTTCCAGAGACATTTCTGAAATCTTTCAATATGTTTTAAAAATAAATTCATAGACCAATTAATATGTCAATACATTTATGGAGGAAAGGTTTCCAAATTAAAATGAATAGTTCTGTAGGTATGAGATATGGTTTTCCAAAGTATCTCCTTTTTAAAGTCTTCTTTAGATATAATGCATGTAGCTCTTTCAGATGGTAAGCTCAGCCCCTATGTGATGGCCTGGAGAAGGCACATTATCTGTTCAGATCTCAAAAATACTATTTTCAGTAGAGCTCAGGCCATGAAAAGAAGAGAAGTAGCAGAAACCCCACCAGACAAAATAATTGAAAGGAAATTAGAAAAGCTAAAATAATTATTGGGTTACTGTATAAGGAACTAATCACCTTACTTTACAACACAAAACAATCCTTATAGAGAATTGGAAACATCAAAAACACTTTAGCGAGAAATTAATTAGGTCTTGGATTGACAATATTCATAAAATTAAACATATGATGATCCAAGAAACCCAAAGGAAACTGGTCTCTAAATGGTATAGAAATCCCCTTCAATTAGCATATATAATTGGCACAACTGTGGAAGGATAGGTCCATTCTCCCACATGTGGTGGCATTGTAGAAAAATTCAGTATAGTAAAATAAGAAATGTAATGGAAGAAATAATAGGGAAAGAATTAATGTGGGATAAAGCCAGATTTGTGTGTCTCATGATAGAGGCAAAAGAAGATAACAATAATTGGACACAAATTCTAATATAAATGACAGCCGCAATACAGGCTAAGATAGCCCAAGGATGGAGAGACAATACAAGATGGAATTTAGAAACTTGGTAGGTTTATCTATCAGAATATATAATCAATTATTTCATCAATCAAAGGAAAAACAAGTATATAAATAGTCATACAGAACAAGACCGGTACAGGAAATAGTCTGTTCTAATTGACAAAATAGACAGAGATGACCAGGCTTTCCACAAGGTTAAACTGATGCAATGACATCATTTAGAATTGTTTTTCCAAAGTGGTGGGGGGAATGAGGGGGGAGGGCTTGGGTGATGGGAGATACACATCTAAGGAATGTATAATGTGTCATTTAAAGAATATTTACTTTTGGAATAATGTATACTGAGAAGTCTTGTATAGCAAATGTTTGTTCATTGTTGGGATGTATCAATTAAAATAAAATTAAAAATTAAAAAATACTGTTTTCAAGAGGCATAAAAAAGGTGAAAAATAACTTAGGATGCAGTTTCCTTTTTTAACACTAAGATATTAACATCAAATTTGTATATCAAATATAACTTTTTATTTTGGCTTTGAATATCAACGGGTTTTAATCTCACTATAGAACCCTTGGTGGTGCACTGGGTTAAACCCTTGTGCTACCAGGACTGAAGGCCAACAGGTCAGAGATTCAAATCCAGGGAGAGCACGGATGACCTCCCTCTATCAGCTCCAGCTGCCCATGCGGGGACCTAAGAAAAGCCTCCCACAAGGATGGTAAAAGATCAAAACATCTGGGCGTTCCCTAGGCAATGACCATGCAGATGGTCAATTCTCTCACACCAGAAGTGGCTTGCAATTTCTGAACTCACTCCTGACACTAAAAAAAATCTCACTATAATGGAGATAAAAAAAATACACTGTAGTACAGTAACTTGAGAATGTTACTAAGTAGTATTCACTTCTTCAGGGAACTTATAAGTCCATGCCGAAACAAAGCAAAGTTTCCTTCAAATGAGAAAAAATACTGGGGAATTATATATTTATTTATTATCATACTGATGCACCCTATATATTTATTTAATCCCAATTATTGTAGCACCCCAGCCTCAATTCCAGCCGGGGGGCGGGGTGCCGCCCCAGGGGTCCCGATTGCTTTGGACCAAGATGGAGGAGACGAAGGGGCCGATGGGTATGCTTCACCGACAAGCAGTTTGCAATGGGAAGACACTTGACCTCCTGCTTATTCGGATGATGAAGGTCAACCAGATTCTGACTCGGATTGTGAATATGAGAGACCGGGAGGTTTCGGTTCTCAAGAGCGCTTGTTTTTGCCAGCTGCCGAGGAGGGCATGGAAGCTGAGGCAGCGCCAGGTTCCCAGGATGATAACGGGCCAGATGGTGCTGAGACCGAGAGTTGCTTCGACCGTAGGAGCAATATTGTGGCTACACGCAAAGATTGGAGACGGGAGTGGAGAAGCGTTGGACCCACAAGGGTGGGACTTAACTATACACCCGGTGGGAAAGTTCTTCAGTTTGGCAGCCACGTCGTAGCTGGAGAGAAGCCTCGGAGGTTCTCTGCAAGCCATGGTTTGGCTTACCTTATCCAAGTATTCCAAGAGACCTTGCCTTTGCCTTTGAACTTTGGATTGCCTTGCTTTGTTTTACAGACTACCTTTGCCAGAAGATTCCCCTGTTTTTTGGATTGCTTTGTTTTGTTCCATGGACTACGTTTGCTTGAATGACTGATTGCTTTTTGGATTACCTTGATGGACATTGCTAATTGCTATTTGCTTTTGACTAATTGATTGCTTTTTACTTGGACCTTTTACCTACTTCACCTGCTTACTTTTTGGCTTAAAAATAGTTAATTGACTTTGTCTGTGTGATTACGGGGAGGGGCCAGGACCCGTGTTGTGACAATTATACATAAAAAGTCAATACAAATACATATCCTGCATTAGTTGTTCAAAATTATCAACTTATCCCAAGAGCTTTACATAGATCACAATTTTGCATCTATCTATTTCTCATGTTCAGAACAAATAATGAATTAATTTCTCATGTATATGATGGTTACATCATGTGCATAGCCTGTTAGTCAGTTTCCGTTTACCGAGCAGCAATCCCTTTGTGTTTGAGAGTAGTTCCAATCTCCTTTCTGCTTGGGGTTTTGCTTCCTTAAAGCTGTTTCTACTCTTCTGTAGGCTTCTCTTTTTGTTTGCTGGGATTACTATTATTAATTATTATTATGATCTTTTAGAAGTATTTTCTAAAGGAGATTAAGGGAAGGAGGAAAAGAAGCTAAAAGAATGACTCTCCAAGCCCCCAAACGTGCGTGCACTCACCCTACCTTTGCACCCTACCCTCCCTCAGGTCTCCAACTCTCAGTCAGTCCCACTAAATAAAATAGAATGAAGAAAATAAAATAAAATAAAAAAGATTCCTTTGTGGTGCTGAATACAAGAGGCGGAGTTGAGATCGACGCCTGCTTGATTCATGTTGGGCAGGTTTTTGTACTGGAAGGGACCTTACCATTACAGGTTCCCAGAGGTACCAAAGGCGCCTAAGTTTCAAAAGACACGTTGGATGTCTTTGAGTCTAATACTTAGCCATTAAGTATCTGTATGTTTGCACCATTATTATGTCATGGCATTATAGCTGGGATATCACAGAACGGGTCAAGACAGTGGCATAAAACATCCTGACAATCTAAGAACATTGAATATAAATATTGGGCATACTTTCTTAAAGAGAAACATAGAAACTAAATAGCATTAACTCATATATTTGTTTCTTATCAAGTGTCAGGCATTCTTGAGGATTTGGCAGGAATCCCTAATCCCTCAAGCTCCAGATGATTTACTGTTCCCCATAATGTTCAGTGAAGTAATGATATGCCAGCTGCACAGCCTGTTCACCAGTGGCAGTCTCATTACTCCCTAATCCAAATCTATATGTAAAGGCAAGATCCATGCCAGCAACCCTAAAGTTATATATGTACACAAAGTTTTTATCCTTTTTAATAATGTGCTTTAGTGAGACATGTTGTGATCTATAACTAGACAGGCGTTTACTCCAAGAGCAAGTGGTGTGTTTATTCATCTTCAATGCTGCTCTTTTTAAAAGAAACTTGACCAATAAGACCAGGAGTGGGCAAGTCCAGCTGGAACCAAATTTTGCCCCTGCATCTGTCCCTTCCTCTTCCAGCAGGCCGTAGTGCCCTTGAGCAAATACTATTTTGGAATAGGTTTGATAAACAAAGACTGCCTACTAATTAAGGCTCTTGTAAATGCTTAATTAACTAAATAATAAAGTTACTTTTGGTTTCCTTTTTTGTTTTTGTGTTTTTGGTTTGGCAGGCGGAGTGATATGATTCATCTGGCTAATCATTAATAACAATCCTTTATGATAAAAGTGGGAAACATTTATCTGTTATGTTTAATTGCAATGTTAATTTAAGACAAAGCCTGCATGAGAATCCTTACCATAAGGAAACTGGAAAATGGCATTGGTAATTTTACTCAGCTGCTCCCTCTCACCTCATTTCTTTCTTGAAACTGACAGAAAATAATAGAAGCAAGATTTTTGGATACCCCATTGCTCATCCACTGAAAATGCTTCTCTTGCTTACTCATTCTTATTCATAGTGTTTCATCTACTAACCTTCCTCTGTGGGTGTATTTACACCAGGCAGTTTAGCCGATGTAAATTAATAAAACAGCCTGCGATTGTATCTACTCAATGGGCTGTCACCTCCACCATGTTGCTGCTACCAACACTCCTAGACAGCGACAGACTGTACTCAGTCTGAGCTCTTGGTCATTGCAGCCCATGCCAGGCTTCAAGCGCACAGAAAACTTCAAAGATTTGCTAGTGCATACAGACCACAGCACTCTGAAAACTGTCACGAGCAACTTCAAAGCGGGCACATTTAAATGCGGACATTGGGCGATTTGTGACTTTGTGTCCCCTTTGAAGGAAATCGAAGTCCCCGCACCTATGAGGATTATAAAATTGAATCAGTTCTTTACTTGTGCCTCAGAAAAATGCATTTATCTGTTATATTGTTCCTGCCCACGGGTGTACGTGGGCATGACAAAACATTCTTTGAGGAAAAGATTGGGTGAGTATAAATGTCGCATCTTGGCTGGAAATGAGGACACGTTTTTGTACAGACATTTCAAAACTATACATCGATCCCTACCAGATTTTAAATGTGTAGGCTTAGAATAAGTCACTGTGCCACCCCATGCTGATGTGCAAACAGTTCTATTAAAATGTGAAAGGAAATGGATAATCCGCTCTAATAGCAAGCAACCATCCGGCTTAAACGAAATTCTGAGTTTAAACGATATCCTCCTTTAAGGAATACTATATTGTTTTAGTTACATGTGGATCTGATTGGCTGCACCTGACGCGCTCCCTAGAGTGTACTTAAGTAGCTTTTCAGTTTTATTCTATACCGGATTTTCAGTCAATGCCATTTGGGCTTCTAAACTGCAAGCTGAGATATCAGCATCGCCACTTGGGCGATATATGATTATTGATTGTTACATTGGTAAGTAGGGCTTTAATCTCCTACCCGCTGTTACTACGTCTATGTTTTGGGATGCTATTATAGCAGTATACTTATAATACCGATTTGTTTTAAAGATTGCATACCAACCTGTTGGGGGCCACCCTGAAGAAGAAGGACTCGAAACGGGTCGGTTCCGTAAATCTATTTACCCGTAGGTGGACAACCCTTTGATTTATCTACACGGATCAGGATTAACCATTGAGTGTGAAGCGACGACCCGCGTTTACCCTGCCACTGAGGTTGATATTCCCCAAGCGTTTGGGAGTCCTGTGTTTTTGGCCATCGGGCTGTGGATTACAATTACCCTTTGTGGGCTTTTGATTTGATTCGGATTATTTTTCAATAGAAGCTATTACAGTGATCTTCTCGTCATTCTGACTCTATACTTTAGACCTAATAGGTCCGTCATTGAAACTTTGATATTATAGTTTACATTTGGAACGAGTTGACCTAAAGATTATATTGAATCCACTACTGTTTGATGGTACACGGGACTGGGTGACGTGAGTAACGTCTCTTTAGGAATTGTATTTCTTTTTGCGTCTCGCATAATATTATGTATAACTATTATGATGTTTATGTTGCTCTAATATACTATTCTTAAGTGATAAAATACTGATATCCGAGCAACTGTCCCTGTTTATTGTATAGTTTGTGGATTTATAGAAGTTAGTAACGTTACTTCTTCGTTACGTTAGATGATACCTTCCTCTCTCCATGGAATGAATCTCAACTCTATAGATCAAAGTAAAATCCATAATTTTGGCCCCCAATCTTGCCCATGATTTGTACATGAGGTTGATTTATACACAGTAATCATTATAATTTTCAATTGAAAGGTGGTATAACACCCAAAGCATGGTGTAGTGATTTGAGAGTTGAATTAGGACTCTGAATCCCTGCTCAGCTATGAAAACCCAAAGTCATCTTCTCTCTGCCTCAGATGAAGGCAAAGACAAATCCTCTCTGAATAAACCTTGCCAAGAAACCCCAGTGATAGGATTGCCTTAGGGTGGCCATAAATCAGAAACAACTCAAAGACACACAGCAACAAAATAGACTAACTAAGTAAACAATGCATGAAGAACTAGTTGTTTTATTCTCCATTGTGTTGGTTTCGGTATTCTGGTTATGTCTCAGAATAAGAACATCTTTTCTTTTCTCTCTTTCTCTTGGTCTTTAGACAAGATTTCACAATCATTCAGACAAACCAACTTGGCAAAAGGCCTATTAAGAAGTGATTCTAAAGCCTTTGCAAACAATGGAGAGGCGGGGGGGGGGATGCTGCAAGACGCATTAGAAATCACTGAATGGCAATCCAGTTCATGGTAGCAATACCACCCAACACGCCTCCCACACTCCTTTATTGTGCTATGTGTTTGTCATGTCTGCATTACAATAGGATTCACTCATGGTAAGGCCTTCTGACATGTTTGCATTCAGAAAGGGGAGATTCCTGCAACTGCTATCAGTAACGGTCTGCCAGCAATCATAATTAATTAGTTCCTTCTTTGATTAGACAATATCCATGTACCCAAGCAACTAATGCAGTAGTCTATGGCTTGCAGTGTGCCAATTCTTTGTAAAAAGGTTTGTGTGGGGAGACAACAGCCAATGCTAACACACGGTTATTATCTGGATTCTTACTGATTACTTTCTCTAACATTTCAAATACAAATAATTATATTCCATTAAATGATTTCCTTCATTTAATCTACAACCGTTGACCTAAGTCAGTACTTCCTGTGCATCTTCAGCAGGCCCATTACTAAAGGTAGTTTTGGGTGTGGAACAAAACAGTCTTAGTATTTGGTGGAGGGAGTTCTCTCCAAGCTAAATTTTAAAAAGAGAGCATGAGCTAAAAACACTTCTCTCTTTCTAGTGCAGGGGCATCAAACTCATTTTCACAGAGGGCCACATCAGCCTAAGAGTTGCCTTCAAAGGGCCGTCTGTAATTGCAAGACTGTATAAATGAAACTATGTTCATTGGCATTTAAAACCTCATGGGTCACATTAAACGACATGGTGGGTCAGATTCAGACCTCGCATTTGACACGTGAGTTCTAGTGCAGTGTTTCTCAATCAGTGTGCCGGGGCACACTAGTGTGCCGTGAGCGATCATCAGGTGTGCCGTGGGAAATTGGAACCTCCAGGAAGGGGGGAGGGTGAAGAGTCTAGTGGGTTGAAGTATAAAAACCCTAAGAAACCTACCTCGATAAAGGCACAAAATTACAAACACCCCCCTCCCCACCCGTTGTCTACTTGGTCTCTCCCTCTCCATGCATTGGGAAGGCCCGCCTCCCTTTCCCCAAGTAGAGACCTCCTCTTGCCTCCTGGGGGTTCTGTGTGGGAAGTTTGGCCCAGTTCTATCATTGGTGGGGTTCAGAATGCTCTTTGATTGTAGGGGAACTATAAATCCCAGCAACAACAACTCTCAAATGTCAAGATCTATTTCCCCTGAACTCCATCTGCCTTCACATTTGGGCATATTGAGTATTCATGCCAAGTTTGGTTCTGATCCAACATTGTTTCAGTCCACAGTGCTCTCTGGATATAGGTGAACTACAACTCCAAAACTCAAGGTCAATGCCCACCAAACTCTTATAGCATTTTCTCTTGGTTATGGAAGTTCTATGTGGGAAGTTTGTATCTTTCTGCCATTCCTGCCAGGATATCTATGTTGTGTTCATCGAAACAGGCCCAGGTTTCATACTGAGTGTATAAATACATTTAGAAACATATTAACAGTATGTATTACTGTGTTAGAGTGTCATTTTGTGTCATTTTTATTGGTGGTGTGCCCCAGGATTTTGCAAATGTAAAAAGCGTGCCGCGGCTCAAAAAAGGTTGGGAAACACTGTTCTAGTGGATTGAATCCTTCCCTGTAGACTTAGGCAAAAGCAAACTGCTGCAACCTCTCACAGCTTGTACATTTTTCCATATTAAAAAAATGCAATCTTTATTCTGGTATTGCTTGATCACACGTGTCCTGGTTTCATCTGTGAAATGTTGAAGGGTATGGTATTCTCTAATCTGTTCTCCTTACCGGAAGGCAATGGTAAAGCCAATGCATGGCCCCATAGTTCTAGTCTCCTCTACAAAATTGGGAGCCCTCTCTGTAAAAAGAGAGAGAATGAAGAAAAACAATCCCACTTCTAATATACCACTCCAGGGAGGACGTATCATCATAAAATGTGTATTTTCTAGCATATTTGCATAAATGAAGATTTCAAATTATTATAATTTCATGGAAATAAAAACAGGACTGTGATGAGGTGATCGGCCCACTGTTGGCAAGTTTATACTCTGTGAGAGGGCAACTTCAGTACCCCTTCTCCTTTTTATCATTTTGTTTTTTTCATACTGTACATGAACAAGCCAGGTCCTCAATAGAGAGTCCTTTCAAATAGAAGACTGGTTGCTTTTTAAGCAAATGACTGTCCCCAGTAAAGCTGGGTGTACAACTACCTTATTTTTATTTATAACTGCCTTTCTAGAAAAAAAGCTGAAATGGTAATTTTTAGTTTGAGTTACAGAGCAAAGTATAGAGATTTTGTGCAATATGCTAAAATATTCTAAAGGTCTCCCCTGATTTTGGAAGCTAAACAATGACAGTCCTGGTTACTACTTGGGTGGGAGACCATCAAGAAATACCAGATGCAGTAGGTTATACAAAGAAAGTAATTGGCAAAATGATATTTGAATATGCCTTGCCTAAGAAAATTGGGTCACCATAAGTGGACAGGTGAACTTATGAAAGTAAATATGTACACATAATGTGTAATTCTGGCCTTTAGGCCCAGTTAACATGCTTGGATATTGTTGACTTTCACAGGAAATTTGTAGTGTACGTTTTATGACTGCTTCAGCATTCTTCGCAAAAAAATGTGTTCTAATTCAAACCACTGTTTGAAATCCTCCTCCCTCACCTCCCATAAAAAGCCACCAGGACATGCAATGATTTGAAATTAAGCCTAATTTCTCACAAGACTGAATCATCATACAGAATATTAAAATAATCAATTGATGTTAATTTTGAAATTGAGGAGAGAATATATTGAGGGAATATATTCCTAGAACAGATGACTTCAAAAGAAAGCCACTTGTTATTAAAGGACAATTTTATTTACTAGCTTTTCCACAGTATATTCCATTTGTTATGAACTACAGTTTAACTTTGCTAGTAAGTATACATGAATATATCATTTCAATTGTAGCTTATTTGCAGTTGAATTATGCAAATTAAACATGCTTTGATTGTATTTAATTTAATGTGGCTGCAATTAAAATGCACTTAGTTACACACCCCAGAGCATCTCTTTGAACTATCCAGTAAATAGGGACCTTAACTATATTGTCCTAAGTAGCAGAGCATCAATCAAAATGAATATACTATAAGCATGTATGTGAAAATCTTGAGGATTTCAGTGGGAGTCAATAGAACATGTAGGAATGCAGACCATGTCTCCCAGTAATTTTGATTTTCTAAAGCAATGTGCATTGCTAGTAAGTCTTGGTCTGATTAGATAATACATGCTGAGGAGATAATACATCTGAGTGATATAGTAGAATGTTTCCTGGTAGAGAAAATTATAATCTGGAAGAGATTTGATGGAGCATACACTTTGAAGCAAAATGAGATAATACAGTCATTTCAAAAATAATAGCCATACTACTTTATAATGCATTTGAGACAAAACTGGAATATTCATAGCTCAGAATCTTCACATATCATGTTGACTCGAATTTAATGTGCCATTGAATCTAATGTGCATCTCAATTTTCAAAACCCTGAAACCAAAAAAAGGTATTTCCTGATGAATGTAATGTACAGTAACAAAAAGTTCACTCTTTGTAATTATTACTTTTGCTGCCTGCTGAAAATTATTTCATTATAAACAATTGTGCTAGAACACTAAAGCTTCCAGAGATTGAAAAGAAAACCTTGGGATGCATCTGTGATGTAGAATGAATCCACTTTAATTGTCTTGGTTCAATGATATGCAATCATGGGGGCTGTAGTTTTACAAGGTCTTGAGCCTTCTCTGCCCAAAAATGCTGGTGCTTTAGCAAACTACCAATCCCAGCATTGCATAGCATTGAGCCCTGGCCATTTAATTAGAAAGGACATCTCTCAAAGAGGAGCTCCAAGTGTACCTACTGAAGCGTTTTCCTCTTTTTGTTTGGCTTCCACACAGCCATATAACCCAGAATATCAAGGCAGAAAATCCCACAATATCTGCCTTGAACTGGGTTATCTGAGTCCATATTCAGTCCATATATTCCAGTTTCAAGCAGAAAATGTGAAATTTTATTCAGCTGAGTGGAAGGGTCATAGATTATTATATTCTGCAAATCTAATGTGCGCCTTAATTTTGGTAAGGTCGTTTAGCCAAAAAAGTAATTCAAGTAAAATACAGTAATTTACTTTTCTTTTTTTCTTTTTTTGAATGATATTTTATTAGAGTTTTTGAGGGTATACATCGATGTAGTTGTAAATCGTCAGCATTGTTTAGTTTTCTTAAAATTAAAATGGTGGGAGGGGTTGGGGATAGGTGAGGTAAGGGTGGTGTGAGGTGTGTGAGGGAGATATGGGGTGGTGTTTAGGAAGGTTAGTAGTTATAAGTTATTGATTTTTTTCCACACAGTTTAAGTTAATATTGGTGTAAACAGTTAAATTCCCTCTTCCAGCATTTTTACTAGGTGATATTGAAATACTTCTTGATTGGAGACCGGTCTGTTTTTTCTGTATTGATTTTTTGTTTAGTATTCAAGTATTGTGTCAATTCTTACATATTCATTATATCCAATATTTTCAATGTCCATTCTTCCAATGTGGGTGTTTTGTTTAATTTCCATTTTATAGCCAATACTATTTTAGCTGCTGACGTCATAAAAAGAGTTTGTCTTTATTCTTGTCCACTTCCATATCTTATATTCCAAGAAGATAGTACTCCGGCTTTCTGTCTAACCCGGCTTTCTATCTAACAGTAATTTTCTTTTTCCGAAGGTATTCCAAAGAGGGTCCTATCTGAACTAAGGTCTGATACCTGAAAGGCATCAGATCCTGTATGTTGTTGGCAGCTAAGCAGAATCAGATCTGGTTAGTCCTTGGGTGTAAGACTGCTAATGAATTCAAAGTGCTGCTATATTTCAGAGGAAGGAACTGGCAAAGCCACCTCTAAGTATTCCTTACCTAAGAAAATCCTATGACATTCTTGGAGTCACCCCAAGCTGACAGACAACCTGAAGGCACTCGTAACATGAAAGGATTATTTAAATTGATAGGCCCTTGCCTACTGGCAAGAAGAGAGCAGAGAAGGAACCAGCTGAGCTTCTCTTGAGAACAATAGAACTGACATCAGGAAATAGGGTGCTAAAATTACAATCCAAGAGGAAAGGGCAGGGGAAGGTGCCCAAAAACATTGGGGAACAACTACCCTTGCCTGATATTAGATTTAGACCATTATTTGAATAGGTGGTTGAAAAGATGGGTTGACAGATAATTATACAGTTGCATATCTCATATATATTCCATGCATATTTTGCATGTATTTATTCATTTACCCTATACACTTAGTAGGAGAAGGGAGGAATAGACAAAATGATTTCAAAAACCTTATGCTTTCATGTCTTCTGTTGAACCAAGTGAGTAGAAACATGACATGCAGGGAAGATTTGAGGCCTTTAAGAGCATGCCCTTCCAACCACATTTTCAACACCTGGCTAAGAGAGGCTTTGCTGTAACAAAGGTTGATGATGGATCCTTCTACTGACACTCTGTGTGGGGCTGCCTGCCTGTCTGTTAGCACATCATGACTTGTATTAAAACAGAAATGCTTTGCAGTTTGCTTATTTTGAAAACTAGAAACACATCCTTTTGAACTTAAACCCATAAACTATAGCCTCATATTAACAAATGAATTGTGGGAGCATGTGATCCATTCCAAACATCAAGTAAGACTTGAGATCTTTTCAGTTTGCTTTAATCTTTGTTTATGATTTATTTATCTCCTTCTGCAAGCTTTAGAAATTGAGGACAAATGGGTTCAAGTTTAGGACCTCAGGTGCAATAGCCATGCAGGGCCTGTCCCAGGAAAAATAACACCCTAGGAGATGAGCATTTTTGATGTCTTTCTTCCTGCCACCCAGTTATATTTTTTTCATTGTTCTTAAAGTATTTTAGATTCTGTTTTAGTCTATTCTGTTATGATTTATGTACTTGTTTTTTTAAAAAAAAATTAGAACAAGTTAATCAGACTGAAAATTAGGAAGAAATTTGTCCACCCCCTAAAGCTGATACTCATTTTGCTATAAGATGAATTTTAAGACTCTGAAAACTGCATCTAGCCAGATTGTGGCATAAAAAAGCAAAATATTTAATGTTGTTATAGTGTTTATGGACATTGAAAATCTATGTTTTTTAAATAATAGAAAAGGATACTTTAAATGAAATGGAGGATTTTCTTAGGATCACCCTATAGAGCTGCAGGTTCCAGGACATTACGGAATTGTTGTGTTTGCTCAAGTTCTTCAGCCAAGGAGACATCTCTGGGTGATGCACACTAAGGAAAAGGAAACTTCCAGTTTTATGTATGAAATGAATTTGCAGTGGTTCCCAAACTCTGGTCCTCTGTGTGTTTATTCTTCAACTTCCAGATGTTACAGATGGATTGGCCAACAGTCAAGAACTCTGAGAGCTGAAGTCCAAAGCACCTGAAGGATCTAACTTTGGGAACCACTGCTTCAAAGTCTAGACATCCATTCTTATCCATTTCCAGCTGGCACCAGGCTTTTCTGATTCAATGTAAAGATGTTTATTTGTATCTTTGGCTTCCATAACATCAATGCATTGAAGAATCAGAAGAGAGGGAAGAGGAATAGGGAATGAGGCAGTGCATGTATGGACGGGGAGCCATTTGGAGCAAGAAGGAGCGGGGAATGCCAGTGTTGCAACTCATGAAACTTCTTGTAGCTCAAGCCCTGGCAGCAGCATCACAGAGCCTGGGGGAAAGTTACCTGAAGGCTGGCGTAAAGCCTTCTACAAATCCCAACAGCAGCATAGGTCTTGGAGAAAGATCCCATGCATCATGTGTATCATAAGTTATGCTACATAAATGCAGTCCTTAATGGCAACTACTGCAACTACTGCACTCTTATATCATATAACTGCCCACTGAAAAATGCTCCCTCTCTAATTGCTAGCTCTAAGTTGTCATATGAGATGGTTAGACAGGATTTGCCCAAATATAGAATACATGATAACTGTTCCCACTTCCAACTGATTTGGAAGGAGGCCAGTCCTTGCCTACTCCACTTCTATAACAAGTGGTGACTTCACTTACCTCAATGACGGGTGATGGGGTGACACCTTACCATTCCCTGTTACAGCCACTCCTAGCTTGCCTGCTTTTCCTCATTAATAAGTTTTGTCATTGTCACAACAGTCTGGTGAGACTTGACCTTGTTTTCATTCGTGAAATGTTGGAAGGTACATTATACACTACTCTATTCACATGTTCCTTGCTTACTGGTATTTCCTCTATTGGGACTAGTATTTCTGTCAGTCTCTGAGGATGTAACACGTGCATCTGCTTATCCAATTTTGTTGGATTCATTTCTATTAGTGAAACACGAGGATGTGGACAAGATACTTGGAGAGGTGAGAGCGAGCACATGCATCCTAGAACCCTGCCCATCCTGGCTTTTGAAGGGATTGGTTGAGTGGGTGAAGGTGGTGGTTAATGCCTTCCAGCGAGCTTAAAACAAGCTGTAATAAAACTGCTGCTGAAAAAACCATCACTGAACCCCACTCAATTCAACAACTATCAGCCTATTTCCAACATCCCCCTTTTGGGAAAAGTCCTGTAATGGGAGGTGGCCTCACAACTCCAGGTATTCTTTGAAGACATGGATTATCTGGATCAGGCTTTAAGGGATGAGGGACAGGGCCTTCTCAGTGGTGGGCCCTGGCTATAGAACTCCCTCCCCAGGGATATTTGATCACCCCCCTCCCTCCTGACTTTCCAAAAGAAGTTGAAAACTTGGTTCTTTGAGCAAGCTTTTGAGAACACAGCAGAATAGATAACATGAAACCACTAATGATGAAGTTAGAATGGCTAGACGATGTTACTGGAGATCAATTCTAACAGGATGACACCGGAGACTACATGTTTTATTGGTTTTTATATATGTTTTTATATTGTTATCTTGATTGTTTTTAATTGCTCTTTTATGAATGTATGGCATTGAATTTGTGCCAACCTGTAACCTGCCTTGGGTCGCCATATGGCTGAGAAAGGCAGGCTATAAATATAAATTAATAAATAAATCTACACATCAAATTAATCAGACGTTCATTATGTACCCTTTTTCCATCGTGGAACCCCAATTGTGGGACTTCCTCACAAGGAATGTTAAGCTATCTCTGTCTCTTCTAACCTCCCAACAGGCAGCTAGGACTGTATTATTGTTCATGGTCAATCTACACAAACACGGGCCCCTTTTAACTGTGTGCTGTTTTAAACCATTTTTAAAAAATATTGTTTAAATCTGTTTCTAAATGTTTTCATTTATTTATATTTAGTTTTTGAAATGTCATTGTCTATGATATACCTTCTTAGGGCCCTTGGAAGCCTAAGAATCATAAATGCATGCTTCATGTAAAATAAATAATGGCATTTTATAATAATAAGAACATAAGAACATAAGAAGAGCCATGCTGAATCGGACCTCGGCCCATCTAGTCCAGCATTCTGTATCACACAGTGGCCCACCAGTTGTACACGGGGATCTCGAGCAGAAGGGAGGGCAAAACCCTGACCTGCTCCCGACCCCCCACAACCAGTACCCAGGGAAATCCTGCCTACCTCAACCAACTCCGAGGTGGCACTTGAATGTCCTTTTCAGTAACTACCGATACACTTGGTATCCATGAATCTGTCTAATCCTGCCTTGAAGTTGTTCAGGCTGACAGCTGTCACAACCTCTTCTGGAAGTGAGTTCCATAACCCAATGACCCTCTGGGTGAAGAAATATTTCCCTTTATTAGTCCTAATTTTCCTACCTTGGAGCTTCAGGGAGTGCCCTCTAGTCCTAGTGTTTTGTGACAAAGAAAATAATTTTTCTTTATTCACCTTTTCTATCCCATGCATGATTTTATACACTTCGATCAAGTCACCTCTTAAACGCCGTCTTTCAAGGCTGAAAAGACCAAGGCGTTGCAACCTGGTTTCATAAGGGAGCCGCTCCATCCCTTGGATCATTCTTGTTGCCCTTTTCTGTACCTTTTCCAGTTCCGTTATATCCTTCTTAAGGTGCGGAGACCAGAATTGTACACAGTACTCCAAATGTGGCCTTACCATCGATTTGTAGAGAGGTAATACAACATTTGCTGACCTATTTTCGATTCCCTTTCTGATCATGCCTAGCATAGAATTTGCTTTTTCACTGCTGCTGCGCACTGGGTTGACATCTTCATTGAGCTGTCCACCAAGACCCCAAGATCCCTTTCCTGGTTTGTCTCGGAAAGCTTTGACCCCATCAATTTGTAGGTGTAGTTGGGGTTCTTTGCCCCGATGTGCATGACTTTACACTTGTTTAGGTTAAAATGCATTTGCCACTTTGTTGCCCATTCACTCAATTTCGAGAGATCTTTCTGGAGCTCTTTACAATCAGTTTCATTTTTAACTACCCTGAACAATTTAGTGTCGTCTGCAAACTTTGCTACCTCAGAATTCACTCCTACATCCAGATCATTAATGAATAAATTAAAAAGTAACGGACCCAAAACTGAACCTTGGGGTACGCCACTTCTCACCTCTTTCCACCCAGAGAAATGTCCGTTTATTACCACCCTTTGTTTCCTACAGTTTAGCCAGGTTCCAATCCAGGACAAGACCTGTCCCCTGATTCCATGGCTGAAGAGCTTATTTAGAGCCTTTGGTGAGGGACTTTGTCAAAAGCCTTTTGAAAGTCAAGGTAAACAATATCAATTGGGTCCCCTTTATCTATGTGTTTATTTACACCCTCAAAGAATTCTAACAAGTTAGTAAGACATGATTTGCCTTTGCAGAAACCATGTTGATTTTCTTTCAGCAATGCCTGTTCTTCTATGTGCCTAGTAATTTTTTCTTTAATAATGGTTTCCATCACTTTGCCTGGAACTGAGGTTAAACTGACTGGTCTATAATTTCCTGGATCACCTCTGGATCCTTTCTTGAAGATCGGTGTTACATTTGCCTCCCTCCAGTCCTCGGGTACAGTGCCTGATCTTAGAGAAAGGTTATATATCTTAGCTAGAAGTTCAGCAATTTCACACTTGAGTTCCTTAAGAACTCTGGGGTGGATGCCGTCTGGACCTGGTGATTTGTTGACATTTAGTTTAGTAAGGCATATGAGAACATCCTCCTTGTTTATCTCTATCTGTTTTAATTCTTTTAATTCCCTCCCTGAAAAAACTGACTCAGCTACAGGCATATGTTGTCTGTCCTCCTGTGTGAAAACAGAGGCAAAGAAGTCATTTAGCCGCTCAGCAATCTCCTTGTCTTCGCTGATTTTCCCTTTCTGACCATTGTCGTCGAGTGGCCCAACTGCTTTTCTAGTTGGGTTCCTGCTTCTGATGTACTTAAAGAATCTATTGTTGTTTTTTTAATATTCTTTGCTATGTGTGCCTCAAAATCTCTCTTGGCTTTCCTGACTGTTGCTTTGCATTTAGTTTGCCAGAGCTTGTGTTCTTTTCTGTTCTCCTCGGTAGGAAGAGCCTTCCATTTCTTAAATGAGTTTTTCTTCTTTCCAATCACATCTTTTACTTCATTTGTAAGCCATACTGGTGTCCTTTTGGACTTTCCATGCCTCTTTCTTTTTATTGGAATGCATTTTAGTTCGGCCTGTTTTAAGGTATTTTTAAACAGTTTCCAAGCACTTTGGAGGGATTTGATTTTTTTTACTGCTCCTTTTAGTTTGTTCTTTACAATTTTTCTCATTTTGGTGAAATTCCCTTTGTGAAAGTTTAATGTCTCCGTGTTAGTTTTCACTGACAGTTTGCTATCCAAACTTACGTTGAAGGTTATTGTGTTATGGTCACTGGTACCTATGGGCTCAGCTACAAGGACATCTTGAACGAGATCTTGTTCATTAGTTAGCACCAAGTCCAGGATCCCCTTTCCCCTGGTTGATTCCATGACCATCTGCTCAAGGGAATAATCAGCTAGCATGTCGAGGAACCTTGTCTCTCTTTCATGCGTAGAACAAGAATTTGGCCAATCTATTTGGGGATAGTTGAATTCCCCCATTATGACTAATGTATTTCTTTTTGAGGCCTGTTTAACTTCATTTTCCAGATAGTAGTCTGCCTCTGGAGTTTGGTTGGGAGGGCGATAGCAGATCCCTAGTGCTAGATTAGTTATTTTGTCCTGGGACTTTTATCCACAATGTTTCTGTAGGTGAGTTTGAAATTTCTTGAAGTTCTAATTCATGAGATTCTAACTCTTCATTTATGTACAGGGCCACACCGCCATCATTTTTCCCTCTCCTGTCTTTCCTGTACAGTTTATAACCTGGAATCTTTGTGTCCCATTTGTTTTCCTCCGTCCACCAGGTTTCTGTTATGCCAATAATATCAATATTTTTTCCTTTGCCAAATATTCCAACTCCCCTATTTTTTGTTCGAAGGCTTCTAGTGTTTGCGTACAGACATTTATATTTATTTCTCTGGAGCACTTTCAACTTTGGCTGTTTGTGAGAATTTGTAGAAGGCCTACCATGTCCTACCTCTCGACTACTACTATCTATCTTTTCTGTTGACTCAGCCATTTGTGTATGTATTTGGGTCCTCCATACTTGGCATTTCACCCTCTCGAACCGGAAGCTGCCCAGCTCCTGTCGACTTTCCCCTAGGAATCAGTTTAAAAGCTGCTCTGAAATCTTTTTAATATTAGTCGCCAGCAGTCTGGTTCCATTTTCGTTCAAGTGTAACCCGTCCCTTTTGTACAGGTCTGGCTTTCCTGAAAATGTTCCCCAGTTCCTAACAAATCTAAAACCTTCCTCTCGACACCACTGCCTCATCCACGCATTGAAGCTCCTGAGCTCTGCCTGTCTGGCTGTCCCTGCGCGTGGAACAGGTAGCATTTCCGAGAATGCTACCTTTGAGGTCCTGGACCTTAATCTTCTACCTAGCAACCTAAATTTGGCTTCCAGGACCATCCGCTTAGCCTTCCCAATGTCATTGGTACCAACGTGTACCACGACCACTGGCTCCACCCCAGCACTATCTACCAGCCTATCGAGATGCCTCGTAATGTCCGCAACCTTTGCACCCGGCAGGCAATTTACCATGCGGTCATCACGTCCATCACAAACCCAGCTTTCTATGTTCCGGACAATCGAATCACCTACTACAAGAAGCCCACCTCCTACCACCCGTCGAGAAGTATCTTCGGTGCACGAAGATATGGGCACAGCCTCTGAGGAAGGGGTCCCAACTGAGGGAGCCAGTCCCTCTTCCTCAGACTGATGGGGCCCAAGACCCCCATTTTCCAAGGCAGCTGGAGGGCTGCTCATCACGGAGTGGGATGCTCCTATTGCATCTCTGGAGATCTTATCCTCCAGCCTCACTTCCTCTCTGTGCTTCTCCAGATCTGCTACCTTGGCTTCAAGGGAAGAAACACGTTCCCTGAGAGCCAGGAGCTCACTGCAGCGAACGCACACCCAAGACTTCTGCCCGGCAGGCAGATAGTCATACATGTGACACTCGATGCAAAACACTGGGAACCCCCCCTCCCACTGCTGGCTGACTACCTCCATTTCTTATTAATATGGTTTTTTGTAGATTAACTGTTTTGTTGTGGTCTTAATTTACTTAATTAAATTTTTTACAAGTCTTTGGATATTTTTTTCCGACTTGTTACAAGTTTATGCTCTATGGCAGGATGTGAGTCAGCTGGGAGCTGCTGTAGCAGGCCCCGCCCCTTCAAGGGATGTGCTTAAGGCAACTTGGAAGGGAAAAACAACTGCTTTTTGCAGCTGCTAACAAAGACCTAAAGCAATACTAGAATCTAAACAACAAATTTACCCCAGGAACTTACCAGTGCTCCTTTCTTTCTCCTTTATTTATTTTCTGTTTTATTCCCTATTTGAAAGTAGTCTGCTTGATCTGCTTCTCACAAGGACAGTTAGCTGACTGATTTAAAAAACAGAAACTAGGCTAACTCCTAATGAGCCAGGTGGAGCAAAAACATGGCAGAATGATTCAGGGAGTGGGCAGGGATGAGCATTTATTGCTGAAAAACTTTTTTAAATAAAAAACATAAACACTTATTTTTAAAGAAAAAACTAGGTAAGGTCTATGTGACTCTCCTAATATCTGGCAGTTGCTCTCCTCAGTGCTAGGGAACATAAAACTCGGTATTGCGTGCTAGAAATTTTGCAAGATACATTGAAGGTGAAGAGTGCAAGAGAGCAGGGCCTGAAAAAAATAGAGAGAGAAATCTGAACATGTCACACAGTCCCTGTTTTCAGTATCAAGCACTATGCTATAATACGCCCACATTAATCTTAGAGGTAATAGATGAGGTCACAGCAATGAAGGGAAAGAAAAATATCCTGAAGTGTAAAATGCACTTATAAATCACGGAACATAGGTAATCACAGCATTTTATATATTAGCTGTGTGTATTTGTTCTTGACTCTTCAAAGGATGAGTTCATGTAGCCACAGGTGAGAATTGTGTGGTAAAAGAGCAAAGCCCTGTGAGTATGTCAGCAAAATTCCAAAAGGGTATTGTGGCATCTTCAAAAACTAACATATTGGTTGTGGCACATTAAAGGAAACTCTAAAAAGCCTACACCCTCAAACTTAAAGCCCGGCCTTCTACAGAGCCTCAATATTATTACAATGGGCCTTTGGCATATCTATTGGGTTTGGTTACACAAAATCTCTTGTGGATACTAAGATATGTGACTGACTGCCACAGGAGTTTTGTCAGGAGCCTGCTCATAATATTCCCCACAGCCAGGAGAGATCGGCAATATCACCTCTCATTGCCTTAATTGGCAATGCCTCAGAAAACTTTCAGCTGGGATGCTGCCTGACTGAAAAAGTAGGGCTTGGGGGACAAAGCTACAATGTTGGGGCTCCATTGCCATACCTACATCTGCAAATGTAATATGGTTGGTTCCCCATATTCACAGATTCTGCATCTATAGATTCAACTATCCATGGTTGAGAATTAAACCTGCCACAAAAAAACCCCAAACCTTGATTATTCCATTTCATATAAGAGATACAATTTTACTACGCCACTGCTTTTAATTGAAAAACTCCTGGGGTTTACATTTATGGTCACTCCCAAAGTTGTGAGAGAGAGCCATAAACTTTATTTATACACCCATACCTCAAAAGTGGCTTCCACACCATACTGAACATACTGTGTAACATAACATTGAGGATTTGAGTGTCAGACTAGGGACCTCATCACATGATGAAAATAAGCATCTTAGGATGCTTAGAGCCTTCTTCGGGGATGGAGTCCCATGGCAACCATCACACGAGGTTGTGTAACTTCTTGCTTTAGCTCCGCCCTCTTCCCATGTTGTGCTAGCTCCAATGGAACCTGCAAGCTTCTGCCTAATTTAGGTGATGCTTCCCATGTATGATGGGGAAAGTATTGTCAAGCTGGAGCAGAACATAGGGTAGGGAGATCCTGGTTCAAATTGCTAAACAATTTCACAGAATACTTCGCCAGTATTGGCAGTCCATAGTCTAAGGATTTGGAGCAGATGAGCAGGGGTTGCCTCATTTCCACATTTCTGTTGTGAGGTGTCACTCTTGTTTGGATCATAGGTGGCCCAATGTACTAGGTCTGTAGATAAAATTAGTGGTGGAAGACTATGTCCCTCACTCTAAACATCTTGAAGGAAATCTCAGAGAGATATGTCTTTGTGTATGTGCATTTAATGGAAAGCTTTCAACTAAAAAAACCCCTTTCATTTCACATATCAATAAACAGTTTCTACTTGCATTCTCTCTAGCTAGCTGACATGTTCACATCCAGTTGGGACTACACTAAATCCTGTGGCAATTTGATCTACATGAGTACATAAATGAATTAGGTTGTTGTTGCTAAAGGCCAGGTGGAAAGAAAAGAGAGACCTGTGGACCTGGTGCATGGAAAAGCTTGGTATAAATTAGTTGTCGCACATTTGTAATATGTTTTGCTAAATTACAAACAAGGATGCAGTGTGTCTAAAGCAAGACTGCCTAAATTAGTCTAGTTGTTCATTAAAACCAACTTCCAGTGAGCTTTTTTCATTCACGTTCTTTCTCCAGTACAATATAATGAATTCTTTAGACTTTGAAAAGTGAGTTGTTGTGGCCTAAAGTAACAAATCAGTTTTGGAATGCATGCTGTCTGTTGTAAATGATTTGAGGGTAATAAATTTTCTGTTACAAAGCAATAGGCAGAGTTTTCATAATGCTGAACAGTTTAGACTTGTCTTGAAGTGAACAATGTCACTAAAGCAATGCACTGGTTCCAACTATTTGTTATTATAAAAGGTGATTTTCCCCCCTTGTCCTTAAGGTAGAATTCTCATCAAATTTCATTCTTTGCTGTAACATGTTTTATTTCATATGTAGAACAAATAAAAAAAATCTGTGTGTATTGGATATCTGTTGCATTCTTTAATGTAACAGATTATATTACAGATTACAATGTAGCACCTCTGGCTACACTGTAAAATACATTTCTTATTAATTAATAGTAGGGTTGATTAATATGAGCTTTTCAAGCTATTGAACTCTCCTCAAGACTGCATTTTTTTTTACAATACAGATATTTTGTTTAATCTGAAAAACAGTTGTGCTATAGCAGTCCAAGTGCATCTCTGGCTTTAAAACATTTCCTCAAAACATTTTTCATTTTTGTTAAAAATGTATTTATTCTAGTTTATTTATCTGCACTCTGTGTTTTTTTAAAAAAAATGGTTTCCTAAAGTATGTCACAAAATATGGCCATGCATCTTGTTAAATAAGATCAATTGAATCAGTAGGATTTTTATACTGTATATGTAGCCTCACACTTCAACAAGTTAGTTTTAAAACATCCTCTGGTTGGGACTAATCAATACAATTTGGGTCAATAAAAAGTACAAAATAAAAACAATTTAAACAAAGGTGTAAAAATCAAGAAAACACAAAGTGTAATTTTTATTTTACCCTTTTATCCTTTTTTTCTGCTTTCGTGTTTAGTATTTACTGTTATTTACATTGAGGAAAAAAAGATTAATTGACCTAAAACTTATGGATTCAAAATATTGATTCAATTTTTCAAGGAGTTATTTATCATTGATTAAAAAGGGGAGTGTGAGCTTCTTTCTTTCTCTTGATCAGAGCACTTTCAGTGGGATCAATCTATCTTTGTTTTAGGTATGCAGTCAAACAGTTGAAGTACGAGAGCACAATATGTGTGTAAACAACCAGTTTTATTGAAAGAGCTAATGCTGAGTGTTAAGAGGAAAGGAAAATGCTTGAATAATCTTTAAGCACCTCAGCAAGTCACATTCCTTTAACTGACATTTGTTTCCCAGAAAGCCCTAAGACTGGAGGGCAAGTCAGCCTAGAGGAAGAAGTTCGTATACCTCTTAATTATAAGCAAGACAGAATGTCTCTTTAAACTTCTTTGTCATAGAACAGCCATTCAGATTCTTGGCTTAATCTTAGACAATGCCAGCAACAAGTAGTCTCATTGCTAACATCTGTAAGTAGACTGGAAATAACGTATCATTTTTTCACTCATTTTTAAAATTAAAGATCATGTCAGATAACCAACCTTCCAACTTGACTACTTATTCAGAGGCCTGGTATATTGATAAGAATGTACATATTATGGCATTTTGTAATAATTGCTCTTCTGAAATTAGGCAAAAAGCCAAAGTTTTGCAGCATCTAGAACTGCAGAATTGAAAGTTCACAATCACTGCCTCGGCTATCAAGTGTAACTACAACAGTATAGGGTATCAAACCAAAGCATTTCTAAAGAAAGAAATCACTGTAGTAGCATGTATCAAAACCTGGTTTATATACTACAATATGTAATCTCAAATAGCCATTTTAATGTTATATACATCACCACTTTCTTTCTTTAGTAATTCTTTGGTTTGATACCCTATACTGTTGTAGTTAGGCTTTATACTTGATGATATGCCCATAGTTGTTTTTGCATCTGCTATCAAGTGATCACTGCAACCAGATCTGATTGTGCCCATGATTGTTCTAGGTTGAGGATGCAGAACTGATTCTGCAACAACAGCACAAGATCTAAAAAAACAACATGTGGACTTACCTCGAATCCAGCACTGTCTGTCTTCATGATCTACTGACTTCCAGGGAGTATCCCATTTCCCCCCCTCATCTGACTTTGCTTGCAGGAAATTTCTGAGTTCCCATGGGCATCACAGCAGTCTGGACATCTGGTTTTGGGTTGAGTTCCATTTAAACTGATCCACTGTCCAGTAGTACACCACTACCCTGTACTGATCAGCACATGGGAAGGAGTAGCTCATCCCCCATGCTCAGTGTGAGCAATGGAGCTCACATTGAGTGCCTAGACATCATGGTCACCTCGGGTGATCTCAGAACTGGGTGCTCACACAACCACAAATATGAGGGGGTTGCTCCTTGTTGTTCACACAAGTGACCAGTTCTGACATCAACAAATGTGATCACAATGACCAGATGCTCTCATTAAGCCCCAATGTCAACAGGGAGCAGTGGTGGTGACATGAAGGATGAGTCGATGTCCCAATGACCTTCCTGAACCAATTGGATACCAATGCAGTGCTACAGAGGTTTCAGCCGATGTCTGCTCCAGGGCCAATTTAGACCATAATACTTTTAAAAATAGTTTTTTATTAAAGTTTTTACAGATTAGGTTTAAGAGAGAAAAGAAAATGAAGGGTAATCAAGGGAAAATTGGGGTAGGTTATGGGGTAGGGGTGGGGATTAGATCAGAATACTTTGAACTGGCCCTGGATCAGGTAGCCAGCGTAGAAGTGGCCATAGAAATGTCATCTAAAAAGAACAAACAGAATAAAATAATAATTCCATGTAATATTGCTGTGTTTAGCTACATGTGGGAAACTGAAAGGTGGGACATATACAGAATTTCACTTTAATGAGATACACAACTGATTGGAAAAAGATGATAGCAGTAAGGAAACAAGGAGGCTACATTATAGGTGGATAAACTCAATCAAGAAAATGAGTTTGTGGTGGGAGGGATTGTACGTAATCAGGGCTATTGGAGGAATTAACTGAAGCCATTGATCTAATTCAAATGGGCTAGGTAACTGAAGTAGATTCAAGACAACTTTATCTGTTTGGATCCTCTGGTCTGCCACATAGACTACTGAAAATGAACACACACACACACACACACACAGCATCCCAAAGTGGCAATAAAGTTACATCTGGTTCTCAAAAATTCATATTGTTATGTTAAACTGAACAAGGGGGAGCCTTGCAATCTCTTTTAAAGGCAAGCTGTTATTCCTAGAGGCCTCCAGGAGCAGCAGTTTGAACGCTTTTTTAATCCAGAAAAAGATCAGTTTGAGGATTATGGAGGTATCAAGAGACCCAAAACCTTCTTGAGGGGGGGGGGGGTCACATAAATCCCAGGGCCACACAAAACCTTGTTTTCAATGGAATAAGAGCTCATTCCTTCTGACATGTAATCAGCTGTAATATTTTATAGCCATTCCAACTGCACATGCTTCCCCTCATCCACACTGTGGGCTGAGTGTCTACCTATTCATCTACTGTGACTCACAGAACTACCCTATATCCTAGTGTATAAGTCTAGAAAATTTTGTTGTAAAATCAACCCCACAAAAAAAAGCTGGATCAACTTATTCATGGGTTGATGTGAGAACTCTATCTTGACACTTACCCCAGAAAAAGGAACTATGTCTTTTTCTGAGTAGAGTGGTAAAAGACAAGAGCTTAGTCCATCCCAGGAGAACCTAAAAGAAGCACTGACCCCTTCTACTCTCTCCTTCACAGCATTAGTTCTGGACTTTCTAAATGCCTGGGCAAAAAAATAGCAGTGGTGTGGCCAGTGGCAGCTGACACCCTAAGGCAACATTGATGCTTTCATAGAATGACTCTTGATGTATCCACAAATCATCTCAAAATTCAACATTTTTGACCTCCAAACCTTTCCTTCCCTCACAACATTTGAGGATGCCTGCCATTTGGGGCCGGAGAGATAGCACAGCGGTAACAACAGCTGTGCTGGCAATCTGAAGATCTGAAGATTGCAGGATCGAATCCCGGGCTGAGTTAGACGCCAGCTGTAAGCCCTGTCTACTGTTTACCCAAGCAGTTCAACAGCCCAGCTGTGAATTAACAACAAATTGGGGACCATAAAAGTGGGGAAGGACTTTTGCACAGACTTGTCTGAAATAGGCTGATGGAGAAGGGAGAGGCTGGAAGTGCTGGAAACAAGAGGCTCCTGTCATGAGGATGGAACAACAGCACCCCCTTGTGACGTGATGGCGCAATGACGCAGGGACATAACAACAATGATGTAATGGAGCATTCACACCCGATGACGCCCACCTGTATGACACAGCCAGGAAAGAAGAAGTCAGTCTAAAAACTGCACTGTATTTGTCTATGTGTAATTGTATGTCTATCCGACAGGGACTGTCTGTCATATGTGTATTGTAATCCGCACTGAGTCCCCTTCGGGGTGAGAAGAGCGGAATAGAAATAAACAGTATTATTATTATATATGGAGGTGAAACGTCAGGAGAAAATGCTTCTAGAACATGGCCATACAGCCTGAAAAACCTATAACAACCCACTTTCCTTGACAACTTATACGTGTGTGTGTGTGTGTGTGTGGTAGAATAGGTATCCTTTGGATTACATCTTGAGATCTTGGATTATTTTAATTTTTGGACTACAGTACCCACTAGCCTTGCTACCTGCAGGGATCCAGGAATTGTAGTCCAAAGGATACCTTTCTAAACTCTGTATTGGATGTCAGTTTCCATGTAAACCACATATAATCATGGAGCTCTTGAGCAGAAAGCATAGGTAAGCCCTTTGATACGATTCCCATATCTCAAGGTTATGACTTCAGTGCATTGTAGTCTTAAGCTCCAGACAGGGAGGATCCTCTCAGAATTTGCCTGGTGAGACATGTAGAGTACATTTTGCACATGCCCATTCCAGCTGCACTGACATAATCATGATATTTAGGGAAAGCCTCAAGGATGTAATGTGATGCAGAGAGAGATAATTAAAAGATATTAGCTTTTTATTACTTTGTTTCAGCGTAAACAGCCAAATTTTTAGATATGGTCCTGGAGTCCTTCACCGAGCTCAGGTGACTTGTATAAAACCCATATGCATAATTAAGGCTCAGTTTAGTTTGTGTGTCTGCTTTGTTACTGGAGTATTTGTATGAGCTGCTAGACACAGTTAGTAGCCTACCATTCCCGAATTCAGTTTGACAGCTCCATATGTTTTCTTGTTGAAAATGCTTAAGGTAAAAGTGTTACATCCACTTACACAATGATACAACATCAAAGTCAGTGATACATATTTATATATTTTTTAAAAAATAAAATAAAACCACAACCTAAGGGGTGCATAAAACACTCCTGACAGGCAAAATATTACACTAATTATGATATTTAATGTAAATGCCAATTAAGATTAATTGGATTAATTAGAGTAAATTGTAGGATGTGTGGAAATAATACTGTGGAATGTTAAAGGATTAGTCACTTAAATTGGTTACATTCTTGATATATTAAATCAGGGAATTGGAATATATGTTATGTAGTAAAGTTGTGACAATTGCTAAAGCAGGAGGGTTGAAACAATACCAAGACAGAAAAATGATTTTTGTAGACAGTTTATCCAGCATTGAATGACAACCCTTTTCCCCTTTGGAAACAATTGTAGAAATCATTACATGCAACTATTCAGAAAACATGTGATTGTCTTCATTTTTTCTGATTTGTTAAGTTTAATTATTTAACCAAGCTGAGAAGCATGGTCCTCATTCTATATTATTGCCATCTGTCCTCAGAGATGCCAGTATGTGCCCATTTTTGATTGGCTACATAGAATCATTGAGGTCATTACAGTCTGTAAATTATAATAATTAACTGAAGCCAAATAAGATTATATATTTTGCATTCCTTTGCAGAGGTGCTCCCCCATGTGGTAAAAGATGTCAGCTTGTCATTGCAGATTATTTCCTCACCTATCTATCTTACTTTTCTGCTAGGTTACTATAAGCCAGGCATGGGCGAACTCCCTCCCCCCCCCCCCCAGGTGTTTCGAACTTCAACTCTCACAATTCCAAACAGCTAGGAAGCTGGCTATGATTTTAGGTAATTGATGTCCAAAACAGCTGGAGGACTGAAGGTTGTCCATACCTGCTGTAAGCCAAAGGCAGGTCTTAATGCCAAAATTATGGAATTTGATATGATCCATGGATAAGTCAAATCTTTCCATGAAGAAGAGAAATGCTGCTTTGGGGCATAATTGTCTCTGGTCATCACTGCCATTTCCTTTCCAGATATTCAAAAAGGCTCAAAGGAGTTCAATGGTAGAGGGGGAGGAGGAGGAGGTCAGTGCTTATTTCGGTTTCTCCCAGGATGGAGTGAGCTCTTTCTTTTTGCCACTCTATTCTACTTAGAGAAACAGATGATTGCTTTTTTAAAATGAGTTAAGTTATCATACTCTCATTGACGCATGGATGAGTCGACCGAGCTATTTTTGTGGGTTGATTTTTTGACTAGAATTTCTAGATTTATACATGAGTATATACAGCAATTTATGATGTTAATAGAAGGTAAAAGTATGCTAAATTTGCAGATCTAACACACATGTCTGAGAGAATTCCACTGCGGGAGAGGAAATGGAATGTGCCTTCTCTTTATCATCTTGCTTGACCTATAGGGAAGAAGAGCAAAAACTTACCCAGTGTGAAAGATTTGTTGATAATGCCAAACATCAGCCAAATGCTGGAAAGTTATTGCTACTATCGTGCAACAAAGGGAGGGAAAATGTAGGAAGCTTTGCATAAAATATATCAGCACCCTAAATTATTACTTTCACCTCAACAAAACAACTAGTGTAGCACCAGGAATGGCTGGGTATCAGCTGCATAATATCTCTACTAACCAGAAGGTCATGAGTTCGAGGCCTGCCCGGGTTGGGGTGAGCTCTCGGCTAATTTGTGCAGCTCATTTTCGACCTTTGCAACCCGAAAGACAGCTGCATCTGTCAAGTAGGAAATGTAGGTACCACTTTGTGGGGAGGCTAAATTTAACTGATTTACGAGGCCATAAATCTGGCCAGAAGCTGGAATGTTAAATTGCCTCTATGTCTGTCTATATATGTTTATGTCAATGGCATTGAACGTTTGCCTGTATATGTGCATTGTGATCCGCCCTGAGTCCCCTGCGGAGTGAGAAGGTAGATATAAATGATGTAAATAAAATAAATAATAGTTTATATGAGATTTATTTTTCTCCAAATCCTCAGAGTATCAGAGTGTAGTTGGCTGCAGTATAGGATCATTGCTTTGAAAGCTAAATCTTTATTTATCTATCTCTGCCATGTGAATGGAGCAGGTATGTTTTGCAGCTTTGCCAAATCCTATTAGAGGCCATTATGACTGAATGTTGGCATGCAGTCTTGCATTTGTATAGAAACTGGCAAGAGGATTGCATTTGATGCTGATCTGCAAACATGTTTGGGAGAACATGAGCTGTCATCAGTACTCAGATGACCCACAGCTATGTGTTCCATCTACCAATGCCAGTGAAGTGATAGAAATGCTGAGTAAGAGTCTGGAGGCAGTTTTGAGAAGGATGGAGGCAGGCAAGCACTATTAGTTGGGATGACTGCTGATCTGGGTGGAGGTTTATAGCCAGTTCTGAATAGGGTCATATTCCTTATTCATGTAGTTCTTGTGGACTCACTTCTATCTATGAAGGTAGATGATGTTAGGGGCTGAGAATATTTTTTACCAATTTAAGTTTGTTCACTTGTTATGACACTGTCTAAGGAAAGCAGACCTGGCTTCAACAACCCATGCCCTGGGTGCAAATTCATGTAATCCTCTCTGTAGTCCTTCATAGGTGACTATATCTTTCAACTTCAAAAATGTCTGCTGTTACAGAATGAAGCTGCCAATATGGTCACTATTTTACAACTGGAAAAAGGGGCACTGTAGTTTCAACATAATGTAGTTTCCTGGAAGTTAATTCTGGACAACGTGCATGTTTGCAGGCTTGAAGTCTGGAGATTCAAGATCAACAAAATAACTTCTCCACCAACTAGTCCTGGATCAGCTGGTATCATTGATGGAAACAAGTGGCATTGCCGTATTCGGTACTGTTGCTACTATTAAATGGCTGAAAGAACTGTGTCTGTTCCTACAATGATTCTAGTCCAGCTACTTGGTAATAATAATGATGATAATCATCATCTTTATTTGTATATCGTCTCCATCTCCCCTCTGGGGACTTACAATACCTCTAGCTTAAAAATATGTGAAGAAATTAAAAGAAGAATAGATATATAGTGTAAACTGTTTCTTTACTATAGATATGGAAGTTTTAACTCTAGGTGGTTATAGGAAAAATTCTGTGTGTGCGCGCGCACATGTGTACAGCAATGTGAACATCAGGCATGGTTTAGAACCCAAAAAATCGTGATTCTAAAATCAAATTGGGGGGGGGTGTTGATTAGTAATAGAAAGACTTACAAAAAAATTCCAAAAAGTTCTAAAATGTAACGTAATTAGTAACGGAATTCTTAATTAGTTCTAAAGTAGACAAAGCAGGGAAACAGGACTGACACTGTTTTAAGCACAGGCAAATCAAGGGGCAACATTTCCCTTGGTTTCCTTGCAGGGAGATATAATGCATTAAATATTATTATTATTATTATTATTATTATTATTATAAAAAGCCAGGGTTTCTTTGCAGGGACATATCATGCACTAATATATTATTATTATTATTATTAAATAAAATAGTTGCCCACCTCTGGTCAAGGCTTGCTTCTCCAGAGCATTTATTAAAATTAAATGCCCAGGGCCCTTCTTCCAGGAAATTAGAAGGAGTAAATATTATTAATATAATATTATTATTATTAGAATTAAATGCCCAGGGCCCTTCTTCCAGGAAATTAGAAGGAGTAAATATTATTCATATATTTATTAATTATAAAATAGTTGCCTACCTTCTCCAGAGCTCTTCTCACTGCAGCTTTCCCCCCCATTCAGTTTCCCATAGCTCTCTAGGACAGGGGTGCTCAGAACGGTGATCGCGAGCACCTAGTCGATCTTCGGCCCTCTTCCTGGTGATCTTTGGGCCTCACCAGCTGTTCTTCGGGCTGAACCTGAGGAGGAGGGAGGCTGCGGGGATGGAGACTCCGCCTTGCCCTCACTTGCCCTCGAAAGAGAAAGGCAGCGAGGGCACAAGCAGCAGCAGCAAGTGGAGCCGCCTCCTCTGCTCTTCTGCTTCCCCCCTCCCTCCCTCCCTCCTCAGAATCGTCACAGGCCAAAGGAGGGAGCTGACGTGATGCCCTCCTTTGGTCCGTGACTACTCTGAGGAGGGAGGGGGAAAGGAGAAGAGCCAAGGAGGAGGTGACTATGGATGACGCCGCCTCCTCTGCTCTTCTGCTTTCCTCCTCCCTCCCCCCTCAGAATCGTCACAGGCCAAAGGAGGGGGTGGCCGTGGGTGACGCGATGCGCTGCTCGCCTGCGCAGAAGCACCCATTCTGCCTCTTTGACACCTCATGCGCACTTGGAGGCGGCAGGCGTGCAGGCAGCGTGCGAAGAGAACCACGACGGAAGAGAAACAGGAGGCTTTGGGAGCCATTTCCTGACCAAATTGTAGCACAAAGGTCAGTCTTTTTTCTTTCTGCCCGAGAATATCTGTGGGAATATGGGTGAGAGGAAGGGGTGCCTGGATGTATTTTTGCATGCCCCTTTGTTTACCTTGCTGAGTATTAAATGGCCTTGCAGTTCAAAAGCCTCTCTTCTTACTTTCTGGCTGATAATATGTGTGGTAATATGGCAGTGTGGGAGAAATGGGGTGGTTGGATGTATTTATGCATGCCCCTTTGTTTACCTTGCTGAGTATTAAATGGCCTTGCAGTTCAAAAGCCTCTCTTCTTACTTTCTGGCTGATAATATGTGTGGTAATATGGCAGTGTGGGAGAAATGGGGTGGTTGGATGTATTTATGCATGCCCCTTTGTTTACCTTGCTGAGTATTAAATGGCCTTGCAGTTCAAAAGCCTCTCTTCTTACTTTCTGGCTGATAATATGTGTGGTAATATGGCAGTATGGGAGAAATGGGGTGGTTGGGTGTATTTATGCATGCCCCTTTGTTTAGCTTGCTGAGTATTAAATGGCCTTGCAGTTCAACAGTCTCTCTTCTTACTTTCTGGCTGATAATATGTGTGGTAATATGGCAGTGTGGGAGAAATGGGGTGCCTGGATGTATTTTTGCATGTCCCTTTGTTTACCTTGCTGAGTATTAAATGGCCTTGCAGTTCAAAAGCCTCTCTTCATACTTTCTGTCTGATAATATGTGTGGTAATATGGCAGTGTGGGAGAAATGGGGTGCCTGGATGTATTTTTGCATGCCCCTTTGTTTACCTTGCTGAGTATTAAATGGCCTTGCAGTTCAAAAGCATCTCTTCATACTTTCTGGCTGATAATATGTGTGGTAATATGGCAGTGTGGGAGAAATGGGGAGGTTGGATGTATTTTTATGCTATTGTTGTTATTAAATTGAAATGTTGATGTTTTATAACTTCATTTTATGTAAACTGCCCCGAGCCTGCTGGAAGGAGTGGTACATAAAATTAATAATAAATATAAATAAATAAGAAAATAGTTATACGTTTTACATTTCTGGGTAGGTGATCTTTGGGACTTGGTTTTTTAATCAGTAGCTCCCATGCTGAAAAAGTGTGAGCACCCCTGCTCTAGGAGGTTTGAACTCTGGCTTTTCCTTGATTCTGCACTTTTCCTGCTCCTCTCTGGGCTGTTTTCAACCCCTTCTGCCATTGTTTCAGCCTTCCTCATGTCCTTCTCGCCTGCCCTCCTATCTAGGCTTCTTTCCCTGCAGTTTAAACCACTTTTTTGATGAGTCCTCCAGCCGCTCTAGGACTCCCGCTCTGGATCTCTCTATGGTCCAGCTCCTTTTTCACTTCCTGGAGGAAAGGCCTTTCAGTTAAAGTAGGCCTCAAGCATGGAAAGGCCCCATCTGACTGTGAGTAATGTCTGGGAAGCTATTTTGGAGGGGATAATAGGGGCCCTTCCGAAATATTTACAAATCTAACGAAAATTTGGGCCCAGGGAGTGTGAAAAAGAAAGTCCACTTCCGGGATTGCAGCAGCGATGCATATAAACTTGAAAGTCCCATACATACGAATCCCTTCCGATTTCTTTCAATTTTCATAACTTTTTTCTCATGCCTAGTGAACATGCCTATGTGTTTTAATTTATTTAGAAAAATAGAAATTGAGAAAAATGTAGTACTGTGAATTTCTCTGTGTTGAAATTCATTTTGTTAATTTTGGCCCAGCTCTCTAATTTGCTAAGATAATTTTTTTTATTTATTTATTCGCATTTATCTACCCCCCCCCCCCCAATGGCTTGGGGCAGCTCACAACAAATGAGTCATTACATAATAAAAACAGGCATATCTGTTTTTAATTTTGGATCCTATCCTCTGCGATATTAGGTATCCTTCCCAATTTGGCGTCATCTATACATTTAATAAGCAATCACACCTTCCATCCCATTGTCCAAATCATTGATACAAATGTTGAATAGCACTGGACTCAGGACAGACCCCTGTGGTACCCCAATGGTTACTTCCCTCCAGGATGAGGAGGAGCCACTGGTGAGTACCCTTTGGGTTTGGCTAGTCAGCAAATTCCCTATCCACCTAACTGTAGCATTTGTCTGGCCCATGTTTTACTATCTTCTTTGTGAGGATGTCATGGAGAATCTGGCCAAAGATCTTACCAAAACTGTCAAAAAAGGAGATAAGGTTAATTTGGCATGATTTTATTTTATTTTTTTAGAAAACCATGTTGATTTTATGTGAGTATCACATTCCTTTCTAAGTGCTTACAGACTGTATCTTTAATTATCTGCTCCAGAATCTTTCCTGACATTGATATTAGGCTGCCTGGGTGGTAATTGTTTGGGTCCTCTTTTCTGAAGATGGGGATAACATTTTCTTCTTCCAGTCTCCTGGAACTTTTCTGGTTCTCCAGGAATTCTCAAAGAAGATTGCTACTGGTTTTGACATTACTTCTGTCAGTTCTTTTAATACCTTGGATGTACTTCATCTGGCCCTGTGCTGCCTCTTTACCTGTTCTATGCAGCATTTCACCTATTGCATCCTCTGCTCCATCCTCCCCAAGTTGAACACTGTTAACCTTTTGAAAGAAGACTGAGGCAAAGAAGATGTTGAGTCATTCCGCCTCTTCACAGTCCCTTATTAGCATTTTGCCATTACATGCACATAGAAGCTTTGCCATTTTCTTATTCTTCTTTTTTACTAGTCATATCCAGAAAAGCTTTTCTTATTCTTTTTAACCTCCTAGCAAGCTTGAGCTCATTCTGCACTCTACTCCTACATTCCTATTGTTTCTTTCCCCCTTAAGTTTTGCCCAGGTACCCCCAACCTGGCTTCCAGGATGATCACAAATAATAGAAAATAAATCAATGGTACTCAATCTTTGTTAAACTGAACATCTAAAGGGGATAAACTCTGCCTGGTATACCTTCTATGTGGACCTCATTTAAAAAACTGATAACAATGCAAGAGCCCTTGTGTATTGTCTGTTTGTTTGTAAAAGGTAGCATCTCCCAACTCGGTGCCTTCCTGACTACAAATCCCATTACCTGTAATAAACATGGCTATAGAGGTTCTCAGCTATTTTAATATCAAATTCATATAGAAAAGCATACCGTGTTCATTTCTACATTGCCTCATCCACAAGGCTGGTGATGAGATAAGATCCCAGTCAAGGCTGGCAATCAGATAGAAAGTCTGTAAAGTATAATTGTGTGGCTGCTGTAATGCATGCCCTGCACCCATAAATGCAGAAGTAAAAGGAAGCAAATGCCTTCCTAGATTGCTGTTACTGAATCAACCTCAGCAGGGATTTAACTGCTGAACAACACTTCACCCATGCATCCAGCCATCAACCTTTTCCTCACTGTTGAGCCAAGGAGGCTTATAGTGTAGAATAGATTAAAATAGAATACAGCTAAAATAGAATAGTAGTTAGTAATCAGTCATGAGCTTTGAGATGAAATTATAACAAATAACAATATGAATATGTGTATGTGTACCAGGATTTCAGAGTGGCTGTGATTCTTAAAGGCAGCTTGCAGTAGCCATAGCCAGCATACACCAATGGTGATGGCTACTCTAAGTTACAATGCAACAACTTCTGTTACATCATTGTTCCCCTTTCTTGCTTTAGATCCCACACATAGTTTGACTAAAATGTTTTCTGCATTCTCACACTGTCCCTTTGTGATGCTTAAGTCAACAGCTGAAAATTGTCCTGTCCCTCATAGACATTTGTAGTACTGGTAAATGTTTAACTTCTGCAACAACTGAATATTTATTCCAACACTAAAAGCCAGTCAATCTGTTTCAGGCTTTTAACCACAGATCCAGTACAATATTTGTGCTTCTTCACAAATATGTAGAAGCCTATTTTCCTCCATTAATAGGATCTTCCTATCACTGATGAGTTGGGTGGGGGTTTTTTTGGTGGGGGAAAAGATGAGATGGAGAAAAGCAGCCTTATTTCTGGTATTTTTCACATTGAGTATACTCATAACATCAGGAGTATTCCAACCAGCATTTACTGTTGTGTTATTGTTTAAAGAAAAGCATAGTAAGTCACATTTATTTTCATATTTTTTCCCTCGGCACATGCATTTTCTACATTGTTCTTAATGATGGATAATTATTTTGTGCAGTCTTTGAGTAAGATTTGCATCATCAGTTTGGAGCAGTGCACAAAAAACAACAGAATTCCAAAATTTCAAAATTACATGGCTTCCTTAAAAAACACATGCACCACACAAAATCTTTCCTTCCCCACAACCAAAAGACCAGAAGTTATCCACCTTTAATCATCATTATCATCATTTACCATCATGTATTTATATAGCATCATCAAATGTACATGGCACTTTACAACAAGACAGCCAAAAACAATGGGTCCTACCAAAGGCATACAATCTGAAATATGTGCGTATAAACATAAGGGAATATTCTGCAATTCAGAAAATGTCACTATAACACTGCCCTCAAAAGCCAAAAATTGATTCCCCCCCCCCCTATTTTTAGTCATCTTTTCTGTTGGAAGATCAGAATAGATGGGAAGGAATAAACCTATTTGAAAATCTACTTTATGTAACAATATCATGTTTTTGAAATGGTCTCTTTTTTGAAGAAAAGGTGCAGAATCTCCCAACCCAACTTCATAATTTATCTCTTGGTAAAGCCTAATAGAAAACACTTTCCCTCCAAAATGCCAGTCCAACATTTATTTTTAAATGGACTGTGAAACCTTTTTGAAAAAGAAAAAACAGAAGTCAGATTGTCATTTTTGTTTCCACATTTTCTTTATCACCAGCTAAAGAATGCATTTTCCATTTATGCCTACCTGGCATTTCATGTTGCCTCACAAACACTTCTGTGCATTTTAAGAAAAGGAGACTTGTCATACTAATGATATGTTGCTTCCCCGCCCCATCCCTCTCATCAGCCTCACCATTTGAAGGGCAATTTAAATTGTCTTCCCAAGGCATGGTTTGCATTATTTGTTAAAATGTGTGCAAGTTATATACTTAAAATGGATTGTGTAGGAGGAAGGGGAGGAGGTTGACCCTTAAGATTTAATAGTGATTTTTCTTTTCTTTCCTTTTTTGTACTATAAATTGCTGTCTCTAGTAAAGCTCAAAGAATGTGATCTGCTCTTATTAACACATCTTTTCATATTCAAATTGATGGTAAGTGTTCCTGGAAATTCTCAGGGCTGGGTTGCAACAAAGTAGAGCTGAAATTGTTGGCTTTCTCTTCTCTTTTTTTCATAATTTTAACTGAACAAGGAAGCAATCCAGTTGATGGCATGTACCTTCAAGTCATTTCTGACTTATGAGAACCCAAAGACAAACCTATTACATTTTTTTCCTTAGGAAAGAAATTACCGGGGGGGGGGGGCAGTTGCCTTCCTCAAAGGCTGAGAAACCATTCCTTGTCAAAGGTCGCCTAGTGGATTTCCATGGCTGACTAGAAATTTGAACCATGCTGGAGTCTCAGTCTAACAGTCAAACTGCTATTCCATGCTGGGGTTCTCTAAACACACAAAAAATTTCTACTATTATCCGTATTACATTTCGTGCACAGAATGGCAGTATGAGTATGCCCAGAGAAATGGCTTTTCTGTGTAAAATACACTGCTCTCTGTGTGAATAAGGTATTTTCTAAACAAAAGTGTGCTTCTGCACAGAAAAACATGTGGAGTTTTGTACCAACATAGACCCCATCTACACTGACCACTATAGTCTCATATAATGCAGCTGAATAAAGTTAAACTGCATTAAACGAATCTACACTGACCATATAATGCACCTTTAAATATCATTATATGGCAGTCGTCATTGGCTCACTTGTGGCCAAGTATGATTGTCTTCCAAGGGTAGAGTTTTGGTGGTGGGTTTGTAAGTGACTGCAAGGACCTATTCTAAATCTGCATGATCTTTCACAGTGAGGACATTGATTTCTAGATGAGAGGCTGTCCCAGCAAGGTTTAGCTTGTCGTGGCTTCCTCTTGGCACATTTCTCCCTTTCACCCTCTATTATTGCCTTTTTGAAATCCACAGCACTGTTGGTAACCATTGACCTTCATTCAGAGCACTCAAGGGCCAGGGCTTTCCAGTTCTTGGTGTTTATTCCACATTTTTAAGATTAGCATTAAGCCCTTCTTTAAAACTCTTTTGCTATCCACTGATATTCTATTTTCCTTTTTTGAGTTGCAAGTACAGCAGTTGGTCATTTACACATCATAACCATTACACTCAGCGAAGTTGATGGTGGAGAATCATGGCTTCAGCGCTGGTAGTCTTTGCTGCTTTCAGAATGCTGGCATTTGTTTGCCTGTCTTCCCAAGAGCTTTTCAGGATTTTTCAAAGGCTGCAGTGATGGAAGTTGAGAATTACGTTTGTAAAAGGTCCAGGTTTCACAGGCATACAAAAGAGTTGGAAGCAAAAAAAGCTTTATAAACAAGCATCTTGGACATTCTCTACTTCATTCAAAAAAATTGGGCTTGCATGATGAAATTTGTGGAGGGGTAGTGGAAATTATAAATATTTTCTAGCATTACAAATTAAACTTTATTTCTGGCATTGCAGAGGGATTGGTTGCTGCCTGCTGGTAGAGCACTTTGGTTTTCTTGATGTTTAGTGGTGGGGGCAGGCTTTTCATGTGCTTTCATGAAGATGTTTAAAGTGGTTTGTAGGTCTTCCTCTGAATGAGCACAGACTACATTATCATCAGCATATTGGAGTTTTATAACCTTACTTTTGGCTTTCAGCCTGCTGAGATTAAAGAGCTTGTAATTTGTCAGATATGTGATTTCCACACTGGTAGGAAGCTTCCCATCAAAAAGGTTCAGAATCATAACTATGAAGATATAAAATAAGGTTGGCACAATAATGCATCCCTATTTGACACCTGATCCCACCTTAAATGGGTTACTTTGGGACCTGTTGCTGTCCAAGACTGTTGTCATCATGTTATTCTGGAAGAGCTGCACAATGTTCACAAATATATGAGGGCATCTGATTTTCAAGAGGATGCTCCAGAGAGCATTGTGATTCACTATGTCGAAGGCCTTTGCAAAGTTGATGAATTCCATGTACAGAGATTGATTTTGCTACCTGCATTTTTCTTGGAAGTGTTGTTTGGGATTCAGGGAGGATGTCTTTTAAAAGGTAGAAAGTGATTTGCATAGATTCCTGCAAGGATTTTCTCAGTGGAGGTGAAAATGGAGCTATCTTGATAGTTTCCATGGTCTGCTCTATCTCTCTTTTTGAAAAGGATGGTGATAATGACCTTGAAGTCTGCTGGGATCATCTTGGTTACCCACAATTGTTCAATAAGCTTGTGGAGTTGTTGTATTAGCTCATGTCTGCCCTCTTCAAAGATTTCAGCAGGAATCCCATCAGGTCCACTGACTTTGTTATTTTTAATTGGTTGCCATTATGAAATAGAATTTCTTATCTGTCAAGAAAATGTGGGTCTTTTCACCCTACACAATTATAATGTTATGACTGCAGTTTAATTGCCATGGCTTTATCCTATGGAATCTTGTGGTTTGGGTTTTTGTAGTTTTTTTCCTGACTTATAATTAACCTGAAATGATTTTTTTTCCTGTGGCAACATTTGTTCAGATAGAGAAGTTCCTCTGGGATTGGGAGCATATCAGTTGCCCAGTGTTAGGCAGTGGATTTCCATGGACAAGTGAGGATTTGAACTCTGGTCTCCCAGTGTTCCAGTCCAATGCTCAAATGACTACACCACACTAGCTCCCTTGCAATTTGGGGAAAGGAATTGAATAAATATTATCTCAAAATGTGTTATCCTGTTGAGACATGATAAATACCTCTCCCTTTGCAATTTAGGGAGAGGTTTTAATAATGATGTCTCAACAGGAAAACACATTTTAAGCAAATATTCCTTCCCTTCCTTAATCGGTAATACACATGGAAGAGAAAAGAAGCAAAGCAGGTTTTTAAAAACCTGGGGCATGACGTGCTGACTTCTGTGGATAACCTTATACTTTCATCTCCCCTTTCCTGAAAGTCAGGCAAACGTTTAAGGAAAAGATCAGGTGTGCTTGCTTTTTGTTTTTTAACCAGGGCCCTTTTATTTCTTCATAAATGTAACCACTTGACAGAGGCTTTTAAAAGCAAAAGAGCTGCAAATCAGCAACTGGATACTTGAGTGGCATTTCTAATACCCATGGATGGAGCACACTTTATGGTAGACCACTTTCTGTTGTCAAAATAGGGCATCGAAGCTTTAGAAGGCACATTACTATTAATTGCCATTGAAGTGAGAGTCCTGTGGCCAACAGCACTTATTTGATCAGGTGAAAAGAGCCGATGAAAGCTTCATTGAACATACTTAAGTGCTGCAAAAACCTACCTTGCTGGAAGCATATTGTTGTCTGAGCTAACTTTTATTGAAAAGTCAGAGAGGAAAATTATTTGAAGAAGAAACTTATAACACAGGTCAACAAGGGGTAATTAACATATTTGAGTGTCCAATGGTATTAAATCACTAAACCAGTTCAGAATTTAAAGATACTGTGTAAAAGTCATTCATCATTGTAATGCTGGGAAAATAACTCCTGAACAGTCATTAGGATGTTGGGAAAGTAATGAATTTTGTAACTTTTCAAAATTTGTCTTGCTATTCTATTTTTTCCTATTTTTTGCTGAGACGAGTGGTGCTTAGAATAAATCATGAAATATGAAAAAAATATTTTCTTTTAACAAATAAAGTTTTTAAGAGCATCAGGTGGTGTTGTCTGGTATTTTGTGTATTTTAAATAGGTATTAATCCTTTTAATGGTTTTAATTATTCATGTTTAAATAAAATAATATGAGGTTTAATTCTATGTATTTTAATGTTTACAGTCTTGAGGTTTTAAATTGTTTTAATGTTTACAGACTCTTTCTTGAGGTTTTAAATGCTTCTAAAATGTAATAAATATAACTTTTATTAAAAATATTGTTTTTAAGCTGAAACCATAAATGTAGCTAATGACAGATAATTACTTGCCATTGTAATTTGTAATTTCCCAGTTTTGACCCAACATTGCAGTCTTATTCTTTAGTTACTGGGAAGGGACTATTAAAGGGGCTATACTTTTATTTACCTAATAAAACCTTATCCTTGTAATCTTGGATGTGGTGGAATTTTACAGGTTATATTTCCCTTGTAATGTAACATATACCATTTATCATATTACAGTTGGCCTTCCATATCCATGGACTTAATCCTCCATGGCTTGCTATTTTAAAAAATCCTAAATGCCAACCTTGATTTTATTGTTTCATTTAAGGGCCATCATTTTACTTTGCCATTGTATATATTTGAACATGAGCAAGCATAGGGTTGGTATTCACAGGAGGTCCTGAAACGAAACCTCAGTGGATACCAAGGACCCCTTGTACTCATTTTAGACTTCAGACAATATGTTGGAATGGGGTGGTTCTGAAATCTGTGTGATTTGAATTATGACAGTTAACGTGAACTCATAGTTCTCTACTGGTGTAATGTAAAAGGTCTGCCTTCCAACATCAGAGATATGTAATAGACACCTAATTGTTATTTGATCTGAGTCATCAGCTTGTATGTTGAATGGGAACTCAGTGGGAATGGATGAACTTCTTGTGGCTTCAGTCAGAACAGAATGAAATAAAAGGAATTGGATTTGAAACTGACTGAAAATGAGGTAATATTATTCCTAAATCTGGGTCATATCATACTGCCAGTGATGAAAACATTTATCCCCATTCAGAGAGCATTCTCTATGTATTCTGCAAAGTATTTTCCTTAGTGACTTTATGTAGGAAACTACTAAAAGATATCATAGTTTTGACTTTCATGCTGTCTCTGTCCCTGGGAAAAAATAATAGTAGAAAAATGAAGGGCTGAAAGTAAATTTGCCATCTGTCTAAACACATCTGCCTTTTTGTCTGAAGGCTATTTTCGTATTTACTATGTTTGTTACTGAATATTTATCTGGACACCTGTGGGTTATATAGAACAGATTTATTTTTTTACAATATAAATATTTATATAGCAAGTTCTTGCTCTCAGTCTACCTATTTCCACTATAGAAAAAGTGACTATGCACTTAGGACGTGAATTGGATTCAGCAAAAATACCCTTAGATGTTTGAAGCAGGTGCAATAGATTCATGAAGGCAATGTGTTCCTTGTTATCCACTACAGAGGTTGGCTTGAGGCTAATAGTATAATTGTCATTACAGTTAGACAACTGTAGAAACACTGAATGGGAATGGCTTGAATTATTTTCCTACATGATCTGACAGGGCATGTCCGGGTTGCGTTTAATTATCATGGGAATCTTCTACAACTGATCTTGTTCCTTCACCAAAGTGCTAACATTTTCAGGTTTTTACTTCCTACTTATTATTTACAATACTTCTGTGTTTGCATTTGCACATTTTTCAGCAGCACTGTTTTATGCTGTGATGACTTGGGTCAGCACTAGTGACTGAATCAAACACCTTTGAGGCCACTATTGTTTTCAGCCATTTCTCAACCTGTAAGTAAATGGAAGACCCAGGAGAACCAGCCCTTGACTGCTAGGTGAGACGTTGTTGCCCTACATTGCTCTAATCTATAGTTTACAAAAAGTTATAGTTGTGTACAACCTTTTAAAAAATTCAGTCTGTGTAGATTAGTTTCTGGAACCCTAAAAAATCAATGGTTTCCAGAATTATGCAGGATTGCAATCAAACAATTAATGTTCATAGTATAGCTTTCTTATTATTTGAAAAGGATATTCATTCTGTCATAACTTCGGGTATACCTCAGGTAATGAAGTATATGTCTTCCTGAGCACTACCTCTTTAACATTAATTTTAGCATTAGAGATAAATAGCATGGGAAGAATGAAGATAAGTTTCTACACCACAAAAAAAGTGTCCTCCCAAGTTTCGGAGGGGCGGGGAGATAATTCAAAACTAAAAATATGTACTTGTGAAATGAAACAACCACTTAAAACTTCTTCCAAAAGACATTTTAGGATGATTTCTCCCTTTACCATTTTCATTTGACTGATGATTTCCATGTTGAAAATCAGGCTTATAGATCTATACTTTTTTCTGCTTGTGGTAACTGTTGGGGCAGACTTATTTACTGTCTCCCTTTTTCTCTGTTATGCAGCTCATGTGATCAATAAGGGATCCTGGAGACAGCTGCTGTTTACCTTGTCTGTTTTTGATAGGCATACATGGCTACAGTAGGATTAGTTGAAATAGAGCCCCATTCATTTCCAAATCAAGTCTTGTTTATTGTACCTATAACTGCAACCCAACACTGGCATTTTGTTTTCTAGCCTCCTTCAGCACCCTCCCAATACCAATGTTACTAAAATATCATATCCAATGAAGCTGGAAATGAGTAGCAAAAGGGGTCTGAGTGGGTCTTAAAATACTGCATAAAAGGGAGTCACTGTCAGTGGCTTTATTGAATATGGTATGCCTATATTTGGTTTTACAATTGCCTCTAACTTGATGGAAGTAGCACTTTTAATATATTGAAGTGTGCATCCCACATTGCTGAATTTAAAATAAATTATGTATAATGAAGATATCAGGAGTATGGACAATATGTAGCATTGATGATATAGCAATTACAGCACTGAAATGCACATTAAGGATAATTGCATACTTTATTTCCATTTAGTGGCCCATTTCTTTAATCCAATAGAACTATCAGGAAGGTATGCCATATAATTTCTCAACAATTCTGCATGGAATTCTATTTTGCAATAAATTTTGAATGGATTAGATACAGATTACTGTCTTCAGTTCGTGACTTTTTTATATAAAGGTATCTTGCTTCTTATATCCCAACTGTCAATTTCTGGCTACTGTTTTACCTGTCTGTTCTTCACAATTTGTTTATAGGTGATCCTTAATCTTCCTTTTTCCTCTTCCCTGTCATCTCTTCCTAACAGTGATTAGAAACCTTCCTCACCCTGAGGAATGGCATGTCACAAACAATATATCCAGATGAAAGGGAAATACTTGACCAACATGTCTTGTCAGCTCTTTGATCTCCCTTGAGGAAGGTCTTTGCAACTTCCAACATTTCCTTTTGTAAGATGAACAAATGAAACACTGTCGTGTTTGGACAAAGAGATCGGCATGTTTTACACAGAAGGAAACACAGATCTTGTGCCACTCGCTTTGTTGGGGGGGTACCTTGTGTAATGAAAGATGTGCTTGATGCAAACATTTCCAAGAAGGTGTGCCAAACTGATTTCGTGATAATTGTACATCTTCTTCTAACAGACTGTTTTATGCTTTTATTGTGCCCATGTTGACATTTAGTTCACATATCTATTGCATTCCAAATATTTAAAATAGGCTTTCTGGGTCACAACCATCTTAAGTCTTTGATTTTAGGGCCAAACTTGAGATTTAAACAAATGCCCCCAAGTAATGTTCTTGCTGGATATTTTAGTTTGTGGAGCTTTGCTGTACCCAGTGTAAACTATTATCATTCTATAATATAAAACATAACATAACTATATTTAACTAGGAACGTCTTAATATATAGTATAGAAACATGCACTAGGCATGCACGATCAATTAAAAAGTTTCAAGTCATTACAAAACTGGGGGTGATGCGTTTCATTTCTAAAGTGTTTCTAAAATATTGTTAGTGAATATTTTTTTACTATAATGAGAGTAACAAAATTTTAACTTTTGTTATAGTAATTGCACAAGTGGGGAAAAATCAGGGTCTTCTTTCTTATTTTTACAGCTATTGGGGTGAAACTTGCTATAATGGTAGAATACATTTGCCACTGTTAGCCCACCAAATTTCTGAATCTTTCACTTATCTATGAATTTTTGGGGAGAATTTTCAAAGTTTTTATAAACAACATTTTAAAAAACTGCAAGAGCTATCTCCTTTAATTTTCTATAAAATAACACAAGATAACAGGGGATATTTTTCTCCAATTTTCAGAAATATTCATACATCTGCTGATTTTAGGGAATTTTCTAAAGTTTTGACAAAAACGTTTTTAAAAGCCACAGCAGCTATCTCATTGAATGTCTCTCATATTAACCAGGAGAAACCAATATTTACCAATTCTACATTTTTATAGAATGCTAGAGTTGGAGGGGATACCCAAGCCCTATATAGTCCAACTTCCTTCTTCCAGGCAGAAGAGAATCATCAAAACTTTCCTGACAGATGGCTATCCAGACTTTAAACTAATTAATATGCTTCCCCTATTGAGTTGGGAGCCCAAGGGTCATCCATGTAGGGATTTCTTACCAGCCCAGCATAGAGATTTACTTATAGAAGTATCAGTCTGTCCTCCTCTTTGGAGATTCAACAATTTATTGGAACTCTGCCTGGCTGCTGCTATATCTATTGCCTATCCTGATGTGAGCTGAATTCTGGGAAATGCCATTTAGGGAAGGGCCTTTTGAATTATCTGGCATACGGCTCCTTGCCTTCCGAAACTACATTTCCCAGAGTTCTGTGCTTTCTCAGTCTTTTCCCAAAAGAACTCCACTCCCTGCTTTCCCTCTCCTAATAGCAAGAGGCCATTAATTTAAAGAGGAATGGGAACCCTTTGACTGCTTGCCATGAAAATGAAACTGACTTTGGGAGGCTTCTGTGCATTACAAAATTTAAATGTTGTTGTTTTATTTATATTGTTTCATGATGTTGTTTTAGGAATGTTATTGTGCTATATTTTAACAATGTTGATCAGGCTTGTCCCCATGTAAGCCGCCCCGAGTCCCTTCGGGGAGATGGAGGAGGGATACAAAAATAAAGTTGTTGATTGGGTAACTTTTGATTCTTAAGTTTTAGATGCAGGCCACACTCACATGTCAGATATCACTTCGGAAGTAGAGATCTAACAAATTTTAATTTACAGAACTTCCAAAATTTTTGCACAAGCCTATTAGTTAAATTTCTGTAGTTCTTCTTGTGGTGTTCTGATATTTACCCTAATTTTGTGGCAGCCCTAAAACAACTTTGAGACAATTCCAGATCCTGGATTTTCCAAGCAAAAATCTGAGAGTTACATGTGGCCCCAATGATGTCATTAAGCATGATGCATTAATTACCAACCTTACAAGAAATTGCACTCTCATAACCTGCTTCTGAGAGTGCACTGGACCGTGAGAAGATCCAGCCGATACATTAACAGTCCTAGACACTTGGGAAGTGGGACACTTGGGAAGTGTTCGATGCGTGATCCAATACAACAGCCAGCATAGTGATCTTGTTTGCTATGTACTACTCTTGTTGTGTTTCTAATAATAATAATAACAATAACAACAACAATAATAACATCATCATCAACAACTTTATTGTTATGCCCCGCCTCCATCTCCCCAAAGAGACTCGGGACATCTTACATGGGGACAAATCTGAACAGCATAATAAAATAAAATAAATATATATAATGGCAACATAAAACAACATTATAACAAAATATAAAAGCAGAACATCAACCAACAACCAATGAGTTCTATGTTAACAATCAGTTTCTGGGTACAAGTGGTAGGACTGGTGAATATTGTGAAATCCACAATAAAGCAAAAAGGAACCATCATAAATAAAGTGAAGGTATTCATATATTTCTTTATACAACTTAAAGCCGCACTTTGGTGTTGTCAACTTCACTGTACTGAGTAAGGTAACTTTGATTGTTTTGTAGTCACTGTGGCTTTCTTGGCATTGCACAAGGCTAGAAATATTCCTTCAGTTTATATCTGAAAAGTGATTCTTTTTAATTTTGTTCTTTGTAGCACTACTGAATGTCACAGGTTACATTATAAGCTTCTTTCTTGTATTGTTGAAGGCTTTCATGGCTGGAATCACTGCATTGTTGTAGGTTTTTTCAGGGCTATATGGCCATGTTCTAGAGGCATTCTCTCCTGACGTTTCCCCTGCATCTATGGCAAGCATCCTCAAAGGTTAGGTCCCCTCGGAGGATGCTTGCCATAGATGCAGGCGAAACGTCAGGAAAGAATGCCTCTAGAACATGGCCATGTAGCCCAAAAAAACCTACAACAATGCAGCTTCTTTCTTCGTACTCATGACATCAATGTTCAAGAAGAACCAGATGAATCCCAGAACATTATGTTATTTGTGAATAGGGATTACTGCAATAACACATGACAACAAAAATTAGGGTAAAAGTTTGAGTTAACAAACATGATCTGAAATTTGAGAGAAATAAATCTTTACGGAAGATCTAGTGGGAAATGAGAGCAACCAGACAAGTTAACAAAGCAAAAAAGCTGTCACCAACTGCCAGTATTTGTTCCACTTAAAATATAGTTACATAGTTAAAATATAGCATTCATTTTCACATTGTACCTTACTGTAATTTCCTTACTAAAGTTACTGAGTTCATCTGCAAGATGAAAACACATACTTGACAAGAATATCCCTAGCTCACACATGTTGTGGCAAGCTTTACACAACTCTGTCATGGCAATTATGGTATCCTGCTGATCAAAAATAATTATCATTGCCATAGCAACTTCTTATGTAAAAAAAATGGTTGGAGCTGGGGTTGAAGAAGATAGGGTGGGGGAAGGTGCACTTCACAGCATGGAGACAGTGTTGTTTAGCAATCCATGAAATACATTCCAACTCTGCTGATTTATTGCATTGGAAAATGACTTGCTTGTGCATTTCATGCAGTGTATATTATTGTATGCAGTCTCAAATATTTACTGCAAAGGACTGACACACCTGCAGTCTCCAGAACCAACATTTGTCTCAAACATTAATTATTTGGAATTAGGAGTTTTGCTAAGGCAGCTGGTGTGAGGTCTCACTACGGAGTGAAATCTCTGGGCACAGTTCAGAAGACATTAAGCTCATCTGAGTCCTGTTGAAATCAGCAGGAATTAAACACTTAATTGTGCACTTGATTTCACTGAGACTTTGACTAACATTGTTTTACTCGGACTGTATCTTCCCAGCTTAAGTTATTTGCCATATGGGGAACAGTTTTGTCTCCTGGTACATTAAAGGAACAACTTCCAAAGCCTTTAAAATAGTAAAAAAAAAAGTTATTCCAGGGCATAGTAGAATAATGAAGAAGCTGGGTTTTTTTGTTTTTGTTTTTGTTTTGGGGTTGGGTTTTTTTTTTTTGCAGGTACATCATAGTATAGTTTTTTTATATAAGCATTCATTTCAAATGGCCCTGGGAATTCCTTAGAATATACTTTTTCTAATAATGAGAGTCATAGCTTGCTGATAGGGAAAGTAACGCTAAGCAGTTGCACCTCTAACCCCAGGAAAGTGGATGGACTACTATATCCTTTCTTTTTACATCTTGGGGGTTACTGGTGAAGCAGATTTGTCTACCTCCCCCCCCCTTTCTCTTTGTGTTGCTGCTAATGTGTTTTCAATAAGGCATTGGTTCTCGACATGTGGGTCCCCAGGTGTTTTCTCCTTCAACTCCCCAAAATCCTAACAGCTGCTAAACTGGCTGGGATTTCTGGGAGGTGTAGGCCAAACACCCATGGACCCACAGATTGAGAACTATAATCTCTTATGCAATAAGGGATTCTAGAGGCAGGCAGTCTTGCCTGTTGTCTATAGGTATACACGGATTAGCCGGAAATGAATGTTATTATTTTTCAGTTAATCCATGTATGCCTACAGACAACAGGCAAGACTGACTGCCTCTAGAATATGAATAATCACATTCTTTTCCAGATAAGTCTTGTTTATTGTATCATTTATTGAACACAGACAATTACAACCCCCCTTCACCATTCTCCCAATGACAATGCTGCAAAATGATTCAATGTGCACAAACTGTTTCATGCACAAAATTAATAAACATATTGTGTGTAAAAATACCTTCAGGCTATGTGTGTAAGGTATATATAAAACATAAATGAATTTTGTGTTTAGACTTGTATGCCATCTCCAAGATATCTCATTATGCATATATATGCAAATAGAGGTGTTTCAAAATTCAAAGCACTTCTGATCCCAATCATTTTGGATAAGGAACACTCAACTTGTATATATGCAAATTGCCAGAAATTGAAATGCCTCTTCTGCTCTAAATGTTTCCAATTTTTGCCCCCTTCAATGATGCCTGAAAACTGGCATGAGGATTAATATTTATTTGCAGCTTCAATTCCAAAATATGTGCCAAAAGAAAAATATGTGTCGAGATGCTTCAGATTGCTCCGCTTAAGGCAAAATAGTAGACTGAATCATTATTTGCAAATTATCACTTGCATATTCTACTTAGCTTGCTAGCAAAGGAGATAATTAGGAAACTAGTTAGAAGTTAATTAAGACATCCTGCTAAACATTTCAAGCAGTTAATTCATACATAGGATCTAAACTATTTCTGTGCTTGCACATGATGTTGGGAGACTTACACCATGTGAGAAAACTATGCTGGGCTGCCCCCTGTTGTAGATTGTCTAAGGGTGAATATAAAAGTGTTTCCCAAGTACTAATGACCTCTCAAGAACCAATGGGGTGTAACAGTCTGAGTGCTGTACTACAACCCTAGAGGTCAGGGTTCAAATAAAGTCTGCTTGTCCCAAAGCTTGTAAAGAGAGAGAAGAAGAAGAAGAAGAAGAAGAAGAAGAAGAAGAACCCAATCCTGCTCTGGTCAGGCCTTAAAACAGAGTTGGCAATCATTTGACCCATTAGATGTTGTCGAACTGCAATGCCCAGTGTTAATATCTATGAGCCATGTTGGGCTGGGGCTTCTCGGAGTTGCAGGACAACAATATCTGGAGGGCCAAATGATTATCAGCCCTTACTTAAAAATAGATATTTGTGTACAACCGTTTAGCAGGACAAATATTTGCCTGCATATGGAAATATATACCCTACTTCAGGGTGCATAGATGCCAACCCAGTCCATACCTCTGGCTTCTAGTCCAGCTAGTGAATTCCAGGGAGATCCTTTTTGCAAGGACACAGCAAATGGCTTAGCTTCATGCTCCAATGATCTGGCTTCTGCTACATCCTTGTATTTGGTGTGCAGTAATTTTACATTGTTACTTTTTATAGCTCACAGTATGACTTTTATATATTTTATACATTTCATTATGTACTTTATTAGCAAGGTATTATATCCATACAATACACTGCCACCACTGGCATACTTGGTGAGATAACCTTCTCGGTGGCTGCTCCCAAGCTGTAGATCTCCTTCCCATAGTATGTTAGGCTTTGGGCTATTAACTGCTAGTTGCAAAAGAGTCTTTTGAGACAACATGCTGCATTTTAATACTCTTTTTTAAAAAAAACTATTTTAAGTTAGTGTTTTAAAGAAAATAGTCTACTTAATTTTAATTGGTTTTACTATTATAAGTTTCATTTGTATTTTGGTTTAATTTATAGTATCATACTTTAGATTCTAAACTGGGAGAGAAGCAAGACATAAATAGAGAAATAAAATAAACATGTGAAAATATATTTGGATTGTATATAAATAACACAGAGACAGTGTGATGTGCTGTTTTGAACACTGGACTACAACATAGGAAACTAAGGTTTGAATCCCCCAAAATGCCTTAATTATGGGGAATGGGGTTCCTACAGTTGTTTAAAATTAAGACCATTCAAATTGGCTTCTTGTAATCTGACACAAAAAAGAATACACATCTTAAAATATAAGTGCAAAAGTTTACTCCCAAATTACAGTTTTCGTCTGTTTAAGGTAAGAATGAAGACATTGTCAAAGAACTCAGTCATGCACATATATTCTTTCTGTGCACTTAAACTAGGCAGATAGGATAATGAATAGTATAGACCAGATGTTACATTTCCTGAAAATAGATATGTTAAAGGAGCTCACAAGCTCTTGTCAATGCCCCTTTCATTAGCCCATCAATTTAAATTTATTCATTTGAAATCAACAGCTTGACGACTTAGACTGAACTACAGGTTGCACCTTCATATTTCTTGTCACTATACTATCAATTAAGAACAAGGAAGGAAGGGTGATGATACTATATAAGTTATACAGAAACTGAGAACTTGCTGCTTTCAAAGAATTTGAGTACTGAATTACTAATGCTTAAAAGAAGTGTACATGAAGCTATTTGTTGTTGTTTATTCATTTAGTCGCTTCTGACTCTTCGTGACCTCCTGGACCAGCTCACACCAGCGCTCCCTGTCGGCAGTCACCCAGCTCCTTCAGAGTCAAGCCGATCACTTCAAGGATGCCATCTTGTCCTTGGTTGGCCCTCTTCCTTTTTCCTTCCATTTTTCCCAGCATCATTGTCTTCTCTAAGCTTTCCTATCTTCTCATTATGTAGCCAAAATACTTCATCTTTGCCTCTAATATCCTTCCCTCTAATGACCAGTCAGGCTTTATTTCCTGAAGTATGGACTAGTTGGATCTTCTTGTAGTCCAAGGCACTCTCTGAATTTTCCTCCAACACCACAGTTCAAAAGTGGCTATCTTCCTTCGCTCAGCCTTCCTTATGGTCCCGCTCTCACATCCATAGGTTACTGAAGCTGTATAGCTTAAATCACAACAGCCTAATGATATGTGCAATGATTTAAAGTACTATAAACCATCAGTTGATTTGATGAACATGCAGGTAACATTCGATTGGGTCAGACATGGTGATGCTTAAGGTGTCCCCTTTTTTAACCAATGGGTGTAAGGAAGTTATTGCAACTGTTGCATCTGGATTCAAGCCATTGTATCTAGCAGAGGGATTGTATGGCCCTACACAGCATAGCCAATGTTGAAAAATAGTGGGAGTGGCAGTCCAGCAACATCTGAAGAGCTGTATCATTCCCAACCTGGTATATACAGACAAGCATAAAAAATGGCTCATTAGGCCTATTCAGGTACAAAAATTGAAGTTAAATGAGACTTTTGGACATGAAGAAGTAAATCTTACAGAAGATCTAGGAGGTCTTCATCTCTATTTCATCTGTGAGGTCAGTACACTATGTGAAGACATGGTAGAGAGATATGATATCCCAATGCCCTCTCCTAGGAAGTTCAATTGTCACAAGCATTGATTTCATTTACAAGTAAAAACAGCATTATTATTATTTATTTCGATTTGATAGCCCTTCCCGAGGCTGTTTACCATATAAAAACAGCATATAAAAACAGTCATTTATTATTACTTATTAGGGTTTTCAACTGTTTAATCTCTTTTATTTTAACTTGTTAATTTGTTCAATGTGTTTTTGGCTATTTAAACTATTTTATTGTTTTACATTGGTTTGACTGGTTGGCATCTTCCCAAATAGGGTTGATTACAAATATTTTAATTAGTTTGGGCATTTCAGGGCGGCCATGTTACAAATGTTGAGTCACTGGGAATGATACAGAATGAGCAAATTTTCTTACTGACATTGTGTCCTTGGCATGAGAAAAATGGCCTGATAATCTCCCATAAGTACATTGCCACCACTGAAATTAAACATTTATTCGCCCTTCTCACCCCAAAAGTCAGAGCGGCTTACGTATGTAGGCATGGGACTTTTTGAGCTTTTATGGGATTTTGAGCTTTACGGATCGCGAACCCGGAAGTAGACTTCCTTTTACGGTCCTTGAGGCCAACAATTTGCGTTATGATCATAATAAATTCTTAATTATTAATTAATTAAGTATTGTACTACATACTCACTTCTCCTGTCTTCTCCCCCCTCATTTCCTTCCCGCCTTCATTCAGCTTCTTCTTTTTCCCGCATTTCTATGGGGAACTGGAAGTGACGCTGCTGCTAGGTAGGCAATGCATTCTGGAAAGTGTAGTCCTCCACGCTTCCCCCCCCCTCCTTCTCTTCCCCGTTGCTCTGCTGCCATGCCCCATCGCAGGGGCCAGCTTCACACACACACGCACGCGCTTCTCCTCCTCTCTCTCCCTGCGCTCTCTCAGATGCTTCTCTTCCCGTTGCACTGCTGCCAAGCCCCATCGCAGGGGCCAACTTCAGCCCTCCAGGTACGTGTTTTGGACTTCAACTCCCACCATTCCTCACAGCCTCAGGCCTCTTCCTTTTCCTCTCAGCCTGGGCAAACTTGGGCCCTCGCTCCCTCAGGATCGGGGTGAGAGAGAGGCAGCGAGGAGCGAGGGGGGGCCTCCTCCTCCTTTTTTTGCTGCTTCCAAGAATAGAATACCCCCTCCCTCCCTTCCTCCTTCCCTCCCTCCTTCCTATTTGGAGAGTCCCATCTAGAATTCAGTGTGGTTTATTCAAGTTTTGGCCTACAACTCCCAGAAATCCCAGCCAATTTACCAGCTGTTAGGATTTCTGGGAGTTGTAGGCCAAAACCATCTGGAATGCGCATGCTCTGGCATACGAATTACTAACGAATTTCGTTAGTACTTAAGTTACATTTTAGAAATTTTTGGAAAATTTTTGTAAGTCTTTCTTTTACTAATCAAAAAAAATCTCCCCCCATTTGATGTTAGAATCGCCATTTTTGGATTCGAAACCATGCCTAGTAAATACAATGTATTATATTATTAGCATAGCACAATATTAGTAACATACATTCCCATATTGTACTACACCAGTATACTGTAATATTATTAGTAATATTACATGTAATATGAAATATATAATTATTGTATTGTTATTAGTATTATATTGTATTAAATTATAATATTATCAATATTATATGTGTATACAATATATTATATTATTACTACAGCACATCAGTAATATATTAATACTCTAATATATTATATTAATATATGAGTCTTAAAGTGCCAGTTTGAATAGCAGTAAAAGTGCAACTACTCTTGGTCTGTGGCCTTTCACTCCAAAATCTTATGAATAAAGGTCTCTAGAAGCCATAGATTGGTAGTATATAAAATAAGTGCAAGGTGAAGGCACTCTTCCCCTCCTAAAGTAGCCCAGGTCCATAGACCAGTCTTCCTAAGTCGTCATCAAATATGGCGGGTGTTGAGGAGGCCACAATGGAGGATGGTTCTGAATGCAGCCAGCATTAGGTAGGTGTAACGTGGTTATAGGGAACCTGTCAGTGATGTTAGATGTTGATAAGCCTCCAAAAGATTCACAAGAGTGGCAAGAGGGCCTCTGAGCAATCAGGCACTGGAGTGATGGCGCAGACAGGAGTAATTACAGGCGAGAGCAGGAACAGCAATAGCAGATGGCGGCCATGTTAGCTGAGGTAAGCGGGAGGCTTCCAGTAATAATGAAGCCTCTAATATCAGCGGCGGTGGCAGCGATCTTCGAGACTGTGGCAGCAATGATGTGACAGCCTCTGGGATGGAAAAAAACCCTCTGGAGTCACTGGTGCCAATGTCAGGGCACTGGCAATTTTTTTGTAAATTCAGCCGCAACAACAGAGCAAGGTCTGGTCCCAAACAGCCAGTCATGGGGGGAGGGGCCATTAGGCCCCTCAAGGCAGTGAGAGATGGTAATCGGGACCCGAGCTAGTCCCAACGGTGCCTACATTAATGGTGGTAAATCAGATACTAGCAGTGGCCAGTGGCGGGAGGAAACGGCAGCAGATGATTGTGCTGGTTACAGCAGGTTAGGTCTTTAAGAAGGGAGGGAGCACGTTTCAGCCACGTTGAAATGGCAGGGCTCAACCTCTTCACCCTTGATCTTCACTTCACCCCTTCTTGCCAAAAATTGTACGAATCTGGTCTCCCAAAGTCTCCTCCAAGACCCTGGTTGATCAATAACACAGCCAGGGCACAGGGGAGATCTGGATGGAGAGATTTATCCAGATAGAGATTTTCATTTCTGGAGCTGTTGAAGGATTCTTACTACTTTTCCACCATCTTGAAATATAGAGTCCACTCTGTTTTCTTTTAAGGAACTATCCAAGGTTTTGAATCAATTGGGGGGGGGGAGGATTTAGCAATTTGAATAGCTCCTTTGAATAAAAATGAAAGGCACTCCCAAAGCCTCCAGCAACCATTGATTTTTTTTAAGTGAGGTGTGGAGAGGAAGGCAGGAGAATAGGAACCTCAGCAGGAGGTGCTACCCAATGTACATTAAAATGGTACCTTTGCACATGAGCAAGTTTATTTATGTAAATGTTCCACAATATCATCTTTCCTATTGCACTACTTAGAGAGGTTACTCTTTTGGACTACACCACCAAGTGCCACACACACAAACAGTTGGTGTAGCCAAAGGTTAGCAGTACTACAGGACTATATTTCCTGGGGGATTTTGAAATGTGTATGCCAAAAAAAGTATTTTTCCAAACTTATTTACAAAGTTGTGTGGAGAACACTAGTATAGAGAAACTGTCTATATGATTCTCAAGTATGAGATTTATATAGCACCTGGTTCCACCCAAGGCTGTTTGCCTCCTCCAGCTGCAAAGGGCCATGCACTGATAGGCAGGCATGTTATTGAAGTAGTTGTGATGCACAGTCTCATTGAGAGAGAAACTGAAAGGGCTCAAGAACATCAGTCCAGTTGCTAATTGACTTTTTTCTCATCTATGCTCATAGTAGTTAGAAATAACAGTATACATGTGAGAGAAATGCTTTACATACGTTGTACATATTCATATATTCAAGAAAGTTATTCTTAAAAACTCAACATGTGCTACCAACACTCCTAGCTATGTGAAGGACACTATTGGTTTCTTACAGAAAGTACAGTCCATCTACAACCTCCCAGGTAATACTATCCTAGCCACTATGAGGATGTAGAATCCCTATACATCCCACATAAGGATAAACTGCAAACAATTAGTAATGTCATTTCAGATGGAACAATAGGAGACCTAACCATCAATATCTGGCACTTTGTTGTCATAAACAACAACTTCACCTTTGATAATATATAATTTCAGATTAATTGTTCTGCCATGGACACGAGCACCACACTATACCAATATCTTCATGACTTATCTTAATTTCCTGTGCCTAGAAACCTCTAATTTAACTGATATACACTGATTATACTTTTATCATTTGCACTCATTGAGGGGACTTGCTCAAGAGATTCTGCTCGAAATTCAATATCAGACTGGAACAATCAACAGAATAAGTTCACTTTAAGACCACTAAGCACCACACAAGGGACATCAGAGCATCACACCAAATACTATGTACACTTACATGCCTTGAATTTCCAACCTGAAAGCACTATCACAGTTGTCTTTTACAGCAATAGTCTCCCAGGTAACTGCAGGTTTTGGAAGAGCGATCGTCTCCCCTCTCTCATTCTAAACCTCCAGAGAGTACACTACAGATCTAAGAATATGGTATAGATCCAAAAGGATAGCAGCTGCTGCTTCTAGTAGCAAAACAGGAGCTGAACGGCACCCAGGAAACCACCAAACCTGGACTGTTGAAAGAATTGTCACAGTTTATGACTTATCCTACACAAATTTTTACATATGTTACATAGAAAACAGCATTTTTATATGGAAAAAAGTATTTTCTGCATAAAAATTATACTTCTTCATATAAAAAGTTGTCTTTTCTGCACAGGTAATGATTTTTCTCATGCACAGAATGAGTTACAAAGCACAGCTTCCAAAAACTTCAGTTTTCAAATATTTTTTTGAAGCAGGAAGACAATTGCTAAAATTACTTCCTTTAAGAATGAAATGAGCAAAGAATTATAGTACTAGCAGGGTGGGGAATAAAGTGTCACAGTGCAAAGAGATGTTCAGCACCTCCTTCAACAAGTGAAAAATTCCATATACTGGCTTAACAGGTAGTTACATTCGTCTTTGTTACTGACAGAATTTTGACCAGCAGAAGAGAGGTTTTTTTGCTTTGACATAGGCATACATACATAGAATGTGATTAAGACGAAGCTGATATGTGCCTGTGCCTGTAAAGATTGTAATGACGGGTTGAAGGGATAGGTAAGGATACATGTTTTTTCCTCCTACCACCACCAAATGGTATTTATTGGATTTTCTTTTCCAGGGTCATGTTATATGGATGCTGCAGTCTTAAATTCATCTGAATTATTTTGTAAGCCGGAAACAAACTATGTCTGATTGTTGGTTTAGGGAGCTTGTCAAATGAATTAGATTCATGACAGATGCCAGAAATGTGCTTACCAGCCTTTACAAATACTGTAGACCCTTGGTATCTACTCAGTTTTGGTTGTAGGAGCCCCAGAATCCATGGGTGTTCAAGTTGCATTACATATGCAGGTGTAGTAAAATGATGTTCCTTGTATAAAATTGCTTTTGGAATTATTTCAAATAAAAAAATTGAAGACATGGATGATAGAATCCATGGTTGCAGAATCTGTAGATATAGAGGACCAGCTATATCTTCATTATGCCCTTTTTAATTCATAATCAGCATTTGTTTAACATGACTAAATAGAAGAGATGTTACATGGCAACACCCCCTGTGAACTGTCATGAAGTCACCACTGTGTCTTATAAAAACTGGATGCAAACTATTTAAGTAAAGAGGGCTCTGAGAAGAAAGGTATTTGAAGTCTGAGGAATGCACTTTTCAGCAGTTCCTTTTGTGCCAATAAGTTAGATAAGTATTACTGTTTACATACCAATTGGCAATGTTATTCAATAATCTGCATGGTAACCAGGACAACCTTGCAGATACATGACACACTAGTAATGACTAAGATACACTGTTTCATAAAGAAAATACATATCAACATGGTATATAGACACGGCGACAATTTGCTGTGTTGTGCTTAAAGAAATTACAGGAAATAAAACCCTGTTATCTTCAGAATAATTCATGCTGCTAGAAGCAGCTTTCCATGAAATTTGAAATAATCTAATTTTTCCATGGAATAAACTGAACAGAACATGTGGTCCTACTATATCTACTCTTACTACTATGTGTCAGAAACTATTTGGGTTCAGCAGCATGCAACATGGCATGTGTTTGAACTAGAGCCAAACCGAGACATTTTGCTGCCTGAGGGGAAGGATAAAATGGTGCCTCTCCTATCCTAAATCCTCCCAACAGGTAGTATCTTCTGCCACACCTGAGCATAGAACATCAAATTAGGGAGCGCTCCTCTCACGGTCTTCTGGTCTTCATTGCTAGCCCCACACCTCCTAAAATCTACCATCTGAGATCCCATTGATCAGAGTTATTCTTGGAACTGACTGTTGGATTTAGGCTTAAGGGTGCATTAAGATTGAGAAAGTCTGGGAAGAAATATGTCTCAGGGATCATCAGACCAAAAGCTACTGGGAGAACACTCTATAATTATTTAAGTCAGATAATATGTCAGAAGAAACAATCAATGACACTCCCTAGTTAGTAGACATTTCTCCTGAAATGAGTGGTCCATTTCACAGATATGCAATTAGGGTTCTCTAATAATATGTTTTGTATCTTTTTCTCACTGTGTGTCAAAAAGTAGGAATAGCCCTCTGTATTGATAATTGTAGGGTTGAGTATATGTCTCTTTTTCCTCTCCATTACTCTCTGTCATCAAATTCTTAACTATTTGTCTTTGTTTGCTTTGAGCATAGGCCCTACAGCTCTAAATGATGGTTCTCTTTTTACAACTTTAATGAGATAACATTTTATAGTGTATCGGTTGTGTTTTCACCTATGTGCCAAATACGTTTCAGCTTCCCTTTAGTGTAACAATTATTAGTGCAGGTATTTCACTTTTTTCTGACAGAAAAATAATATGTTGAAAGCACTAAAATGATACTAGTGAAACATAGAAAACCCTGAAATACAGGCTAATTGGAGAAATAGTTTAGTAGTAGTTTGATAAGCATGGCTCTGTGTGTGTGTGTGTGTGCGCGTGCGCGTGCGCATGCGCACATGTTTGTAAATTATGAGCTATAAATGAAGATGATTTGTTCAACAACACAGTTGGTATCATTGTTAGAACTCTTGTCCTGATCTGTCAAAACCTTTGGTAGCAGTTAGAGGTTTCCTGTACCATCGTTCTGGAATCTGGATGAGTTGGGTAGGATTATACCTATGATGACAGTAATGTTTCAGATTTTACTTGGAAAGCTGGTTCCTGAATATACATTTGTGGAAGTAACTGCACCAATGCTATAGTACTCTGCAGTGTTTTATTTTGTATTCCCACTACCCCATATTTTACATCTGCATGACACTGTTGAATAAGATCATCCCAAAGTTTGAGGAATATGGTGCCATCTATTATAATATGCTTATGATACTCAACTGGAGCTCATACCCAAAAAAAAACAGAAGAAAGGTATTCAGTTTAAGGGTTCATCTGCTGTTAAAGAAATGATTGCACTTTCCTTGAATAAAAAGGTCAAGTACTGTGGACACATATACAAAAAATTTGGGAGTAATATGACTATGCTGTAATATTGCAGTTTGTAAGCCGCTCCGAGCCCTCGGGGAATAGCGGCATATAAGTCCAAATAATAGATAGATAGATAGATAGATAGATAGATAGATAGATAGATAGATAGATAAAATGCTACAGCTCTGATCTCAGTTAATGTAGGGTAAGACCATCTTAATGTGACTTTGACACACATTAATCAAAGTTGTGGGATACTTCAAATTCTGACCCAGAATTTAGACTAATGTAAACAGTTGAGCCTGTTCAATTGAACTAATTCTAACAGTTTACACTGCCATTCTGTGCTTCCTTGACTTAGATGGCCTGAAGACCCAGGATGGCACTTAATGTCCTTTCCCAGTCTTCATTGGGTGATGGTTGATCAGGAAAAGGAGGAGAGGGAAAAGCATCATCTAGTCAAACCCTTGGTGCCTTTGATATTGTTTACAGATAGCACCAAGTTTCCAAATGCAGCTGCTAGGATTACTTAATGGCACTAGATATTAGAATGACCATATTATACCTCTGCTAAATCAAATCCACTGGCATGCACTTTGTTTCCAATCACAATTTAAAATGCTGGCTTGGAAAAAATCATTTTTAATTATAGTATTAAGTCACTTTCTCTCTGGATGATCACAATAGAAGATTATAGATAACACTTTATTAGATTAGTAAGTATATTGAAGCCAAGTTTATAAAGCATTTTAGACACTGCAAAACAAGCGGGATATACATATTTGATTCAAGAAGACCTCTTTAAATCCCACTGAATCAAAGCGTTAAATCAGAAACTTAGGCAGATGGGCCTCTCAGAGAACATACTGAGCAGTTTTGAGCATAAAAAGACAATGCAGATCTTAGTGGAACGAATCAGTGACATAGACAAACAGGCCTCAATGACTCTGGCATGCTCCACATGCTCTCCACTGAATTTAGGCCTAACATTTAATTATTTGGGTGGTGCCAAATATTTAGAAAATTTAAATATCCCAAAATTTCGTCTTGCTTTCAGTTGGGCCAGATTTAATGCCCTTAAATCAGCCATACTAGAGGGTAGATACAAAGGGACTGATTACAAACACAGAGTTTGCCCTTGCGGGTAGGGTAAAATCGAAACTGTAATAAATGTACTTTTTATTTGCACAATTTGCAATTGTGCACAATTGCACAATCCCCTCTACTCACCAAATGGCCAGGAATAACCCTAAATTGGTACTGTACTTATTTACTGTCTGATCTTGACAAAAGGGTAACGGAACAGGTGGCCAAATTTCTCTTTGCAGCGGCAAAAAGCCACAAGTGCTTCGTGAATAACCTGTAAACGCTAAGAGTGTAACAAGGAGTACTCAGGACACTTATTATTAATTGGCAATCAGTTCCTGCTTTAAATTATAAAGACAGTAATTCAACCGATAGCAAATGGTGATACTTGTTTTTATTAATCATAACCCAAATGTGATGTTATTAATTTCTTAAATGTTGTATTCCATTGTTCTTTCACTTGACTTAGCCGATGGTTAGTTGACCAAAATAAAGGCTACTGACTGACTTTATTAATGTTAGAATCCTGTTGCCATTGATTGACTTGTGGAACACTTTACTTTTATGTTGTGCCATCTGCAAGCCACTTCGAGTCTCTTCGGTGAGATGGTGATGGGATTTTCACAGGGATATAATATTGTTCACTTCTCATGATGTGTCTGCTTTAAACATATTAGCAAAGGATTTTATTCCTTAGAAGTCTGATCCAGCAATCCAAATATTAAAAGTGAGGAGAAAACAGTGTATTTCTAATACAGTGTTTAAGGAAACCAATGTAGTGTCCTGAAGAGGGTGGGAATGACGACTGGTTTATTTCTCTCACTTGGACCTTTATCATATCTGTAGCAAGAATGTCACCCACATTCTCCAATTATTATGCTCATGGGGTATATATGAGGTCACTGAAGTTATGTAATCAATTACCTCTTGCAACATCTTTTTACTCTAACTTAGTAGCAAATTGTGAAAGAACTGCAGTGAAGGGTGGACAATCTTTTAGTGTCATCTGAATTGCTCCTACTGAATATTTCAAATTTGTCACTGTCTTTCTTATTTAGCTGTTTAATGTTTCTCTGTGTTTTATTTACTTGAACTTCTTCTACGCTGTGCCCAAATTGCTTATTATTAAAGCAAACAGTCTGAGTCACCACAGAACATGCAGAGCATTGTCTGGCACCTTATTGTGGTAGCAACTGATCCCAGGATTGTTGTTTTCATTCAGTGTAGGCAGCAAAGTAGTAGCGATTTTTAAAACCCCATACGACATCTGGAGTCTGCAGGAACAGCCTGAGAAGCAACAACCAGCAGTGTTGCTCAGGGTAGGGGTAGAAGCAATGTCCAACCAGCCAGGGGCAAATTCCATAGGAAAAAAACAACAGGTGAGAGAAGCAACTCTCAATATTGCTACCCTAAAAACCCTTTGACATGCAACTGTTATAGAGATGTTCTAGGAGTGCAAGGGATCATGAAAGTGCAGTTTCCAGCAAAAACACAGATCACCATTTGCCTCAAAGAGGAGCAAGGGATCATCAGGAGAATCACATCAATTGGACTGCTTATAAATCACAAATAATACCTCCACTATCTCATGCTTTATCATAAAATTTCACTGTCAATCTGTTCTTAGGGGAAAAAACCAAGAAGGCATATTATCTTTAAGTAAACTGTCATTTTGTTATAATTATTATTACGAAATCTCTTAGTTAAACTTCTAACAGTTCAGCTGATTGAATCTATGTATATAGTTCCAGGACAAGAACGGTGTGAAATGAATTGTCAAAACTGAGCAACCAACAACTGCCTTTAAATACCCAGTAAACTTTTCAGGTGCCTTGCACAAACACTACTGTTGTCACCCATCTGAATGTGGTCTTAGCTGATCCCTTTTTAGGGTATACCATGTCTCCAGGTTTTATGCAGATGTGGGGAATAATTTAAAAAGTTGTTAGAGGTTTCCAATCAGGGTCCTTGTGGGAGAACTGATAATCCATCTTCTTAGATCCTGATTCAGATTCAGGGTCTCAATCAGAACAGATTGGATTTAAATGGCTCCAATCCAAATCAGGCCTAAATGTAAATCAAGAAATCCACACTGAATCAGGGGCCCTATTCACACCCTTATTATAGCAGGGTGTTGGACTGGATAGGCTTCTCCAATTCTGTAATTCTACTTTATGCAGCTTTCATTCTATGCACGCCAGTGGGATTTGTTTGGTGTGCATATTGTAGACTTCTGTGATGAAGATGAAAATCCCTTGCTTTTGCTTCTTCAGAACATCCTCTGTAGAAATCTCAGACAGGTTGTGTCTTCCTTGTCCGCAGATCTCCTTGGTTTTAGTCCAAAATTCAAAGAACTGATTCAAGCTGATGTATCCTTTTCCAAAAAAAAAAGGTTCAGCACCTTGGATAGTTTCATTAAATGTAAGGCTTAAAGCCAGGGTGGCTTCCTAAACATGGGATGCACTAGCTGCCTCTAGAAAAACGCTACAACGCAAACTAAATGGAATGTTTTATATAACAGATAAAAAGATAATTTGAGCCAAGTAAAAACAATAAGCAGGACAGAACTACACATGAATCTTTAGAAAAAACGATGAGTGAACTATTGGCAAAAAGGATTTGGATAGGCCATGGTGCGAGCTAAGCCTGTTAGGAATCTGGGTCCTTACTGAGGACATTTTTATTGCATTATATGGCAATAGAGCATAAGACAGCAGTGGAGCCCAAGATATAGGAATGTGAGGCAACAAGAGAAGGTGTAGAAAGTGGTAGGTGACACGTTGAGCTTCACAAGAGCCAGCATGGTATGATGGTTATGTTGTTGCACTGAGACATGTGAAATCCAGGTTCAAGCTTTCGGTAAGTCACATAATTTACTGGTGACCCTGAACCAGTCACCTTCAATTTTCATCTACCTAATGGTGAGAAGAAAATTGCATGGAGGAGTGTCACTTTCACTGATCATTGCACTGAGATCATTGGAGGAAAGGTGGGATATAAATGCAAAACATATTGGAACAAAATGTAAGGATTCCCCCCACAACATTATTTTGTGCAGGGTGTTCATGAAGATGATGAGACATTTAAGCCCAAGCTGGAGAAAGTTACTTTTGCCAACAGTTCCCAGAACCCCTCAGTCATGCTAGCTGCCATCTTCTATAGTCCACAAAGGCAAATATTCATAGCTGAAACTCAAACCTTTTCTTCCAAAATGCTATGCAATTAAGAATTCAAGGCCGTAGTTGGGAGGAGGGAAATCTCCTTGTGTCTCACAGGAGCCAATGCAGTGTGAGAGAAGATAGGGGAGCATTTTCTTGCCTGTTGCATCCCAGTTGTGGAGAGCCAACTGGTATTAATTTTTTTTTCATTTGGATGGTGGGTCAAAACATTTTTTAAAAAAATGTTAAAACCCTGGAGGCTTAATTTACTTTAAATGTACATGAACTTTAAAAATATTTACCTTAAGCTGCTGTCGTATTTAGTGTTTAAGACTTTGTATTGTTTAATTCTGGAATTGCTTTAAACATTTTGTCTGTACACCATCCTGTAATGCCACAATACAAGGTACGATATAAATATTTTAATAACAACGACAATGACAACTCAAGCAGTAGCACAATCATTTAATACATAGGGAGAACTTTTCAGGCATCATTTAAAATGGGATTTTTTTCCACTTCATCACAATGAAGAATGAATGCACTTAAAACCCAGTTTCTGCCTCCTGCGGAATTCTGGGGTTTGTAGTTTAGTAAGACTGTTAAAGGCCCCTCTCTAAACTAAAAATCCCAGAATTCTGCAGGAGGCAGAAACCGGATTTTAAGTGTATTTTTTCCTCTAGTGTAATGAAATACATAATTATATACTTTTCTCTGACTTAACTCTCCTTCTTTGGTTATCCTGTGAAAACGTAATCATTGCCTGATATTTTTCTATGCAATTAAAAAATCTTGCAATACTTTAGCTCACTGGATGATTTTTTGTAAGAGACAATTTTTATCAAACAAGCATAAATTCCAAACACATGAATCTATTTTAGTCATTCTCTTAACTCTTGATGTTTGATATTAATCTCTTTTTCGAATTGACCTAAGGCTAGTATATTATCTAACATTCTGCCATAACCAACAGAAACTAAGAGGTGTTTGGGAGCTGCAGCACTCTCATCTGTGAGGAATGCAATTTTTCATGCTGCTACTAAAACAACAATTGCCAGTTGGCACCCTCCTCTCAAATAGAATTACTTGTAGGTAATGCTCAATGAGGTCAAAGAAATTTACTAGTAAATGTTTGGCATTTGGAATCTCATTCTGAACAATTTAGCTGGATTTTCATGGAAAAGAATGGCCATTTGGCATTTCGTTTTAACAAGCAAAGTAACTCCAACTTACGTATTAACCATGAACTGCTTTTAATCCAATTTGTTTCTTGCTTAGTAACAGAAACATAAATCTCCTCTAAAAGAAAAAAAATCCAGGAACCTCAGATTATAACAGAACCCAGAACAGCACAATATTCCTGTGAAACAATGATTACCATTCCTTTTACAATGGGATCTGAAAAAGTTGTTCATAGCATAAGCTTTTGTAGTTTCTGGGTGCATCTACATTATAGAATGCAGTTGGACAACACATTAACTGCCATTGCTCAATGCTGTGGGATCATGGGAGCTTAAAAGCAGTCTTTCTTAGTGAAATCTAAAGGCTTTGTGAAACTCTAACTCCCAGAATTTTTCTGGAGGAAAGGAAGTATTGAAAATTAGTCCAAATGCTTATAACTGTTTTAGGTGGAACTCTGGAGAACCTGGCAAATTAAATCTGACCTTTTCACTGCTGGAAACAAGACAGGTATGTAACCCAATTGCCTGGGGATCCTTACCTTTCCTCAAAATATGTGTCTTACCTCCAAGTACAGTTATATAAATGCATGTATATGTACAAAGAGAAAGTGTTGTTATTCTACATCTTTATTCTGATCAAGATTCTAAGCAGCTCACATCCTTAAATAAAATACAATTTAAAACTTAACAAAGAATTAAACTATGATTAAAACAGGTCAGTTAAATCACAATAAAGAAGTAAAAACAGTTAGGGCACCATACAGCACACCCTGGATATGCCCTATTTTTTCAGAACTAAAATTTCCGTCGATGTGGATTGTTTATATGTCCCAACGCACATATATGATCCAGAATAGAGGAAGCAGTATAGCTCTGAAGTGGACAATTTATTATTTACTGCATTTATATCCTGTCCTTCTCACCCCACAGGGGACTCAGGGCTGCTTACTTTTACATACATAGAATTTTAAAAAATCTTAACAAAGAGATGTCAGGTTAAAGCAAGACAGGGCAGGACCCTAAATCTTCTGGTCTCAACCCTGTGGGACCATTCAGGTTACTCACTGGCTTCCAGGTAGTTGTTGACCTTGTTTCACCAACATCCCCCTCCATCCTGAGAAGATGATTAAGAGGCAAAAGGTACTCCATTACCAGAACAGTATCCAACCACAAGGAAAGAGTCATCCCCATTTCTTTATTTACTTGCTTACTTATTATTTATCTATTTACATTGTGCCCTGTATTTGAGGATCTTAAAATGGTGCACTGTGCATTTTATTAAGAAAATTTCTAGCCCACATTTGGCTGGCAAATTTCTAGCCCACATTTGGCTGAACTAAAAAAATTGTACTCACCTTGATTCTGATGCGTAACACCCATGAAAATTATTTTGCAATGTGTTTCTTTGGGCTTTAATCCATTTAATAATATATACAGTATATTGCCCAAGATTTGACAGAAAACTCAGATTTTTTGATCCATTAGGATGCACCCCTTTGCTGCCTAAATTAAGGGAGAAGTTAGTGTTGGATTGAACCGGTTGGTGGCATTCCCACCAGGAAGCAGCTCTTTCCTGGGTTGAATTTTTAAAAAATAAATAAATAAGGTTTATATGTGCAGATATTTGGATAACAGTATTGATGGACTCCCACTTCACAGAAAATACATATATTCCTATGCATGACAGGGGGAAAACCCCAAAAAGAATAGAATACTCACAATCATGTGGCCAATAATAATGCAAAGGATTGGAAATATGGACCATTACTTAACAGTAAGGTGAGTTCAGCATGGGAAAATGCTTGGTTGGTTCCACAATCTCATCATAATGCCTGTGGTGTGTGGTATCAACAGGGTCACTGCAGAACTAATGTGGAAAATGTGGTACTAAACACTTTTTTGTCAGTGAATCCAAGAGGATTCTCAAGGTTGTTTTCTAATTAAAAATACAAACAAATCAATGAGTTAGAGCTAGATATTGCCATGATTACAGTAGCATTACTGAAGGAACCCCTTCCTGGCAGGACTGGAGTTGGCAAATAGCTGCTCATGTTTGGATTCAAATGAGCCTCCAGTTCTGAAGGGTTCTATATCCTTAGCACTCCTCGTCCTTAGCACTGAAGTCTTCGTCACAGAATAGCCATGTCAAGATTTTTAGAAAGTTCCAATGTAATGAAAAGCCTTTCCAATTTTTACACTGGGAACTTGAGCAGAAAGATCATTGTGTCCAGTGGTGGTCAGTTCTGCCATTCAGGGTCAGCTGGGAGCTTCCAGTGTCTCCCTCTAGGCTAGTATGTTGCTTTATCCTGTAGAAAAAAGAAATTTTTCAGCCCCATTTTGCCTCATGGAAAAGCAACAATTGCCACTACCTGTTATTCCTGGGTGAAAGTACAGATTTGAAAAGCTGATGGGTCACAGCAAGTTTAACTTGACTATGCATGCCAAGTCAAACAGAATAAAAGGTGAATGCAGTGGAATGTACCAGAGATTTGTACTTTACTGAACAATCAGCTAAACGGCGGGTGATATAATTTATTCAAAAGCTAACAGTGCCTGAATGATTCAGATCCCGAGTATTTTGAGGTTTATCAGGTGTAAATGCTTTTCTGAACAAGGTCATGCTACACTTCACAAAAGATTGTAATGAGTAAGAAGTCGGATATAACTGAGCAGAAGGAGCATTTTATTCAGTTTGCCTCGGGAGAACAAACCAAACTTTTTGGTTGGTGTGGATTGGAACACAGTTTTAAATATTTCATAGATAAATGTTATGATTTGTGACACTTAATGCATTAATTCAATTTAATAATTGATATACGAGTTTGGATTAAATGTTTTTATTAGGTGGTTTTAATTTTTATGTCTTCATGTCTAATTGGTGCTTTATCTTATATTTAATTATTTTATTGTTCATTTATATGCTTTGTTTAGATCTATGATTTGGTTTATATGGATGTGAGGCACTGAGTTTTGCCATTATTTGTTGTACGCCGCTTTGAGACCCCCCCCCCCTGGGGTGAGTAAGTAAGTAAATAAATAAATATAAAATTCTTGTTAAATTAAAAACCTTATTAAGCAGATTATATCTTCTTCAAATTATGTGATAAAATTCTCGGTCTTACATTTTGTATAAAAATGTGTACTTTGAGGAAAGTTGCACACTAAATGTTTATACTGGGAGAAAATTTGTGTAAAAATGAACATGCAACATTATACCTTTAAAGAAATTTGCAAAATGACAGAATTTTCATGGAATGGACTTAAGAAGAATATATATAAAGCTGACATGAACAAGTTAAAGGATAATTAATGTGTACTGTAGATAATTATATCATCTTTTAGAATTATTTTAATTTGGATTCTTTTTGTTCAACTTCAAATAAGTATCCAAGAAAGATGACTCTCAATGAAGCAACAACTCTCGGGAATGTATTTTAAAAGTAATCTATTTGTGATTTACTCCCATTTCTCAAACTAATTTTCAAAATCTCGTTGACTAATAAGAATTGGAGTTTCTTATTATATGTACATCTTGAACTTATAGATCCAACACACAACATTATATGAATATGAATGTTTTATATTCTTCTAGTGAAGGGGGATGAAATCTTTCAAGACAAATATTTTCTGAGCCTGTTAATCCTCCCTTCCCTAAAGCCATTTGATTTCAAGACTTTAAAAATTACCAGTCAAAAATTACCAAGAAAACCTATTCTCTGATCAGTGAACAGAAGAAAGACAAACTCAAGTTCCATTAACATTAATAGTAGCAAGACATATAAATCCCCCATGTATCAAGAAGAGAATAACCCCCTAAGGTAAATTTTCAAAGCAACACGAGTGATTTAGCTGAGTGACTCACTGTTCTTAATGGGAATTGTGTGGCTAAACCTGCCTTGTATTTCTTTGAACGTTTTACCTTTGTTTTCAAGGCTGAATACCTTTGTGTATGACGAACTGCACTTGGCCAAAAGATTATACTGTATACTGGGAACTATGTTACAATTAGTGCATATGAACATTTTTTTAAAAGTAGACACCATTTTGGTTCCATTCAGTCTTCTCCAGTGTTCTGCAGCTATTATCTTGCTTGTATCAAGACACCCCGATTGTAAGGGACTCCAGAGGGTGTCTGGAAAAGGAATATTATGATAAACCATCTTCCCAGAAAAATAAGACACAATAGTTAGCCTGATCTTCAGCAATTTAATGAATTCAACAGTGAGTTCTTTGCACTACTACACCACCAACCAAAAGCACACCTCTTCGCCAGGGCTCCAGGCAAGGGAGGGAAAGGAGCCAGGGGCGGGAGGAAGCGGCGACGCGTCACTGTGACGCTGCGATCCACCACGCCCCTGGCTCCTCTCCCCTCCCTTGCTTGAGGAAAGAAAGGAGAGGGAAAGGAGCCAGGGGTGTGGTGAGGATCGCAGCGTCACAGTGACGCGTCGCCGCTTTGTCCCGCCCTGGCTCTCTTCCCCACCTTGGAAGGGAGGAGGAAGAGAGCCAGGGGCGGAGAAGCGATGACGCGTCACAGTGACGCGTCGTCCCTCCTCCCCGCCCCTGGCTCTCTTCCTCCTCCCTTCCAAGGGTGGGGGGAAGGAGCCAGGGGCGGGAGCGATGACGCGTCACAGTGACGCGTCGTCCCTTCTCCCCGGCCCTGGCTCTCTTCCTCCTCCCTTCCAAGGGTGGGGGAAGAGAGCCAGGGGCGGGACGAAGCGGCGACGCATCACTGTGACGCTGCGATCCTCACCACGCCCCTGGCTCCTTCCCCTCTCCCTTCTTTCTCAAGCAAGGGAGGGGGGAAAGGAGCCAGGGGCGGGTGAGGATCGCAGCGCCACAGTGATGCGTCGCCGCTTCCTCTCCCGCCCCTGGCTCCTTTCCCCTCCCTTGCCTGGAGCCCTGGCGAAGAGGTGTGCCGCGGGGGGTGTGCCGCAGGTGTGCCACGGCACACCTCCGGTTGCGGGCGGCGTGGCGGCGGGCGGCGGTGGCGGCGGCGTGGGCGTGGCGACGGGCACGCGTCTTGGGTTATATAAGACGTACCGAAAGTAAGACGTAGGGGGACTTTTTGGGAAAAGAAAGTAAGACGCTGTCTTACTTTCGGGAAACACGGTATTATCTTGCTTGTATCAAGATATAATATTAGGGACTCCAGAGCAATCTGGAAAAGGAATATCATGATAAACCCTCTTCCACAGAAAAAAGATAGTAACACAATAGTTAGCCTGATCTTCAGCAATTTAATGAATTCAACAGTGAGACTTCTTGCACTACTACTTCACAGACAACCAAAAGTCATCAAGATACCTGATAACTGACCCGATTTGATAGAGACTGACACCATTAGTATTGTTATGTCACTTTTCAGGTTTTTTGAAATGTCAATTTCATTTTTTCCTTCTTATATTTCCCTTTGTCACCAACTTACTTCAGCTGTTGCAAACTGTGTTCAACATGCCAAGGTAGTTTTCACTCAAGTCATCGGGAAGAAAAGAAGGGCGTAGCCTTGCTTTTCACAATATCTGAAGGCAAAAGCAAATTGTTGCAAACTTTTGACTTGCATATTGTTCCTCACTAGTAACTTCTGTCATTTTAACCAAAATTTGATATCATTTCAAAATATGTTTCTTGGTTTTCAACTGTGAAATGTTGCATGTTATGAACCAACAGCACTGCACATGGATAGGATTCTAAGGAAGATCTGCCAGTTACCAGAATGGAGAATGATGGAATTGGGGAGGGGGGGGATGAACCATATGCCTGAAGCCAGCTAGGTATGGGACTCCATCTAAACTTAGCCCTTAAGAATGCTCAAATGCGACCAGTCTCTGGACCAGAAATTTTGAATTGGGGTGGCCAGAGTAGAATGATGATGAGTAGGATAGGTCTCAATGAAAATGAGATGAGGTCTGACACTTGTGAATGTATTATTAGATTGGCCTCACATCAGAAAATAAATATAGATGCAGGTCAGACAAACACAGCACAGTCAATTCAATGGCCAGTCTATCCCTGATGAGAACAAGATCAGAGGATTGTAGGGAGTTGCTAGAGCTCCATCACTATCCCACAAAAACCAATCTGGAAATTAATTTAAATACTTAATTAGATCCAAATATTCAGTATTCTTCAAGGGGGTTTTGGAGTTGAAAAGTCACCAGTTTTCTTATTTATCTCATTCAAGAAAAGTACACCTGAAATGAGATAGTAGCAAATGTTGAGAGCAAACAGAGCAAGGTGTGGCAATTTTACTGTTTTAGACTAAATTCCAATGCTGAGGGAAATCAAGCCCATCTTCACCCCATCCAACTAGGTCACTGTAACACATGCCAGGACATCATGCATGTCCAAGATCAAGTCCTAAATGGCAACTGTCTTGCCATTCTCAACTTCCTATTCCCCAACGGCATTTCAATGCAGAGGTTATGTTGCCAAGCTTACCCAAGTTATTTGAGCTGTGGGGGCCATTTAGGGACAACAAGCAACCTATTCCCCACTTTTCAATTAAAGTTTAACTATCTCCACTTTCTGTAGCTCCCTCTGACCTGTACAACTGTAATGGCTGCTCCCCATTCCCATATCCAAGGCAAAAGGATGAAACATACTCAAAAATCACAAATTCAACACATTTCACTGCATTCAAATAAGATCTTTCAAACTCACCTACAGAAACATTGTGGGTAAAAGTCCCAGGACAAAAACTAATCTAGCACTAGGGATCTAACTCCAGAGGCAGACTGCTATCTGAAAAAATGAAGTTAAGCAGGCCTCAAAAAGAAATACATTAGTCATAATGGGGGACTTCAACTATCCCCAAATAGATTGGTCAAATTCTTGTTCTACGCATGAAAGAGAGACAAGGTTCCTCGACATGCTAGCTGATTATTCCCTTGAGCAGATGGTCATGGAACCAACCAGGGAAAGGGGATCCTGGACTTGGTGCTAACTAATGAACAAGATCTCATTCAAGATGTCCTTGTAGCTGAACCCATAGGTACCAGTGACCATAACACAATAACCTTCAACGTAAGTTTGGATAGCAAACTGTCAGTGAAAACTAACACGGAGACATTAAACTTTCACAAAGGGAATTTCACCAAAATGAGAAAATTGTAAAGAACAAAACTAAAAGGAGCAGTAAAAAATCAAATCCTCCAAAATGCTTGGAAACTGTTTAAAAATACCTTAAAACAGGCCGAACTAAAATGCATTCCAATAAGAAGAAAGAGGCATGGAAAGTCCAAAAGGACACCAGTATGGCTTACAAATGAAGTAAAAGATGTGATTGGAAAGAAGAAAACTCATTTAAGAAATGGAAGGCTCTTCCTACCGAGGAGAACAGAAAGGAACACAAGCTCTGGCAAACTAAATGCAACGCAACAGTCAGGAAAGCCAAGAGAGATTTTGAGGCACACATCGCAAAGAAGATATATAAAAATACAACAAAACCGTCTTTAAGTACATCAGAGCAGGAACCCAACTAGAAAAGCAGTTGGGCCACTCGACGACAATGGTCAGAAAGGGAAAATCAGCGAAGACAAGGAGATTGCTGAGCGGCTAAATGACTTCTTTGCCTCCGTTTTCACACAGGAGGACAGACAACATATGCCTGCAGCTGAGTCAGTTTTTTCAGGGAGGGAATTAAATGAATTAAACCAGATAGAGATAAACAAGGAAGATGTTCTCACATGCCTTACTAAACTAAATGTCAACAAATCACCAGGGCCAGATGGCATCCACCCCAGAGTTCTTAAGCAACTCAAGTGTGAAATTGCTGAAAGTCTAGCCAAAATATATACCCCTTCTCTAAGATCAGGCACTGTACCCGAGGACTGGAGGGAGGCAAATGTAACTCCGATCTTCAAGAAAGGATCCAGGGGTGATCCAGGAAATTATAGGCCAGTTAGTCTAACCTCAGTTCCAGGCAAAGTGATGGAAACCATTATTAAAGAAAAAATTACTAAGCACATAGAAGAACAGGCATTGCTGAAGGAAAATCAACATGGTTTCTGCAAAGGCAAATCATGTCTTACTAACTTGTTAGAATTCTTTGAGGGTGTAAATAAACACATAGATAAAGAGGACCCAATTGATATTGTTTACCTTGACTTTCAAAAGGCTTTTGACAAAGTCCCTCACCAAAGGCTCCTAAATAAGCTCTTCAGCCATGGACTCAGGGGACAGGTCTTGTCCTGGATTGAACCTGGCTAAACTGTAGGAAACAAAGGGTGGTAATAAACGGACATTTCTCTGGGTGGAAAGAGGTGAGAAGTGGCGTACCCCAAGGTTCAGTTTTGGGTCCGTTACTTTTTAATTTATTCATTAATGATCTGGATGTAGGAGTGAATTCTGAGGTAGCAAAGTTTGCAGACGACACTAAATTGTTCAGGGTAGTTAAAAATGAAACTGATTGTAAAGAGCTCCAGAAAGATCTCTCGAAATTGAGTGAATGGGCAACAAAGTGGCAAATGCATTTTAACCTAAACAAGTGTAAAGTCATGCACATCGGGGCAAAGAACCCCAACTACACCTACAAATTGATGGGGTCAAAGCTTTCCGAGACAAACCAGGAAAGGGATCTTGGGATCTTGGTGGACAGCTCAATGAAGATGTCAACCCAGCGCAGCAGCAGTGAAAAAGCAAATTCTATGCTAGGCATGATCAGAAAGGGAATCGAAAATAGGTCAGCAAATGTTGTATTACCTCTCTACAAATCGATGGTAAGGCCACATTTGGAGTACTGTGTACAATTCTGGTCTCCGCACCTTAAGAAGGATATAACAGAACTGGAAAAGGTACAGAAAAGGGCAACAAGAATGATCCAAGGGATGGAGCGGCTCCCTATGAAATCAGGGTGCAACGCCTTGGTCTTTTCAGCCTTGAAAGACGGCGTTTAAGAGGTGACTTGATCGAAGTGTATAAAATCATGCATGGGATAGAAAAGGTGAATAAAGGAAAATTATTTTCTTTGTCACAAAACACTAGGACTAGAGGGCACTCCCTGAAGCTCCAAGGTAGAAAAATTAGGACTAATAAAGGGAAATATTTCTTCACCCAGAGGGTCATTGGGTTATGGAACTCACTTCCAGAAGAGGTTGTGACAGCTGTCAGCCTGAACAACTTCAAGGCAGGATTAGACAGATTCATGGATACCAAGTGCATCGGTAGTTACTGAAAAGGACATTCAAGTGCCACCTCGGAGTTGGTTGAGGTAGGCAGGATTTCCTGGGTACTGGTTGTGGGGGTCGGAGCAGGTCAGGTTTTGCCCTCCCTTCTGCTCGAGATCCCCGTGTACAACTGGTGGGCCACTGTGTGATACAGAATGCTGGACTAGATGGGCTGAGGTCCGATTCAGCATGGCTCTTCTTATGTTCTTATGTTCTTATCTGCAGTATAATTAATATAGACACCACATATAGTCCGTTCTTAGTGCTAACGGAAGACCACAGTAACTTTAAGGTTGCTGATAGAGTGTCTATAAAGATGCTAGTCCCAAATAGTCCTTGGAAATAATAAACACAGTTTCTGTAAGTAGTAATTAGTTCATAAAGGTGACTCCAGGTATGGCATATAGATTCACAGTCTAAAGTGTTTCCAAAGTCTAAAAAGAGAAGACAGTCAACAAAAGAGTTTCCGAGAGAGAGGTTATCCACCAGCAATTATAAAATCAGCCATGAACAAAGCAGGATCTGCTCTTAGACATGACTTGTTGCAGCCTTCACCCAAAAATAATTCCCAACGATTAATTTGGCCCCTAACCTTGACTAAGCACTCTAGAGACATTCAAAGCTTAGTAAAAAAAAATTGGCCATTAATTTCATCTATCCCTGGATTGCAACACCCACCTCTAATAGCCTCCAAGTGTATCCAAAATCAAAAAGAAATCTTGATCCATCAACAATGTAAGATACAGCATGTGACCAATCCGGGAACTAAAAAATGTGGCCATTGTGGTATTTGCCCTTTAATATGCACTACTACGGATATCCAAAATAGAAGTAACTCTAGAACCCTTAAATTGAGAGATGAGGTCACGTGCACCACAACTGGGGGGGGTAGTGTATTGTATCGAGTGTGGGTGTGGCTATCATTACGTGGGGGTCACTTCGAGAGCTTTGAGAATGCATGTATTGGAACATCAGTCGCGGATTAGATATGGATCTCAAGAATCTGCTCTATACAACCACTTTTTACAAGCCAAACATACTCCACAATCCTTCACTGTCTATGGATTGGAAAAGGTTAAATTCCCCGCGCATAGTGATCACCAGAAAGTGTTACTATGTGCCGAAACCAAATGGATCCTCCTACTCTCGACTGAGGTCCCAGGAGGCCTCAATGATCAGCTGTTGGTTCAAGCCCTTATGAGGTAAATTCCTTCCATCTGCCTTTTGTAGTATATATATGAGTTTGATTGAGATTATCCTTGCTGTATTCAGCCCTGGGGGATATCTTCTAGCGATATTCTTGATTGTATTACATATGGTATGTATGATTGTTTTTATATTATAATATATGGTATAGTCTGTGGTACCTGATTGCTCATTGTTGGCTGTGCATTTGTACAGATTATCCTGTAGTGTGACAGAAGAAAAACTATTTTTTGTTGTCACTACATTACCCATGAGGAGTGTTTTGAACACCGGAATGCCCTGAGGAAGCTCGACCGTGTTTACTTTTTTATTTATTTATTTATTTATTAGTCAGACTTCTAGGCCGCCACTCCCGGATGACTCGGGAGGGTCACAACAAGTCAAATACAAAACACAATTAAAAACACATTATGTACTCTAAAACAGAGAACATACTAAAAACATCCTAAAAACATAGATTAAAAACACTACATAATGCGCAGAGAACAAACACACCACATAATACAATGTACAAGATCAAATCAATGGGCAGGCTAACACGCTAGAGCGTCTTATGGGCCAAAGGCTTGCAGAAAAAGAAATGTGTTGCACGCTCGCCTAAAAGACAGGAGGTCTTGGAGGGCCCGTGTCTCGGCCGGGAGAGCGTTCCACAACGTTGGAGCGATTACCGAGAACGCTCTCTTGCGAGTAGCCATCAGCCTGAATGTCTCAGCAGAGGGAATTGTCAGCAAGTTGGTATTTTCTGACTGTCTCCTCTTTTTCGACTTTGGAAACACTTTAGACCGTGAGTCTATATGCCATACCTGGAGTCACCTTTATAAACTAATTACTACTTACAGGAACTGTGTTTATTATTTCTGAGGACTATTTGGGACTAGCATCTCTATCGACACTCTATCAGCAACCTTGAAGTTACTGTGGTCTTCCGCTAACACTAAGAATGGACTATATGCGGTGTCTATATTAATTATACTGCAGATCTTATTTGAATGCAGTGAAATGTGTTGGATTTGTGATTATTGAGTATGTTTCATCCTTTTGCCTTGGATATTAGATGCTAGAGTGGTATATAAACAAGCTAGTCAATGATTGTATGATGTTGTATTATAAAACTACAATATAAGCGTGATACCATTTCCGTGATTATAATTGGTGAATTCCTAGGCAATATTCGTTTGTATTGCATTACAAGTGCATATCCTTTGTTTGGTGACTGTGTGCACAGTGAGCAATTCCATTTAGTGTTTTGGTTGCTCCTCATTCCCAGCATCTTCCCTTGACTTTTCATAACACATCTTTCCTATAATACACTTACAGATGATAATGCGGTAATTGTGAAGTGAAAAATAACAGAATGTAGTCCCCTTCTTTCAAACAACACAATAGATCCTGTCTCTTATGCTCATCCAAAGTGACTCTGCCAATGAGACAACCTCCCACTGTAAAACCCCAAACCCCACAACATATTAAAATACATTAAAACATTAAAATACAACCCTCAACAACATCCACAGTGTTGTCCCCTTTAGTTGTGACCTTACCAGTGGTGGACTCCTACTTTTATCCACCAGTTTCATCAACACCAGTTTCAGCAAATTACAGGGAGCAGTCAACCCCCCTGTTCAAGGAGCTCCATTGGCTGCTGTTTTCCAGTCCCAATTCAAGGTTCAGGTCATCACTTATAAAGCCCTAAACAGTTTGGGACCCACCTACCTTCATGACCACCTCTCCTACTACAAACCTTCACGATCTCTTCGATCTTCTGGAGAGGCCTTTCTTTCGCCCCTTCCTCTATCACAGGCTCGACTTGTGGGTACAAGGGAGAGGGCCTTCTCTGCTGTGGCCCCCACCTTTGGAATTCGCTACCTGGGGAGATCAGACAAGCCCCTTCCATGGCAGCCTTCAAGAAAGAGCTACAAACTTGGCTCTTCCGATGTACCTTTGGAGAATGACCATTCAATCCATCATTTGCTCCTACCTCCAAATTACCCTCTTGAGAAAGCAGCTCCCCTATATAAAGATTAAACCTCACCGCTCCTCCTTTTTTGGGCTCCTTTTCTACAAATACACTCTTTGTTCCTATCACACCCAGGATTTTAATCTTCTAACATTTTATCCCTAAACATCTGGCCTGCCTGCTGTGCTGTTTTTATTATGTGTTGTTATACTGATTATCTTATTTGTTATTTTACATATTTTGTATGATTTTGTTTTTTTCTTTTGCTGTTTTATGTCCAACTATGTTTTATTGTTTTTTGGGCTTGGCCTCATGTTAGCCACCCCGAGTACCCTTTGGGGAGATGGAGGTGGGTTATAAATAAAGATTATTATTAATAATAATAATAATATTCCCCAACTGTTCTATAGGAAGAGCACCACCAGGCAGAAACAGTAACAGCTGCAGTGTCTTGATGGAAGGTTTGAGTTTTGTTTGAGTTCCCCAGCAAATATATGAGAATCTTCAGCTCAAAATGGAAGATATAAGAAGAAACACAAATGAAAAACTGGTTAACAACGTGAATATCTTCTGGCACTTGGAAAGGTTCTGATAAATGCACGCAGGCCCAATGTAATAGTAGAAAGGAAAATTACAATGGTAAAAGGATGACTGCAGAAGCTGTCCTTGAATCTTTTCCCTCTTCCATGTGATATTTCCCTTTGGATGCTGGCCTTCTATGCATGCTTTGGCATGTCAGAGCATTTGATTAATTTACACCTTAAGGCTGCAATCTTATACATACTTACTTACCTTGCAATAAGTCCCATGAAACTCCATGAGTGTTACTTTTGAGTAGATATATATAGGATTGCACTGTAACTTTCACTGTTGACATAGCTCTCAAGTATGTAGTCACTATTTGTTGATTATAAAGAAAGCATTTGCCTTGTGGTTGAAAAACTAAAATGTGAGTCATTTTAGCATGATTAGCACTCATGTATTTTACTGACCTGGGAACATGAATTAGCAGGCAAGAGACAACAAAAATGATTTCTTTCTTTTCTTAGCATATATGCCTATGGGTAATAAAGATAATTCCGGATGGGATAATGATCTTGTAAATAGAACATGAAGAACAGAACATATTTGATAGTACTGAGCTGATCAAATCTCTCTATGGTCTGATATTGAACACTTTGCCGGGTAATATCTGTAAAACAATTCCTTTTGCACAAGCTTGCAATATTATGTATTAATTAAGTCACAAAATTTATTTCCAGTTGAAGTTTACATTAGCTTATGAACTGGGTAAATCAATTTTCCTCACCAAGTGCCTTAAGTTTGTGATGGTAACTGGTGACTGTGATGGATGATACAAATAGGGATGGTCTAACCCAGAGCATTCCAAACATTTCATGTTGGTGACACACTTTTTAGAGATGCAACATTTTGCAATGCAGTAATTCAGTTTTACTAGCATAACATGGGACAAGACCCTGACACAAACTTAGATGCCAACATTATTCTCACATCTAGTCTGGGAATATGTTTACAGGAGTCAATATGCACCCACATGAACTAAGCCAGTATCAAACATAGCTTCTTTTGCCATTTGTGTAAAGGGGAAAACAAAGTAGAAGTGCCTCCATGCAAATATATGTATGCCGTTTGTGAATAATTTGAAAGCATCCTAATCAGAACTTGGAAAAATGCCTTTTTCGACTACATCTTTATTCTTCTCTACTGTCTCTCTTCCCATTGTTTCTTCTTGCAGACTGAATTGAAAGTGCAAAATAGTTTGTACTCAATTCAGCAGGACTAAAGTACAAGGAAGAGGAAGAATATGCTTTTCCCAGAAGTCTTGGACAAATACTCTCTGCTGCAGTCTTTCCTATCTTATCTGTTCTACTTCATTTATTTGCCATCTTTACCACACTCTGATGTGGCTTGGGACAACTCATCTGCGAAAAGTTGGAGGCTATACATATGCCGAAATCTCCAACAGCCATGGTGGCTGGAGGGGGGCAGTTCTTGGGGGGGGGGAAGCAGATTCACTCATATACATATCCTTTGTACATAATCCTGCTTTATAAAGCCACAAGCTATTGTAAAACAAAGTATAGTGATGAATTGCTCAACAGCTAAGTATGGTATGACTAGAACTTAGAAAAGGCTTGTTTTTGAATGGCCCAAATTATCCAGTTGTTGTGCTGACTGGAGGATACAGAGAAAAGTTGTCCAAAAACTAACCTTTCCAAGCTCTAATCATGACACTTCCCTAATATTTCTCTGGTAAAATTTAGTTTCCCAAGAGGGAAAAGAGATTATTTCCCTCCACCCGCTACCTTGTGCCAGCAGATGGCATACAGAAGATGCCATTTCCTTTGGGGGGGGGGTGTCTTCCTTTCTCCTGAGATCACAGAAATCGGAGATCAAACAATTCTGAGGTGAAAATGCCATCTCGCTGAAAGGCTGGCTATCAATAATTCATCATGAGTAAGCAAAATGCTGTTTGCTTACTTCTCTGTCCAACAAAGTTTTAAACCACATTTCAAAAAAAAAACCTTCTGAAAGTAATCCAAAGCCAGCCTGCATCTCTTCTTTTTTATAAAAAAAAGGCACATGCTGTCAAGGGTGCCTGGACCTTGGCCTTTTCGGATGGTTTTGCTTCTTGACAGTGGTGCTCCACATACAAAGAGGAGGGAGAATGGCAGAAACTATAAGGACTTTGTTATGGCTCTGCCATTACAAATTTTTGTGTGACAACAGGTCAACAAGCTGGCTGCCACTGGTAACTATGCGTGGATGAAAGAAGAAACTATCTGTTTTTGTTAGTAGCCTTATTACAAATGTCTGGGTTTAAGAAACCTCTGCTTCTCCCACATTAGCACTCTAGACAAATCTTGAACTACCTTTGTGGCAAGCCCTAACAAACTCTGTCACTTTGACCTAATCCAGTTTTCTGCACAGCTGTGCTAAAGTCACCTTTAGTTTTATCACATTTTAATGCAAACAAGGCCGGAAGGGTTCTTGTTTGGATTGAAGAAGCTGTGACAATTCATCTGAATGGGAACTTCAGTAACTGGGAAGAAAAATGTGACAGGGAGCTTTATCACTGCATTGTACACAACAATCTGAAAATTATTGCTTCTTTAGGAGGCTATTCTTTTATTGAGGCCTCGCCTAGTCTATGCTAAGCAGCTAGACAGAATTCTGAATGGTTTTCCAGACTTAAAGACAGATTTTTAATTCTATTGTTTGTGGGTATCCCTGACTTTCCTAAGAGGATTCAAAGGCAGAACAAGGCAGCTAACACAGGACTTTGCTGAGGTCCAGGCCATCCACTTTAGATTCTTTTTAAAGCAACCCAAGGCTATTTTCCTCAGGGCTTGTGCTAAAAAGTAAGAACTTTCTAAAACTTAAAAAGATGTAATTTTAGAAAACTGTTCTGAAAACAAGCTAGAAAGGCAGGATAAACTCTGCAGCAAAAAAATAAATATTAGACAACAATGATAAGGTATAAAATGGAGAAATTGGTATTGTGCAATAGAAACATATATTTTATTATGAATCCAGTCCTAAAGCTAATTAATAATGAAAATTCCATAATTCCATATTTGGAGTGTATAGCATTTACTATGTTTCTTTTGAACAGATGACCACACAAATTATGTCTATGTGCAAGTGGAGTAGCTGCCAAACTATATGTATGTATATCTGTTATCTTGGGCAATTTGATAATAGCGATTATTTAATATCACAGGAGAAAGTCTCGCTTATTTAATCCAGGCAATGTATATTTTCATTATATATTTATTTTATTGAATTTTTGTAGTCAATATTTCCTCACAAAGCTACAAGAACAAAGGGAGACATCCATACCTACACATATGTGCAGGTACTAGAGGGTTAAGGGGACAAATTTATGGGGAGACAACAACATGTATTTATGTGGATGACTGATTTATTTGAATAGCTGGCCTGACCAGCTCATAGCAGTGAGCTGAATTATCCAGGCTGCTGGTAACAGGATCAATTTACTGTCTAATGTATTGGTATAAACTGCTGTGCTGGCACAATATCAAGCTGACCTACTGAGACATCCACAGACCATTGGTGCTGCTCTTTGCAATCAGACCTATTCACTTGTGACCTGAATAGAGCAATAGGTGTGAATCCTATTGCGAATTAGTCTTTTGGAACCAATGGCAGACACAGGACAACCTGGGGTGGATTAAGTTTATTTATCCCTGGTTTGTAGGCTGGACTGTTTCATCCTGCCCTTGATATATATGTTAGACAAATAGTTTCAGTCATTTGAATTGTTTTTATTCTGGGTTTGTCATTTGTTACATTGAGTTTCTTTTCTATAGACTACTGTATATTTTAATGATAAATGCAATACCACTGCTCTGTCCTTCTAGTTCAAAGCACATTCAAGACATAGTAAAAGGCAAGAATTGGTTCAATGTTTAGATTAAACCTTATTATCAAGTTCCTAGTAAACATCCTTTGTGTATACTAAGGACCTTATCACACATACTTATATTCTCTCTCTGTCATTTTTTGCCTACAAATGTCTATGGGTCCTATCACAGAACGTAAGATCAGTTTCATCGAGCACTCATAAGCAAAGAATTTGCCGGCGAGTGCTCTTTGGAAAATGGGAAGCAATTGACTTTACTAATCCGTAATTTCTCAGCACACATCAGAAGTGTGTTTTTGTGTGTGGGATGGTGATCACTGTCCTCTATGCCAGTGATGTGTCTTTCAGGTTATGTTTTGGGAGGTTTGTTTCCTTTTTTTGGGAACTGCACAACTTTATAGGAACATTTCTACATTGGGATGGAGGCTACACATGTGTGTAGCACATGTGTAGCACAAGATTCACCAAAAAAAGGAAGACAGTGACGTGGGACAGGAATTCTTAAGTTTTCTCAATTCATGATTACTTGTTATTTGAGACATTTTTAAGGGGAGGCAAGGAGACACAGGTGGGAGAGAAGATAACATGACTCCTACATACACAATCCAGCTGAGTCAAGACTACTATGGCCCAGTGAGACCATCATCTTACTGTCCCTGTTGTAACCAGACACCCCATGTTGATATCAACAAAAGTACCCACACAACCACAGAGGAGTGCCAACTTCTGCTCTTCCCTAGTCACAGGCACCTTTGCTGATGTCACCATACGTTGCCCACAATGGCCAGGAGCTCTCATAGAGCTCTGAAAGCCATCTGGCAGCAGCACTGATGACATGGACCCGATCCATGTCATCAGTTTTATGCTAAGTAAAAGGAAAAGTGGATGGGTGGTGGTTGTCCATGAAGCCAGCAGACTGGTCTGCATCACATCCAGTTGTGCTGTCCACACTATGCCCAAGCTGCAAAATTACTCAAAGCTTCAGCCAAATTCTGCCATATTCCCTGACTTAAAGAAAGTCAGGGAATATGCCAGAATTTAACTGAAGCTTTGAGGCTAAACTTGATTAACCTGGTTTGCCCCGCAATAAGGACCAGAAGCCCTGGACACTATGAAGACAGCCAGGAGTGTCTTTACTGTCAGTGTGGACCATTCAATCAGTATATAAAAGCAATTTGTTTAACTTTCATGGTCATAACCATCAACGTTTGTACCCTTTTTCCCCACATCCAACTATCGTTCTCTTCATATGTCCGTATTACCTAAAGATTCTATTAACCTTTAAGTTTTCACAAAACTTTTTTTGTTTGTTGCAGTGTACTTTCTTTAGGATCAAACTACTTATCTCTCATTTCTTTAAAATATCACGATTCCAAATATATCTGTTATCTCAAAATAATAAAAGTAGTAATAATAATAACAAATTAAGCTTGGCAATGAACGAGCAGAAGAAATCAATGAAAGGTGATAAGTGTGGTCAAGAAATAAGAGTGTCTAGATTGCAAAACTTTCTCCTTGATCTGTAGTCAGCTTTAGAGTGATTCTAATCTTAGATGCATCCACTTAAATTCAGTCGATTTTATTTAGTGGGAAGAGATCTGTATGTGTTGTGCCCACAGCTTTCTCAGTAATTATGTTAGGTGGACTATTAACTGCCTGAGCACTGGCACAGGTACTTCAGGCTTAGTGCTGTGTAACCTTAATAAATCCACAAGGTTTTTGTACACAAACCGCTGCTGGGGGACTCTAGAGAAAGATAATTGACCACAAAATGAGTTATTCATCCCAAATTGAAAGTACTTATTGTGTAGCAGGAGACAAGGAGTCTCTTGGTAACGAGGCTGCATTCTGACTGTAATCTTCTTTTAACATTTGCTGTTTTCAACCTTTGAATTTATGAAATGTTTGTTAAAAGGTAAGATTAGAACCAGCATAATTTAACTGATTTTTAAAATTAATTGGGAGTTTCTTTCTTTCTTTATCTGAATTTTCAATGAAGCTGAAAGAATGTTTGCAGTAAATGAAATTCCACCACTCTGCAAACAGATAATATCCTGAGTGCATTGCTGAACAACAAAGGATTATTTCTGTGCTACTTTTATTTGACTACACCATGCACAGCAACCCCAGTAAACAGGAATGTGAGTGTGTGCGATTTGGGGGGGGGGGGATCAAGACTGTGCATATAAAATAGTGAACTGTAAATCAAGGGATATTAGTTAAGCTGAAACTGCCCTAACATCAGTGAAAGTTGAAATTAAGACAGAGTTAATCACTTGAGGTTGTAAATTCTGTAAAGCACTTACCTGAGGGTAAACCTTGGGGAAATATATAGGACTTATTTCTGACTAGTGCTGAGCAAATTAAGGTGATGCATAAAATACATTTGTGTACTGCACTGAATTATTTTGGGAAAGTAAATGATGAGGGTACATTTCTTTGAGAAGGCCTACATACATTGAAAGAGCACACTTTCCTTGGAAAATTGTATGATACTGAAACATTGGTTTAAAAACACATGCTCTCACTTCACAGTGATGTGGAATAGGCAGCTATGAATCCTGCTACAGCACCTCACACTGTGATCAACTTTGGCAAACTGGATCATTACTGTTGTATTTTATAACAAAAAGGGAAGAGATTGCTTGCACTGAACAGAACAGAAATGTAGGAGGTTCTCAGACAATACCATGAGGTATAGGCAACCCAATAAAGCAAATGTGTCTACAATTGTTCCCTTCCTGTGCCCACTGTCTGATGACACAACTATGAACCACATACAGAATTAAGATAAGGAACAGACTTATGAGAGCTGAGAGAGAAAGCTATCGTGAAGAGGAAGAAAGAGATCTATCTACCATTCTTGCTTCTCTAATTTCTTATGGGACCATGGAAGGTCATCACTTCATTTCATTCTGCTATACTTGAATCTCTAAAAGTGTGGAAATGGTTTTAACTGTATGTAATTTTGTAATTTTGAGTCACATTATTAGAAAAAAGGAAGAAAATAAATGAAATAATAATAATCACAGACTTCTAGATTTGGAAGGTCATCTGGTTCAACACCTACCATCCATACAACTTAAGCATTTTCAAAAGATGGTCATACAACCTCTGTTTAGACACCTCCAAAGAAAGAAAGCAATTGAATTAATGGAAGTGTATAATCAAGCATAGCTTGGCTATAATATCATTTCTGTTAGATTAAAAAATTCAATAAATTGCATTATAATCTTCTAAATTTTTCTTGAGCCCCAGTGGCACAGCAGGTTAAACCACTGAGTTGCTGAACTTGCTGACTGAAAGGTTGGTGGTTTGAATCTGGGGAGCGGGGTGAACTCCCACTGTTAGTCCCAGCTTCTGCCAGCCTAGCAATTCAAAAACATGTAACTGTTGCGTAGATCAATAGGTACTGCTCCAGTGGAAAGGTAATGCCACTCCATGCAGTCATGCAGGCCACATGACCTTGGAGGAGTCTATGGACAACACCGGTTCTTCAGCTTATAAATGGAGATGAGCATCACCCCTGAGAGTTGGACATGACTAGACTTAATGTCAAGGGGAAACCTTTACCTTTACTAAATTTATCTTAGTGCAGATTGCAAAAAAAATTGAGTGCAGTGCAATTTTGTTCAATTTTACTTTTGATTTCACTGAGACTTATTCCCATGTAGATACTCATAGAAGTTTAGTCTTTTGTTCTAAGACTGCTCATTGAAACACTGTGAAAATATTCACTGGCTATTGAATCACTTTGAGAACATGTATAATCTGTTCACCAAATTACTACCTATAAATCTTTTTCTAGTTGCTAAAATTATCCATGCCCTCCCTGAAAATCAGCAACTTTATCTGCAATTAAGCAATGGTTGATAAAAATGCTTAGGACTACTGAAATGGATACCTTTGCAGATAAGATTTATTCTCAGAATGACGGGCAGTGTTGACAACAGAGAAACGAAACCCACTTACAGTCCATTATAACATAAATTGCAATGTTACAAAAAGAGAGAGGAATACATTTCTCTAATCCTTTCTGGAATAATAAAACATTTGTTATGGGTTTTCAAACATGTGTGCGATGCCACTTCATTCATTCATTCCTTTCAAACCTCTCCTGAAAACCAACCTTTTTCCATGAAGATTTTGGCACAACCTCCTGGTTCCCATGTATGCTATGCCACAGTGTAAGAGTAACCAAGACTGAGGATGTTGAATGGAAATGGATGGAGTGTCTTCCTATTTAGGTCTGGTTTCAGTACCCTTTCCTCAATTCTATGCCCTGCATTTTGTACCTTAAATGCTGATGGCACTATATCAATCAATCAACAACAATTGAAGGATGAAAGATGAGTTTTCTTAGTCATAATAATTTACAAAGTGCCCTGGGTATCTAATGCACATCTAAGCATATATTGTTGTTATCTGTTTTAGGCTGACTATAACTATAGTGCTGCAGACCTTTTATGATGGATGCTGTTTTTCTCTCATGAAACTGCATATGGGAGAAATTGGAAACAAATTGATCCCACTATAAATGTTATCCTGTTTTATGATATAAGGTTCCATGTCAAGAGATAACGGCAAGATTACAGTACTCATGCATTCGCTCTTTGGCTTTCTTTCCCTGACATGGAGTATAATATATCATTCAACACCCATGTTTGGGGATTTTAACACATGTGCAATGAAAGTTAAAATTGCTCTCCTGATTAATATACAGCACTAGAGAGCAGCCCATTCTTATCTTATCACAGCAATCTGTCATATATATATTGTCAAATATTTTAGACCAGGAGCTTTGGAAAGCATAGTTTGGCTGAGGTGCAGATATGTTAGACCTAACTGACAAATTTCCAAGATATTTTATCTAGACAATCTGCCAGATGAACTCTGTATCTATTTAAAACTCATATATTTCAATCTCATCCTCTGAGCATCCCTCTGTACTGAATAGTAACTGTCCTTGCAACTCACAATCCTCATATGTTTCCCTAACCAATTTGGCAAGCAGTGCTATTTTTCCAGACTCATGGTTCTAATTTAGTCACAGTTAATATTCTGTCTTTCCTCTGGAATAAATCCACCCTGTCCTTCTGTCAAAATCTTAGCTCCGTTTATCAATTTGTGATAGCTCATATGAGACCTCAGTCTTTGCAACTACCTTCCCAAGATGATCTGCCCTTCCCTCTCCTTGTTGGCTTTCCACTGTGGTCATTAAATATTTCTCTTTCAGAAAGTCTTTGGGTTTAAAACTCTGAAAGACTTTTACCTTTTCATTATTTTATTGCTCTTTATTAAACATTTTAAATCCTAAATCCAAGGGAACACAGTAGCACTGGGATTTTCATCCTCATCCCTCTGTGTTGTTCTCCACTGCCAAAAGCTGCTCCAGAGATGTTTCCTTGGTTTAGGTTGTGGGAACCTTGCAACCCTCTTCCCCCACCCCTAACACACACTGGGTTTTGCTATATTGCATGAGTGGAAATTTAGCATTGGATACAGCTCCTTAAATTGCTCTGTCTGGTTTTTATCAAGGTTATATATTCCAAGCATGAAGTCAAATTCAAACCAAGCTACTAGTACTCTGCAAGTCAAAGTAGTTCTTCCCAAGTGACCAGTGTTGAAAACGAACACCTTCATTGGCATCATCCTTTGGAAAGACAGGTTCTTTGTATCCAGAAATAGTGTATGTTTAGGTTTTGCTTTGTGATCCCTGAGATGGTAACTCTTTCTGCTAATTCTTTGCTGCTTTTTTTTTAGATTTTAGGCAAGTGTGTGTGTTTCTGTGTTCTATTTATTATCTCCCCCATTCAATCTTTTTTCCACTATTTAACACAGAAGTTTGCACATTTCTGTAATTCCTTGATATTATCTCTGAGACTTCACATATTAGTACGGTTATTCAGCCCCCCCCCCCCCCATACATACTGAAGAGTTGCAAGGGGGAGGGCCAGAATGTTTACCAAGCATGCTTTGTCTTGTAATGTCATGTGCCATGATGGGGGAAACAAGGATGGTAGAGCTAGAGGTATCATATGCTTACACCATTCCCTGCCTCTTCCTTATTTTCTGGCAACCCACTTCCCACTTCTGTTAAGGTTTTTTGGTCTCTTCAGGACTGGGTAGGATTTTCCCCACTTTTCTATTCCCACCACCACCACCATACACAAACACACTCTACACTGTGACTGGGACATGGAGATATGGCTTAGATGGATGAAATCTTACAGCATGGTCATTTGACATATCATGGGAGTGGGGGAGAGTATAGGTGAATACTTATGGAACCCATTTGGTAGAAAATAGGTCTCTTGAGCTGTTCCCACATGTCATGAAATTGGGGTGGGGCCCTACATTGAGGATTTAGCCATTGTTAGAGGTCATGTGACTGGGGACTGAATCCTTGGGTTGGCCTTCCAGTATATGGGCAAGCTGGGAGCAACCCAAGTTTTGGGTTCTCCTTGGGACTTAGGGGTTTTTCCCAAGGCAGGATAAGGAAGAGGTCTGAGATATACCAACTATCCCAGCTGATCCCACATTAGGTCCCCCACCCATTCCCCTCATTAATGTAGCTTTTTGTGTGTGTGATTTTGTCTAATTTATGCATATTTATGTGCTGTCTTCCTAGCTATACACATTTATCCATTTTTTTGAGTTTCTAACCACACGTTTCTTTTTTAAAATTCTGAAAATTCAAGTTTCAGTGACCCTATTTTTGTATACTCCAAGCTATTGTGTATTTTATGGAAAATATTAAAGTTGTATTTTGCAGTAATAACAGTTGTAATACACCACTTGTAGATCTCTAGATCTAGGAGGTCTAAATATTTTTGTAGATGGTGATGATAATGATGAGTATGGAATTTAGAAAGACCATTGAGAGCTGGAAAAGCAAGCTGGTGTTGTGGAAGCTTTGACTAAAAACATTGACAGTGATTCTTTCCTTAGCAAATTCCATGTAAGTACACACAGGGCATATTGTGAACACCAAGTTGTTTCTCCATGATTAGGTGGATTTTTAAAGAACTGAATATTTTTAAAGAAATGGCTTCACTATTTAAAAGAATAAACTGTCTTTTTCAACAATTTAATTATATTGTAAACATTTTAATCTGCAAGCCATCTTGAGTCCCAGAGAATGAACAGGGAAGGAGGAGGAAATAATAGGAGGACTAAAAATATCTGCATTATCCAGTTTAAATTCTAGAGGCAGGACTCTTTAAATGTATGTATGCATGGATGCATGCATGCATTTATTTAAATGATTTTCCCCTTATCATTCTTCATTTTATAATATCAGAGTGTACACAAATGTAATTTTTAAAGCATCTGAATTCATACTGTAATCTAAAATGCTTTTCTCCTTGTCTGCCAGTTAGACTGTACAACTCTTCATTCATGATCACAAGGTCACCAAACCTGGGCAAAACCCCTATTGTTAGTCTTGAATAAAGTTGTTGTGTGCCTTCAATTCATTTCAGACTTATGGCAACCTTAAGTTAAACATATCATAGGGTTTTTAGGGGCTGTGAGTGTATAACTCGTCAAGGTCTCCCATTGGGTTTCCATGGCTAAGCAGGGAATAGAACCCCAGTCTCTAGCATCATAGTGCAATGCTCAAGCCACAATACTGCACATTAGATCAACTGAATCAAATAGACTTACCTGTGTGTTGCCTTACAGTCCAGCAATTAATTCACTGAGTCTACTCTAGACAAGATTAATTAATGGGATGCCAGAGTTTCTCAAACTGAGCTCCTACAGATATTTTAGACTTCAGCTCCCACGATTCCTAACAGTTGGTAAACTAACTGGGATTTCTGGGAGCTGGAGGAGCACAGTTTGAAAAGCACTGGTCTAGTACTTCTAGTGCCTTTATGATTTAAACCTGAATTGTTTTAATATTAATGATGTTTAGTACTATTTTTACATTTGGATATTAGTATATTTAAGTTGTATTGTAATGCCTTTAGTTGTGAGCCATTTTGAGTCTTCGTATGGAGAGAAAAAGCAGGATACAAATAAAGATAGTAAATAATAAATAAAATAAATAGTGGATCTAAAATAGTAAGGTTTTAGACATTTATTTATTTATTTACTGTATTTCTATCCCGTCTTTCTCAGCCCGAAGATGACTCAAGATGGCTTACAAGTTGGCAACAATTTGATGCCACAATAGTCATAAAATACAATTAAAAACTTTTAGCACAAAATTATAAAAATCCATACAAAAACATTAAAAACATATAATCACCAGTGTCTTCTTGTTAAACTCATTTTCCAGTAGCATTGTCTAGCCATTACATGTTCACTCTTTCATAGTTCCATGTTTATCTATTATGCTGCATTTCCAAAAGTTTGTTCAAGGAGCCAGTTTTTTTACTTTTTTAGGAAAGTCAGAAGGGAGGGGACCAATCTAATATCCCTAGGAAGGGAGTTCCACAGCCGTGAGGCCATCACTGAGAAGGCCCTGTGTCTCGCCCTCACCAGACGCACCTACAAAGAAGGCAGGATCGAGAACAGGGGCTCCTCAGACGATCTTACGTTCTTAGATGGTTCATAAGGAGAGATAACGTTCGGACAGGTAAGCTGGGCTGGAACCATTTCTTAATTTTTAAAAATCATGATTACACTTTTTCCCCTGAAGCTTTCTGGATCTATTTCACGTGGATTTTGTGCTAGACCAATTTTAAGGAGTGTAATTGGTACCACTCAGATTTTAACCATTTTAGTATTTGTTACCATCTCAGGGATCGGAAAGCAAAATGATACAGTAATGTGGAATAACAATGTAACAAATTCAATAATTTAATTCATATTAATTTATTTATTTTATTTACATCATTTCTACCCCACTCTTCTCACTCCCGCAGGATGACTTAGGTCAATACATATGAAATGTCCTAGTGCCGTATACAATAGAAACAATCAAGCAAATCAATTGCAACAGGAAAAGTCACTAAGTATAGTTTAAAAGACAGTTCCAATCAAACTTCTTCAGATGAACCAATTTAAAATTTATTTCAGGGTTGGGGAAAGGTTCCTGTTTCCATCTGAAGACCACTATATCCAATATCTAGTTGTGATAACATTGTAGCACAGGCAGCTTTCAATCATTTTCACTCTGAACTTTGGATGGCTTCTATCACTCAAGAAATCTTTTTTACCACTTCATTTTCACAGCCAAAACATTATCCTTACTGGATAATGTTACTTGCAGTTCTATATCCAGCGAGCATAATTAGGATTTTCTAAACTCTCTAAATTGAAACTACAGAATGGATGTCTACCAAGCAAAATGAATGGACACCACATTTCCTCCAGCAGCACATTTTTACTTTTGAAAACATTCCAGTTTCCAAAACAACAACTTTAAGGCATAAGCAGAAACAAAGAGTTTTACTCCTCTAGCCATTTTAAACAGCGTTTCACATCACCAAGTAGATCTTTCATGTCATATCACATCTGTTTCATCAGAAAACAACTGATTAAGTTTGTCTTTGTAGATGCTCTATATTACCAGTCCTGTGTAAGGAAAATAAATTGTAATATCTAATATGTCAGATAGATAGTCCGTAGAATTTTATGGTAGATAGAATGGAAATCGCATCAGGATATCTTCATGTCCCGGTGCATTTTGCAGATGAAGCTACAGAAGGAACATACTCCATCCAATTTTGCTCAGTGGGACTTCTGTTCATGTAATAGGATTTCTGACCCACAGCCCTCCAATCCCCTACAGACTGAAGGCCTCAAGAAGCTGTATGAGGAAGGAGACATCTATTCTGTTAGCTGTGGCCATTCTGTTAATAAAGGGGTAGGATTGTATGCAGCATATTAGGCTTGAACCATGATATCCTGAACTTGCCAATTGCAGAGGGATTTGGTGGCATTGCAATCATTTTTCATTGTATTGTCACTCAGTTTGGAAAGTAACTGGGATAGTCATTTTAAGATCTACCTATGTAATAACTATATATTTTATCTTTTGCATCATAGTTTTGTGCCATTAGAAGCTACTCTCCATTGGCCTGAGATACAAAATAGACATAAGTAATAAGGCAATATATCACCCATAACTACAAAAGAAAGTAAACAGTTAAATCATAAAACAGACATCTCTCTTTGCATTGCAATCTATATCACTTAGTTGTATCTCAACTATTACAAAAATAAATGTCAAGTAACTGGTGTGCAATGAGTTACTTCTGAGCTGTGTGCTGTAGTAACTGGGCCCTTCTCTGTAGCTTTGCATTTTAGGAACTGCTTTCCAGATTTTTTTCCCCTTTTCCAGAAAGACTGCCTTGATATCTATGCTCAGTGTCAGCCCAGTAGCTGCACAGTGTAACCAGAGATTAATATTCTAGAAAACCACAATTTATGATAGCTAGGATCGCACAAGTATCAGTTGACAATACTGTGTCACATTTTATTTCAAAGAAGTAGCATTAACAATGGCTTATAGTAATAACAGTAATGCTTCTGCCCCTCAGGGAAAGGCAGAGAATGCTATCTCGCCACATGATCTCATTTCTTTTAAGCTTTGCACTAACCGCTGACATATCACATAAATGCCTCCTTTATTACCTGCCAGTGATTGTCTTCTGTGTTGGGAATAGCCCCTGGAACCTATGTCCACATGCCAGCAAAGTGCTTCACTTACTCCATGTGAATTTCTCTCTGTTTAGTGTTCCGTGAGGCCTCTTTATACACCTGACCATTCTTGCTCACTCAGGTAGCCTAAATTACACTGACTATGAAAGGCCTTTGTTCCACTGCCTCAGTAAAACTGGGTCTGGGAGCTGGCAGAGACTTGGGTTATGTTTCTGTATTTGCCAAGTAAGTAATTTGCCATTTCAGTCCAATTTTTTTCTGTGTCCAGTAATGCAGCCTGGACACAGATTTCCATAGGATTTCAAATCTTATCATTTCAATTGCTTTTTAGACAATGACACCTTTCAGTTTGGGGACTGCACTTATCAGTTTCTGGTGCAGAAAATTACAGACATGTCAAATTGGCTGTATACTATACCTTTTTCCACTTTAAAAATTTTTTTATTAAAAGTTTCCAAATTACATTTTTTAAAGTGGGAAAAGGGAGTAAAACATAGGGAAGAAGAGAAAGGGGTAGTTGAGGGGGGGAAGAGAGAAGAGAAAAATGGAAAGGGGGAAAGGGGGTGGGCAATATGGGGAGGTACAGAGAGGGTTCGGTATAAGGGTATTTGTACTTCCATTCTTCTCTATATTCGTTTTAATTTTTTTATAGTCCTTTTACTGCTTTTTGTTGTATCCTCAGCAGTGGCATCTTCTGTCAACTTTCTTCTATTTAGATTAATAATTTTACTTTATTTTCCTTCAGCCATTCTGTGAAAGGAGTCCAACCTCTTTCCACTTTTGGTGTACCTATATATTAGGCATGAGAAAAAAGTTATGAAAATTAAATGATTCGGAAGAAATTCGTAAGAAATTCTACTTTTGAGTATATCTGGAACGCCAACCAGGAAGTGGACTTTCTTTATAGAACTTCGGGGGCCAGGATTTTCTTAAGTATCATTATTAGGTCGTAAGGGGGGGGGGTACCCTCCTTCTCTCTCACCACCCTCCCGCCTCCCTAGAGTAAGTGCCTAATATTATAAGTAATCCAACTGGTCATATACCTACATTCCATGCACATGCAATAATACAGCAGTAATAACAATGGGTATAAGAAGAGGTAAAATTCAAACCGAAGTATTCTGACTCTGGTCCCTCCTCAAGCGGTGCAAACTGCAAACGGCTCTTCTCTATGAGCCCGGGAGGCAGCCTCTCACGGGAAAAGCCAAAAGCCCGGGCACAGCGTTTGCTGCATGGGTGCACATACATATTCTTTGGGGGGGGGGGGATTTGCTGCAGAATTCCGGGCTCATAGAGAAGAGCCCGTTTGCACCGCTTGAGGAGGGACCAGTCAGAATACTTCGGTTTGAATTTTACCTCTTCTTATACCCATTGTTATTACTGCTGTATTATTGCATGTGCATGGAATGTAGGTATATGACCAGATGGATTACTTATAATATTTAGGCACTTACTCTATAAGTTAGCATTTATTCTATTATACATTTGGTTGGTTTCTCACAGGATCTAAAGCGTGCCAAGCCTTGATGCGCTTTAGATTCTGGCAGGGGAGGAGGAGTGGACGGGCCCTCCCTGCCCCTTCTGCCTGCCAGGATCTAAAGCCTTGAAGAGGCTTCATGACGGGCCAACTTCAGCCCTCCAGGTGTTTTGGACTTCAACTCCCACCATTCCTCACAGCCTCAGGCCTCTTCCTTTTCCTCTCAGCCTGGGCAAACTTGGGCCCTCGCTCCCTCAGGATCGTGGTGAGAGAGAGGCAGCGAGGAGCGAGGGGGGGCCTCCTCCTTTTTTTGCTGCTTCCAAGAATAGAATACCCCCTCCCTCCCTCCCACCTTCCCTCCCTCCTTCCTATTTGGAGAGTCCCATCTAGAATTCAGTGTGATTTATTCAAGTTTTGGCCTACAACTCCCAAAAATCCCAGCCAATTTACCAGCTGTTAGGATTTCTGGGAGTTGTAGGCCAAAACCATCTGGAAAGCGCGTGCGCTGGCATACTGACTGACTGACTTTATTATTTCTGAGTTGCCCTCCACGTTAGTGCTCCGGGCGACTTACACACAACAAATTCCACAATTAAAATAGAGTATTTAAAACTAGATTAAAATATTCAGTGGTTAAATGCAGGGGCCAGGCTCGGTATTTGAGTTCCTGGTTCTGCATTAACCATGGGCTTTCCTAAATAGCCAGGTCTTCAGAGCGGTCAGGAACTGGGGCACTAACGATTTCCGTTAGTAATTACGTTACATTTTAGAAATTTTTGGAAAATTTTTTGTAAGTCTTTCTATTACTAATCAAAAAAAATCCCCCCCCCCCCTCCATTAGATTTTCGATTCCCTATTTTTGGGTTCTAAACCATGCCTACTATATATAGTTGCATTCCATTTACTCTTCTGCTATTCTTTGCTCATGTAAGTTAACAGGCCATACAATCCATGTGATACAATGATCAGTTTGAGATGCATCTGACAAAGGATGATGGTGATTATTTAATAGTGATCCCATGTTTTATTGGTAAGGTGTGAAATGCAGGCAGTTGTCATGAATTGTAGGAACTACAGTCCTTAAATTTGTCTCACTCCCAATTCCACGTAAAGCAAGCTTCTTTGGGGGTGAGGGGTCTCATAAGTCACAAACACACAAAATGCTCACAATGTCAACCTGAATCCATAGGTCAAATTCTGTCAAAATTAGTTAATGGTGCCTTCAAGATTTTAATGTCAATGCAAACACAAAGGAGCCATAATAAAAAACCACTACTAGTCATGGTGGGAACATAAAAACTTGAGTAGGGAGGCTCTGTCCTTGGAAGTCTTTCAACCGAGTTTGGTAGGGCATCTTTCAGGAGTGCTTTCATTGTGCATTTCTGCAATCCAGAGAGCTGGAATTAGATAGCACTTGTGGCTCTTCCAACTCCAGGATTCTGTGATTCTATGGAACTGTAACTTGTTATCATAACAAGATAGATAGCTAAGGAAGATGTCAGCTCAGCAGAGAACAAGCTGGAAATGGAAAAACACACAACCCTGTTAGAAATCATTATATTTGAATTGTTCCGTGTGTCTTAAAATTAAACTGGATGATTCCACATCTAGTATCTTACATTACAATGTAAACTGTCAGGCTTGCCAGTAGAGATGCCACATATTCCCTAAAATACAGTTGCAGGGAAACCTTGAGGCTTCCAGAGTTGGACTTCAGCTTCTATAAGCCCTGCTAGCTTGGTAAATGATGGTGTGGGGTTGCAGAGACTGTAATACAAAACATCTGGAGGAGCCCTGTTACAATGCAAAAGTAGCATGACCACAGAAGGCAAGAGACCCCTTTCACTGTTGGGTCATATTGCTAACCCATTTCAGAAATAAAGAGACCAAATACAGAGTGTGGGATCAATAAGGACTACTTTTTGTAAATTTAATCCATAATTTCAGAAGGGACAGGTAACATGGAGTATATAATGAGGCTGGACCTCAGCTTCAGACCTCTTCCTTAACCACGCTTCAGTGAAGCACTTGAGCAACAGGAACACTCCATGAGACTGAATTCTTCACAGCCTTCCATGGCTGAAGAAAGGCCAACCAAAGGTATCTTCTCCCTTATATTGCACAATATTTAAGCAAAGCCAAACTTCATGCTAGCCCAAAAGAAGTCTTGTTCTCATTCCTTGGATCCCATGGCCAGAAGAGACCATTCCAAAGATCTGTCCTTTTTCCAGGTGGTGCCTATTTATGCTCACTAGGTTCAGCAGCATAACAATAATAGCTAGAAATGGTTGCATTACATGCACACAGTTTTTACTGTAATTTCCCCATAGATTCCATCACAATGGAGTAGAACAGGCAGGCCTATCTCATTCCTTTATGCTACTGTCAATTTAATCTAAATTGCTGGATAAAGTTTTAAATGACTTTAATAAACATTACCTTTGTACAAGAAGGATTTTCCTTATTTCTTACTTGAAAGTAAAATAAGAATATATTAAGGACCAAATCTGGAATATTTTATGCAGAAACAGTGGAAGCGATATATTTTGTTCCCTTGTCCTTTTCCCTTTGAGGGGTTGTTTACTTGGCTCCAGTCATGACTAACGTGTTCTCTGCAACTCTCTTTTCAATGAATCTGTACTCTGCTCCATCCACACTCCTGGGCAGCAGCTCTTAGTGGCCAAAAAGGAAATGGGAGATACTTTTGGCCTCCATTTCGTCCCATTGGCAGCTATACCACTGGCCTCAGGAGACAAGGATCAGTTTCCATTTCCCTCTTCTACGGTTTTTGGCTGTTGTAGCTGATAAGCAGCAATGCCACAAAACCTTGCTCTTTGCTGTTTTTATGGAATAGGAAGGCCTTGTTATTCTAGTTTGAAAATATTAGTGTCGTGCACCTCCAAGTAATCTCAAACTTATGGTGATCCTAAGGTCTTCTTCATAGGGTCTTCTTCGCAAGATTTGTTCAGGGTGTTACCCTTTCCTTTAAATACTCTACCATCGTGCAGTTGCTTTGGAACTACAATGTATTTTACTTATTTGAAATATGTTATTCATAATTAGGGTGACAAATCTGTTTGGGTTTTTTAAATTTTCTATAATGACACATTTTTCTAAACACAAATTTCTGTTTCAATTTTCAATATTTAACATGCACTTAAAAATTCATGTGTTATACATTGTCAAGTGCATCAGTCCAAAAAGAGTATGTATGTTTATATGCAGGATCTCCTAACATTCCCCATTTTGAAATAAGTTTCTGATATTATAGGCTTTTGTGTACATTTTACTCAAATGCATTTTGGTTCTATTTTTTTCTACTTTCTAATTCAAGAATAATATTGCAATATTTGGAAAAATGTGGGGGGGGGGACCCAAAGGTTAATTGTGTTCTCCTTTGTGTGTTCATTTGGAACAAGATCAGTTTGTATTGAAATGAAATACCTCATCCCTGTTTATAATATAGATGAAATATGAAATCTGCCAATTTTTAACACATGAATACATGAAAATGACACTATAGTTCCTATAATCATAAATCTATAGTTATAAATCCATCTATTTAAAAGTGTTCCTACTGATTATACTTTGGAGACTATATCCAAGCATGTGTGGTTGTGATGTTATCTTTTGACTTTTTAATTTTAGTTTAATAATCCTGGCACTGAAAGTATTTTAGGAAGATATTATATTTGCATTAAAATATTTGCTGAAATGCTAAAGTGACACAGAATGTAGGGTGACTGCCAGAACCAAATGTTAATTTTATGGAATGCATCTTATTTTATTTGGTTTTGTGTACTAGAACAATAGACACAAGATGCATTTTATGTGACATTTTCAATGCAAAAATACCACTGCCCTGCAAGCTGTCCAAACAATCACTGGGAAGGACAGTAACTACTAAAATGGAATATCCCTGGGAAAGTGGAATAATGCAAACTTAGAATGGGAGATGAGGGGAATTGCCTTATTTTCTTTGCTCCAGAAATATGAACTTAGCTCCCCCATTTGTTTGCTTTAGTTTGCAGATTTGCCAGGTGCAATGAGATACTAGGACAGGATGCATTCAAGATATTTGTCTGGGTGATTTTCTTTCCCTTTCTATTTTCCTTCAAATCCTGTTGCATATATTAACACATCCTCTTTTCCACATCTGGCCATAAATTACTGCAGTGGCTACTTTCACTGAATGCTTCTGTTGATTCACAATGTTCTTAAGGCAAGGAACTGAAATGTGGTAAATGTTTTTATGCCAATAACAACATTCTCTTTATCGTAACAAGAAAGCATAATTTTCTTATTGACTTGCAATTGCATAAGTAACCCAATGCATTGCAAAGTTATTATTTTTCTTTAAGCAATTTATGTTTGTTTGTATGTATGTCTAATTGTGTTAATATTTATATCTCCTCTACACGCATAGATCTCATGGTGATATACAATAACATCACTTTGATAGCTTACTACAACTGAAAACAGTAAGAGTGATTTAAATTAAGAGATACTAAACAATATTTGTGATGAACTTGTGACTTTCATAAGGTTTTCGTAGGACATTCCCACATGTATACCATGTTGGAGACTTCCTAGCTGTGAATAAAACAACTTACGGTGTTGTAAACTCATCTGACATTTTCCCACTAGCATTCTGAAAGGTGGCTATCATCTGCCAATTGACCTGGTTGCTCCTGCAGAATTCTGGGAAATGTAGTTCAGGGTGGAGCCTTTGGAATTCCTCAGCTAGAGAGGTCCTCAGCTTTCCTAAATTAAATTTCCCAGAATTCTGCAGGAGCAGATCCTACGATTGACCTCTGTTCTATAACACTGGTGGAAAAAGACCCATAGCAAATCACTCTTAAAGTCAATAATAAGTAATATTAAAGTACTGGCTTTGCCACAACTATTGCACAATATTATCCTCATGATACATCACAAACTGATTTTAAAAACACAGAATTCTTATCATCCTCCACTTGGATGCTTTTGTGGTGGGGAATGGACAACTGGTAGCTTTCTCAGTTTAAAGCTTTCAAAAATATTTTTACTCTATTCATAGCATTCTCACTTTTTCACCTTTTGACAGAAGCATATTTCCAGATTAGTGAATAACAACACTTACAGTAGCATAGGTTTTCGTTGGGTGGAATTTAATTTCTTATTGGAAGGGAAAGTAAGAATGATACAGAAAGGCTAGTCCTGCTCATTAAGAACTGAAACTCAATGCAACGCATGTCTGAAAGCAAGTGGGGAAAGAATGATGAGATTTGATACTGCTTTGGCTTTTTGTGGGGGGAAATCACAGCATGGCCCTAAAAGGCCAAGAACAGCTCATCTAATTGCTATGAATTTATCTTCCTGTTCAGATTACCCGGGTAGGCATTTAACATTCACATGCATTACTTTGCCAAGCATGCTTTCAAATCTGACCTCATTTTTATTTTGTTGGTAAATTTGTGGAGTTTCACAATGATCACCATTGGCTGCCACATCACTGGTAGCAATGATTCACACTGCAACTTTTCCCCTTGCCAAATAAAAGATGACAATAAAGGCCACTTCCTATTTGGTAATTAAATCTTTAAGATGTAATAGTCTGCATCTTGAGATTTGGAGTGACAGTTAATACAATAAAACGTGGTTGTTTTATTTGGGACCAATGAAATAGTATGAGGTCTTCCTGATTATTTCTCTTTTAAACAAGGTTGACATAATTTTGTTAGAGACATATATGTCATTGCAGGTAAGACTGTACCAGATTTTCTCCAAACAACAATTTGGGATAAAAACAAGGACTCTGGGGGCTTAAAATTTCCCAAAAGTAATCCAATTCTATCTTTCTTTTGCCTGTGTGTTTCTGTTGCCATTGAATTCCCATTTCATCTTAACTTTTGCAATAAGAGTTGCTTCTTATTCACTATCCAATAATGGAAGCCATGTTGCAGATATGATGATGTCACAACACCATGTAGCCAATCAGAATGCTTACATGGCAGCATTGATGAAAGAGCAAAGAGCATCTCACGAGTCACACTTCCTCCCAATCATTTTTTTGTATGTGTCAAGTTTTATTAAAATTGCAAACTTGAGCCCAAAGACTGTTGAATTGACTATTTGTGCATTGCTATGAGGTCGACTGTGATGTAGTGGTTTGAACATTGCATCACGAAACTAGGGTGCAAATTCATACTTGGCCATGTATACCCACTGTTTAAGCATGGGCTAGTCACATTATCTCAGGGAATGCAAAAGCACACCCACTCTGAACAAACTTTGCCAAGAACCCTCCATGAAAGGTTTGCGTTTCGGTCACCATAACTCATAACTGACTTGAAGTCACACAACAATAACACTGTTTTCATATATTTTTGAGAGGCCCATAAATATTTTGAGTATATATTTATTTATTTTTAACTACATTCACTCTACAGTGTAGATGTACCCTGAATAGAATTATATATTGAATTATATATCTCCTGTTGATCTGGGTTGTAGGTCTGGGGCTTCCCTTCATTTGGCTTAGAAAAATTCATTGATTTATCTAGGCATAACGCTCAAGTTTTTTAAACGACAGCCAGAGTGGTTATTGGCCATACTGTAGTCCAAAAATGAGAACTTTTCCAAGCTCTTAATTAAATGAGTAAGAATGTGAGATGCAAAGGAAAAGCCACTTCCGGTGAGGTGGGCCATTGAGGGCAGTAGTAGGTATGGCAACTGGAGAGGAAAGGAGAGCCAGGGGTATTCAGAGCGACCTCTTCCTTTCAGGCCGACTCAGTCACACAGCCCAATTAATCTGAAGTGACTGGCTTGGAGCCAGACTCAGCATCAGTGGTCAGCATTGTTAGGCACCTGCTCACAGACTGGCAGAGGGCCCAAACGTGTGCAAAGGCAATATACAGCACTGCTTTCTCCTCCTCCTCCCCATTGTCGGAGCTTCACTCCTTCTCCACCTGAAACCACAAGACTTCCATCCATATGCATGTGTCCTTACTGCCTTGGCAACCAGGCCTAAACTTTTCCCTTGCTTGTATTACAACTGCTTCTCCTGACTTACCCTGGCAGCCACATAGGAAGGTCCATTCCAAATTTTTAAGACTACTGCCATGGAGAATTTTAAAAAATAAATATCAATTTCCTATAGTTTTAAACATCTTATATAGTAGTAATACACACTTCAACAGAAGTGAGACAACAAGAAGTGAGAGAAATCTGCCCCTAGGAAAAGAAATTCACTCCTGAAAGAGTTATCATCAGGAAAATGTGTCTCAGCTGAAACTTTATCACCAATCTCCTGAACAGGGGCACAGATAGCAAAAAAAAAAACAAACACCATACTTCCATATGTCATTCCCTCTGTGTGTGTGTGTGTGTGTGTGTGTGTGGAGTTACACTTTAAAAATGTACCTGTTCTGACTGCCATACAAATGCTTATTCATAACTTGAAATCTACCTGCATATGCAATTTCACTTATATATAGTTTCATATATATAAGTGGTAGAGGGTTTCTGCATGCCAGGGGTTGAATTAGATGGCGCATTTGGTCTCTTCCAATTATTATTCTATGATTATATTTATTTCTTTACTATATTTCTACCCCATTCTATCTCACCCCGAAGGGGACTCAGAGCTGCCTATATACCTATATGCAGATATTCACTTAAGATTTCCTTTGCAAACAACATCCTAGTTGTGGTATTGCCATTGAAGATAAAGGTATTCATTATTATCCATGGTTTCATGAACCCATGCAAAGTCCAGGAACATATTCCAGGATACATGGATAACACTGTACTTAATTTACCAAAGTGGCATCATGCATATGTAGTGATTTCAGCTAGGACCACAGTTAAAGGGTCAGTGCCCAGTGAGTGTATGCTAAACCAGATTAGCCAGGACAGAGAAACAGACTCAACAGGTTGAAGGCAAGCCACAGAGGTAATATAATTTGACCAAAAAGGATTCAGGTATAAGCAATTTGCTTCCAAAGGTACAAACATAAACATTCATCTTATACAGTTTTGACAGCTATTCAGACTTCCCACTCTCTCCCCTGATTTGCTGGAAAGGAAACTGACTAAGATTGTCTGGGAGTTCCTTTGATATCACAGCCTACAGGCGGGGATACCTGTGGTGGGAAGAATGACACCCAGGGAAGGAGCCAATCTGATGCATATTACCCCTTTGGAGGACATAGTCTAGGTGATAACAATGGTTTAGATATGATTATGAGTTTATGATTAATTCAAGTATCCTGTTCCATGCAAGACAAAGGTGTAATACTAAAAAGACAAATGTGTTGTTTCCAGATAATCAAGGGCTTCGCTGCCGGCACCGAGAAGTAAATGAATCTTTATCTACAAAGACCCCTCTACCGCGAGAGTGACAGACTCTCATTTTCAACGATTAAATGGACAAACATCCTGAGCTTATTCTGTTGGTAAAAAAAAGATCATCTATCTACATATATAAAATGCTTCTGATCATTTTTTATATAAAATATTTATTGATTGATTAAAACAACAATAATGACAAAGAACAAAACAAATGTTTGCATCTATCTCCGAAAACTCACACCACAAAGTACAAATAGTAGGAAAGAGGTAGGGAGGGAAAAAGGAAAGGTATATGGGCAACAACGGTAGGGATCAACAATAGTGTTAACATAACAATTTAATAAAAAAACATATAGGTTCTGATCATTATCTGACTTGGGAAATAACTGGAAGGACCTTGGCCAGGTGCCCTTTCCCAAGGGATTATGCAAACCAGGTCATGGAGAGATGGCTGCCTTCAAGTTGCATTTTGATACATATAGTTAGAAACAGTTTATACACTTCATAGAAGGAATGTACACAGTACACAGTATATAAATGATACAAGTTACACAAAATCATCAAATTGATATAATTTATTAAAGGGTTTAGAATTGATAGAGTTCGAAGGGTACAGCTGCTGCTAGGTCAAAATCTCATAACTCCAGATCTCCAGAAAAGGATTTAATAAAAAGAAAAATCATATATTTGCTTGTAGTCTCTTAATAAACTATAAATCTGGGGGGGGGGGCGTTTATTATCATGTCTTGATAACATTTTCACAAGAGGAAGTTATTAGCTGGTTTCACCTAATGTAAACCTGGGGATTTGTAGCAGTAGAAGAAATGTAGGAGGAGGAGGCAAGGACAGGGGCAGACAGCTTCCACGTTTGTACCCCTCTGGACTATGGAGAACTATACTCATACTGAACTCCAGTTCACCTGACCATCCCCACAATTCTCCTCACTGGCAAATAGCATACGCAGAGCTCCTGTAGACATTACGGACCATGTTAGCCTATATGTGCACCCTTTGATTTTCTCAACCCTGCCCTAATCAGGCAAATGAGCTCTGAATATATCCAAGAGCAATGCAGCACTGACTGGTTGTTATAGAGAAGGACTGGGAGCTGGAATGGAGTATCCAGAAAGAAAGCGTTGGTAACTGGCAGGATCCCAGAAAAGGGACATTCTGTTGCAGGTCCTCTTTGATTAATAGGAGCAGTGAAAATCACCAACCAACAATGTACAGTTTAGGCATCACCATGGCTTGGGCATAGTAGGAAAATAGGTGACATAAAAGCTGCATTGATCTTGTTCTGTTACTTGAAAGAAGGAACATTTTATTCTTAGTGAACTAGATTTAACAGATCATTCTGTTTTGCATAGACACTGCAGAAAGTATGTCATTAAACTCTGTTGAAACAAGTCTGGCTCTCAATTGGTAATTTTGAACAAGGAAATGATATTTAAGTTGCTGTTCTTATTATTGTCACTGTTGTTCTTTTACCCAAGAGGAGAACTCAAAGAGACTTTAAGGAAAACAAGTTTAAAAAGCATTTACAGTGTCACAAATAAAAGCATATAAAATAGTTTTATAGAAAAACCATTAAATTACCCATTACATGAACAAATTTAAAAGAAATCTATTAATAACAATCCAAAGCAAAACAAAACACAACAAGGGTTGGATTGGTTGGTGAAACAATAGCACACTGTAAAGTTACACATGTCATGATTCCCTAGCATTGAGCCATGACAGTTAAAGTGATATCAAACCACATTAATTCCATAGTGTGGATGCACCCCAAAGCATCATATCATTACGAGGGTTGAATGAAAAGTAATGCCTCCACCTTCGTTACTTGGGTTTGGATAGGAATATTTTAATAAATCAAATGCAGAAATAATCCTTAGAGGAAAAACATGGATAACACCATCTGCATCCCAGAGCACTGTTGCCATGACTTTTCCAGCTGAGGGTTGTGTCTTGAATTTCTTTTTCTGGGCCGAGTCTTTGTGTCGATATTCCATAGACTGACGCTTCCCACATTTTGTCTCCTGTCACAATTGAATGGAGAAAGGTGTCACCATCATTCTCGTAATGCAAGAGGAGTTCCTGGCAAATTTTATTTATTTATTTATTTATTATTCGATCTTATATTCCACTCCTCCCTGCAGGCTCGGGGTGGATTACAACATACATTAAAAACATGCTGCGCATACATCTGCAGCCATACATAAAAACATAACATGTGTACATAAAATCCATAAAATTCAATCTTTAAAAACTCCAGGCATGAACCCCTCAGGGCAGATCAGTTAGTCAAAGGCCAGTTTGAAGAGCGCAGTTTTGCAGGCCCTTCGAAAGGGACCGAGCTCTGTAATCGCTCGGGTAGCGTCAGGCAGGGAGTTCCACCATACTGGGGCCGCCACAGAGAAGGCCCTCTGCCTAGTTGTGGATAGATGGCAGGAGCGGATTGATGGAACCAGTAGCAGATTTTGCTCTTCTGAACGTAGTGATCTCGGGGGAACGTACGGGGCAAGGCGGTCCCTCAAGTCTGTGTGCTTTCATTTCAGGTGTCAGCATCCTGGGTACCCATTGTGCACAGATCTTCCGATAGCCAAGCAAAGCAATAATGTGACCCACACGTTCTTGTGAAATGCTGATTATGCTTGAAATTTCTCTCTGAGTGATACGATGATCGTCCTGAATCAATCTGTCAACCTTTTGCTTGTGAAACTCGATGGTTGCTGTCACAGGATGTCCAACTCTTTGTTTGTCATGCAAGTCAGATGTTCCCACCTCAACATCTTAAAACTTACTCACCCAATGATGTACTCACATCAACACAATCACCATAAACAGCTTGCATTCCCTGATGAACCTCCTTTGGGGTGACACCTTCTGCTGTCGAGAATTCAATGATTGCATGTCGCTTAAGTTGCATTGACTGACCATCTGCACAGGGTTCCATACTTTGCACTTTAACAACACAACCATTCAATACTAAGGCTTCCCACCAAAATGGAACTGTAGAGGAGAGTCTACTGAACAAGCCAGTACCTGCCACATACCAGTACTGCCACCTGTTGAGGAGTTACGAAGGTGGAGGCATTACTTTTCATTCAACCTTTGTAAAATCCCTAAGAATCAGCTCATTGCTTGCCATTGAAAGAACAGAAGGGAGAAAGCCATCTAGCATCTCTGGGCAAAAACTTCCAAAGCTTGGAAGCAGATGCCAAAAAGGACCCATGTCAGCTTCCTAATAAACATGTGTGGGAAGGCAGTGGGCCAGAGAAAAGTCATTTCAAAGGATCTTAGAGCCCAGGCACACATATATTGTAAGACAACATTTGACATTATGTAATGCAGGGGTAGTGGGGTTTTTTGTTTTTTTGTTTTGGGTTTTTTTTTGGTATAGTTGTTTTTTGTTTTTTGTTTTGTTTTTGCAAGATTTGTTCAGGTAAGTTTTTTAATTGCTCGTGAAAGCATGCCTTGTTCAAGGTAAGTGGATTTCCATGGCTGAGCAGAGATTCATACTTTGGTCTCCTTCAGTCCTAACCTAACATTCAGAGCACTACACCATGACCTCTGTAATATATTCCTTTTTGGTTTTTCATTTGTCTCTCCAAGCATGGAGACTGACAACAAATTCCAACTACCAATTTCCATCAAATTGTGTTGCCTTCCTTTTGTACTGTGGTCTGGAATTCTTCATTTTTTTCAGTTTCCCTTACTTTTAGTAATATATCAGCTACCAGTCTTCCACCTGGGCTTGCATCATGCCTACTTTCCTGTTCCCACCTTAATCTCTTACCTGTGTATTAGATCAGGTACCATTCAATGGAAATTGTTTTTCCTTGACAGTCAATTTAAGAGCTAATAATTTATTACACTTTCCATCATGAGTTTCCCCCTCACTAAACTTGAGCCAACTTATTTCTCTTTAGATCTCTTTCCCAACAGTCAGTTCAACTTCCAGCATTCTTCCTTTCTCGCCCTGAAATATTCTATATTTGATGCTTCAGCATCCATAGAGCTCTCACAGACTTATGTGAATGATTGAAGAGAAAGAAGTGTTTGCCCATGATGGCAGTTTGGAATGTTTGCACAGATCTCTCTCAAACTCTCTCCCTTCCCTGCCTTCCATATCTCTCTCTCCCTCTCTCTCTCATTACCAGATTCTGTATTTTCTTTAAGTTTTGAGTTGACGCAGTGGCCTCACGCAGTCTTTCACACAAATTTATAACGTTTAAATATATGAATTGAGGATGAAGAGGTGCACGAGTTATTTTTTCTGCCACCACTATCCTTATGTATGTTATCCCTGTTGTTCTGCAGCAATCTCTACATATTTAGTGTGGGCATCTTAAGAGGACTTCTACACATGTTTTGGTAAATAAGCTTAGATGCTCATTTGTGATTTTGAAACCTCAACAAAAGGAGCCCCAGATGATATTATTGAGCCATTCCACTCTACACAATTATAGCATTATGGCATGACCTTCTTGCAAACAAACCAGTCAAATGTGGGCTAGGCAATGTTACTATTGAGTGGATCTGTAATTGGTTAAGTGACTAGACCCAAAGAGCGTTGACCAACGGTTCACCTTCATTCTGGAAATACATGACTAGTGAAATGCCACAGCGTTCAGTCCTGGGCCCAATACTTTTTAACATCTTTATTAATGACTTGGATGAAGGTTTCGAGGACATGCTCAGCAAGTTTGTAGATGACACAAAATTAGGAGGGATAGCTAATACTCCAGAGCAGAGATTTTCAGACTCCTCCATTTCTGGGACTTCAGCTCAGCCAGCTTGCCAGCTGTTAGGAATTGTGGGATCTGAAGTTTGAAACTTTTGGAGGAGCACAGTTTGAGAACCAGTGTTTCATAGGACAGGATCAGAATTTAAAAATGACCTTAAGCAACTAGAGAGCTGGACCAAAGCTAACAAAATGAATTTCAACAAGGACAATCTAAGATACTACTTAGGGAGAAATACAGATACAGGATGGGTGACTCCTGTCTCAACAACAGTACATGTGAAAAAGATCTTCATGGGCAACAACAAGTTGAACAAGAGCCAAGAGTGTGATGCAGCAGCTTAAAAAGCCAATGGGATTTTGGGCTGCATCAAAAGGAGTATAGTGTCTAGATCAGGGGTGGGCAATTACCGGCCCTCCAGGTGTTTTGGACTTCAACTCCCAGAAATCCTAGCCAGTTTACCAGCTGTTAGGATTTCTGGGAGTTGAAGTCCAAAACACCTGGAGGGCTGGTAATTGCCCACCCCTGGTCTAGATCGAGGAAAGTAATGATTCACCTTTATTCTGCTTTGAACACAGCTGGAATACTGTGTCCAATTCTGGGCACCACAACTCATAAGGGATATTGACAAGCTGAAAGGTGTCCAGAGGAGGGCAACGAAAATTATCAAAGGTCTGGAGACCATGCCTATGAGGAGCATTTTAAAGAGCTTGGGTTGTTTAGCCTGCAGAACAGAAGGTTAAGAGGAGACATGATGGCTATGTGAAAGGATGTCATAAGGAAGAGGGAGTAGGCTTGTTTTCTGCTACTAGAACTTACAGGAGAGGAGATTGCACTAGAACATTAGGAAGAACTTCCTGACTGTAAGAACTGTTCAGCAGTGGAACTCTCTGCCTTGGAGTGTAATGGAAACTCCTTCCTTGTAAGCTTTTTAACAAAGGCTGGATGGCCATCTGTTGGTGATACTTTGATTGTACTTTTCCTGCATAGCAGCGGGTTGAACTCAATGGCCCATGTGGTCTCTTCCAATTCTATTATTCTATGATTCTATTATTCCATTTTAATTGCTAAGGCTGGATCCTGTAGGATCCTGGAACCTTTAACTTGGTGAGGCACTAATTGTGCTGTCGCTCCTGGGCTATCAATGCCTTGTGAAAGGGCAAGGACATGGTCTATCTATCCCGGGGGATTGCTTTTTTGCTTCCCTTTAAAGGCTCAGGGCTCAAAGGGCCAAACTGGACACTTTGGTTAACTGAAATGCTTTATTGTCCATTACTTGAGTTAACTTCACTCAGGCACATAGCTTAATTTCCCCATGGTGACATAGTCTCCAAAATAAGGCATAAAAGTTCTTACTTTAAAGTTCCTTTACTGTTTTGGTCTACAAAGCTTTAGCCAGAAGGCTCTCTGGGTTCTTTCTCTTCCAATGGCTTTGAGGTAGGAACACCAGCAGCCCCAATCAGATGGCCGAACTTGAAGTCATGAAGTCTTCCTCTAAAGGCCAAACGACTGGTTTGGAGGTGCTTGGAACTCCCCAGAGTTACTCAGCTTTCCGATATGCTGAGCCTTCTGTTTGAATTCCAAGGAATTCAGACTGGTATTGACAGATGGCCTGACCAAGGGCCTGGTCTGGCGAAACCTTTTAAACACGTCCTTACAGGAGGGGTCCTGGTAGTCTCTGGAATGAAAATTAGCTAGTTCCCCAGATCCTTGGAAAAAGGGGAGGAACAAACTCAACTGGGCTCTACTAATGATTGGCAGGTGCTAAGGACCAATCAATGCAACTAAACCTCTTGCAAACTGTGCAGGCTGCAAAAAGACACTTTAACAATGCAAACCTTTAAGAACTAAAGACTTTCCATGCAAGTGGTTCCCACTGCGCCGTCACACTAATACTCCTTGACAGAGACTTCTAAATACCCTTCCCTAAATTGCAAATCCCAGGAGGCCACAGGATGTTGCCATGACCATTAAAATGGAATCACACCATGATAACTGTTTAGTGTGAAACAGCCAAGCATACCCACAATGAACCTTAGTAGGCACATTTATATAGCTCCCCTCAGATCTTGAAATGGATTGAAAAGGGATAAAGGGGTAGGAAAATCTGTAGTATGTGCCTACATTATTTGTTTTAGTCCCTGCATATTCATGACAATGCCTAAACTAACATGATTTTGATAAGTGTCTTAGAATAAGAATCTGGAAATGCCTGGAAATAAGCCCTATTGGGCATGTGTTGTTGTCTGCCTTCAAGTCATTTCTAACTTATGGTAACCATAAAGGGAAACTTTTATGGGATTTTCTTGCCAAGATTTGTTCAAAGATTGTCTATTGAACATAGAATGGATTACTTCTAAATAGATAGGTATAAGTTTGTGTGATTAGTGTTGTGTCAATCAAGAAACGTTTCATCCTTGCAGTTCATTTAAACCTATGTAATCTGATAAGTTTGAAGAGCATTTGAAAATCTGAAGTCTAATACACACTCCCATTCCCTCTTTTCACACCAGTTTGTTATATTTGGCTCTCCTCCACTCTCTATGTATTGCCTAAAGCAGAGATTCCAAAACATTTCATGTTTGTGACAGACTTTTTAGACATGCATCATTTTCCAACACAGTAATAGAGTTTTACTAGCAAATTGGAGGTTCACCAATCCCTTATGAGAGATATGGACCTATACATAAATTGTAATAATGAAATGTATAGAGACACCACATATCTCATGTAAGCATTTCATTTATATTTTGAAAGTATATGATATAGTGCTTATTCCACATAGACTTTATGGTTTATCATTAAGTTCCCATGACACACGTACATACTACAGCCAGCACATTAACTTGTCGTGACACACAGTTTGGAAAGCTCTGTCCTAGAGGATTACAGTTAACCTTGTCCAGGGCTGCTGCACAGTAGAGATATATCGTTTTCAACACAATTTCATGCTTTTGAAAGATAATGGGAATTCACAGGCAATATAGAAGATCATCTTACAATCTTTGTATTAAGGTATTTTATTTTTGATTTCAGTACTCAGTGATTGGTGATTTTATTGCAGTGGGATCAAAGAAACTGTAATATTGATAATGTTGACACACCCCATACACAGCTATTGTTTGATCTAGTCAATGTTAATTCTTCAGGAAGGCTCAGAACGGGTGATGTAGTGGAATGTTGACTCAAGGAAGTAATCACATATAGCTCTTAAAAAATAAGTATAAGTGCTAAATAATACACTTAAGTGGCTCACTTGACTGATGTGTTGTCTTGACCCGACAGGGCATTGGAGCAGACACTGATTTAGACAACAAAAGCAGCTATCATCTGTATCCAACGTAAATCATTAACTCCTGTCTCATTCCAGGTGTACACAGGTACTGTTAAAAATAGGTAAGGAAATTTATGTTTGTAAATAGAACTGTCAAAACTAATCCTGTGACCTGCAAATTAAGATGTTATCTATAGTTTCTGGGTAAGGGAATATATGCATTTTCATAAAATAATGCAGCAGATATGTAATCAGTTTAAAGTAGCAAACTACCACATATGACATTCATTATGCTTGACATCTTCTAATCATAAAAAGGAGAAGAAATCAGGGCTGTTAGAGGTCAATGGACATATAATGAAAGCAAATTTGCTTTGGTGGGAGTCCAACATCTTTAAAGACATGGGGATATTCTACCACCTCTATACTTTCTTTTCATCCTTGTAAAATCTATCATGACAAATGCTAGCCTTCTTCAAATATGGTTGAAACTCCCACCTTGTGATCTACCCTATGTTTCGGCACCAGGTTTAGATTTCATAACAGTGCAATACTCCAAGTAAAGCTCTCCGAGTATATGCCAGGTTTCAGATTTGAGAGCTTTCTTAATTTGTAGGATATGCTGTAAACAGCAATGTGCTATTTTTTGCTCATTGAGGTACATAACTGGCTGCATTCATTCTGAGAAGTGCATAAACACTAGAATGGTGTAGAGATTGTACACATTGCACAGCAATTCTATGATCCATGGGTTGGACATGAAGATGAGATATTCATGTCCGAGATTGTAGAAGGAGCTCCAACTTGAAAATAAGAGTCTGGTTGCCTTTTTCTGTTCTTGTGGAAGGAGACATTGTTCTTAATGTTCCAATGATAAAACTGATAAAGTGGGGGGGGGGTGTTCAGCTATTACCCAAAGGCAAAGATCTCTCAGTATTCAAAGCAGGGAAGTTGAGTGGCTCCAGTCTTGATGGATCAGTGAAATTACTCCAGGTTTTAATCGTAAATTTGAAGAAGTTATCTCAAGTGCTACCTCTAAATTAGGTTCAGCACTTTCAGCAGCTCCTTTACAGTTCAAACTAAAACCTGGGACAGAATCACCATCCCACTGACATCAGAGGCACTCATCAGTGTGGAGAGCGACGGGTCTAGGAGGACACCCAAGCTGTGGACCTGTGACTTCAGGAGAAGTGCAACCCTATCAAGCACAGGTTGCCACCCTATACCCCAATCCGGCTTACGATCGACCAGGAGGACCTCTGTCTTGTCAGGATTGATCCTATTCATCCTCATCCAGGCAGTCACAGCAGCCAGGCACTCATCCAGTACGCAAGGGGCTTCTTTGGAATTAGGTGGAAAGGAGTAGATGAATTGGGTGTCATCTGCATAGAGATGGCACCCCACTCCAAAATCTCGGATGACCTCTCCCACATGTAGATGTTAAAAAGCATAGGGGACAGAATGGAACCTTGCAGGACCCCACAGGTCAAAGGCCAGGGGTCTGAGCAGGTGTCCCCCAGCTTCACCATCTGGCAATGACCCACCAAGAAGGACCGGAGCCATAACAAAACCATGCCCCCAAGGCCCATCCTGGAAAGCCATCCCAGAAGGATACCATGGTCGATGGTATCGAAAGCCACTGAGATGTCCAAGAGAACTAGCAGGGTCACACTCCCCCATCCAACTCTCTACGGAGATTATCCACCAAGGCGAACAAAGCCGTCTCGGTACCGTGACCAGGCCTAAAGCCAGACTGTGACTGATCCAGGTAATCAATGTCCTCTAGGAAACTCTGGAGCTGAGAAGCAACCACCCACTCCAGCACCTTGCCCAAGAAAGGGAGGTTGGAGACCGGCCTGTGATTATTCAGAACCATGGAGTCAAGAGAGGTCTTTTCAGGAGTGGTCTAACCACCGCCTGTTTTAACACTGATGGAAATGTCCCTTGCTCCAAGGAAGCATTAATGATCAAAACAAACCAATCAACCCACCTCTGGCCGATTTAATTAACCAGGAAGGGCAAGGGTCCAGAGCCGATGTGGTTGCTCTCACAGCCCCAACGACCCCCTCCATGTCTTCAGGATGAACAAGCTTAAAGGAATCTCACAAAATCGGACAGACAGATGCCACAGTCACCTCCCCTGGAACTGTATTTAAGCTGGAATCTAACTCGAGGCGTATCCGAGCCACTTTATCCACAAAATCGCAGCACTGAGCCTTCAGGTCGTCGGTGACCCCCCTCCCCAGGAGGGGGGAGGAACTCCCCAATGACCCGAAACAGCTCAGATGGTCTATTGGATGCGGACGCTATGTGGTCAGTCAAGAAAGACTCCCTGGCTGTTCGTATAGCCGTGATATAGGCCCTAATTGAGGCTCTAGCCCATGTTCGGTCGGCGACACATCGAGATTTCGTCCAGGTGCAATCCAGTCTCCTTCTCACCCGCTTCATCTCTGCCAGCTTCTCAGAAAACCAAGGAGATGACATGACTCTGCTCAATGAGAGGGGACATTCAGAAGCGAGCATGTCTATCACCCTGGTCATCTCACTATTATAGCGATCAACCAGGGCGTCAACAGGATCGCCAGCCTCCCTGACAGGAAGAACCCCAAGATTCCTCAGAAATCCATCCAAATCCATCAGTCTCCTGTATATAAAATAGGGCTGGACAACATAGACAGACTGGTATCAACTATGCCCAATTCCTAACCATCTTTGCCACTTTTATTTATTTATTTATTTATTCATATTTGTTTGCCGCCCTTCCCAATGGCTCGGGGCGGCTCACAACATATTCATAAAAACAACCAAATACATCAAAGTTAAAACCACAATTAAAACAACAGATAAAAAGGGGCACTAGGCTGCGCATTAAAACAACAATGACAACAGAGGATATACAAGATGGTAGTACGCAACAGAGAACTGCAATTCATCCAATCCCGAAAGCCTGCTGAAACAACAGAGTCTTGCAGGCTTTCCTAAATGGGAGGATGTTCTGAATGGCATGCATGTCGGTGGGCAGTGAGTTCCAGAGTGTTGGTGCCACGATCGAAAAATCCCGGCGATGAGTTGCAGTCAGACGAAATGTCTTTGGGCTGGGGACAACCAGGAGGTTATGTTCTTCCGAATGCAGAGATCTAGTGGGGTGATACGGGGTAAGGCGGTCCCTCAGGTACACTGCCCCCAGGCCATGTAAGGCCTTAAAAGTCAAGACTAACACTTTGAAGGTGATCCGGCATTCTGTGGGTAGCCAGTGCAGTTCGCACAGAATTGGTGTGATGTGATCACTTGCCGAGACCCCCGCAAGGAGTCGGGCTGCAGCGTTCTGCACCAGCTTGAGTTTCCAGATCACCAACAGAGGAAGGCCAATGTACAGAGCGTTACAGTAGTCTAGCCTCGAGATGACCACTGTGGCCAGGTTGCGACAGGAAAAGTAGGGGGCTAGCTTCCTTGCCTGACGAAGGTGGAAAAACGCCACTCTGCTGACGGTAGAGACATGGGCCTCCATTGACAACAGAGGGTCCAGGGTTACTCCGAGGCTCTTTACGGTTGATGACGGACGTAGTGCCATGCCCTCCAGGGTCGGAAGCTGAACATCCCCACCACCCAGGCGACCAAGCCACTTTTGCAGGCAATATGATATATGATTCTAAATAATAATAATAATAATAACAACAACAACAACTTTATTTGTAACCCACCTTATCTCTCCAGTGGGGACTCAGGGTGGCTGTTGTGACATATCTATGTGATTTACAGGTTCTGTTGGTCTGTTTGAAAGTGCTCCCAGATATCTATCATTCCTGGAAACAGAATTGCTCACTTTTCTCAGAGGGTCTCAATTTGTAGGTTTCAATATCTCATGATTTTTTTTACTCTCTTTGTTTTTGATAAGGCAAATTGTCCCTGAGGCACTCTTTATGTTTCATCCACTTCCTAATATGGGTCCTGCTCCCATACCATTTTTTCTTTGAACCAGTTCTCCCAGACTTGGTTTTTCATTGTAATTGATCGTGGTTTGTAAGACAGCAGCCTGAAAAGATTCTATGAGCAAATGACAAGAATAGTTCTGTGGCAGCCACATAACTTTGTCCACATGGCTTTTTGTCAAGTTACAAATCTGAAAATTGTCAAGAAAGCAAGGGAAAACTAATTAGCAAAGAGCTGCAAAAACAAGCTCCCAATAAAAATTGAGGGCAGAGTCCTTGGCCTCTCCTGCTTTAGACAAGAAGCTCCTCCCTGGAAGATTTTCTTGTTTCTGTTTTAATCACCTTATATCTTTTCTCCCCTTCCCTGACCTTTCTAATGAATTCTAGGGGATTGCTTTTGAATCATGGCAATATCATGGGTTAACGCTGCTCCCTTTACTTTTTGAATGTAAATCCTTTTTTTCTTTTTTCTCCCCCTTCAACATTCTTACTTATTGCCCAGCATTGACCCCCCCCCCCTCCTTTGACAACAAAAACCAAACACTCTTTGGTTATGCATAGTTAACATTTTGCTAATGGGAAGCCAAGATTCTCTCAGCAGCTCAACAACATTTTCTAAAGCACACTGGCGTTGTTGTAGCAACTGGTGGCTGATCTGTGAATAAAGCAGATGTCATTGTGGCCGGATAAAGAGAGAACAATCTATCACCCAGATACTGCCACACCTCCTGCCCAAACAAGTCATCAAAATGACAACGTTGGTGCCACAGTCATCAATTAGGGGCTGTGCATCACCTTTACTCTTCTCGTTATGAAATAAATTGGTGTTATGCGACTAATCTGAAGAATGCATCAGCCGGCTGCCAGTAGCTTTTCCCATGGAGGAGGCAACCGGCTTGCTAAGGCACTGACTTTTTGCCAGCGTCCTTTAGGCTTTGATTGATTTTGTACTTTCATTCAAATGGCTTTGGCCTAAATAAACACAATATATATTCTAAGAAGTTTTCCTCTCCAGCCTTAAATCTGAATTCAGTTCATTAAACATGCAATTAGACATGGACAAGCATTGAAATAATCTGACTGGTGCCCATAGTTTGCACAAAAGGAATGAGAATAGTGAGATAAAATGCCTTTCTAACTCTCCCTGTGCCCCCACTACTACTAAGAAAGTTCAATTTATTTGGCAATTCTTTTGCTCTGAGACTCTCATTGCTTGTCCTTAGATCGGGCATAGTTACCCTGAATGAATTACCCCATTGTGTTTCTCTATTTTGTTCTGTGGCCGTGCCACACTGAAAAATACTTAAATACTTCCTGAGAACAATCTGTCATTGCTTCACTGGAGGACTTTCTATGGAGAATGAGCCCCAAAACGCAACGATGGAGAAGACCCAATCATACCAAAGCCTCAGGAGTACAGTAAACTATAAACAAATGGAGGAAGTTTAGCACTGGACTCAAAAGTAAAAAAAGCTTGATCACTTTTCAGTTTCTAGGAACAAAGAAGGTATGGATTTAGCTGAAGGCTCCTAGGTGAAGGGTTGGGCTCCTCCTGTTGAAAAGGGAAGACTTCTCATCAGAAGGGGCTTCCTTGTGAAGAATGGAGAAAAAGTTCCTCCTCACATGAAGACCAGCTGCTTTAATGCCTGCCAAATAGGAGCTCAATATGCTGTTTGGCCCTGCAAGTGCAACAAAATATATTTCAGTCATAGGATTCTAAGATTGTTGGACATGAAGGCCAGAGTTGGCAGAATTATAGTTGGGAAGTTCTGTAAAACCTGTATCTACTTAAGGTTTGCAGTTACATTACTATACAGGAGATCCAGCAAAATGACCAATGCACAAAATGGTTAGTGGGCATTGGAAATGATGCTCATTGAAGGGCTGATGCAAATCAGGTCACTCTTGTCCTGTTGCACATGTACACTACTGACTAACAAAGTTTCCTAGTGCCTCTGCTACAGCCTAAGTATATGTAAAGTTAGTTATTATACATACACTAGGATAGAAGATTCCAGCCCATGGAGATTCTAATCACCAAATGCTATCTATTATTTATTGGATCATGTGATGATAGCGGCTGGCTTTGGCTTGCCCTTGACTTCATCACTTGGATGTTTTTATGTATTAGACTGGCCCGACCCTGTCAAGGTTACTTGACTTTGGTTTTGGGTCCTCTTTTCTTAGAGTCTGGCAGTACTCTAAGTTTGGGGTTTAGTTTTTACCTTGGCCCTATCCTCTGATTCTGCTTCCCAATTATTCTTGCTGGGTTGCTCTAGTTTTGTTGCAGTTTTTTATCTTGGACTGCAAATCTTGCTACAAGGCCCTACCTATCCAGGTGCATGATACACTCCCTGCGTGAAGATAAATTCAAAACTACTTACAGGGTTATTATGTTGATGTTGTATGTCAATTTCCTAGTTAGAGGCAAGAGGAAGTGGAATACTGATAAGAAAATAAGGCACAGCCTTAGGTCATGATTTCTAATTTTGAGATAGCACCTGGCAGACCACTTATTTTGACTTTCAGTTCCAGACTTCATCTATGTAGCAAAAATCCTTGATGCTAAAATTAAACCAGCCAGAAGCAAAGGATTAATATTAGGTGCATTAAACCCCCACTAAAATCATTGGACATGAGATATCCAGTGAAGTGATCGTGTCTAATGGATTTAATTAGAATACAAGTAACCTTAAATACCTCTGAGGATGCTTACCACAGATGCAGGGGAAACGTCAGGAGAAAATGCTTCTAGAACATGGCCAGACAACTCAAAAAACCTACAACAACCCAACCTTAAATTCCTGCACATTTTAGAGCAAACTGCAAAAAATATCTCAAGTATTGTGATAGCTTTTAGAGAACTTGTGTATGTTCATGTTCTCTCAAATCACCTGTTATGGTAATTCCTTGAATTTCATAGAGAACACACATACATATAATGCCTACATTGTACAGGAAGGCTCCTGTAATTGTGGAATTTATATCCATAATTTCATTTGTCTGGTCTGGGTGGAAATGATCACTCTAGGCATTTTCTATACCCTCCAGATGATTATATGATATACTTCCCCTGAAAGTTACCATAGAAATGCAAAGTTTTGATAAAGTTGCATTAGAGGTCCAAGGAAACTCTTAGTCCACCAAGACAACTCTACAGCATGCCAGAATCAGAAGTGAGACACTTTAATGGTGCGGATTCTTATCTGAGATTTCACATGACTGCAGTCTTGTCGGGAACATATCTCCATGAATATGAGGGTTGTACTTTACATATGATTTATATATATATATATATATATATATATATATAATATCTAAGTGTGTATTATATATTACAGTAAGTAATATTTCTCATATACATGTTTTTTTGTACCCCATTGGCACAAGGTTGTCACATATTTTGAGCATGAGTGAGATATAAAGTTAGAGTTCTTCTCTTCTGGGGAGAGAATATCAATGGGTAGCCATAAGTGTATAATACTTGACAAAACTATGAGTGGGGTTTCTCAGTGAGATACCATTGAATAGTCTGTCATTGATACATTACAGTGGCTAGCTTTTTCTTCTCCGTCTCCTTCTCTTACTCCTTCTCCTACTCCTTCTCCCCCTACTCCTTTTTCTTCTTCTTCTTTGTCTGCTTCATGGCATTCCAGTTAGGCTGTTTTCAGGAGTACACAGTGTACAGAAGCTCCTGTTTTCTCAAAGCTCGAGGTTTCCTCACTAGCTATAAAGTTGCTGGTCAAAAAGAATCTTTTCTGGAATGATAAGGGTGAGAGAATTGGCAGGCGTAAAGGCTTTGGCAACTTTTCTAGACAACACAACCCCCATCAGCTTGCAACAAGCAAAAACATGCATGGTTACACTGAACCTAATTTGCTGCAAGCCATTCACTTTTGTTTCTAAAATGTACTGCTTTATTTCTGCTTTGATATTATATGCATGGAATGTGAGGGAACACCATACTTTGCCTTGAAGTAAACATTCCTTAGTAGCCAATTAAGGCTCTCTGTGTTGTGAAAATGGAGAGAGAGACACACACACACACACAGAACTCTTTACCTAACTCTGTGCCAAGAGGGTCATAACGTTTGATAAAACCAAAGTACTGGGATAAATAATGTAAGCTAACCATTGGCATGTGTTGCATATAAATGCTGGCTGGTAAACCTAGGGCCAGCACAAATAGCATGTAGAATCTGCCTTCCTTATTCAGACTATGGTAGATTATGTGAATACGTCTCTAAGATTAGCTCTGCTTTTTAAAGCAGTAGGCTTTGAATACCCTTAAATGAATATTCATAGCTGGTGTTGAAAGATGCTGCTTTTTGAGGTTCACAAACTACAAAATCAAAAGACCACATTCACCCAAGTAACTGGTCCTTCAAAGACACACTGGTGCGTTGTTCACAGTGTTGTTGTGCATACAGACTATCTTAACTGGATTATAAATGAATTATGCCGAATGGTACTGTTTATTAAACAGAAGGGTTAGGAGTCATTGTGTTAAAAGTATCCTTAGTCTGATGATATCAATTTTAATCTGTTGCATTTGATAGATTCTTGAGAATGTCCCATTTCTCAGAGGAATTCTCATATTTGTATTCAGATTCTAAACTTGTGAGGAGCAAATAATTTGACGAAAATTAACAAAATGAATTTCAACTGGCTTAAATGTACAGTTCTGTATTTGTGTGGAGCAGGGATTTTCCCTAGTATGATGAAATGCACATGATCACTTAGCAAAGGATGGAAACAAAATGGGGTTTTGTGTACCAATTCTCTCTTGCATCGTGTTGCTTTTATCATCCAGACAAACTGAGACTTCATTATACTACTTGCATAGATTGATCCATATTTGCCACTACTAGGAATAGGTTGTATTGGCAAGAGTATTTACTATTCCATTTGAAAGAATCATGCAATGAACTGGTGCTACCTATTATGGCACCAACAAAAGAACAAGGCCACATGAATGCAATTCATCTGTTTCAAAACTGGCTTGGTTCTGGTACCAAAATACATTTTCTTTCTGTTGTGACATCTACCAAAAGGAGCATGGGGAGCAAGAAGAACATTGTGGATTGTTTTATATTTTTGGAAGACTTCAATACAATCCACCCCAGTAAATTTCTGGAGCAGCTGTTTAGGACATCAGCCAGGGCACACTTCTCCAGTTACAGTCTTCTTACCAGTATGGCCATTCATAAAAATATTTATTTATTTATTTATTACTTCATGATTATAGACCACCACTCCCCGTGGGCTCAGGGCAGTTTACAACAGAGGCATGACACAATTACAGTATAAATATAATAGGAACAAATCATTACTTAACACTAACTACAAACACACAGCACTAACTACAACATAGGGCTAGAATCAGTAATTCAGGTGAGGCCCATTGATGTCTGAGGGGCCAAAGGAGAAGGCAAGATCCAAGGGAGCAGACCACCAAACTTTGTGGGCTGACCCGGAATCCCAAGGAGAGTCGGTCTGAAGGAAATTTTAAGAGAGATTCAGAAACTCTCTGAGAAGCAGGAACAGACGCAAAAGAAGGTGGACGCAGAAGCCCAGCACAGGTCAGTGCAGGATCAACTGCTAGATATTAAGTCAGACCTGTCGAAGGAATTATCAGCCATGAGGGTAGAAGTACACTCGACAAGACAAGAGAGTGAAAAAATCAAATTGACGCAAGGGAAGATGCATAAGCGCATAGAGAACCTTGAAGCAAGGAACGCTAAACTAGAACAAGTCCAGGAAAGACTGGAACAGAGCACCCTGGAGACTAGACTCCGCTTTAGAAACCTGCGTGAAGAATCACAGGAAGATATTCATGCAATCGTGAGCAAGCTCTCGTCCATCATCACCGACAGAGATGAGGGAGAGGTGCGCCAAGACATAGACAAAGCATTCAGGGTATCTTCTGCATATGCGAAACGGAACAATGTGCCCCGGGACGTGGTGGTCCAGTTCAACAGGCGAAGGACCAGGGATGAAGTTCTAATGAAACAAAAAGAGAAGACGCCAGTGTACAAGGGCCAAAAAATAATCATTCTAAGAGAATTCACCGCAGCCTCCATCAGCAAGAGGAAAAATTACCTTTTCCTCACAGAGGAGCTAAAAACTAGAAAGATCAGATTCCACTGGGAAAAATCGGAGGGAATAATGGTCACCTACAATGACCAAAGGCACTGGCTGACCACAGTGGCAAAAGCACAGGAATTTCACAGAAAACTCCAGAAAGAATCCGACCCGAGAGCAACCACCCGACCGGACCAGAACGACCAATTGCAAAGACGACGAATATACTCTCCAAACAAGGAGGCAAACACATCGGCCCAAGACTATCGGAATCCAATAAAAGACGCAATGGCAAATAATGCGGATAATAAACATGATGAACTCGAACACACAGAGGAAATGCAGGATGTATTATCCCCTACTACAATTGCGCTGCCTGACCAACAACGTCAACGGGATGAACTCATCGATGAAAAGGAAAAGAACATTTAGCCTGCTGAAAAAACATAAACACGATATTGTGGCTCTGCAAGAAGTCCACATCAAGAAGACCCATGAGCACCACTTGGTAAACAAAGGCATAGGAAACTTGTTCTGTTCCCTAGCAAACGAAAAGAAAAGAGGGGTAGCCACGTACATCAGTGAAAAACTTCCCGCTAAACTGGCATTTGCAGATCAGGAGGGAAGAATAATAGGAGTGCTGATCGAGGTGGGAATGTCCCGGCTTCTGATCTGCAACATATACGCGCCGAACGGCCCAAAAACTGACTTTGTCCAGACTCTCTCGAGTCTAATAGAAGACCAGGAATATGATGGCCTGATCATACTGGGTGACTTCAATGGGATAATCAACCCCCAGCTGGACAGATCGCAACCAACCAAAAAGACTAAGAGACCAGCTCAGGACTCCCCCAACATTCTACCAAAGCCATTTCTGCACCTCAAAACAGACCTCTCTCTGCAAGACGCCTGGCAGCTCCACAACCAAGGTGAAAAATATTATACCTATTATTCGCACAGGCACCAGAGTTGGTCAAGGATAGACATGATATGGGCGTCCAACTCACTGGTGCCAAGGATACACCAGATAAAAATACAACCAAGGGACGTTTCTGATCACTGCCCGATCACAATGGTGCTCAATCATAAACCACAAACAAGACGCTGGAGACTTAATGATAATCTATTAAAGAGAGAGGAAGACATACGGAAGTACAAAATGTTAGCCTCAGACTACTTCAGAAATAATGATGTGCCAGAAACAAGCCCGGAAGTGATCTGGGACACCTGCAAGGCAGTTCTTCGGGGCCACTTTATCCAACACAACGCGGGCAGGAACAAGGTAAAAAGAAAGGCACTCCAAGATCTTCAAACTAAAATCTCACAAGAGGAGGCGCACCTGAAAAGATGTCCAAAACATCAGGCCACAATTACTGAATTGATCTCCCTGAAGAAGCAGAAACACCTATTGGAGATCGAACAACTCTCTAAAGCCCTCAAATTCCTGAAACAAAGACACTTCCAGAACGCCAACAAGCTGGGCAGGTGGCTGGCAAGACGGATTAAAAGGAAAAAACAAATGGGATATATAACTAAATTGAGATCTGGTGACAACCTGATCCTAGGAGAGGAGGAAATAAAAAAGGAATTTCAGGCCTTCTACACGGAGTTGTATACCAAGGGCGCAGACAGAAAAAGCGACATGGAGCATTACTTGGAAGCACAAGCACTGGACAAGATGCCGAAGAAATACAAAGACATAATAAATGGGGAAATCTCGGAGACCGAGATAGAAACGGCAATCAGGAAGCTGGACATCAATAAAGCCCCTGGACCAGATGGTCTAACAGCCAGAATTTACAAAGCTGTGAAAAACGAAATCATCCCCTTTATGAAAAAAATATACAACAGAGTACTCACGGAGGGAACAACCCCGGACTCTTGGAAGGAAGCAAACATAGTTTTAATTCACAAAGAGGGCACAGATGACACAAAGGTGGCCAATTACAGACCCATCTCGCTCCTCAACATAGACTATAAGATCATGGCGTCCATTCTAGCCGAAAGGCTGAAGCCCTGGCTTAGCGTTTGGATCGCACCAGATCAAAACGGCTTTCTCCCCGGCAGACAAGCCAAAGATAACACCAGGGCAGTCATAGACCTGATCCAATATTACGAAGCAAATCCTCAAAAAGAAGTCGCCTTCCTCGCCTTGGACGCGGAGAAGGCCTTTGACAATCTGAACTGGGATTTCTTCAGTCAGCTCATGTCGAAAATGGATCTGGGCCCCCAATTCCAAAGGGCAATTGGGGCAATATACAAAGACCAAACAGCAAAGGTTTGGATCAATGGCCAACCGACAGAGAGGATCACAATACAGAAAGGGACGCAGCAGGGATGCCCCCTCTCCCCGCTGCTTTTCGTATTCTTTATGGAGGTCCTGCTACGAGCCATTAGGGCCAACAGCCGGCTAAAAAGCCCAACAATTGGAAATTACCCGACTAAAGTCAAAGCATTTGCGGATGATGTAATTTGCTTCATTGAAAGACCGATGGACACCATACAGTCCTGGATAACTGAAATAGAGAAGTTTGGGGTGCTGGCAGGGCTAAAAATTAACAAAGGGAAAACGAAGATATTAACAAAGAACATGCCCAAGAATCACCAAGAACAACTACGGAGCATAACGGGCATGCAGGTCACTCACTCAATCAAATATTTGGGCATCCACATATCAGCACAGAACGGTCATCTTCAAAAAAACAATTATGAGGTGCTGTGGAAGAAGATCCAAAAAGACCTAAACAGCTGGAAAAGTGCCAACCTCTAGCTCATGGGCAAGATTGCGGCAATCAAAATGAACATACTACCTATTTCAAAACTTGCCGATCATCGATCATCAAGTCCACATCCATTTTCGAGGCCTGGAACTACCGGACCTGGTTATAAAAGGGACATCCTCAGGTTTCTGTGGGACTCAAAAAGGGCAAGAATCAAATACACGATTCTGACAGACAGGAGAACAAGAGGAGGCCTGGAACTATCGGTACCTCTGAATGTCTGAGGACCTGAAGCTTACTGTTGTTTTATTATGAAGCCTGTGGCTTAGTCCACATAAGGGACTGGATCACTTTGAAAAATAAAGAATTGCTGGCCATGGAAGGCTTCGATCTCCACGGAGGCTGGCACGGACACCTAGGATACGGAAGAACGGGGGCAAAAGAGGAATTCACAAAACATCCAGTGAGAGCAGCCCTAATAAAGATATGGGAAACACACAAGGGAAGATTCTACCAAAAAATCGCACTGTGGGTGTCACCTCTAGAAGCCCATCAACGGAAAATATTAGGTTGGGGCAAATGGCCGACCGATGAAGAAATGACGACCAAAATAGGAGGGGAGAGACGTCTGAAATCAAAGTCCCAGTTGCAACAACAATATAAATCCCTCACCTGGCTACACTACCTCCACATCAAGGCGTGCTTCCAAAAGGACAGACGGATAGGCTTCGAGGAGGGAGATCAATTTTGGAAAACTTTTCTGAACAAGGAGAAGAAACTTATCTCGAAGGCCTACCTAAAACTTTTGGAATGGTCAACAGAAACAGAGCAGGTGAAAGCGTGCATGATCAAGTGGGCACAAAACATCGGCTGCGCGATCACCATGGACGAATGGGAAAAAATATGGAGGAAAAAAATAAAAATAGTCTATGCCATCGACCTAAAGGAGAACTGGTACAAGATGTTCTTCAGGTGGTATATGACGCCACACAAGCTTGGCCTGATGTACAAAACCGCCCAGACCAAGTGCTGGAAATGTGGAGACCTGACAGGCACCTTTTATCACATGTGGTGGTCGTGCCCGGCAGCCTCGAGGTATTGGAAGGAAATACACATTCACATCCAAAAGGTTCTGCAGACCGCATTAGAAAAAACACCAGAAGCCTGCCTGCTGGGGATGGTGGACGACCGGGAACTTCCGAACGAGAACGCCGAAAGACTGTTTCTGTACCTCACCACGGCCGCGAGGATGGAGTACGCAAAAAAGTGGAAATCTGCAGAATCGCCGCGGATGGAGGAATGGATGAACAAAGTCTAAGACATCATGAGTACGGACAAACTCTCATACTACATGAGCGAATCGGAGGGAACCGGGCTGCGAAGAACAGACTGGACACTTTTCACATCCTACCTAAAGACCTGGACTCCGAATCAGCCCCCCTCCCCCTCCCCGAGAGGCCAGACAGGAAATGGAGCTCGTCAATCAATCAAAAACATAGATTTTTCCAACTGCAATAATTTAAACTTTGGAACGCTTTCTTGATCCATCCCTCCCCCCCATCCTACTTTTGATAGAAGGAGATGCACACAAGGAACTGCAAGGAGCTACCGGGAGTCAATATACTTCTCCCAACCTCCCTCCCCTCCTTCACCCCCTATTCCCCAAAGTCCTCCAGCCCCACTCCCCCCCATATGTGTAAAAATTTCAATAAATCTTGTTTAAAAAAATTGCATGTGCCTTCTACATACGGTATATCTGATCTCAAATAAGGGTTTGTAGTTAAAAATCAAAATTTGAGGTCATATTGCACTTGTCTTTTTAAATTCACCCACAAGACAACATCAAATTGTATATTTACAAACTGAAATATTTCCTTGAAATCTCCCTACTGTCAATTATACCTACCTAGCACAAGGTAGGATCAGTGACAGTGACAAAGTTCCTCCTTCTGGAAGTCACTTTTTTCCTGGTATATGAAATGTTGCAACAGCATTTTCTGTGGTGATCCTCAGTTCAAGCAGGTCTATGGAATGTAATTTGCAATATCTTGTTAAACCCATACTCTGGACCCAGAAATGTTTATCAGGGCTTCTTACATGTGAGATGTACTATTTCTGCATTCCAGATTTTTTTTCCCCCCTCAAAAGCACTGAGCTCTTCTGCTACCAGGTCAATTTAGAAGACAGGGGCAAAGTGGAACAGACAAAGGCACAACCCATGGCAGGAGAAAGGACAAAATGATCTAAAGAGCAAATTCTGTGCAAATAGAAGTGTTGGATCAGATTTGGAAATATTGACATCATATAAGAGTGAGGTCTTTGGGATAGTTTCCTTTGGGGAAATGGTCACCTAAGCTTTCTAAGACACAGTTGGTGTGGTGGAGGCTCCTTCTTTGGAGGCTTTTAAACAGAGGCTGGATGGCCATCTGCCAGGGATGCCTTGAATGTGATTTTCCTGCTGTTTGGCAGGGATTTGGACTGGATGACCCATGAGGTCTCTTCCAACTATGATTTTATGATGCATCCGTTGAATAAATTTTGTTTTGCTTGAAATCTTTTGAGTTTTCAGACTTATACTTATGACCTGTTTGTTCCCATCTTGGAAATGAATTTCTAGCCAAGATATTTCTTCATACCGTTTCAGTGAATAAAGGAACTGCTATTCCAGCACTGAAAAGATAAATCCCTTTTCTTATTATTTAAAAGAATAGGAAGCCCTCATTCCTTTTTCAACCTTTTGAATGCATTGTATACATAACCAACATTGCATGAACAATCACTTGTTTATGTGGGCAACCTTTGCAGAAGTTTATGCATTGCTGCATTAAAAATGTATAGTTTGCTAATTTATTCTTTTTCATCAATTCTCTTTCCACTTTTTAAAAAACTTCCTTTTAATATGATTTTTGAATAATAAAAGAACAATTGTTTCTCAAAAGAAAATATCCTAGTAGAGTTAATACAGTGAGGAGCTAGATTGATGGGCTCCAGATCTTTGAAGTCAACTGACCATGGATTGTCATGCCCCCTATTATTAAATGGTGGCAATGTTAATGAGGACACACAGAACTGTGCCTGATCATCTACCTTATTTCATATCCATTCAGGAATCTGGAACCAAACTCCTGCAGATATAGCAGCCCCTCTGCAATCAGTTAAGGGTCTCATTTGAAGTCAGATGGTCCGGATCACATTAATATTTACTGCTCTTAACCTGAGAAGGCAATTTATGCTTCTTCGAAGGCTCTCACTAATAAACAGATTGTTCTCACTCAGCAATAAATTTCACCTTACATGTATTTATGGGCATAGATCACCAAAAATCTGATCAGCATGGTGAGATTTAGCAACATCAATCACGTGTTGGGATCCAGCACATGTCCTATATTTTTTTCCTCAGATGGACTTGAGAATGAAATAAGTGTAGACCTGAGTGCCTGCATACTTGCCACATTGTCAGCAATAAAAGTTAATCCAGTCTGAGTTGGTGGGAGGAAACCCCAAGAGAACAACAGCAGGTGCTCTTGTGAATTTCAGGAATTGCCCAAGTTGTCATGGGAGCATCTGAATCATGGTTCTTGAAGTCATTGCAGATAACAGACATCCTGGTAGTAGGTCAAATCCCATCCATACCAAGCATTACTGAATACACACTGATACAAGCTTATCTGTGGGCATTTTCAGTCATCTTTAGGACTAAATTCCTCGCTACACTCTATTTACTCTTTTTTTCTGTTCAGGGTTACAACTGAAACACAGGCTATATTTTGTATGTTTTAAAAAAGCATTGTTCTATCAGGTACCTATTAGGTACCCTTTCCTTGTATTTCTTTGCAAAAGAATATTAAGGGTACAATAACACACCATACTATTTATTTTGTGTGTGGTGACAGTGGTGGTGAATCTTGGGCAAACGTTTTTGCAGTATAATTTGTACTCCGTTGATCTAGATTAAGGAACTGTAAAGTATGCTTAAAGAATGTATAGACCTTCTGGCATTGTGGAACTACAGCTCCCATCCATTCTTACCATTTATGCTCCCATAATTAATGCTGGGAATTGTAATCTTGAAGGGCTGCTTATTTACCATTCTGTGCTCAGAGAAATGAGGAATAAGACGGAGCAAGAGAAGAGTCAACAAAACCATAACCAGTACCTCTTCTTCCTGATTATTCTTCATCCCATTCAGAATTCCAGATTCAGGGATTGCATTGGCCTTCGTAGGAAATGTAGTGCATTCAACTTACTGCGTAAATTAAAAGGATTACTTATTGTAAACCAGTTGAAATATAAAATGCAAGTGAATCAATAGTCGGATATAGGAGAGATGTAGACACAATTTAAGAGCATACTTTTCAAAGAGTTAATCAAATTCAGCCATATTTTCAAAATGGAAATTAATGCAAATTTATGTAGTAACCTACTCTGTCTTCCTAATCCACTATGAATTTTCACAAAATTCCTTTTGTTTGTATATCCATTCTTTTATTATTGCAAATAAATCTGTCTAAAAATAGCAGATCTTTATGTGCTAGTGTGCTAGTTGTACCCTGTGTATCAGCAATATGTCAAGAAATACAGAAAGTGATTTTTACAGCATGTTTTGTAGACTAAAACATGCTGCAAACATAACACTCAGAAGTCCATGAATAACAGCAAAACTCTTGAATGTGATAGATTCGTTTTATCAAGTCCATGGCATACTTTACACAACAATCAATCCACAGTTAGTCAATTGCCCATATTATTAAACCTTATGTTGTCCACTGTTCAGTACATTTTTCACTAATGACAATTCATGGAATATAAGAAATTTTCAGTTTTTTAAAAATAGATTATTAATTGCTATTAGCACAGCAAGTATAGAAGTATGAGGGCTATATATTCCTCAAATTATCATTTGTTCAAGAGCTATAAACCTGTCAATTCCCTGGATATTTAGTAATCCAGAGTGTGGTCCTTCTTTGTGCTTCTGGGACCACACATTGGAAACTGAAGAGGATGTGGTAAATAATTTTATAATAACATGTGACACTATTTACCCAATCCACTCCGGTATTTTGGTACTGAAGAAGATGATTCCGTTCCATGTCTGCTACAGTATTTAAGCCACATCTTCCAATGATAAGGAAAAGCATAATCCAGGAAGAGAAAATCTTCTCTCTGAAAAACTTTTAACCTGATGTGTTAAAATTCCCTTGGATTCAGATTTGTTGTTGGCGGCCTTTCTTTGGTCACCTCCCTTCTTTCTTTGTCACAGTTGTTCCCTCAGTTGTTCAAAAGCGAAGCGCTCTGCCCCTTTGATGATGTTGCTGTTCTGTCCTTCCTAATTTCTCTCCCTTGTCCTTACATAGTTTTGGATGACTCCATGTGTCTTGTCTCCTTTTGCACCATTGCAATCATGACATAAATCGCGTCTTGATTAGAGTTCTCAGATCTCAAGATCTGACCCTAGCCTTTCTTCCCCAGTCCACAGTCAAGGAGAGAGAATCTCGGGGTGAGAAAGAGGCCTAAAATTATTTTTGGAATGCATAAAGTTTGAAAGGATAAATTCCACAAATGAGACAGAATGATCTCATACCTTGTTACTCCACTGTAGACATGCTATTGATTAATATTTTTCAAAGAAGTGACCATATAATTCACTTCTAACATAAAAAGGAAAATTCAAGGGAGGGGGGGGGAGGAATGTGGCTAACTGGATTTTATTTTACCATGTACTTTTGTAAATATAAGCCCACTTCTTCAGATGCAGTACAAAGCCTTGTGTCATATACATGTAGCAACAAGGACTCCTGCATTAATATGTATAGGGTGCCATGAACCCATTATCTTTGTTCACACCTCTGCTAATGGACTTGAACTGGTGGGTATAATTCAGTTCAGTTGTTTCTTTTTCTAGTCTTCTTTTGTAATTTCCTTGTTTAAGGACTGTGACTGGTAAATCTTGTACTGTATGTCCTCGAAAACTGAAATTTCTAATGTGAGGTTTCTGTCCTTTTATCTTCTTGCACAAATGCTCACAACATGATACATAACATAGATGGTAATACAGGGACAAGACTCTGCATACACATATATTAAGAGCTAAACATCTGAAAATATATTGTTATACATGAAAACTCATGGTAATATTTTTTTAAACAGCTCTATTAATGGTGCTGCCACTTTCCATTTTTTCTCCCCTTTCCTTCCTCCTATTTACATTGATTATGAAACTTACTTTGTGTTATTGGGATATCAGTTATCACTAGTCATGTGTGTGGTATTTGTTTCTTTCATTTCATTTTTTTGTTTTGTTCCTTTTGTTTCATTCATTTTGCTCTGAAAGATCACGTGAACAGTTACCGTGTATTCAGTTTTATTTTTGTCTACTCTGCAGATCGAGAGGAAGAGAAAGAGGGAATGTTTTAAAGGAGATTTTATTTATAGAAAGAAAATAATCCCTAAAAATCAGGAGATGACCCAAATATTATAAAACTTGGTGGACTAGGAGTGGTCGATGTGCCCTCCACGTGTGGTGATTATCACCCCTCTAGTCCTAAAACTGAGGAGAAGGGGAGCCTGAGAGGGCCAACCATGGTTGGCCAATGGTCCAAAAAAAATGTTCTTTCGGACCTTAAACAAAAAAGCTCATTCAGAAAGGCTCCAGAAAGGCTCCAGTTTCAAAACAAAAATGGGGCCTTAGTGAAACAAACCAAAATGGATAGCAATTCTATACAAATGCACCAGATTAGTCATCACATCTGAAGAATGAATTATTTCACATGTGTGGCCGGCAACATTTCAGTGTGGTTAAGATAGCAAAGGTTATGGATGAGGAGTAACAAGCCAGCTAGAATAAGCTGCAGCACCCTGCTTTCGCCTGATACATCTGAACAGGGAAAGATCATGCATCTCCTTTCCAGTTTTCTCTTCTCTTCTGATTTGAATTCAAACCACTTTCAAAATTGGTACTCAGATTGCAGCAATAGAAGACAAAGGGAAATGAAGAGGGATAAATTGAGGCATTTTAAAACCAGCTAGAAATAATGGGGCAACAGAAAATCACCTGGGACAGTGCCTTTCAAAACAAAGCATTTGGAGGATGTGTGAAACATATTGTGAAGTGCATCATGTGATTACCTATTTATTGTTATTTTATATAGATATTATCAATTGATTGAACTATCACAATCTAACCTTTCATATATCCTTGAGATGCATTCTAACGGTTCACATCTCTGTCACCAACTGTCAGGTCCTGTCTTTTCAATACAGAAATCCAAAACAGACGATCCAAGTTTTGAAAAGCACCATGTGGAACAACACTGTTCTTCCCTTTCCCCACAAAAATACTCTTGAAAGCTAGGGACCCAGTAGAGCAGGATTCAATGTAGCTTGAGAAGCTATTGTCAGAAAAGGACATTACCAGGGCAGCTTCTTCACATGCACAGATAAGTGCCTTAGAGTTGGGATTCAACAACCTAAATCCAGTTCTTAGTCCTAAATAGAATAGATATAGGGAGTCAATTGCTGGAGTCACTACCTAGATAAACCTCAATGATTCAGGACGTCTCCTCTAGCTGGAACTAGTTGTTGGATCTAGGGATACATCTACAGAAGTAATACCCTTTCGACCTCATCAGATGGGATGATTTACCCATTGTATGCCACTTCTTCTCCTCTTTCATAATGGAGATCTTCCCATGATGCACATCAACTTCCGGCCTCCATGATAAAAGAGAAGAGGAAGTGGTCACACCGCCATGGCAGCAACATGTTGCCTTAGGAACAATGGGATGGGGGTCAAGAGAAGGCTAAAGATTTTTTTAAACTGCAACTCCCAGATTCTATGGTATTGAGCCATATAAGTTAAAGTGGTGTTAAACTGCATTATTTCAATAGGGTAGATTTAAATAATAGAATAATAGAGTTGGAAGAGACTACATGGGCCATTTAGTCCAACCCTCTGCCATGCAGGAAAAGCACAATCAATTTATCCTGGGTGTCTGGATCACTGCAAGAGGGTACATGTACAAGACCAAAAAAGGTTTCTCGTTTTCCCACATAGAGAATGTATGGACAGTCAAGTCTTCATCTAAATAAAAGAATTCACACCCAATGATATAATATAGCTTAATAGTTTTCTTAAAGCAGCTGGTAAAGCAATGTAAATGTTGTCCATGGGATATAGGTTTCCTGCACTATTATGCATATAGTGTGGAAACTTGGTTTCAGGGTGTGGCACAGCCTGGGCAGAAATTGTAATGGTAAATGTGGGGATCAAAACCTAACAATCCTGGCAGAATAATCACAGTGAATCCACAAAAGCAAACTATTTAATTGAACATAATTGCAGGATAAATTCTTAGGGATAAGAAAGGAAATGCCAAAGTGTAGAAACTGAATGGTACAAAAGAAGGAAGGAAAAATGGATTATTGAAAGCTTGTCTAAATATGAGTTGATCTTTTCAGCTAAAGAGTTTTTGGCAAGGGAAAGAGGAAGGCAAATGGCAAAAACTAGTTGGACAAAACCCATAAGCATTGTGTCTTATCTATGAGAATCAAACTCTGCATGTCATGCTAGTTTTTACAGTCATAGTCTACAGTCTTGCAGTGATAAAATCAAATTTGACAGTAGCACAATATAGAGGTTTAACTGACAGCACACACAGCACATTTGCTAGTCATAATGCCACAGTTTAATGACTGACGCTTATGGGAAGCTAATTCAGATTTTTTCCTGAATGGGATAAAGGAGCATCCAGTTAATTCCAACCATGAATTCAAGCCATGTGACAAAACTGATGCTGCATACCCTGTTCTTGTTCTGCATATTCTGCAAATTGAACTGCAGGAAAAAAGCCACTTTGTACATACATCCGGGGAGAAAATTCACTCTGTATTTTGTACATCCACCAGTAACTTGTTGCTTTCATTTCAACAAAGCACTCAGCCTTTACTTGTTAAATAGCCTAAGAATTAAAAACCATGTGCCTGTTTTGAGAAAAAGTACAAGTTATAGAATTATACAAGCAGTTATAGTATAAATAAAATATTCATATAAAAATAGTCTCTTAGAAAATATATTCTTTTATCCTATGGTTCATTTTTCCAAAGAGGGAAAGTTGTCTGGAGTTTTGCATTTATATATCGTGATGCATTATTCCCAGCTGGATTTTTCTAATATTCCTTTTATTTTTTTAAAAAAAAGAGGGGGAGATTATGTACTGATAACTATGCAGAGATGAATATCAGTTCGAGATTCCAGACAACTAGCAGCAAAGAGCCAAAAAATATATATAAAGATGCCTGCTTTTGTACTTAACGTCTATTACTGCAGAAAAATATCCTGCAATTATAACTAGTCGAAATATCTGAGTAAATGACAATATTTACAACTTATGGGTTTCTTTACCCTTTCCACAGTTTCCATATCTACAAAATTATTTCACAAAAAGCAGGTATACTTTTACTTGCAGAGTGGTTCTCAAAAATGTTGGTAGCGTTGTTTTTTATTAAATAAATTAATATTAGCTTTATCTGGATAAATTGTTAAATATTGCTATTATTATTATGCCCAGACAACCCAAATCCCTGTGCTAAAATCTGCAGCATGACAAAAAGGCAGATAAACCAGTGTTTATATGGAAAACACAACAATTCTACTCACAGTAGCACACTGACTGAGGGGAAAATGAAAAGACAAGAAACAACCAGCAAAAGTGTAGGAATCCCTAAATCTGCATAATCCACACTCTTTAAATTGAAATTCACACTGGCCATTGTCACCCTTTCCTGTGCAAAGATTGTGTTAAAGTATTGTTTGTTTTCCCCCAGCCCTCTTGTTATGCATGATGGCCTGCGTATTTCAGTCTCTTTCATCCAGTGCCAAAGACCCCATTGACCAATGTCTTGATGTGTACTCCCCTCCTCCATTCACATAAGGCAGTCAATAAATTATGTTTTGAAAGCCGAAATTATTTGAGAACATTTCCCCCATTTATATTTTGAATGAGATGATGTTTCCTTTTTTTCCTTAAGTAGTTTGCTGTAAGTTTTGAATTATTCCTCTAAGTCTTTGATGGATGTCCACAAAAATGACGCATGGTTAGAGGGACAGATAGGGTCCATTTGTTGGCTTTTCTTTTGGGAAGAAGTGTGGATCTTTACTACAGTCTTGTGTAGGTACAGTGAGGTTATGTGCAAAACAAAAATGTGTTTATTCCAGAGCTGTTGGCTTCCCCCCTCCCCCTCCAAGCCACACTTTCATTTACAGGTGTACACTTCTGTTCGTTCACTGCATGTATTACACTTAACATAACAGCACCAGTGAAATTTACAGTTGCACTGCCACACTCGTGAATATTGGTGAGTATTGTAACCCCGTCCACAACACATCAGGTCACAGCCATTGGTCTGTTGGGCTGTTTTGTTGCACATTCGACCCTGTGTTCCAACACTGCCAGTCACAGGATCCTCTTCACAGTAGTTAGGCGATTTCTCTATATACACTAAATCTGTATCCATAGGTTTACGGTAGGAGAGTGGCTTCTTTATCTTCAGAAATGTTGGGCGCTTATTGCGACTCGCCCTCACTGGTTCCACTTGAACAGCTTCATTATATTTGTCCTTAAGGATGTAGCCCAGCTCCCTGAATTTTGGAAGAGTTGTCCAGCAGGTTTTAGTGGTACAAGATCCTGACACGCCATGGCACTTGCATTCCAACTTCATGTTGTCTTCAAGAATCTACAGAGAAAGAAAGAGAGGATTTTACATGTAAAGCAAGAGATGAAGCAGAAACTGTAAGCACAATTGCATTATATAAGAATTTACAATTTTTAATCATCATCCTTATCATCATTGTCATCTGGCTGCCTGTATTGCAGTCACAGGTTGCAACCCAGAGTCACCCATCTGAATTTTTTCTATATTTACTAATACTATGCATTCGGAATTGTGGCAGTATCCTCAATCCTCCCTCACTCCAGCCTTGAAGAGCCTTTCCTTCCTTCCTTTCGCTTAAAGTTTATAAAGACTTAAAATAGTGTATAACTACTTAAATACTGTATAAATATTAAAATAAATAGAGCATTCCTACATCACAGTTTTTCACTTATTGCGGGAGGTCCTGGAACCTAACCCCAGCAATAAGTGAAGGAACAGTGTATGCTTTTGATTGTTACAGCCTTGTTTGCTGCAAAAATGGGATTGGAAATGTCACCTTGCTGTACCAAAAACAGCAGTAGAACAGACCTAATTGTGACTTCTGGCTGTTAATGCAGATTTAGGGTCTCAGACCTGGAGTTGTGTATATACACAGTAGAATTAATGCAGTTGGACACAACTTTAATTACCACGGCTTAATGCATTCGAATCTTGGGGCATCATCACTCTTTGGCAGAGAAGGCTAAAGCAATATAATAGCAACTCTCATGATTCCATCTCATTGAGACATGGCAGTTAAAGTAGTGTCAAACTACATTAACTCTAGAGTGCAGATGCACCCTTGGTTATGTAGTAATGATGAACTAGGCAATGTAAGTTCTTGGCCATTGTTATAATGAGTTTCACAGTCAACCAGGTGTTACTGACGGGTATTTTGGTTCATCAGTGAGTCTATCCAAACCTCTAGGAATCAGTGAAGTATCATTAGATAATGTAACACATCCTTATTCTTAATTCCTATATCATTTTATTTATATCTCACCTTGTCCCAAAATCTAGGATCAATGGTGATTTACAAAAATTAACACAAATAGAAAGAATAACACAGGCATAATGGGAAAAGACATACAAAAAGGTTATTGTAAAAATATGAATTTAATGATCCATAGAATGAAAACATCTAAATCGAATCTGTTAAAATGGTGAAAGATAAACACCAATGACACAATTTTTTAAAAAGAAATCACTTTCTCAAACCCTGTCAGAATATTCAAGTTTTCACATACTGGAGAAAGTACAGCAAGTGGAGGGAGTCATCCTCACCTCTCTAGGAAAGGAGTTCTAAGGCTTGGGAATGGCTACCAAGAAGACCCTCTCCCCCAGACATGCCTGTGAAAGATGGTAGACCTAGGAGAAAGGCCTCCCCCAAAGAGAATAGTTCAGGAAGGCTCAGGGCACTTCCAGACATGTGGAAAACACGGGCAGAAACAGGTTAAAATAACCCACTTCCACTCAGTTTAGTATCGCTAATAACTCAAACTCTGGGGTTTCCCTTGAGGTGTGGCTACATGGCATTCTGAATCAAATAAAAGTTGATCACCCAGCTCCCCTCTTCTCTTGCCCCCCCTCCCCACTTCCTGACACGCCATTTCCTCCATCAGGAGGACTCTTTGGAGAGGCTCTGTGGCTGCCAGGCTGTCTCTTGCAAATTTTAAGGGTGAAATTGGGGACTAGAGGGAAGGGGATGGGCATCCTTTTGCACCTTTGGGCTCCAGGAGCCAAAAAATGTGAGATGGGTGTGAAGATTGACCCCCAAGATCGCATGACATGGTCCCGAGAGTCAGTCCACACAGGGCCAACAGCTGGTAAGTTTTAGACCTTTGCTTAAGGTCCAAATCTTACTAGGTGTTTAATTATTACGGAGAAAACTGGTAAAACCCAGTTTGCCCCACATTAATTCGCTTTTACCAGAAGCATCGTTTGGAAACCTCCAGTAAAAACAAGACAGGTCTCGCATTAAAGGCCTGTCTGGAAGGGCCCTCAGCTTTTCAGATAACCTGGCTCAAGCTGTAAATGCCTTTATATGTGATAACCAGCACTTTGAAATAATCTGGCAGTCAGCCAGAAAATAGAATCTAGGACAGACCTAGGCAATTCCCTGCCCTCCGGGTATTTTGGACTTCAACTCCCAGAAATACTAGCCAGTTTACCAGCTGTTAGGATTTCTGGGATTTGAAGTCCAAAACACCTCGAGGTCCAGCAATTGCCCAAGTCCGATCTAGGGTGATATAAATTAGCCTAGGAAAGTAAGTGCCAGCCTTAGCCAGCAGTTTTCTACTCTAGCTAGCCTTGTGGCTTTATTCAAAGCAGTCTACATTTTGAGAGTGTCCAAGCTCCAGTTCAGTCTATGGACAGACAGTAAGCAAGAAGGGAATAAACAGCTTCATTGGAAAGAGCTGAGTAAGCTATTACAATGGATCAACAGCTGAAAGGATTTGTGACTTGTGTTGAGCTTGCAGTTCTCTGTGATGTATCTGGGATGCCAGTTGGAACTAGCTCTGAGTCCTGTCTTGTCTACATCAGGGCTGAACACAAATACCTATTTGGGGAAGGGGTTAATATTGGTCAATTATTCTGACTTTCATGTGGGCAAATTGTAGATTACTAAATGCCTGTTTTGTATCTAGGATTTCCAGTTAAAGGATCCCACCTGAGAAAAGAAGTCTTTGCTGAAATCCTGAAGATCTATAACCACTGAAAATGCTTTAGAAAACATTATTCCACATCCCAGTACACTTCTTCCTCTTTTTGTCTGCTCCTCCACCCTTGGACAAAACATTCCCGTTTTTCTTGTGTCTTTCTAATATGAAAAAGTTTAGAAGGGAAAAAAAACTAATAATATTTCTACCTTCCAGGCAAATTTAGCAATGGGAAAGCTTATCATTCTAGACCTCTGAAAAGTTGCCTCTTCTCCTTTTCAGTATTATTTTTAACCATTGAGTACTATTTTCCAGTGCTTTAAAAAATAATTATGTGACCAAGAATGTAAAGGCTTTTTTAGACTTCCATGCTGGCTGGAGGATTATTGGAGTAGTAGTCCCAAAAAGTAACATTTTCAAAACAATCAAAAATCAGACGGGGGGACATTGGCATTCCCCATCCTCACTGTGCAAGTAGCAGTAACAAAACTGGGACTGGAAAAGAAGTGGTCTCTTATATTCAAAATGCTGACAAAATGCTGTCTTTTATCCATGCTTATATACATATATTCTTTGTGTTTCATGGAGTTCTGTCCTATTCACCTCATCACACAGGATCACCTCCTCCCCTTTCTAGCTCAATCATTGCAAGGATACCAGTACGCTTTTTAAAATAGGCACCCTTTTTGAAGCATCACTTCCAATTGGATCATTCCTTTTAAATCCCTACACTAAGACATGCATACTTTTAAAATCACTTCTTTCAATGGGATCCACACTGTCTTTAAACCACTAATGGAAACAGAAGGAGCATTAGTGGGCCGTCCACATGAACGCCCACAGTGAAACGTCACAAAGTAATCAGACAAAATCACCACTTCCCATCACAAGGAAAAATACCCATTTGTCTTTCTATGCATAGGGACAGGCGTGGAGTCAGTTTCTGCCCGTCTTTGAAATCCTCCTGCTTCTACACGCTATGGAAACGAAGTCCCACAACCAACCTCTGGAAGCAGAAGCAGTCTGTGGAAGTCTGTCTTTGAAGTGTGTAGAAACAGGTAGAAATGGAGGAAAACTTGATGAGGCTTTTGTCTTTGTATACCAGCTATTTGAGTGACAGCAATCACACAACCACAAATGCATAGAAGATCTGAGTTATACCATACTCTACATCTTTACTATTGTTTTTCTTTGTTTGACATCAATTTGGTGTCTGTTTTTGCTATCACATTATTAACCAATAAAATAGGTATTTTTAAAGAAAATGAACAAAAATAATGACTACAGATTAAGGTCTTGAAATAATTAAAGAATTTTCACAACCTGGTTCAGTCATTAATCACAGTAGTGACTGCAGTCAAGAAATCAGAAGAAGCCATTATTTACAAACAGCTATAGTTTTATCCAAGCTTTTGTGAAGGCAGACTGCACACATTGGGATAGTCTCCAAGACCGTTCTTTCATATTTAAAACAATATCCAAGAGAATTGTGAAAATATATTACTGTCATGTTTTAATTGGCAACGCCCATGCAAGTGTCATTGATCTATAACAGTGCTGTCCAACTTCTAACCGGCCAAGGGCCGGACCCCAGGTCACTGATGACCTGGGGGGCCGTTCGGCCCCGCCCCAGGCCCCTCCCCAGGCCCCTCCCCATCCCCGCCCCCACCCCGCTCCCATCCTCCTACGCTGTCATTCTCCCTCCTCCTCCTCTTTCTCCGGCGCCGGGCGCATGGGACACCAGCGGCACCGGGAAGGAGGAGGCCCACCTCCCTCGCACCCTCCGCCCTTCCCGGCGCAGCCGGTGTCCCGCAGCTGCGGCGCCGGGAAAAAGGAGGAGGAGGAGGGGAGAGAAAGGAGAAGGCAATCAGCTGACTGCCCTCTCCTTTCTCCCTTTTTCGCGGCGCCGGCGCCCAGGGTCCCCGCGCGCAAGACGGGAAAGAGAGAGAAAGGAGAGGGCAGTCAGCTGGCTGCCTTCTCCATTCTCCCTTTTTCTCCGCGCGCGCCAGAGACCAGGGTCCCCGCTCACTCGGGGTAAGAGAGAGAAAGGAGAGGGCAGTCAGATGGCTGCCTTCTCCATTCTCTCTCTTTCTCCGCACGCGCGCCAGAGCCCAGGGTCCCCGCGCACAGGGAAAAGAGAGAGAAAGGAGAGGGCAGTCAGCTGGCTGCCTTCTCCATTCTCTCTCTTTCTCCGTGCGTGCGCCAGAGCCCAGGTCCCCAAGACGGGGAAGAGAGAGAGAAAGGAGAGGGCAGTCAGCTGGCTGCCTTCTCCATTCTCTCTTTCTCCGCGCACGCGCCAGAGCCCAGGGTCCCAGCAAGACGGGGGGAAAGAGAGAGAAAGGAGAGGGCAGTCAGCTGGCTGCCTTCTCCATTCTCTCTCTTTCTCCGCGCGCGCCAGAGCCCAGGGTCCCTCCAGGGCAAGACAGGAAAAGAGAGAGAAAGGAGAGGGCAGTCAGCTGGCTGCCTTCTCCATTCTCTTTCTCCGTGCGTGCGCCAGAGCCCAGGGTCCCTCACGCATGGGGAAAGAGAGAAAGAAAAGAGGGCAGTCAGCTGGCTGCCTTCTCCATTCTCTCTCTTTCTCCCCGCGCCAGAGCCCAGGTCCTCCCACAAGGACGGGGAAAGAGAGAGAAAGGAGAGGGCAGTCAGCTGGCTGCCTTCTCCATTTCTCTCTCTTTTCTCCGCGCCAGAGCCCAGGGTCCTCGGCACAAGACAGGGAAAGAGAGAGAAAGGAGAGGGCAGTCAGCTGGCTGCCTTCTCCATTCTCTCTCTTTTCTCCGTGCGTGCGCCAGAGCCCAGGTCCGCGCGCAGGGGAAAGAGAGAGAAAGGAGAGGGCAGTCAGCTGGCTGCCTTCTCCATTCTCTCTTTCTCTGCGCGCCAGAGCCCAGGGTCCCCACGCGCGGGGAAAGAGAGAGAAAGGAGAGGGCAGTCAGCTGGCTGCCTTCTCCATTCTCTCTCTTTCTCCGTGCGCGCCAGAGCCCAGGGTCCCAGCAAGACAGGGAAAGAGAGAGAAAGGAGAGGGCAGTCAGCTGACTGGCTTCTCCTCTCTCTCTTTTTCGCGCGCCGACGCCTGGGATCCCGCGCGTGGGGAAAGAGAGAGAGGAGAAGCCAGTCAGCTGACTGGCTTGTCCTTTCTCCCTCTTTCCCCGCGCGCCCTGCCCTGATCCCGAGCGCGGCGCGGGGAGGGGAAGGAGGAGGGGCGAAGGAGGAAGAAAGCAGCCAGCTGACTTCCTCCTCCTTCGCCCCTCCTCCTCCCCCGCGGACGCGCCGCGGCTCCAATCGTGAGCCGCGGTGCAGGGAGGGGAAGGAGGAAGGGTGAAGGAGGAGGAGCCAGCTCTCTTCCTCCTCCCTGCCCGCCTCCCCCCTCCCGCATTTTTTTTAAAAATCGATTTTTAAAAAAAAAAAAATTTTTTAAATGGCAGCTGAGGGCATAGGTGGGGCCGTGTCCAACAGGCTACGGGGCCGGAACCGGCCCCGGGGCCGCCAGTTGGACAGCCCTGATCTATAACATGCCAAATATCAATGTGTGACTATGCTTAATATGTTTGTAGCTATACATGGTTTTATCTCTTCTATAAGCTGACTTAAATTCCATGATTGGGGAGAAGGAAACAGTGATATAAATAAAAAGATGGATGGATAAATGAGAAGGACTGTTTACAGACAACGGCTATGTATTTGTGTGATATGTGATCTTATTTTACACTAGCTTGGGGACCCGGCGCTGCCTAGGTTATTTGAGAAAGGCATTGTGTGCCAAAGTTTGTCTTTATCAGTTATTTATGTAGCTCAGGAAGTTAGTGAAGGTACTCCGAGTCACATCGTCCATGGTCCATCCTCCTCCAAACAGCACCAGGATATAGAGTGTGTCATGGGGGCTCTGTGTGCCAAGTTTTATCTTGATCAGTCATTACATGAGGGTCGCAGCAGTCTTGGGAAATGAGTGGAGGTACTTCAAGTCCCATCATTCGTGGTCCATCCTGCTCTAAACTGCACCAGAATGTAGAGTGTGTCATGGGGGCTCTGTGTGCCAAGTTTTGTCTTGATCAGTCATTAGATGAGGGTCGCAGCGGTCTTGGGAAGTGAGTGGAGGTACTTCAAGTCCCATCATTCGTGGTCCATCCTGCTCTAAACTGCACCAGAATGTAGAGTGGGTCATGGGGGCTCTGTGTGCCAAGTTTGGTCTTTATCAGTTTTGTGGGGGGGGGCAGTGGTCTGTGGGAACTGAAGTGTGAAAGTACTACAAATCCCATCATCCATTGACCGTTTGACCCCAAACCTCACCAGGACTTAAAGGGGTTCATGTGTGCAAAGTTTGGTCTTCATCAGTCATTGGAGGAGGGTTGCAGCGGTCTCAGGAAGTGAATGGAGGTACTTCAAGTCCCATAAGCTGTGTTCCACCTCTACCAAACCAGACCAGGACGTAAAGGGTGTCATGGGGGTTATGTGTGCCAAGTTTGGTCCAGATCCATCATTAGTGGGGGTCACCGTGGCCTGTGAAAGTGGCAGCCAATCAGAAAGCTGCCAAATACAAACATACTCTGCCACAAACACAAACACTGACTTTTATTTTATACATAGCTATAAATAGATGATGTGTTTAATAATGTTTCATGTTTTATCAGGAGAGGATCAATTTTGATGTTTTATACTGTTTTTCAACGATGCCATTGAATTGGCATTGAATTGTTGCCAAAACTGCCCTGAGTCCCCTTAGGGGTTGAGAAGGGTAGTATACAAACACCACAAATAAATAATAAATAAATCATGCCAACCAGAACTTGGACTTTTTTAACTGAGTTAGTAATCATGTTAGTGAGGGAATTCAGGAAGCTACAATTTCAAAGAGTAACTTATTCAAAGTCTGAGCCACAAACATGGCTATTGCATAACACTGTAGAACAACTGGGTGAGGATTTCCACTGTTCTCGAAAAGAAAGCTGAGAGGAGAAAAGCCAAGGAAAGAATGATAATTCCATGCTTATCTATACTAACTCGCAATATCTGGTCTGTATAGGCTACATGCTCTGATGTGGCACTTGAATCTCTCTGTTTTTATGTAGGCTTGCATCTTATCTGTTTATGGTTGCCAAATTGAGAAAGAGCTACAACCTGTACTTCCCTTGGACTATGTAACTCTTCCAAGTGCCAAAGTCAATTCTAATGCCAACATGTAACATTCTGCCACTCATTCATAATGATATAAAGTCTGAGAGACTCTTGATTTTTACTGTTACATGAAACATCTGCATCTGACACCACCACCACCCCTTTTTAGAAGGAGGCACTAGCCTTCCACCCATTTTATTACTCTGGGAAAAAACCCCTTTTTAAATGGCAGGAAATCATTATTCACTAAACACAGCTAGGTTTGTGAAAACAAGTGAGGGAGTACTGGATTTCAAATGCATAACACACTAATCATTTCAAATATGCTCTCATATAGAGTATCTATTCTGAATATCAAAAATGTAATTCATCTCATATACAGAGTACTACCCATACAATTCAATATATAACAGTTCAAATACAGCACAACAAAACAATCACTTGCATTTCTGATGTGTAGTCCCATCCAATATAATTATAACCATAATATCCATAGAACCAGTCCAAAATCCTGTGAAGCTAAATCCAATATATAGGATAATAAAGTTATTGTAAGTCCAAATGGACACCAAAGAAATCCCTCTTGGTATAATAAGGTGGGTTTAAGAGACAACAGGTCTCGAAGTTCCAAGAGCCGCTGGGAATCGGCTTCCTCTTTCCTTTCTCAGGAGGCTACCAGCCTGGAGGTTCCAAAAGCCGCTGCAGTCGGCTGGGTGGGCTAACAATCATTATTCTCAGGAAAAATGGTTGACCAAACTGTGGAGTGAATTCATCTGGAAGAACTTCTTGTTTAAGGCAAGCTATAATTACCATATTTTGTCAGCATAGATGGTAGAGACAGAGAACAAGTATGATCATCACAACAGTTGCTATTCTGGCTAAGGCTGATTGAACTTGTATTTCAAGAACTTATGGAGGGCTATACATTCCCTAGCACTATTAAATAGTTTTTCCTCAAAATCTGAATTGCCACAGTGTAGAAGCATGTTGGTTTCTAATCATGGTGTTTAGATTGAGGCCTTTTGACACTATCCATTTATAGAGCTATTTTTCTACTTTAATAGCATCTCATGGAATCCTGGGACTAGCAGTTTAGGGAAGCACATTTAGAATTCTCAGCAAGAGAGCTCCTATTGTGCCTGTGACCAAACTACAAACCCCAGAATCCCATAGGATGATGCAATGGGAGTTGAAGTAGAACCATAATGTTGTAATGGTATCATGTGAAAGAGCCACAGGCCATTGTTCTATAGATTGTTGTAGGTTTTTCGGGCTGTATGACCATGTTCTAGAAGCATTCCCTCCTGACGTTTCACCTGCATCTGTGGCAAGCATCTTCAGAGGTTGTGAGATTAGCATACAGTAAATGAGGATGCTTGCCACAGATGCAGGCAAAACGTCAGGAGAGAATGCTTCTTCTCTGGAGAGGCCCTGCTCTTGGTCCCACCATCTTCGCGAGCGCGTCTGGTGGGAACGAGAGACAGGACCTTCTCTGTGGTGGCCCCTCGGCTATGGAACTCTCTTTCTCAAGGGATGTTAGATCTGCCCCTCCCTTTTGTCCTTCAGGAGGCGGGTGAAGACCTGGCTTTGAAACAAAGCATTCCCAGAATAGGCTGAGATTGATTATAGATCGAGTTGAATTTGTTTTTAGTGGTGATTTGGATTTTATGTATTTTAATCTGTTGTTGTAAAATGTTTTAAATTTGTATAGCATTGAATCTTGCTATAAGCCAGTCTGAGTCCCTCTATGGAGGTGAGAAGGTCAAGATACAAAAGTTTTAAATAAATAAATAATATAACATAGCCGTACAGCCCGAAAAACCTACAACAACCCAGTGATTCCGGCCATGAAAGCCTTCGACAATACATTGTTCAATGGTTCAGAAGAAATGGCATGTGACAGTTTCGTGCAATCTAGGAAAAAGGAAGGTGGGGAAAGAAAAGGGAGAGAGATGTGTTAAGAGGACAGAAATGGGATGGGATATCAGGAGTATACAAGCTATAGTTTGTTGGGGGCTCATTCACATACCAGCAAACTATACTCTGGCATTGGTCTTGACATTCCATTGGCTATTAAGAATATTGTAGAGACAATAGCAGTTAAGGAGAAGCACACTGTAAATCTCAACACTCAGAAACAGGGGAAATCCAGACAAGTGACAATAAGGGCCAGTTAATCACCTCCCAACAAAGGATTCCCCCGGCAGTAAGAAACCAGACCTACAAATGGCTAAACCATTAAATGTTAATCAAGGTGGCCAATTGCAACATTCACACTTATCCTTCAGGGATGCCTCGCAGAAATGGGGCTTGGATGTATCGCTTTGCAATGGCTCCAATCATTCCTGGAAGGTCAGTCCCAGAGGGTGTTATTGGGAGACACCTGTTCGACCCCACAACCGTTATCTTGTGGAGTCCCTCGGGGTTCAGTACTGTCCCCGATGTTATTTAACATCTACATGAAGCCGTTGGGGGAGATCATCCGGAGTTTCGGAGTAAGATGTTATCTGTACGCGGATGACGTCCAAATCTGTCACTCCTTCCCACCTGTCACTAAGGAGGCTGTCCCCCTGAAGACGCAGATTCACAGCTTGGGAGTGATCCTGGATTCATAGCTGAGCCTGGAACCCCAGGTCTCAACGGTGGCCAGGAGAGCTTTTGCACAATTAAAACTTGTGTGCCAGCTGCACCCATACCTTGGGAAGTCTGACTTGGCCACGGTGATCCACACTTTGGTTACATCCCGAATAGACTACTGCAATGCACTCTACGTGGGGCTGCCTTTGAAAACGGTTCGGAAACTGCAGTTAGTCCAATGGGCAGCAGCCAGAATGCTAACTGGGGCGTCATACAGGGAGCATACCACCCCCCCTGCTGTGTCAGCTCCACTGGTTGCCTGCCCATCTCCTAGCCCAATTCAAAGTGCTGGTATTTACCTATAATGCTCTATACGGTTCTGGCCCAGCTTACTTGTCCGAATGCATCCGCCTCTATGTCCCATCTCGCAGTCTAAGATCATCTGGGGAGGCCTTGCTCTCGCTCCCACCAGCATTGCAAATGCGGCTGGTGAGGACGAGAGACAGGGCCTTCTTGGCGGTGGCCCCTCACCTATGGAACGCACTCCCAAACAAAATAAGATTGATTCCATCTCTCCTAGCTTTTAGAAAAAAGCTAAAGTCGTGGTTCTGGGACCAGGCCTTTGGGCAGCAGATGTAAATTGTACCTTTGGATTTGACTGGATTGACACTTTGGACTTGACTGGACTGACAATGTGTTCTGCTTGATGGCTTTAATTAATTATTGTTGTATATAGTTGTTTTTAATGTAATGTTTTTTAATGTTTTAATGCTTTTAATGATGTTGATTATATGGTGTATTTTTATATTGTATTGTGCCTTTAGTGCTGCAAATGTAAGCTGTGCTGAGTCGCCCTGTGGGAGTGAGAAGCTACAGGCAGGGGTGGTCTAACCATTACGGCAAGTACGCGGCCGCGTAGGGCGCCACCTGGGAGGGGCACCACCACGCCGGCCCCACCGCCCAAGCTGGCCCCACCACTGGCCCTGGCCCCGCCACCACCGCCCTGCCGCCGCACCGGCCGCACCTCCACATGCGTGGAGATTTTCGCGCATGTCCAGAAGCTCCAGGTGCTACAGCACCTTTAGGAGCTTCTGCACATGCGCAGAGATTCGTGCATGCGCACTGGCTCCAGACCGTGACTCGTGCTCAGGAGCCACTGGGGGGCACCAAAATAATATTCTCTCCCCCCCCCCCCCGGATAGGTAGGACCGCCCCTGGCTACGGGTACAAATACCAAAAATAAATAAATAATAAATATCTCAAACAGACAAGAGCTCTTTCTCCCACCCTGGATATTCCAGAGATATATAAACCCCATTTTCCTAGTTTCCAACAGACCTCACAACTTCTGTGGATGCCTGCCATAGATGCAGACAAAACATCAGGAGAGAATGCTTCTGGAACATGGCCATACAGCCCAGAAAACTCACAACAACCCAATGGTTTTGGCCATGACAGCCTTTGACAATACATTGAACCCTGTGAATCAGTTAAGGATGCACTACTTTTTAAAAATTCCATTTTAAAATAAAGTTTGAAGAAGAATTGTTCAAGTCATTTTAATCTATCCAAACAACTTTATACAGATGTTTAATGCATAGCAATTCTATGCCACTTCTGATCACCATTCAACACATGCTGTTTGATAAAATAAACAGCTTTTCATATGCTTATGAACTTCTTGTTTTCTTTACTTCAGTGACATTGTACAGTATTACACATCCCCTAAGGAAAAAATGTTTTGAAAATATTTTTAGGAGCTGTCATATCTTACAGCAAGTACCAACAAAACATTAACTTATATCAGGTTGCTGTTAACTTGTTAAGTTAAATTGGGATTCTTATCATCAACACATATTGCAGACGTATTGGCTTGGATCCAGAGTTCCAGTGAGTGGAATTCAACTCATGGGACGTTCCATAGGGAAATGGAGGTGAGATGTAATTTCTACCTATTCCTTCTTCTTATATCCCCAAGAGCTAAGGTGATCTTTGAAAAGAATATGGGACATAGCATAGGATTCTTTGTGGTTGAAAAATGAAATTAGCCCTCAAATTACCTTTTATTTCCCTTCTTTTCATCCCACAGGGCCCATTCCTATCTTTTTCATGGAAAAAATAGGTTCTTACACTTGTAGAAGTGGTTCTATATTTAATCCTTCTACCCCCACCCACCCAAGTGACTCCTAAGTGAGTGTATTGATATCTCTCTGTCCCAGAAATAGTCAGAACATCAGTTTTCCAGGATTTCAGAGGGAAATAATACATCTGTAGTTGTTATATGCCTTTGAGTCAGACTCTGATTCATGCTGATTCTATCTTGGTAAGATTTACAACATCATCAGACGGACAAAATGGCCCATCCTACAACACTTGAGCTTCACTTGAAGCACAGAGCTCACCGGCTCCCATCACACAATGTTGATCTACTTCCAACAGGACTCCGTGCCTCAAGTGAAGTTTATTTATTTATTTATTTATTTATTTATTATTCGGGCTTCTATGCCGCCGACTCCCTGAGGCTCGCGGCGGCTTACAGGAGCCGAAGGCACAATAAAATACAAGGCAATAAAAACAACTAAAAACAGCAGTAACACAGTAAAATAATAACGCAATTCAAGAATGAGCGGGACCTACTCGCCGAAGGCCTGCTTAAACAGGTAAGTTTTGCAGGCCCGTCTAAATGGGAGCAAGTCCTTCATGGCCCGAGTTCCGGCCGGGAGGGCGTTCCACAGCGTAGGAGCTATGACAGAGAACGCCCTCCGGCGGGTAGATGTCAATCTTGCCAGCTTTGCCGAAGGTATCTCCAGAAGGTTGGCATCCTCGGACCCAGGCATGTAGCCAGGGGGGGGGCTAAGGGGGCTTCAGCCCCCCCCCCCGAAATTCTCAGGGTGGTCCGCGAAAAGGCCTTACTGGTACGTTATTTAAACTGTTATGTTTATTCATATCATGATCTGATCACCATGCTCATTATATCCCACATTAATGAGGTTATTGGGATAACAATACAAAAGGTTTGCTAGGGTAGACCCTCTTCCACCCAGTCTCAGCCCCTCCCCCAAACCAAACTCAGCCCCCCCCCCCCGAATCAAAATCCTGGCTACGGCCCTGCTCGGACCGTAGTGATCTCGAAAGGCAATATGGGGTGAGACGGTCCCTCAGATACGCTGGCCCCAGACCGTGCAAGGCCTTGAAGGTAAGAACCAACACTTTGAAGGCGATCCGGTGCTCGATTGGCAGTTGAAGTGTTGCTGTTGCTATTGTTATTATATTTATTTATACCCCATTGTATCTCCCCAAAGAGGACTCAAGGGGGACTTTAAATGTTGTAAGAGGCAGCACCAGAAAAATGGAAGGCTTCCCATGTTACATAGGAAGCAACGAGGAGAAGTCGGGTGGTAATGCTTTCCCCCCGTGAGATGAAGTGAGGGTCAAAGTAGATTATGTGGGGTGCAGGACACAACGCAAAGGTGCCCCATGCCAGAGCCCACCAGAGTTGTCACAATCCATGGCAATTCCCCCCTCGATGTGATGAGGTCCTTGTTAAAGGGGAATTTGCTGTTGCCTTGCTCTAAGGGTAAAAGCGTCTGATTTTCCCCAAGCCACCCAGTTAATTTCCATGGCTGCCCAGGGCTTTGAACCCAAGTCTCTCAGAGTCATATCCCAATGATCAAATCACTCACACAATACTGTCTCCCAAAATATAATATAACATGTATGACTGCAATGGTGACAAGATTACCACTGTAAGAGTGGCCATCCAACAGCGCTGAACTATGGCAGGACCACCGAGGTAAGGGTGGTCATCCATCTAGACCCAAAGTCCACTCCACTCCTCACCCACCCTGGGACTGATGCAGATCTCTGCACTCCATATAAACCCCAAGGTTTTTTGTCCATGTAGATGTATCCTCAGAGTTTGCCATTTGGCCTTGGTCTCTTCCATAAGAACAGTGGCTGCATGGGAGACTCTGGAATAAACCTCTGGCAGTTCTCCCCACACAAATGAGCTTCTTCATTGGACAGTGGCCAAAAACCTGAAGGCTTTCAAGCAAAGATCAGCAATGTTAATCAAACAGCAGCCAAGCCAGAAAGCATTTTAAATGGCACAATTAACACCTGAGCTTCAAGGCCTAGGTGGCTTTGCTGCTGATACCATAATAGGACTTGATTCCTGGGGTATCAGAGCAGCCTCCGTCAGTTTTTAATTATTCAACAGGAGGATGTTCTTCTAGACTTCCTGGAGTCTATGGCAATTTTCAAAAATTTCAGACACGTGAGGGCATTTAAAGTTTTTGTTTGTTTTCTTTTTCTCTTTCTGGCATAACTTGCAATAGCTACACGCTGTAGCACATATTTTTGGTTACCAACTTGTACATCAGATTTTTTCTGTTCTAAGCTTCTGGACTTCAAGCCTACACTGAGGCTTACTCATGTACAAAATGAACTTTCCCCCTTGCTGCACCATCTCCACATATATATTCCAGCATAGTGACTGCGCAGTATTAACATTATTTTTTGCCCATTTGCTTCCAAGGATCTCAAAAATGAATTATTTCCAAGTATTAAAATTGTAGAACCCACACACCCCCACTCCACCTGCAATCAATTTGCATGACTCCAAAAAGAAAAGTGAGTGGGGAAAATATTCATAGTCACCTTTCTGGAGGAGGTAACTTGTATGTACAAGGTTTTTAAAAAGACAATCAAAGTGAAGGCCATGGTAACAGATCTACTTAACAAAGATTCCCCTTGATCTACTTAACAATTTTTATTATTATTCCAGGAGCAAAATTTATAAATGCAGGAGGAAGCATGACAAGAGTCATTGGGAGATCCTTTGAAAAGCTAACTATGTGTATGACTTTTTGGTTTACCTTCAGCCAACTTGTATTCTTTTCACTGACTTGTTCTGCTGCTACTTAGAAGAGTGGCATAACTGAGTTGCAAACAAGTCTTTGGCACATAATACTGTATCAGGAATAAGGAACCTCTTTCAGCCTGACAGTCAAATTCAATGTCAGAAAAGTTCTCAGAAGCTGCACCATAATGCCTTAAAGGTGTGACTGCCAGTAACCAAGCCATGGAATATGCATTTCAAACTTTTGTAGTATGTCTCAGTTGTTTCCAGCTCATGGCACCCCTAAGGCATGATTTGTTCAGAAAGGGGTTGCACTGCCTTCCTCTGAGGCTGAGATAGTGTGACTTGCTCACGGTCACCCAATGGTTTTCCAGGGATCAGTGGGGATTCATATCCTACTCTCCTGGTATCCTAGTCCTTACTGTACCACCCTGGCTCAATGCTTTCTGTATGGAAATAGGAAAGCCATCAAATAATGGTGTCATAGAGAGTGTGTGTGCTACTTTGGGAACTCCAGATGGCTGGGTTGGGACTACTAAAGCTCCTTCGGAGTAATTTATAGACAATTTATAGATTTATAATAGATTTTAAATAAAATATCTATCTGTAATCTGCTTTATAAAACAGGTTGAGACCAAACAGGTCCAAACTAGATACTAGAAATTCTTCCTATAAGTATGGTAGGTAGATATCAGTGATCAGGGTTGCCAAAGTGAAAGCTGGGGAGGGCTGCTGTGCATTTAATTTCAGCAGGTGTTGCTTGTTAACCGGTTGCATGACAAGCACCATCTTTTGAAATTCCCTCTCCTAAACAAACATTAAAGCTACAGGGTCATTCTATAGTTTTCAGTTTCTAGACCCTAATGACAGACATGTCAGATTCAATTCTTTTTGAACAAAAAATAAACAAACAAAGCATGACAAGAGAAGAGAGGAAAGATTGTAGCTTTACTTGCACAAGGTCTTCATAGGGATTAGAAAGGACCGTATCTGAAATACTAGAAATGTTCTGCCAATTGCTATAGACAACATTGAGATAGATGGGCCCTTAACGCAATATGCAGAGACATCACTGCACAATAGTTTGGAAAGTGCAGATACTTCTACTGATCTTAGTTTTTTTTCCATCTCCTTTACAATCAGTTTCAGTGTATTCATTTTCTAAGTTATGACCTCATCTCTGATAGCTACACAAGACATTCTTTGTTGTATTTGTTCTGCTCTGCTTCATACCTCAGATTTCAACTCAAGTGCTGAAGGAAAAGTAAAGTGCTCCCTTATGCAGGACATGATAGGATTACTAAGTCAGCACACCTATGTTCCTCTGTGAAGAGACACATCAAATAAAAAGCCACCTTGAGATGCCCTTGGTTGTGGGAGCCTTCTAATGCAGGCTGTGTCATGATTTATAAGAATGACTCATAATGTGGTGTTATACTTAATATGATGTAATGCTGATGCAAAATGCCATTCAGTGAATTTCAATGTCACCAAAGAGAAAGCAGGAGAAAGTACAATTCAATCATTTCTTTCCACTCACACTCAAAAGGTTGTTCCTTGAAAGGTTTCAGCTCTTTTACATGCCATTTCTTATTCACTCTCTGAAAATGCACTGCTGTTTTCTTTCATGTAAGTCACAAACAACAGTCTTTCCCTGCTATAGTTGTAGGGCTTTGAGGGGGTGGGGGAGAAAAGAAAGAAGCTGGCTTTGCTAAGAGCCAATACAGGAGCATTTCTCAACCACAAAGTGACTTTCAAGCAGCCACCTTGTGGCAGAGGATTGCACTGTGTTATGTCCTCTTAACTATGAGTATGAGTTTCCAATGTTTTGTCCTAGGTGGGAGCTGATAGGGGCAGGAGGAAAGAGGAGAAAGAAAACCATGAAAGAGGGGGCATCCTGAGTCCCAAAAAACAATGCTCTGAGAAATACCAGAATTACATTCTTGTGGAGGAAAGGTCAGACACTAAGCAAATAGCAACAAAGAATGGGATACCTTATCATGCAACAGTCACCATGGGAACCAGTGTGCCAATTCACAAAAGAGGTCCCACATGGGATTGTGAAGAGGTCCTCTTTCGTTGCTAGAAAAATATGTAAATAGCCACCAAAAGATGTTAAGAAGATAGAAAACCAGCTGGACTGTGAGAATAGTTTTCCAACGTGTTACAAATAGTATGGCATAAATAACAATCTGCCAGCTTGGTTGAAGTCATAGTAGCAAAGAATACTTTACAACACTATCTAGTTCATACTATTGGTCCATTTAGCCCATTACTAACTATGGCTCTCAGGGGGCATGAATGTTTCTAAACATACTTGGAGATGAACTCAGAACCTTCAGTATGCACAGCATGTTACTCAACCAGCTCCTTCTCATTTACTTGATGCAATTTTCTCCTTGTTCTCAAGGAACAAGTTGATTACTTTGACACCAGTGTAATGACAAGGAGACACTGTATGAGATAGAGGTTTGTAAGAGAGCCTTTAAAGACATGATGCCAGCATTCCACTTCTAATGATATATAATCATTTGGTTCTAAAATGTGTCATCCATTTGAGGTGATGGTGACAGTCGTTCTGATTATCCTCATGAAGGTGAACTTGGACATCACAACCAAGAGGCCCAGAAGACTCCAAGGTTGGATGCATATGTTAGAGACATTCTAAGTGGGACATCTTGTGTTTATGTTTAAATGCTAAAGCTAAACGCCTCCAATCCAAGAAGGGAGTTCACATGATCATAACACAAACATCATTCATTGAGTGGAAAAAATTGAAACATTGACTGATTCAGAAGACCAACGAGTCACATTCATTTAATTATATAAACTCTATAGAGATGGCAGTGAAGGGTATACTAGGCATTAGGCATGGTTCGGTTCGGTCAGAATCTTAGAAATTCGGAATAAATTTGGGTCAAATTCCTTTTTGAAGCAATTTCGAAGCTATTTGGGAACCCGGAAGTATCCTTGCCATTTCGAAGCTTTTCCTGCCATTTCTCTTACGAATCAGTAAGTGAGTCAGAAATAATTCAGCTTTTCAAACCAGTGTGGATGGATTCCCTAAGTTTCCTTTCCTTCCCGTGTCAGTCCTGGGAGAGAGACGCTATTTAACCCAGTTTGGATGGATTTCCATCAGTTTCCTTTCTCTCCCACATCAGTCCTTGGAGAGAGACGCTGTTTAGCCCAGTTTGGATGGATTTCCTTTGGTTTCCTTTCTCTCCCGTGCCAGTCCTGGGTGAGAGCCGTTGTTTAACCCAGTTTGGATGGCTTTCCTTCAGTTCCCTTTCTCTCCCATGTCAGTCCTGGGCGAGAGTCACTGTTTAACCTAGTTTGGATGGCTTTCCTTCAGTTCCCTTTCTCTCTCACGTCAGTCCTGGGTGAGAGTCACTGTTTAAACCAGTTTGGATGGCTTTCCTTCGGTTCCCTTTCTCTCCCACGTCAGTCCTGGGCAAGAGCTGCTGTTTAACCCAGTTTGGAGGGATTTCCTTTGGTTTCCTTTCTCTCCCATGTCAGTCCTGGGCAAGAGCCGCTGTTTAACCCAGTTTGGAGAGATTCCTTTGGTTTCCTTTCTCTCCCACATCAGTCCTGGGCGAGCGCTGCTGTTTAATCCAGTTTGGATGGATTTCCTTCTGTTTCTTTTCTCTCCCGTGTCAGTCCTGGGTGAGAGAAGCAGTTTAACCTAGTGTGGATGAATTTATTCCCATTTCTCCCTGTCTCCCTTTCCTGGAATAAAACAACTACTTTCAGTGTAAAGACCACCCTATGAAACAGGAAATAACACTTTGAAACCATTAACGAAGAATTCAGAAGTCTCTGAAGTTTTGAAAAGTTTTGAACCTTTTTTCTCTGAAAATCGGAATTGACTTTAGATCTGAACCACAGGTGCCCCCTACATCCGAAACGTATTTTGAACCTTTTTTTTATCAAACAAGCCTAGTATGCATACTGTAGTTCTTTGTATCAGTTGTGGCATACAGACAAATAAACTAGACCCCCCCCTTTCAAAAAAAACATCCTGCTTCACAGAATTACTGTTGCTGGTAATTTCAGGCCCTGCCAATTAAATTATGGAGGCATACTTTCATCTTTTTTGACCAGAATGGTCAATATGAGCTTTAAATGGATACTGGCTTCAGTTCCCCTCATAAGAACCGAAAACATTTCAGTAATTTCAATGAGGTTGAAATGCTCTAATCTTTCAGACAGTTCGAATTCTAAGAAGTCCCCATAGCCAACGATCATTGGTTGCCTTCCCATTCTAAACCACTGTCCTGTTTAGAACAGCTGGTCATGAGCCTGACCAGAGGGAAGGTGATACTTGATTCAGTTTAATGCACTCAGATTAGAACATAAGAACATAAGAACATAAGAAGAGCCATGCTGAATCGGACCTCAGCCCATCTAGTCCAGCATTCTGTATCACACAGTGGCCCACCAGTTGTACACGGGGATCTCGAGCAGAAGGGAGGGCAAAACCCTGACCTGCTCCCGACCCCCCACAACCAGTACCCAGGGAAATCCTGCCTACCTCAACCAACTCCGAGGTGGCACTTGAATGTCCTTTTCAGTAACTACTGATACACTTGGTATCCATGAATCTGTCTAATCCTGCCTTGAAGTTGTTCAGGCTGACAGCTGTCACAACCTCTTCTGGAAGTGAGTTCCATAACCCAATGACCCTCTGGGTGAAGAAATATTTCCCTTTATTAGTCCTAATTTTCCTACCTTGGACCTTCAGGGAGTGCCCTCTAGTCCTAGTGTTTTGTGACAAAGAAAATATTTTTTCTTTATTCACCTTTTCTATCCCATGCATGATATTAAACACTTCGATCAAGGCACCTCTTAAACTCCGTCTTTCAAGGCTGAAAAGACCAAGGCGTTGCAACCTGATTTCATAAGGGAGCCGCTCCATCCCTTGGATCATTCTTGTTGCCCTTTTCTGTACCTTTTCCAGTTCCGTTATATCCTTCTTAAGGTGCGGAGACCAGAATTGTACACAGTACTCCAAATGTGGCCTTACCATAGATTTGTAGAGAGGTAATACAACGTTTGCTGACCTATTTTCGATTCCCTTTCTGATCATGCCTAGCATAGAATTTGCTTTTTTCACTGCTGCAGCGCACTGGGTTGACATCTTCATTGAGCTGTCCACCAAGACCCCAAGATCCCTTTCCTGGTTTGTCTCGGAAAGCTTTGACCCCATCAATTTGTAGGTGTAGTTGGGGTTCTTTGCCCCGATGTGCATGACTTTACACTTGTTTAGGTTAAAATGCATTTGCCACTTTGTTGCCCATTCACTCAATTTCGAGAGATCTTTCTGGAGCTCTTTACAATCAGTTTCATTTTTAACTACCCTGAACAATTTAGTGTCGTCTGCAAACTTTGCTACCTCAGAACTCACTCCTACATCCAGATCATTAATGAATAAATTAAAAAGTAACGGGGGCCCTTCCACACAGCCATGTAACCCAGAATATCATGGCAGAAAATCCCACAATATCTGCTTTGAACTGGGTTATCCGAGTCCACATTGCCATATATTCCAGTTCAAAGCAGATAACGTGGGATTTTATTCAGTTGTGTGGAAGGGACCTAGGTGTAACTCATTTTTTATTAAGCCTGCCTTAAGTTGTTTAGACATTTGATGCTGCTGGTGACAATTACTCTTATGATGTAATTACAACCAAAAAACAAGACCTTGAGTTCACACAAACTTTCTGCTCCGTCCCCGGCACACCTTTTACTACTATTCTCACAATGATAGCTACTATCTTCCATGCCAATGTGGTTGTGAATCCAGTTTTGTAGTAAGAACTTTAAATTAATTACTCAAAACAGGTGCAGCACCTTAGATAGCTCCTTTAATGCTTGGACTAAAACCCAGAACAGATTTATGACTGCATTATCTTGAAACCACTGCCTGCCTAACTTACTTAAAGATTCACTTCCTGTCTGTTACTATACCAAAGACAGTTGAATAAAATAGAAGCTGAATAGTAATAAAAAGACCAAGAATAATAAAGTTCTATGAAATTATATGGAAACTGGACTGAAAGCATTTCATAATACTACACTCTTTCTGGTAATGAACTCCCATAATATTTACACTAATACAGAACCCAGCAGTTTCTGCAAATGCTGGATCACATGCTTTGTAAAATAATTATCTAGACCAGTGTTTTTCAACCTTTTTTGAGCCATGGCACGTTTTTTAAATTTACAAAATCCTGGGGCACACCAACAACCAAAATGACACGCTAACACAGTAATACATATAGTTAATACGTTTTTAAATGTATTTATACACTCACTGTGAAACCTGGGCCTGTTTTGATGAACAAAACATATATATGACTTCCTCTCACATATTTATACATGGCTATCATGTATTCTCTCAGCCTTCTCTTCTTCAGGCTAAACATGCCCAGCTCTTCAAGCCGCTCCTCATAGAGCTTGTTCTCCATACCTTTGTGAAATTTCACCCTGAGTGAAACTTGCTTCCAGTTAACTATGGATGTCATGAAGCTGTTATAAACCGTTCCTGGGGGAACGGCTCTCGAAAAATGCAGTAAAATAGTTTTAAAATCATTTCCAAGCGGAGAGGCTCAATTTGTTTCTTGGAAATCTGTGAGGGGGCTGCTAGGAGGGGGGAAGAGTGCCAATTTCCCATGGCACACCTGATGATCGCTCACGGCACACTAGTGTGCCATGGCACACTGGTTGGGAAACACTGATCTAGACAATGTTATAGGATATTGGTCTCAAAACAAAATTTACGAGAATTCTTATCCTGTAGTTTTATGCTATGTAAGGAAATGTATATGTGGTGGCTCCTTTCAAATGTCTAAATTCAATCAGGATATATCAGAAATAACAGCCATATTCAAACCTTTAACTCATCCCTCTGCCTATCTGCATACCTTCGGTAATATCACCTGGCCCTGTTTTAAACTATGGAGTCAATAGACTGACATCAACCCCAAAAGCAATTCACCAGTTTTATATTGGGCAGACACATAAAGATCTCGGCATCAAAATAGCTTCTATGCCTGTTAGGGAAATGGCAGGTGTCCAAAGACAGCACTCGCACTCCGTCCCACTAATACCCCCAATAAAGTGAAAGCTTTCATGGCTAGATTATTAGTGTTGAGTGCATACTGTGGGCCTTAGAGCAAGTTCTGTCATCATGTTGTGCATCTGCACGATGTCTTTGGAGTGAATGCCAACATGAACACTTTTCCAGAAGAATGGGGTGACTCTGCAATATGCTCAGAGGTTACATTGTGACCTGGAGCTGATTTTTTTTCTTTCTTCCAAAATCCACTTAATCTCTTAGCATGTTATACAAATACTCCACTCCAATCTCAAAATACATCAGAAACTACTCGTATCTGAATCATTGCATCAACTACATTAGGAGTTCAAAATACTACGTTAAGACTTGCAACGACTAATAAATAAAACAGTAGACATGTCTTCACTGCTGATTTCTCTCTTTCTCTCTCCTGCACAAACATAAACATGTACATCCAGAAAACAAATGACAAGATAGCGAGGCTGCATTTCTTGACTATGACCCCTTATGTCAATGTGCCTGCTGCTTACTAGCTGTTGCGTTTCCATATTTATCCTAAGCATTCCTAATTGTGTATTTCACACAGGTAGTTCCATACTAGTTTCACATTAAGAAGAATCAGAATACTGTAGTAGTGAAAACTGTTGGACTAGGATCTTGGGCCAATCACTCACTCTCAAGGAGCCATCGATGACACAATGGGTTAAACCCTTGTGCCATTAGTACTGAAGACTGACAGGCTGCAGGTTCAAATCCAGGGAGAGCATGGATGAGCTTCCTCTGTCAGCTCCAGCTCCCCATGCAGAGACATGAGAGAAGCTTCTCACAAGGATGGTAAAACATCAAAACATCTGGGCGTCCCCTAGGCAACGTCCTTGCAAATGGCCAATTCTCTCACACCAGAAGTGACTTGCAGTTTCTCAAGTCGCTCTTGACATGGTAAAAAAAACCTCATTCTCAGCCCAGTAGGGCTGTGCAAAGATAAAAATGTACACTGTCTTGAGCTCTTCAAAAGAAAAGAGAGCTATAAATGTCATTAATAAAGGGGAATGAGTGACTACAAACAGCAGGGTCAAAGCCAGCTGGTGAAATCCTGCTACCACTTTACATATTCAGTCTCCAGGAATTGGGGGGAAGGGCATATATTTTATACAGTATGTAGACACTTTATGATGACTGCTATAAAGAATAGAGAGCCACTGTGTGATACTGATTTCAGCACTCCATATGATTTTGGAGACCAGGGTTCATATCTCCACTCGGCCTTGGAAATCCACTCTCTCAGTCTCAGAGGAAGGCAAAAGCAAAAATCCTTTGAAGAAATCTTGCCAAAAAAACCCTCTGTGATAGATTTGCCTTAGAGTGACCATACGTTAGAAACAATTTGAGGGTGCATAACACACTTGAACTTCTTGTGCATCAAGACAAGTAGCACTGGGACACAGTCAATTATATGCAGGCCTTCTCATTAACTTCCATGAAGGAAAGCACTTTATATCTTTATGAAGTGAAGCGGTCAATTTCTTATCACACTTCTGCCATATTTCTCAACTCATATAAGAATGTTTATGTGCACAGTATACAGTATATGCACAATAGAGTTCTTATACAATCATTGAAGCCACCATTGTTGAAACAGGATCCCTTTCTTCAAAACTGATAACAAGATGTAAGGGAGAAATAGCTCCTGGTAGGATTTACATGTGTCTGTCATTACATCTATTGTGCCTCAGTTGCACAGTTTCATAACTGTAGATAGGTGAGATCCGATACAGCTGTTTGTCTGCACAAAAGACTACATAACTGATTCTACCAGAATTATACAACCACTGTTTACAACCAGATGCACAACTGCTTGTGCAACTCAATGTATTTTGCAATGTATTTGCTCAATGTATTTTACAACTGATTGTCAATTGTACATATGTTTTGCACAATCACTTGTGCAGAGATATAACCTGGAGCAATTCCACTAGCAAGGATTTCACCTTGCTGGCATTAAATTGGAATTAAGCCACGTTTGGCTTCCAAATACATGAAGACAGATATAAGTTCTTCTTTTCCATCTTTGTCCCCAATTGTTCAGGATGATCTGAAACTCTTAACATACAAGCTTTTACTTGTTACTAAGGCACAATGGAATATAAATTATATACAAGGCATATGAAATACATGCAATGTTAAATTCAAAAGACATTTCTAGTGATGGAGGGGAGGATTGAGTAAGACAAGATACACAGGTATTGCTTTGTCCTCTTGAATCTCCACCTTATCCCAAATACAATTTTGTATGTTCCTACCCTGAGAGATAAGCAATGGGGACCAGGTTGCACATGACCAGACATGGTTGGTGGGTAAGATGGTGAAAAAGTTAAACTTGCAGATACACTTGGGCCTTGGTATTCACTGGTGGTTGACTGCAGGATGTTAAATGGTATTGTAATATGGTGTAATATTGCATATGGTGTAATATTGCATAAAATGGCAATATCAGGGGTTTTATGTGATTGGGGAATCAAATCTGGGGTTTCAAAATTTATTTATGGCATTTCTACCCCACGTTTCTCCATCCTGGGGAGGATTCAAGTGGCTTAAACTTAGGCAACTATTAGGTGCCATAAAACAATGTACAATTAAAAAAACATTTAAATAGAATTATAAAATACATTAACGCAATACATTAAAGACAATATCTTCATAATTAATCATGTAATCTACAAGTGTAATCTGTGGATATGGAAGGCTGACTGTAATACAGGGATGAAAAGGAACAGAAAATCAAAAATACTTGCACTTTTGCCCATTACCAGCAAAGTCACATCCAAAGCCTTTCTGTTCATCAGTCAATAGTCTTTCATGTAATTCACTATTAACCCATTTTATGAATGTGACAGATTCCCTCAGTTATCTCTTTGTATATACAATTATAGGAGTGCAATGAAGCTCATTATAGTGTGTCAATATTTCAGAAGTGAGATGGCAAAAGTACAGGTAATATTATCCATGCTGTGAATACTGTATGTCCTTCAGTCCAGAGATCTGAGCAATTTATTACACATGCCAATGTAGCTTGCATGTGATTTTGATGATCCAGCAGGTAACAAAACTCTAAGGAATTAAGTCTTCTTACCAGACCAGGAAAGAGAGAGAACTGGAAGGAAAAGGAGACATTCACTGCAGTGGATTGTGGATTTTGTATTTGTATGTTTTATATTTTTATTTAGGACTTTGACGCTGATTCAAATATTTTTGAACAGCAAGATTTTTTGCAAGGAAGTCCTACTTTCATACTCTTCAGGGTTCATGAAACTTTTGGAGACTATGCATTTCTGCATCTGCATATAAAATATGTAGTATTTATTGATGTGCTTTTAAAATAAAAATTATATCATAATGCCTATTGTTTGAAATGTTATCATTGTTTTCATTTATAAACTGGCTGCATAGAACCCAGGGAAGTGGGATACCGAACCAGTTTTAAGTAAACTACACAACTTATTATGCATTCTTTGTTTTATACGAAGCTGAAACCTTACTCAAGTATCACAAAGAGATAACATATCCAGGATCTACTTACTGCTGACAATTTTGTTTGATTGATATAATAGACACAGCCCTTCAGAGATAGAAGAAGATACAGATGGAATATTATACTTCCTTCCCACTTCAAAGGGCCTGAATTCAGTCTATTGATTCAGTGTTTGGAACAGTATCACAGTTATTAAAATTGCCTTTGAATCAAATCACAGCAGAAGCTCAAAAACATTAATATTTTGTTTTAGGAAACCGCTATTAATTAGATGCATCATCTCTGTATATAAAAGTCAGTTCAAGGCATGTGGACTGTGAAAATAAGCCATAAAGGCTTCATCAGCAAGACCTGTACAGTGTTTCCACAGGAATAAGGGCCAATGCAGACCGCCCACTGCTGTCATTCCCTTTTCCCTCTGCTCATCAAGGTTAAGAGGTGGATCAAGCCCCTGGTGTCACTGAAAGACCACACACTTGGTGTAATTTATCTGGTCACATGGACGCCTCTCCTGACATCAGCATGAGGGACCTGACACAATCAAGAGCTCTCATGGCATTCTGAAACTATCTGGCATTGATGATGGCAGCAGGGGTGGTAAGGTGACAGTTCAATTGGGCTGAAGGTGTCTCAGAAAAGCAGAACTGGGTTGGATGGAGTGTGGCTGCCTCCGGGACCAGTCAGGATTATATCTGTTCTCACCTGGCCCCAAAGTGAGCATGCAATGTAGATGAACCCTTAGAGACCCTACAGAGATTTGTGGGGGGCGGGGGTCTACTGGATCACAGAGGTAGGGAAACAAAAGCTCCATCACATTATCTAAGCAATAAAACATGTATTGAAGCCAAAATTGTGTATTGTAAACAGAAGGCCTAAAACATTGGTTCTCAACCTGTGGGTCCCCAGGTGTTTTGGCCTACAACTACCAGAAATTCCAGCCAGTTTACCAGCTTTTAGGATTTCTGGGAGTTGAAGGCCAAAACATCTGGGGACCCACAGGTTGCGAAGAGATTCAGGGTTTAAGCAAGGCCAGATTGAACAAGATGATGCCATCTGGACTGCACCAACTATCCTGCCTCGGTTTCTACCCAGCTACACCTCTGATAGGGCCCCCTGATGGCACAGCAGGTTAAACTGCTGAGCTGCTGCATTTGCTGACCAAAAGGTTGGTGGTTTGAATCCAGGGAGCAGGGTGAGCTCCCACTGTTAGGCCCGCTTCTGCCAACCTAGCTGTTGAAAACATGCAAATGTGAGTCAATCAATAGATACCACTTCTGCAGGAAGGTAACAGCACTCCATGTAGTCATGTTGGCCACATGACCTAGAAGGTGTCTATGGACAACGCCGGCTCTTTGACTTAGAAATGGAGATGAGCACCACCACCCAGGGTCAGACACGACTAGACTTAATGTCAAGGGAAACCTTTACCTTTACGTTTACACCTCTGATGGCATTGCTCATCTATTTTTAGTGTTGGAAATTTGTCTGAGGCCCTGTATTCTTTGTTTTACCACATTACATAGGGATAGTTATTTCCACTAAGGGTTTAGTTTTTAATCTTTCTTATACGAAACCAGGGGGAAAAACACCACAGAAAAATTGTACACAGTGGAGGTGAAAGCAAAATTCAATGAAGGGAGTGGTTTTTCTTGAGCAGTAATTTAGCTCCAAAGCATGTATTAAATGCATTCAGAACCTATTACACAGCAAAATATATATCTTCAGTAAAACTCTTTACCTAAACGGGACACCTGCAATATGGCTCCAGCAAATATCAAAATGACAATAGTTTTAAAAGGAAAGGGGGGAAAGTACCTACTTCCATCTATGTGGTCATTTGACAGTAGTAAATGATTAATCGGCTTGCTAAATTTCAAGGTGTGCTGGAGCTTTTGGTTCCTGAGAACCACATAACACATATTTTGGAATCACAACCTGATCCTTACAATCTCACCTTAGCAAAGTGATTTTTCTATTTACACATAGTCAGAAAAGGCATTCTTGTAAGAAAATGGCATTGCAATAGCTAACAATTTGAAGCATTTATTCTTTATTTTAAAATGTTGCATAACTAAGATTTCTGACTTATAAAGGAAGCCTCCCATTTTCCGTTAATGCTGATGAGATAGGATTGTTGATATTTAACTACAAAAATTCATGGTGCTTAAAGTTCTGCAAAAGAGTGTTGGGCAGGGACAATATTGGGAGAGAAAATAACTAATTATTTCTAAATGATCTTCTGAAGGTTTACACTTTTGCAAGGCAGAAGAATAAGAAAGCCAATATCTGCCACATTGTACATATAAAGACTAATTCAAGGTGTGAATTAGCATGCACTTTGTAACCTAGATCAGTGCTAGTCAAAAGTGGTGGCTAGTAAATTGGCGTCATTCAGTGAGCGATTGGCTGCAGTCCATGGTGAGTTTCCAGGAAATAAATAATGGGAACAAATATGGTGCCAGTATTTGCAACATTGGTGGAGGGAAACCCTGTAAGTTATTGATATCAGATAGATGAAGATGCACTGCTCTAAATAAGAAGATCCTCAGTTCCAAATATTTAACCATAAAATCTTTTGATTGTGCCCTCTTTGCTTTCTTTTTTATAATTGTGAAGTGCTAGTGCAAGAGAAGTTATTTCCCAGGAAGATGGCCCCGATCTGTCCAAATGTGCATGTTTATGAGCTGAGAAGTTCTGTTACCATCAAAGTAAGATATGGGATGGCCACCTGAAGAGGTGAGCACAAGTGCCTACCTTTCGCCCCGCCTCATTGTTGTGCAAGTTCATGAGCGTCCTGGCGTTCTGTTTAATCTCCCTTGCATCCACAAACACTTTGGCGAATCCTATTCCATACCGGATATCTGCAGAGCAGCCTCCCCATTTCCATCCTTCGTCTTTGTGGTACTGTCCCTGTTTTTCCTTGTCACAGCCACAGTCGCTCAGGTTCCCCTGGGTGCAGGCAGCAGTGATCGCATGTGCTACTCCAGCAGCAATAATGGCATAGGTGAATGCTGCTTCTCTGCTCCCTGAAATTAGGACACATTACTCAGTCAAGGATAGGATATTTGGAGGAAAAGGGTGGGGATGGCAAGGGTAACCAAAAACTTGAGCATGTCTGTTCAATGGCAATGCTGCAAGGTTATTCATACACATGCTATTGTTAGGTAGGCATTAGCATTTCATTACATTTTGAAGCACAAATCGTTTGTTGATACTCAGGCACTCCCCAAAGAATCAATACACATGCGGCAGTGGCGCATTTTGCTATGTCCACAAACTTGAAATGTAGCAAACTACAAGTGAATTAGTCAGCTCTTAATGATGCAAACAAGACTGCTCTTACCATATTGCAAGCTTTAGTTCAACACAGGGTGGCCACTTAAGCAGTACCAAAAAAGAGGACAAAAAGGACATAGATTGGATACAGTTTGCATGTGCTAATAATTCTCTTTAAATATACACTGAGCTCCACAGAATCTGGCCCCAGGCAAGTTTGTTTGGCATTCAAGTTTCAAGCATTGTATCTTCAGCAGAATCACTCCCCACAAGTGATCTATATTTCAATGCTTGCCTCTTAGTGGTTATTTTACTGAAAATGTTTACTTCCTTATCAAATGCCACAAATAGCCTGTAGCATAATGGATTCAAGTATGACATCAACAAAGGCAGCTAATAGGTACCTTCATGGCCACTTAGCTGCAGGATATGTATTAACAGAATTGTATACTCTTCTTAATGTTTAGTGTTCATCATTTATATAACTGCTTATAAATAAAAGAATCTTGGCTTTTTGAAATTTATAGGAACTTCAGTAGTATTAAACTTTCCAATTGTTGGTTTTTTGGTATAAATTTTGATGTAAGTGCAATTTAAACTACAGTAAATGAAAAAGCTCTAAATGTATGAATTTTTAATTGTCATATTTCATCTCATCAGAATGCCTCACAGACTTTGCAGGTTATGATTTAGAAGAGACTGAAGGTTTTGCCATTGACATTGGCATTGACTGTAACACATTCATAGCTTTAAACACTAACAAAAAGTCTGTGTTACTTAATATCCTGTTTATTATATCCTGTTTATTCTTCTTCCCACCACATGATATGAGACCACATTTCTGTTTTATTGCTAGCTACTCAGAAAAATGTTGTGCTCCTATCAGGTACTCTGTACAACCTTTCCACCCTACAGAGTAGAGAAGTTAGCTCAGGAAACCTGGAATTTTAGGTACTGTACTTCAGAGATAAGCAGGCTGATTATTACCCCAATCGCCTATCAGTCTTCACCAACCTAGTGCCCTCCAGGTATGTTGGGCTTTCTCATCATCCCCACTCAAGGTGGCCTAGAAAAGACACAGAGGGCAAAGGCTGCTTAACATATTTGGATAGTCTGATTCTAATCGCTGCAATGGTGACAACTGAAGCCATGATTATAAGAATCAGGACTCCATGAATCCCCACTCAGCCCCATTGGGTGACCTTGGGAAACCTGCATTCTTTCAGATAAATGCAATTGCAAACCTCCTCTGAATAAACCTTGCCAGAAAGCCATATAATAGGGTTGCCATTAGTTGAAGTCAGTTTGAATACACATAACAACAACCACAAAACCACCTATCAAATTAAGAACTGAGAAGTCAAACAATAAATAGTATAAAATAACAATGAGAATGAATGAGAGGGGGGATTCCCAGCACTGATGGATTAATTGCATGAAATTTGTAAGTAATTAGTCGATAATTAATTGTTTCTGTAATTGCAACCTTTTCCCAATTTCTAAACTATAATTAAATTATATTATGATTTAACTTCACTTGAGATAATTCAATTTCCTTTGAGGTGTAACTGCAGTTTTTATCTACTTTTATAGCTATGGGGATGAGACCACATACTTTGCTGAAGATGTTGACATACCAATGAAGTACACAGGAAGAAAATGTGTTTTGTATGCAGGCAAGTGGCTTGCAGTGGTGACTGGTAGTTCCAGTGTCAGTAAGGCAGTAAATCTGCCTCAGATTTTAGTCTCAATTTTGAAGGAGCTATTGGGATTGCTAATTCGATTCTGTGAATAAGGTACAGTACCCTGGAAAGCTCCTTTAATGTCTCACTCTGCTTAATGACCCTATTGTTCCTGACATTGTCAAATGAATCTCTTGTAGAACTTCTCTGTAGTTCCAATAGTATGGATAATGTTTTGAAAGTTTGACTCTGCTTTGAGAGGAAGCCTCATTGAACAGAAGGGAACATGCTTTTGAACACATGCGAATAGACTTGAGCCATAAAGTCTTCCAACCAGTATTTCTTGATTAGATGAACCATTTTACTAGCCTCCGCAAGTCCTTCCATGTATTTTCTGTAACCTCTAATCTCATAATTCTAATTCCACTACTTTAAGTTGGGTTATCTGGAATTTTAGCTCAAGGGCAATGCAGGCAATATTAGCATGAAAGGAGAAAATGGTCTGCCTTTATCTGTCAGTATTTATCACTATTTAGTTCAGTGTTGCCTCTTTACCAACCACCCAAGGACAAAGGGAGATTTCAGAGGTCCAAATTATTTTATGAGGATCTAAAAGATTCAATCAGGACAGTCCATAGCCCAGGAGGACTCATTAAGGTCACAAGATCAAACCACCAAGATAGAGAAATCATTTAAAGTTGTCTGCCACCGCTCTATAAGACTTCACTGTTTCTTCCGACCTTTCTTTTGTTCTAATTTCAAATTAATTTGAGGTAGCCTGGTTGTAAATGACCAACTAAAAACTACTAGTTTAACAAAAAAATCCTTCTCCAGTAAAAGAGATAAAAATATATAGAACTCATTTATTGAAATGTATGTTGGCACAGCTATCCTATATTTTTGTACTCTTCTTCATGGTGTGACAATTGAACAGTTATATTGACCACCCACACTTCAAAAGTTACCACTATCACACTAAGGATGACCCAATTACCTTCCAGATGATTCCCAAAGGACTGGGGGAAAGTAGAGAGTGGGGTTATGTCAACATGGAAATTGTAGCGATTGTTATTTCATAGAATCAGAGAATAATAGAATAGGAAGAGACCACATGGGCCCTCTAGTCCAAACCCATGCTATGCAGGAAAAGCATATTCAAAGTACCCCTGACAGATGACCATCTAGCCTCTGTTTAAAAGCCTCCAAGAAAGGAGCTTCTACCATACTCTGCCTCAGAGTTCCACTGCTGAACAACAGCTCTCATAGCCAGGAAGTTCTTCCTAATGTTCAGGTAGAAACTCCTTTCCTATCATTTGAACCCATTGCTCCTAATTTCCAGGGCAGCAGAAAATAAGTCTGCTCCCTCTTCCTTATGATATTATTTCAAATATTGAAACATGGTGATCATGTCTCCTCTCAACCACTCCTTCTTCAGTTTTTTAAGCTATTGTCCTCCCAACCCTGTTATATGCCTGTGGAACGTGGACAATCTACAGACATCACTCTCAACTTCTGGAGCTATTCCATCAGCATTATCTCTGAAAAATCATGCAAATCTTTTGGGAAGAAGGGTGGACAAATGTCAGTGTTCTGGAAGAAGCAAAGGCCACCAGCACTGAGGCGATGATCCTCCATCATCAAATTCACTGGATTGGCCATGTTGTCCGAATGCCCGATCACTGTCTCCCAAAGCTGTTACTCTATTCTCAACTCAAGAACAGAAAATGTAACGTTGGTGGACAGCAAAAGAGATTTAAAGATGGGCTTAAAACTAACCTTAAAAACTGTGACATAGACACCTGGACCTGGGAAGCCCTGGCCCTTGAGCACTCTAACTGGAGGCCAGCTGTTACCAACAGAGCTGTTGAATTCAAAGAATCATGACTAGAGGGCCAAAGGGACAAATGTGTCAAGAGGAAAGTGCATCAAGCGAACCCTTGCCAGGATTGCTTTCCATCTGGAAGTTGATGTCCTCACTGCAAAAGAACTTGCTGATCAAGAATAGGTCTCTACAGTCTTCTACAGACCCACTGCCAAGACCCTACACTTGGAAGGCAATCATACTTGATAATGAGTAATATCCTATGATGATGATCACTTATACAGGCTAAACATACCCAGCTCTTTAAGATGCTCCTCATATGGCATGGTCTCCAGACATTTGATCATTTTGGTCACACTCCTCTGGACACCTTCCAGCTTGTCAATGTCTCTTTTAAATTGTGGTGCCCAAAACTGGGCACAGATTTCCAGGTGAGGTCTAACTAAAGCAGAATAAAGATGCACCATAACTTCCTTTGATCTAGAAACTGTAACCCCAAATTCCATTGACTTTTTAATCTGTTGGATCACACTGTTGGCTCATGCTAAACTTGTTGTCCATTAAGACTCCTATATCTTTTTCACATGTACTACTGTCCTGTATCTGTGCATTTCATTTTTTTCTGCCTAAGTGAAGTATCTTTCACTTTAACTTTCTGGACTTTGGTTTCACTTTAGGTACCTTTGGTTTACTCAACATGCTTGGCCATAGTCGTTGATCAGAGAGGAAGGAAAGAAGTTGGAGATAAAGTAGGGGTGCTCTAGCATAGGTTTCCATTTATAGTCTTCACATTCATTAATCCCACAAAATAGTGTAATATGACGCCTACCAACAGAGCCAATGGTTTGTAGTCATTTTATCCAAATTAGCTCCATAACAGACTGCTCCATACCATATTTCCAAAGGAGTCTCCGTGATCTCATTGTTGACTAGATATTGGGGGAAATAGATTATTGTATGTTTTACAGAAGCCCCCAATACAGGAGTTCCATTTTTAAAAGTGACTTTTCTGATCCCAGATTACCAATTGAGGGTGTCTTTACACTTTTCTGCAGCCATGAACACAGAAAGAGCCATATGTCTTCTTCTTTAGTGAAAAGCTTTTGTGAAAACTCTCCAGTATTGAAGGACAAAGGAAAGGACAGTGAAAAGACAAGAATCAAAGGCAATTTACCACCTCAGAGTTATAAAAAGCTTGATACCCTATTGATCAAACATCCTACTCTTGCTTCATTAAATTTAAAAACATGGTGACTCATGATCTAGAGCACAATCACATTTGTTCTTTAGAATGTAAATGAAGTAGAAAATTGTCAGGTATTGAGACTTTTAATTTGGCTTTCTTATTATGTTAGACATTCTCTTCTAACAGATTAGTTTATCCTTGAAAACATATTTATCCTGAAATATAAACTGTGAGCATTGTGTAGGTACAACATCTACTGTTAGTTGTAACAGATATAATAAGGGAATGAGAAAAAAAATACAACTGTGTGGAAGAAATTATAGGAAGCATCTGCAAGTCCTGTTATTTTATTCATCCGATTCACTGTTTTTATTGAGAGCCAGCATGGTGTGGTGGTTTCAGCATTGAACTATGATTCTTGAAGCCAGACTTTGAATCCCTGCTTGGTCATGAAAACCCACTAGGTGACCTTGAGTGCATCACACATTCTCAACCCAGAAAAAAAAACCATTAAGGTCGCCATAAGTTTGAAATGGGTGAATGCACCCAACAGCAGCAACAACAACAACAGTTGTTATTCTCTAATGTTACTCATCATTACCAATAATATTATATATATTATTCATTGCTGCTATCACAGTAAACTTAATCTGATTTCAAATTTTGGTTTTACTATGGCCCAAATCCAATTGCTAGTCAAACTACATCAGATCAATTAAATCAATAACAATTATATAAATGTTATAATTTATATAATTGAGAATGGGCAAGTCTCATTCTCAATTATATAAATTATATATAATATCTCCTTCTTTAGAGGACTTGGCTGGGCAGCCATTTTTCAGTAATATTTTTGAAATTTCCCTACATGGCAGTGGTTTGGACCAGATGGCTCTTGTGGCCCATTCCATCGCTGAGATGCTATGATTGAATGATTCTATTGCTTTAGCTGAGATGTGCAATTGTATTTAGGCTTGTATATTTTAAAATAGGAGTGAGGGATTTCTTGTTTAAACTATGGCTGCCCCATTTCTTCCAAACATGTTCCTAATTCTGAGTTGTTAGCTCTCCAAGGGAGTTTTAAATGATGAAGCAATCATGAAGAGACCACCATTTTGCCTACACTCACTGTTTCTATCTGACAAGAAAACATGCATTTCAAAAGTTAAATTTCCATTAACAATGTAAGTCACAATTATACAAAGATTATTTTAAGGTGCATCCATCTGAAGTGATTTTAGACTGCCACTTAAGTCAAACTGTTCCATCCTCACTATTATTTGATTGATTGATGTCCTATCTTTCTTGCAATATGGGATCCAAAGACATTTGCAGTGTAGGGACATTATTACACACACCTCAGTAGGCAACTGGATATCCATTCACCCCATCTCACACACTTCTTTCCCTATTAAATAAGGCACATCTGACTTATCACACAACTGAGGGATGACTCCTTCCAATCTGTCACATCTTCTTCTACATCACTGTCTTCTTTTTTTAGTAGATCTTGCACAACCATGCAAATTTGTTCCTTGTGAGCTGCACAATTCCATTTTTAAAAAAATATATTTTTATTGAGTTTTTGTGTGTTGACAAGAGATGGCCAATCCGTCAGAAAGATTGGAGTGGGGAGAGGTGGGAGAGGGTAGGGGGGTGTGAGGGGGGGTAAGGAGGGGGTGAGGAGCTGCACAATTCCATTTTTTTAAAGATACCAAAATGGGAAAGTGGGAAACATTTATGGCTTTAATCATGGTCATTCTCTGATTGTCACTGAATATAAACTGCTGGTGGTTTGGGTATAGGAGAATTGAGTGGAATAAAAAGACTACCACCAAAACATGCCACAAAAGACACATCACTTGCACAGAGGATGAGATGCAGATGGATCTTACCCATCACACACACACACACAACTTCACTTATGTGGTGCACAGCAAATTAAGGACAATTGAAGTTGATTGTTTCCTATTTTTCCAAAAGTACTCACGGCACGTTCTTTGTCTGACACTGCCTACAAGATACTAATGAAACTGTCGTTGAATAATGTGATAGGACCCATAGGCACCAGTAGGCAAAGGCTGTCAGAGACAGGGTATGTGTATGTGATACAATCCATGTTAAAGCAAAATGGTTAAATATTATGAGCCCAAAAGTTTTTAAAAGTGTTAAATAATCAGTTAAATTAAAACATTAATTTTTAAAAATCTAAAACTATACATTTTTGGGGGGGAGATTAGAAATATCATTCTGCAGAAGATTCAGAATTAAAATTAATTTATTTTACATCTAATTAATGTGTGCGTTACTCATTTGTTCATCACATTTATATCCCACCTTTTCTCTCATGGGTATACTACTGTAATCTCAACATTAGCCTAACTTCTAATTGGTATTTGAATTTTATGACACAATAAAAGCTGGATCTTCCATCTCTTAGTCCAATACTTTGGCTACTGCATTATACTAGAGCAGGGGTGCCCACACTTTTTCAGCATGCGAGCTACTTTTAATAAACCAAGTCAAGAAGATCTACCTTCCGCACGGCGCACCTTGCACGCGCCACTACTCCCACACGACGCTCCTCCCACAGGGCATTGCAGTAACGAGGGAGCATGAGGTGGGGCCTCCAGAGGCCCCGCCTCATGTTCCCTCATCCCCGCTGCCGGCTCCTACCACAGGGCATTGCGAGAACGAGGGAGAGTGAGGTGAGGTGAGGCCTCCAGAGACCCTGCCTCCCTCATCCCCGCTGCTAGCTCCTCCCATGGGGCATTGTGGGAACGAGGGAGCATGAAGCAGGGCCTCTGGAGGCCCCACCTCATGCTCGCTCGTTCCCGCAATGCCCCGTGGAAAGAGCACCGTGCGCAAGGTGCGCGCGCGCAGGGCATAAGCGCCCCATTTGGCTGTGATTGACTTCCTTTAAACCCACAATTGACTGGTTGATCGCGATCAACTCCGTGGGCAGCCCTGTACTAGAGGTATAACTACAGCAAGGATTGCGAACTCACTCTCAGTATTATGGCTGCTCCTCCTGTAACTACTCTTGTCGATACAAGAGCACTCATGACTGAACATCTGTTAGGAACAGTGTCCAGCACCTGAATGGCTCCCACACAATAGCTGCAAGAAGAGTGACCACAAAAGTACCAGCACCAGGAAAAGTCCCCTAAATTATAGTGTCAGCTAACCATGCAGCTGGTTGAAAGTCCAACTGAACTCACTGATGCTTACTTCCAAGTAGAAACGTATTGGATTGCACGGTTAAAGGTTAGGCATGGTTAGGTCCAGTCGGAATCTTCGTAATTCAGATTAAATTCAGATCAAATTCCTTTTTGAAGCTATTTTGAAGTGATTTGGGAACCTGGAAATATCCTTGCCGTTTCGAAGCCACTGTCGCCATCTTTATTCCAACTCAGGAAGGGAATCGGAAAAGACCCAGCATTTGGAGGCAAGCAGCAGCTTGCATGCTGGGATGTTTGCCTCCAGCCAATGAGGGGAAACCATGTGGGGAGGGGAGGGATTTGAGCACAGCAGCCATTGCCCTTTTAAAAGGCCCACTCGTGCCTTATGGACTTATTGCGAGCTGGGGACACGAACAGGAAGGGACTAGGAAGGCTGCTTGGGTGGGAAAGGGGCCACCACTTTGTAAGGGAACAACAGGGTTGGGAACAAATTGGGGGAATCGGCTGGAAGCAGGCCCCTTGCCTGCGAGGCTTCCTTATGTGTGGGAAGGGAAGAAGGGCAGGGCAGCTGGTCAAAGTATTCTTCTCGTGCCTGCCACTGCCAATTTTTCTTTTTGAAGCAGTGATTTTAACTTTCAACAGACCTCAATCCCCTTTGGGTTACACTTTGGATTTTGGAATACCAGAAAGTCCCTTTGGCTTTGGAAAGCCCATTTTCGGCTAATAGTTTACTTGGGGAACCACACCATGCCACTTTGGAGCCCCTTTGTCTGCTTTGGGTTTCACGTTGTATTTTTGGAAACTAGAAATCTCCTAATCTAATCATTTCCTTGGGAAACCACACCATACAACTTTGGAGCCCCCTTTCTCTGCTTGGGGTTACACGTTGTACTTTTGGAAACAAGAAATATCTTATCTGCTAATAATTTCCTTGGGGAAACACAAAATACCACTTTGGAGCTCTCTTTCTCTGCTTGGGGTTACACGTTGTACTTTTGGAAACTAGAAATCTCCTAATCACATAATTTCCTTGGGGAACCATACAATAAAAGTTTGGAGGTCCCTTTGTCGGCTTTGGGTTACACATTATACTTTTGGAAACAAGAAATCTTCCCAAAGTTTTTCCTGCCCTGCAGCTTTTCGTGTGTTGTACAATCGCCATTAACAAAGTAATTCGGAAATTTCGGAAATTTCGGAAATTTCGGAAAATTCTGACTTTAAAAAAAATCAGAAATCACTTCAGAATCGAATCGCCAATGCCCCCTGCATTTGTAACGAGTTTTGAACCATTTTTCCCTTGATCAAACTAGCCTATTAAAGATGTTGACATATGTATATAAAGTTGTGTAATTGATTTTTGTTGTTCTGCGTTTTCAAGTTGTTTATGACTCGTGTAACCCTAAGACAAATCTATCATGGGGTTTTCTTGGCAAGATTTGTTCATAGGAGATTTGCCTGGGTCTTCCTCTGAGTCTGAAAGAGTGTTACTTGCCCAGGATCAACTAGTGGGTTTTTCTAGTCAAGTATGAGTTTGAGTTATGATCTTCTGAAGCCTTGATCCAAAGCTCAAATCTACTATCCCACACTGAATCATAGTAGTATAACAAAGTAAATGATGCAAGAGTTAATATTTTGCATTCTTGTACATTCCAGACAAGCATTCTTTTCCTAAGAAGTTGTTCACTAATTGCCTGCCTTTCCTTGGACAGGTGGTCAGTTTCACCACAGTGGTTGGGTCTCCTGTTATTAAAAGTTTCACATCCCACTTTATCTGAGTGCTCAAGGCAGCAGGCAGATAAAATGCTTAAATGTCATAAAGATGTCAGAGAAGCCCCTCCCCAAAAAAATTAAAAACAGCAAGAGCCCCAAGGCTATGATCTAAAAGCAGTTTCCAAGAGGTGGAAAGGGTAAGGACTGCAATAAATTCCTATTTTGTATATTATCCACAATCAATCTCATTTTCCCCAGGACACTTCTACAAAAAGAAAATCCACAACAATATTTAGGAATGAGCCCAGCACTAAATTATAAACTTGGCTTTCTGAAATAAAATCTGTAATAGTTAAACAAATTCTAATTCTCCCAGAGTTGGAAATCATTTTTTAGTTTTTTTCTAGATTTCTTGTTGGGAGTTTTGAGGAGTTTTAATCTAAAAAGAAAAACTTTTCCAAAAACAGGAACCTAATAACATTAAAATATTACAGGGTTCAAAGACTGGATGTAACCATTCTCTCATCCATGACATACTTTCATTGCTTCTTTTGTCCATGGATAGCAGGCAGGAGAGAGAGAGGAGAATAAGAAAAATAGTGGAGGAAGAGGGTTACTATATCTTGCCTCATTGTCTGGGACCATTTAGCACTACAAGGATCATATCAAGATGATGATCTGGTGTCTGAAAAGAGCAATCTTGTCATAGACCAGTGGTTCTCAACCTGTGGGCCCCCAGATGTTTTGGCCTTCAACTCTCAGAAATCTTAACAACTGGTAAACTGGCTAGGATTTCTGGGAGTTGTAGGCCAAAACACCTGAGGACTCTCAGGTTGAGAACCTCTGTCATAGATAAATGGTATATAGTGACTGGGAAAGCCTATGTCACTGGAGTGGTGAACCCACTAAAACACAATGTGGATTCACAACCCCTCTGACATGGAAGCCAGTAGCTGTTCCTGCAAACCCCTTCGAGCTGATGGAACTTCAGTCCTCTTTCAGGCACATGACCATTCCTCAAAATCATCTCTTTTGCATTCTGGGTAGCTTAATGGAAGGTAGGTAACTTGATCAACAGTGAATGATGCAAACTGATTGTGGCCTACCATGATCAGGTAGTTTGGCTACTGGTCAATTTCATCTTTGTGTTGTCTTGACTGACCTTGCTTTCCAATTTTACTTGCTCTATCCAATTTGACTTTTTTGTCTCATCTGATCCAGACTAAGCTCTTGTTTGTCCATCATCCCAGGGCTATATGGAGATTCTAAATGGATCAAGCTGTGTGACATTCCTTAAAATAACAGTGCACCTTCTTGGAAAAGCAAGTAAAGCTTTACCAGTATGTACTAGATATTCAAAAAGAGAGACAGATCAAGGAAAAGCAGGTATATGATTATGATTACTACGGTTGCTACTTCTGCCACTACATATAGATTCTACCATTCATCTAAGAAGAACAAGACAGCACACCAGCCTACAGAATTTTATTCTCCATTTTTGTCCTCACAACTACCTTGACAGATGGGTTAGGCTAATGAGTCACTTAATGAACTTCATGGCCAAATGGGGACTTGAAGGTCAACACTGCAACTAGTCTCCTAGTTCAATGACACCACTCTCTTCAATTCTTTTCAAATAATTTTAACTTTTTTAATGAATATTTACAGAAAATTTAGAACTGCTAATAAAATCTAATGACAAGTTGAAATAGAGATTTGCAGACAAATTTGATACATATCCATTTTAAACAAGTCCTACTGATTTCAGCCAGTCCAGCAAGGATTGATTTGGATGTCAGCCCAGATGTTTGCCCATTCTCACAAGGTTTACACCACACTTGTGTCAGGGAAAGTGGGAACACAATCAGTGTTACCACAGCCAGTTCATTCCCCATCAATCACTTGGTTGATATTATTCCTTGACCTGCAGCTCAGACTGTTCCTGCCATGTCACATATCCCTTGGTGGCAGAAAAAGAATTTCTGGGGCCTGCTCTGAGATGCTTTCTCCTTTCTCCCTTCTGTTCCTCCAGGCATTGGAGGCTACACCTGGATGATGTCCTCTGGATCTATGTTTCCAACTTCCGCTATCACTTTTGAATTCTTTTACTTGTAGATTCTTCCAATGTGCCCCCAGCCCCGGCCCCAAGACATCCCTTGTTTATCTATGCTGCATCCGTTTACTAACCTACAGCCTCTTTTTCTTATTGAAGCCCCATTCATTTTCTCTCTTGCAACAAGGGCAGACAATCTGAAAACATGTAATGTTACAAACACAGAATTCTGTATATAACTCTTATTTTATCTGAATTTCACTGATTTTCTAATGGATGTCATAAATAACAAATATTGAAAAAGGAAGAAAAATATGCAACTTAATCAGGCCCCTTTCCAGGCTCGTGGACCTTGGTAGTTTGCATTAGTTCTCTACATCTCTCTTTTGTCCCAATTTCAGGAAGAGTTAGAAATGAGTCCTACTGGATTTTCAGACCTCCAAAAAAGGCATATCTTGGATTGACTGGGAAATAGCCTCACTAGGATCTTGTACAGACAAGTCTCAGTTATGAAAAGAGAAATGAAAGGAGGGGAAAATATTGTTGCTAAGTAGCAGAACTTCTATCATACTAGACATGGAGCTTTGAAAATGTTCTGCATCACAGAACCAGCTGTATCATAGATGAGGTATTCTGGGAATTTTCTAAAAAGAAAGAGACAAATTTGTAATTATCTCCCTGGAAAACATGCGTTGCATTTTCTACTCTTTAAAGCCAAGGGGTCAGGGAGGGAGTTATCTAAAGAGACATGTGCTGAATTATACATTGATTGTGAAAATAGAAAGATGGAAAATCCAGCAGAGCTTGCCAGTTATGTGCCATAAGCTACATTATTTCACATTTCTACAGAAGTCATAATTCACAGAGAGCACACTGGAGATGAAAACCTTTCTTTTCCCACATTATCTGAATCTGTTTCCTTCTCTTCTATTATCCAGTCCAGACGTGGCCATTAAATAAAGCCAGCACGGTGAAACAAAAAAAAGTGGCCTCGAAAGTTATACAAAATTCCCATGGCTCTGAAAAATAGATCCTGCAAGGTGCAAACCACTCATTACAAGATTTCACTAAAGATGCTTTGCATTTTGCAGAATCAAACAAGAGAACAGCTCAAGGCGAGACATGCTGCCTTTCAAAATGTTAGCCATACAGTAGTCGCCTGCTTTGTGAATTTCAATCAGTGGTTCCCAAACCTTTTTGGCCTACCGCCCCCTTTCCAGAAAAAAATGTACTCACCGCCCCCCTAGAAATTATTTTTAAAAAATTTTTAAGAGCAGTTAAACAGAAAGATATATGTATTAATGTTTCTACCTTTTTCATAAAATTAAATGTTTTAATGTGTTTTAATTTTAATGTTATTTTAATTGCATGTACTTTTTATGGCATTGAAAAAAGAAGGGACCGGCACTGGACAAGCGAGGCCCACCTTGAAAAGCACCTCTCATTTGCCCCACCCTGCACCGGGCCCAGCAAAGTGCGCTTGCGAGGATGTCCCCATTGGAAGAAAGAGGCAATACACAGGACTGTGCCATGGGCAGGATTGACGAGAAGAAGGAGGTGTGTGCTGCGGTTTCCACGGCAATGCCTGCGCAGGGATCGCGCGCTTGCGACTGTGTCCCTGCGAGTTGGAATCCCTGGGCAGGCATTGCTGTGGAAACCGCAGCACGTGCCTCCTTCCTCTCGTCAACCCCGCCCATGGCGCAGTCTTGTATGTAGCCTCTTTCTTCCAACGGGGACATCCTTGCAAGCATGCAATACTGCAAGTGGCAAGGAAGCCTGGCTCATGCCACCGCCCCTTACAGGGGTTCAGCGCCCCCAAATTCTCCTGTGCCTCCCAGCGCCCCCTTGGATCGCCCCACCACCCACCAGGGGCCAGTACCGCCCACTTTGGGAATCACTAATCTAAATGAACAAATGAGAATTTTGCCTCTTTTGCTATCTTTCTGGAAAAATGGGAACAAGGCAAAACCAGAAGGAAAATGTGAGATGCAATTTCAAAGATAAAGATCACAACCCAGCCTACAGTTTTGCGTGTTTATACCTGTTCATTTCAATGTGCCATTCTAAAGAGAGTAAATCTTATTCAACACAATGGGATTTAGTGCTCAACCAATAGGCTGTAATACTGGTTGTTGTTCTGTGTCTCCAAGTTGACTCCACGTTACAGGAACCCTATTGTGGAGTTTTATTGGCATGGCTTGTTCAAAGGTGGTTTGCCATAGACATCTTCCTTTTAGGCTGAGAGAGAGTAACTTGGTCAAGGTCAATGGGTAACTTTCTATAGCTAAACACTCAGGTGTTTAAACACTGCAGTGTTTAAACCCTGGTCTCCTGGAGTCATAATCCACCATTCCAACAACTTCACCACCCTCACTTCACTCTCAGCATTGTAATATAAGAGCAACTAATTAGGTGCTGAACTGGGACCTACAAACTTAAGCTTTTTTAAAAAAAAACAGCTGTTCTGTGTTTCTAAATTATGATCACAACAACATCAAAATGTTTTGTGCCAAGCTATTATTTCATGCTTCAGTAAAATGGCTTCTCTAGTAAACTATTTGATATTTCTATCACATTATGCCAGAATGATGCCATTGCTGTTGTTATTATTTGTACTTTCTTTTTCTTTAAAAGAAAACTGTAAGTAAAACTTTAGCAGGCATGAAAGAGATCTCCTAACCCCTCTAACATACTGTAATGTAATCTTTTTGTTTCTCTAAAACATGTACTCACAAGATACATTTGAAGGCAGGTATGAAATGAGAATTCCAGCAAAAGTGACCTTAGGGCAATGTTTTTATCTGACTATGACAGTCACTGCCTGGGAAGATTGACTCTTTGGCGTAAAACATCATGTTGGCTTTTAGATATTCAGTGCCAGATTTCCTACTTGGTCTCTGGTTTTCCAATAAAACTTTCCTAGATTCCCCAAACTGGAATTAAAACTACAAAGAAAAACAAGGAACTTTCTGCACCTCTGTTTTTGTATTTGCAAAAGATGATTATACAAATTACTTTCATACATATACTGATTCCACTGAAGTCGAAACCACTTTTGATATGAAAATTCCCAGAATTAAATGGTTATGCAAAAGGGATTTCTGAGACATGTTGCTTGAAAAAGTAACTTTTTAAAAAACTAGTCAAAACATAATTGGTATTATATAATATACTGATGTATTTTCATGGCATTGAATGTTTGCCTTTTTATGTTATGAGCTGCCAGGAGACCCCATGGGGAGATGGGACAGGATATAAATAAAGATAATAATAATAATAATAATGGATAAGAAACACATTTGGCTTTTCACACTCCATTCTGTTCTGGTGGGAGCAAATTGTCATATTTTCTACTATTGGTTATCGTGTGACTTCAAGTTGTTTTCAACTTATGGCAAGCCTAAAATAAACCTATCATGAGGTTTTCTGATACTGATAGCAGATTTCCATGGCTGAGTAGGGAATCAAACTCTGGTTTCCAGAATTGTAGTACAACGTTACACCACATTTACTCTATTTTTCTGCTATTACTATAGTGCTCAAAGTATGGGGGAAAGATGGGCAAGGTCTTTGTGAAATACACATAATTGAATTTTTTTGAGCAAAAAATCTAAGAATATCCCAGCTAGAATATTCAAGGAGATTTGGCAAATTGTAAGCTTTAAAAAGCACTATCTCCATGCTTCAGAAATGTATGTGCCTCACAGAAAATTCATCCACAGCACAGATGACTCCGAGGCCTTCCTAAAACTATTAAAAACAGTGAGTTTTTGAAAAAGGCTCACCCCCTCCCTATATAAGATATAAGACAGAAAGGCTAAGTAGATGGGCCCAAGACACAAAGTACATGTCTTTGTGCATAAAATGTTGTTTAAATGAAGAACCAGCTTCCCATTTCATGTCTGATGCTATTGTATGATCAGTTTCAGTGGAAAGTCTACTAAAGCAATATGGTTCTTTTTTAAAGTTTGTAATTTTAGAGTACATTCTAAAAATTATAGATAGTGACATATTCTTTCCCAAATGACTAAAATATTTTTTCTTCATTTAAAATATGTATATAAAGTGTATTCAAAATGCATGGGAACTGAATATTAAAAATTTTGACCAGAGTTCTGTATCGTAAATGCATATTTTAGATATATAAGAATTAGAACTGGGTAGTTTTATAACATCTGTATTCAATAGAAGACTGTTGTTACATTACTGTGTATCTGAGACAGCAAAGTGCATGATACCCATTGTGTGCCAATGCAGATCATGCACCAATATGTATTGCTTAGTGCTCACTAATGCACACTGTGCACTGATATGCATCATGCACCAATGTCCATTGCTCACCAATGCACATCATACACTATGCATGTCCCAATACACATCTTCATAATTCACCAACATGGCTTCTCAGCAGTTATGTTACTTAACCAAGTATACATAAAGTTGCATTAAGTAAACAGTGCTTATTTTCTACTGTATTGCCAAACAAGGAACAGAAGACATTGAAATGCCCTTTGAGCTATCCAAAGTGCTGAAACTATTTGGAGGTAGGGTTCAGAACCTCAACAACTCCTCTTAAAATAGGTCTAAATCCCAGAGCAAAAACATGGGTGCCCACTGACATGGAAGCCATCACTCTAATTCCCAGAAACTATCTCATTTTTGTAATGCAATATTGTACTCCATTCCTCTGTTGACATTTACCTGCTATAAGTATGGCTTAGCCCCAAGAACTCTATTTCACTTTGTTTAGTGTAAGTTTAGATTCATGCTCTCAGTTCACACCTTTCCTCATTCCTTTCCTAATGCATATAAATTGTATTAGGAGCCATGAAGCCAGAGACTGTTTGTGTATGTAACATAAGATACAGGATAATTAGTTCCATGCCAATCTTCTTTCAGTGAGCAACTTTATGAATCATCCCAAAGTACACTCCTGGGGTGATGATTGACAGTTATCATTCCCTTAATAAATGACTCATCCAACCACATTATTGGTCAACACTTCTAATAAAATTAGTTCCCCATGCCCATGCAAATTGTAATGGGATTATTTTAATGTTTTAATGTTTTATTGTAAGGTTGCATGGCTGACACATGATGCCTGTTTTATAGTTTGCAGGGAGGAGCGGAATAAAAAACCAAACAATAAATAAATAAATAAATTATCTGTAATCCCATTCTGCCCCAGAAGCCTGCAGGGAGGGACATAGAATCATTTACCACAGTGGAAGCAACCACTTCTCTCAGAGTGGGACCCAAGGCAGGATGTCAGAACTATACGGATTCTGAGTGAAGGCTACCATGGTGCACTCAAATATCTGAGAGACACCTAGTGGTGCTCACATCATTAGAGTGGTAATTCTGCTCTGGGCTTTAGACTGAACTCCATAGGTGCTACCCAAAGTGCCAAATACCATCTCTCCAAATAGGCAAAACACAGGGGATACTTCCTTTGAAGTTCAAAGTGAAACCTAGAAGAGGTTCGCCACCTGACTGACATGAAAAGCGACCAGTCTCCACAGCTATGTCCATGTCTATTCCAGTATCAGGGGAAGGGGCATCCCTAGAACTTGTCCTTCAGTCTACTTCCCCTGGCTTAAAACTGTTGATTGCCAATGTGTATACTACTTAATGTAGTGTACCACCTAGTGACTGAAGATGATACTGCAAGTTTCAAATATGCAAGTACATTTAAATTAAGTTAAATATAGATAGATCTATAGATATATATATATATAACAATCCTTGCTACACATGTCAAGAGTTGTAGTAGTACATGTCATGCCTAGTTTCATATGCCTATGTTTCACCCAATTCCTTTTTTAAACTGGAGATTGTGGAAATATGACATTTGGCCTTCTCAGTACAGGCACTCGGGAGTTACAAACATCTGACTTGCAAACAATTCATAGTTAAGAATGGGGTTGAGCCAACAGGAAGTGAGATAAATGTACCCCTCAGAAGATAAATTCACTTCTGAAAGTGTTATCAAGGGGGAAAGGTGCCTCTACTGAAGCTTTGTCACCAATCCTTGTTTTCGCAGCAAGCCAAATTTTTCAAAATCCAATTATCACAGGGACAGAAAGTGAGGTGAAATCTTCTGAACAGGGGGACAGATGGCAAAATAAACACCACAAAAGTGTAACCTTTTCCCTATGCTGTCCAAAGCTAGAGTTGCACTTTTAAAATGTGCCTATGTAGACTTATAAACAAATTCAACTTAAGAACAAAACTACAGAATCTATCTTGTTCGTAACTTGGGGACTGCCTGTATAAATCATGTTCTCAATCCCTCAATTCCTTCCTTATAGAGGGCAGATAGTCTAATACAATTTTTTTAGATTAAAGAATACCTCATTTGTGGTATTTACCCTCTTTATTTCTTTTTCTTTTTTTTAATTGATGTACAGTGGTCCCTCAGGATCTGCTGGGGTTTGATTCTAACCCCCTCCCCCATCACCCACCTCAGTGGATCCCAAAATCCATGAATGTGCAAGCCCCATTATATACAAAGGCTTAGTAAAATACCATTACTTATATATTCCTTATATAAAATTATGACTAACCGAAATGAGTGCTAGAGGGAGCCTGGGAAGCAATGAAATGGTGGGAGGCAACCACAGTACTGCATCAGAATCAACGTTTGTCTTTTGATTTTTTTCCCCTCATATTTTTAACTGAATCCATGGATGCAAAAGCTATGGACATGAAAGACTGATTGTATGTAATACATACTGACCTTCATTAGCTGGACATCTTTGTTGTTATTTTTAAATCATAAATATATTAATTAAATTAAAATCCATAATGCCAACCCAAGATATATTGAGCCAGTTCTTTCCACTCTTCTTCTTCTATTGTTTAAGCCTTGCTGCAAGATTCCACCACCAGTTCCTACCTCCATCTATTTCCTCTTTTGGGGTTGCAATTCCCAGATGCCTCTTGCAGGACAGGGCTTAAAACCAATGTTCATCCCATTTTGCTGCTAAATTTTAAGAACATAAACTAGCTTCTTAGTGGTCGTGGAGGGCCACAGTTTGAGAATGCTTGTGCTGCAGTATTTAAAAAAGTGCCTGCAGATCAAAAGTGCTGTAGGGGAATAGTTAAATGTGGACTATACTTTTTGGACTATAGCAATTTATCTTCCAGGTGTAACCCAAATCACACTGCCTACGTATAAAAGAAGATATAACCTCAATGTTTCCAGATATATGAAAAGCTTTAGAAAGTAAAAAAAACTAAATGAGTGTTGCTCTAAATTAGTCCAAATGTACTCAAGATATTCAAGGTGTGAAATACAAAAATGGCAGGGGGGGGGGGATCCAATGGAAAAATCAATGGGAGGAGAATGCAGTGGACCACCCCAAAAGATAGTGCTAGGCAAGAACCCGCGGTGCTGCAATACTGATTTCACATCCCACTTGTTGTGCTTTTTTCTGTCTGTTTTGAACTTACTGCCCAGCAGCAGCATGAGAGAACCTGAGTTATTATAAAAGGGGGAAACATTTTTCTCTTTTCTTTCTTTCTTACTTTAATGATAAAATAAAAACAAATTGTGTTGAAACCAATGGGATCTGCCTTCAAGGAAATATGCTTAGGAGTCATGTAGCATTAGTATTCAAGGTGACCTGCCCTTGAAGAGAGAGAGAATGAGAAAACTTCTACATATAACTTCCATTAGCATATAGGTTACGTAGTGAATTTTCACAAACCAAGAGCAAAATACCCTTCAATGTGATTAGCATACCCTCATCTTAATGTTGCAGAATAACAATGATCCATTTCAGGAAAGTCATCTTTTTGTAATATCCTGGCTTCAGCTGGAAAGTACATGAAAGTAGTGTAAGACTCTCGCTGAAATTATTAACCATATATTTGTGACTTAATGGCTTATGAGAAATTGAACGGATGGAGCTGTGGTTTTCTATAACTTCCCAAGATGGCAAGACTAAGAAATACAAGCAGTGTTTTCCAGATTTTTCTGGACGATAAATCCCACGTGGCTTGGGATAGTGCAAAGGGATGTCATATTACCTGGGCAAAGCATTTTAAAGTAATGACTGTGTGTCCAAAAGGCCACTCAGCCCTAGCTTTTGGATATCAAATGAAAACAAAGGAACATGTACAATTTAATCCAAGAAACTAACTACTTCATTACACTAGAGAATGAATCCACTTTAAATCTGGTTTCTGCCTCCTGCAGAATTCTGGGGTATGTAGTTTAGTGAGGCTGTTAAAGACTCCCCCCTAAACTACAAACCCCAGAATTCTGCAGGAGGCAGAAACCGGATTTAAAGTGGACTCATTCTCTCGTGTAATGAGGTCCTAAGACACATATTCAGATTGGAGGATCTGTTGAAGTGCATCTTCTCTCTTAGTCTCAAATGTATTTATATGCTAGAATATGATTTGTGTAAATGTTTTTACAAACTTTCTGGGGAGGGGGGGGGGTTCCAGTTGTATGTAGCAGAAAAGCTTGTGGACCATTTGAATGAGAAAAATTAAATCCCAAAAACAACTTCTCTGAAAATACTTTGTTCCCGGACAAGATAAGAGGTTTCCTTCTATATCTGGAAAGATCCAAGTAAGAGATATTGCTAGTAATATTCAAGGCATAGAGAGTGCCTCCTCAGTGGGAAGTTCTTCTCACTTAGTCCTAATGAAATCAATGGGTGTACAAAACTGACTACATCACCAATTTTCTTCCATTTCAGTGAGAGTTCTATGAGAGAACTTTCCAGTAAACTCTATCTTTGCACCAACTTGTTGGCAGCTGGCAATTATATGGGCAGTTTTACAGAAACATAAGAGAAAGATATACAAGGGCCCACAAATATGTAGAAGTTTTCTCATTCTCTCTCTCTTCAAGGGCAGGTCACCTTGAATACTAATGCTACATGACTCCTAAGCATATTTCCTTGAAGGCAGATCCCATTGGTTTCAACACGATTTGTCTTTATTTTATCACTAGCTTGGGGACCCGGCGGTGCCCGGGTCATTTGAGAAATTTAGCAGGATGTAGAGTGGGTCATGGGGGCTCTGTGTGCCAAGTTTGGTCTTGATCCATCATTATTGGGAGTTGCAGTGGTATCATGAAATTACTGAAGGTAGTGCAAGTCCCATCATCTCTGTTCCCCCCCCCCCCAAAAGTGTAGTAGGATGTAGATTGGGTCATGGGGGCTCTGTGTGCTAAGTTTGCTCTGTATTGGTGAATGGATGAGGGTTGCATTGTTTTTAGGGAGTGAAAGTACTTCAAGTCCCATCATCCGTGGTCCGTCTCACACAAAACTGCACCAGGATGTAGAGTGGGTCATGAGGGCTCTGTGTGCCAGGTTTGGTCTTGATCAGTCATTGGATTAGGTTTGTAGCAGGCTTGGAAAGTGAGGGAAGGTACTGCAAGTCCCATCATCCATGTTCTCTCCCCCTCCAAACTTCAGTAGGATGTAGAGTGGGTCATGAGGGCTCTGTGTGCCAAGTGTGGTATTTCTCGGTGTTTGTTGGGGGCCGCAGTTGTCTGAGGGAACAGAGGGGTGTGAAAGTGCTACGAATCCCATCATCCATTGTCAGTCCTCCCCCGAACCTCACCAGAACATGAAGGCATTCATGGGGGTTATGTGTGCCAAGTGTGGTCTCGATCAGTAATTGGATGAGGGTCACAGCGGACTTGGGAAGTGAGTAGAGGTACTTCAAGTCCCATCATCCATGGTCCACTCTCCTCCAAACTGCACCAGGACGTAGAGTGGGTCATGGGGGCTGTCTGTGCTAAGTGTGGTCTGTATTGGTCCTTTTTGGTGGCCTCAGTGGTCTGTGGGAACCAAAGTGTTTGAAAGTACTACAAATCCCATAATTCGTGGGTCATGTGCACCAGGACGTAGGCGGTTAGGGGGGTTATGTGTACCAAGTTTGGTGCAGGTCCATCACCCGCGCTGGTCGCTGTGGCCTGTGAAAGTGGCTGCCACATATCCGCCCTTCCGCCCTTCCACCCTCCCGCCCTTCCGCCCTCCGCATACATACATACATACATACATACATACAAACATTCCGCTTTATAAAGGTATACAGAAATAGCACCCAAGCAATCCTGACACCACACATGTATAGCATCATGATTCTATCTCAGTTGCCATGGCACTATCTTATTGAATCCTTGTGACGTGAAAGAGCTGTATGACTACAAATCTGTATACCTTTATAAAGCGGAATGTTTGTATGTATGTGTGTGGAGGGCGGGAGGGCGGAAGGGTGGATATGTGGCAGCCACTTTCACAGGCCACAGCGATATGTGGCAGCTATTTGCATAAAGTCCTTTGATTGGCCAGCCTTAGCACTCCAAAATTCTAAGTGCCAGCTATTTGCATAAAGTTCTTTGATTGGCCAGCCTCGCCACTCCAAAATTCCAAGTGCCTGCTATGTGCATAAAGTCCTTTGATTGGCCAGCCTTGGCACTCAAAATTCTAAGTGCCAGCTATTTGCATAAAGTCCTTTGATTGGCCAGCCTTGGCACTCCAAAATTCTAAGGCACCAGACAGAGGGCATTGATAGCCACAGATTAGCCAGCATCCCAGAATCCAGGCCTCTACATTCAAACAACAGGATTTCTTCCCACTGAGGGGAAAAATGCACCATCAACATTCCCTCCCCACTTGGCTCTGTGAAAACAAAATGGAATCCTGTTTTCTCCTCCCCCTCAGCTTTTACAAAATGGCTGCCTGCCATTCCGCCTTTTAAAGTTACCAATTACCAGCAGAACAGGCCAGAACATTACAGGCCCTAAAAAGAGAGTTTAGGGCAGGATGGCCCACGAATGATGGGATTTGCATCCCAATTCACTTCCCAGAAAACACTGTAGCCCCTACAAATCACAGACCAGGCCCAAAATTTACAGTAAGGCTTCATTAACTTGATTTTCCTGACTAGGCCTCAGTTAATAGGACATTGTGTATAGCCAGGCCCCAAAGAGAGTTTAGGGCAGGATGGGCCCACGAATGATGGGATTTGCATCCCAATTCACTTCCCAGAAAACACTGTGGCCCCTACAAATCACAAACCAGGCCCAAAATTTACAGTACGGCTTCATTAACTTGATTTCCCTGACTAGGCCTCAGTTAATAGGACATTGTGTATGGCCTGAATTAACAGTAACCAACCTTGGCACACTGAGCCCCTATGACCCATGATTCATTCTACTGCAGTTTGGAGTAGGGAGGACCATGGATGATGGGACTTGAAGTACCATCACAGGTTATGAGATTTGTAGTACTTTCAAACTCTTCATTCCCCCACAGACCAAGGTGGCCCTGAACCACAAGACCAAACTTGGCACACAGTACCCCCATGTCCCACACTCCATCCTACTGCAGTTTAGAGGAGGATGGACCATGAAGATGGGATTTCAAGTACCTCCATTCACTTCCCAAGCCCGCTGCGACCCTCATCCAGTGCATAATCATGACCACACTTGGCACAAAAAGCCCCCATGACCCAATGGACGTCCTGATGCAGTTCGGAGGGCGGACCACGGATGATGGGACTTGAAGTACCTCCACTCATTTCACCAGACCATTGCCAACCTCATCCAAACACTGATCAAGACCAAACTTGGCACACAGAGCCCCCATGACTCATTCTACATTCTGGTGCAGTATTGAGGAGGCTGGACCACGAATGATGGGACTTGAAGTACCTCCCCTCACTTCCCAAGACTGCTGCGACCCTCATTCAATGACTAATGAAGACCAAACTTGGCACACAAAGCCCTCATGACCCACTCTACATCCTGTGCTGTTGGGAGGGGGGTGGACCATGGCCAATGGGACTTGCAGTACCTTCACTAACTTCCTGAGACCACTGCAAGTCACATACACATCTAATAGGAACCAACCTTGGCACACAATGCCTTCCTCAAATAACCCGGGGACCGCCGGGTCCTCAGCTAGTTTTAAATTTTCTTGCTTAGACTGCAAATCCCTAGATGACATAGAATGAAGTGATGGCAGACAAAGTTGGTATCAAAGTACTAGAATAGAGGAGTGGGAAAGGACCCATAGATTGGATTTTTTCCCCTCACTGCTAGCAACAGCAGAGAAAGAGATACCTGCATATTGATCTAGAGAAGAAATTAGAAATTAATTTATTGCAAATACACCAACAAGATAAAAGACCAAATACACCAAATAAGATAAAATTTGAACAGAAAATAAACATCAGTAAGTATATTCTTCCTCCACACTATTAAACTCACTATTATACTTCAAGAATTATCTTAGCTCCCACCCTCATGGTTTCTCCTGCCTCTGGGAGAAATCCAGACTTGCAAGATCTTTTAGATTGTCATTGCTTTCAAGCAGAGAGGCAAAACACGTACTATTTTTATAGAAACCACCACCAAGAATGCACTTCTATGTTACCATTAATTCTTGGTGCATAAAGTGTCTCATAAAGAACTCAGTGGGGCTTGGTTTTTTGTTGTTTTTTTTTTGCCCATAAAAAACTCTATGATTTTATCATTCCCTCATCATTTGCTAACATGGGACAAGGCTGCATTAAGGTAGCCTTTGCCCCCCACATTATGATGAATCAGCCCCATGTGGCATGCAGCCACCTTGGGGTTGATCTCTTCCAACCTAAGCGGTCACTTTAGATGGGGACCCTGTCCTCTCTAAGTTTAGCTGCAATCCTCACTATAGCTAGGGAAACTGTTTTCCCAGCAACAGCATTTTGTTGTGAGCTGTCTCTGTTATAATGCAAAATACTTTGCCTATGTCTTGAACAAACAAACAAGAGGTGTGTCTGATGGAGAGTAAAACACCTACAACTAATTGGTTGATTAGAGTCAATACTGTGGCCTACATTTTTTACCCTCCTTTGGGGGCATAGATGTGATGACTGCTGTCATTAATACCCGTATTTCAACATTTGCTACAACTGTATTGATGCATTCATATATCCCCACTGAATCTGTCATGGCAGGAACTAACGAATTTTCCATTTCCCAGTTATTTCTTTCTGATTTAACTAAAATAGGAAAGCATGTTACCTGAATAAGGTGTTATTAGACGTGGATGTTCAACTATAGATCATGACCATACCTTTCTGCATTTAGTATAAAAATTCATATTTGGGGATACTCTCTAAATGGCTTTCACTGATTGTAAGTCAGAAGCATTTGATTGAATTCCTAGGAGCAGGCTATCAAAAATTGTGAGGGCAACACAATTGACCAAGGATTGATAATGCTTATATATCATTTATATATTTTTTTAAAACCTCAGATTCAGATAAGATGCAATCATTTGGGGCAACTTGTCTCTTCTTGCAAAGGAGCTAACCAGGACTGCTTTCTAGTTCCCACTCTAGTTAACTTTTATATCAGTTCACTGATTAAAAGGTTAATGGGCACCAGCTTTCATAACCCCTTAATTAGCTAGTCAACTCACACCAATTCTCCATTATGCAGATGATGTAGTGCTTTTACCTCACTCAGTTATAGGCCTAAAGAGACTCAGGAGAGATTGCCAACTACTGTAACAATAAATCTGCAACAATAAATTACAATATAACAGATGTGATTATTTTTACCAGAAATAAGTTAATTTATAAATACCAAATAAGTAGGACTCCTGTTGAAGTTTACGCATCTTGGCAGTTTCTCACTCTTTCTATTCATAGAAAAACAGATTTGAAGACAACCATAGAGAATGGCCATTGGTTCAGCTTGGCCAAACAGTGTTTCTGCTTCCAAACACCTTTCAAAACTGTCCATCCACTGATTGATGTCAAATTTGCGAAGATGAACTGGTACTGTTTCATCAGAAGGAGATAATAAACCTAAACCTCCAAAATTATGATCAACAATTAAGATGGAAACACAGCAGAGATTTAAAAAGCTTCTAAAGATTTTAAAATTGAAACATCTGGTGATCCAGGTAATTGGAGTTCAAGTCCCAAAGCCCCATACAGCACAGCCAATACTAAGGGATTATAGGAGTTGTGGTTTATACCATCTGGGGAGCGGGGCAGCTTTCCCTAGCTTTGGTTTAAAGAAATTCAGAAAAGAAATCTCTGCACACACTATGCATCCTCATTCCATCTTTGCTTCTGGCCAAAAGATTTTGCATACTTTGTGTTGTTTCAAACCTGTGAGACTAGAAATGACAAATCAGATAAGGAAAAATCATTCCCAACCCCTGTGAAACACCTCCTTTCACATGCACTACATTGTTTTCATTTTTCCCAAATTCAACTTAATCACATCAAAGATCTCAAAAGATCCTGCTGAAGAACTTAAACTGGATACAGAAACACTGTGATATAGAAGAGTTCTAAAGAGCAATAGCTTTCAGCTATTCATCTATTCATCTATTTCAGATTCATTTTCAAAATCACACTGAGTTTTTCCCTCAAACATTGATAAATTCATGCCTTCTACTTTTTCAATGGCTGTTCCAGCATTCAATCTTTTAAATACATTTCACAACCCAGCATTTTAAAAAGCTAAAGGGGGAATTACTAGAGAAATTCACCCATGTAAATGCCATTGTTTGCATAAAGCTACAACCTTCTTCTATACATTTGCTAGTAATCCCCAGGTAAACCCCTGATACATGGAGATGTACATGTTGTACAGGAGGAATAGCTCCCCAAGAGGAATGAAATCTTAATTCATAATACTTACCTTTTCTAAAACCACTTAAATGAAATTACAGAGATATTTCAAAATAAAGGAAGAAAACTGAGAGAAAGAAGAGCCAATGAGAAAATTCTATAATGTGAATTATTTCTGTTTGAGGGTCCAATCACTCCATTTTATTCTACTTTCCCCTTGGCTTCCCTCTTCCCAGGCTCCTAAACAAGCACCAGTCCTCACCTGGAGAGCATGCCCAAGGGCTATACCTTCTATTTATTCCTTTTCCTCTTTTTTCAGACTGTGGGGATAACACACGAGCTCAATCTGGAATTCCACTGATCTCTATGAACAACTAGGAAATTAACATTGTCAATTATTTCTACTTTTTGTATACAATAAAAGAAATCTGGATCCTATTCAAATTACAAAGGATATTAAGAGTGCATCCAATTCTGGCAGTCTCACACCTCTGCAAGTGACGCAATTCAAAAATATATATATACTTCGTTAAACTTTGATAATCAAGACTGAAATGCACAGTATCAATATAGATCATAAGGATAGGACCAAAAACGCATACTATACCCTGCTCTATAGAGTGAAATGTTCCATAGTTCCAAAATTCAATATCCAAGAGCAGTTACCAATCCGTATATAGAAAGAAAGTGTTCCAAACAACAAAATATCAGCCGAATAGTGTCTCTGAGGCGTAGGATGGTCCGTAATCCAAAAGCAAGAGAACAAATGTTCAATGTAGCATAGTCAGTCAGGGTAAATCCATATGGAAGATCGGACAAACAAGAGCATATGATTTGCACTCTCAAATAAACCGGCATAACAGGAAGCTGACAGAGTGATCCATTCACATGTATATTGGCCACTGAGATCCGTTTCGCTCCCTACGGAGCTTTATCAAGGCTTTAAATTCAAATGATATAGTGTCCTCTCATCGCTGGATTCAATGATAACATAACCTTACTAGTAGAGTAAGGTGACCTAAAATCCTGTGCACTCCTGGGAGTTATAGTTTAGTAAGATACTCCTTGAACTACAGAATTAGAATTTTCTGACAAATAATTATAAGCACTTCATGAAACAACACATCTCAGATTTCCACAGAATGGGGCCAGGGAAGTTGAAGTGGTTTGAAAGTCTTATCATTGTTTAATATGAGTATAACAAATTCATTGTAAATAAGCAATTTAGAGGTGGCATGTACATATAGTATTTGTGTGTGTGAATTATGGGAGGCAGACCTATCTCAATTTTGACAGCCCAAACACAGGAGGAGGAGACAGATTGTTCTGTTTAGGAAAAGGTCAAGCTGTCTTCATAGTCACTAACTCAGGGGACAAACCAAATCCTTTAAAAGGACCTCATCGCAAAGGTCCATGGATTTGCGTGACTTACCTGGGACCCCATCACAGGGGGGGGGGGGAGAAGTATCGCCATCCGGCTTCCCGCCATTGCCCTGGAAGCAATGCAGGAAACCTCCCGTGTTGCCACAGCAGTGACATACACCGCTTCCGTTTCCTCTTCCCTTTCCCAACGGAGCCCAGCCAGAAGTACGCATTCACCAATGTGTTCCATCGGGAAAGGGAAGAGGAAGCAGAATACAAAAGGGAAAGGAGCCCATATGATGAGGTAGTAAATTGTAGAATAAACTGCTTGAAAGATAATGTGTAGTCTTCAGAAATTCTGAAGGTATCCATGCTTTTACTTTTTTCATTCTGTTTTTAATGCTATCTGCTTGTTATACTTTCTTTTAAAAAAGAAGCTGAAACAGCCTTTTTCTTTCTTTCTTTCTTTCTTTCTTTTCTTTTTAACTGCTCAAAACTGTTCTCAAGTGCACTGAGTCCATAATTATTTTAGATCCGCCATCTACTGACTTTGATTCACATTTAAGTACAGACAGTTTAAAACAAGATGGCTCTCTGGGTAACTACTTTCAACAAATCAAGGCGCCCTGCCCAGATGTGCCTTGGGCACACCTGTCTCTCAGTGTCATTTTCTCATTCAGTCCCTGAGGCTACCAGAGGACTCTGACAAGGCCCCTTCTCTCCTGAAGAGGCTTTGAACTTGGCTTGGCTCCCTTCCAAGGAATCCTCAGGTCTGGAGTTAAAGATGCAATGCATTCCACACCTCTGAAAGTGGAATTTGTGCCATTATACACCACGGTTTTGAGGGTGGATTAAAAAGTACCATATGACCTGGAACACTGCCCTTAACATGTCTTGTTGTGTTGAGAAATGGCAACAAATACCTCTACAGAAAATCTTTTGAGCGTGCACGCCACGCAATGACTGGGCATTAAGATTTTATAATGCCATTACTCAGTGTAATAGCATTATAAAATCATGTTACTTACAAACCAAACTGGAAGGTGAAGGTAGATTAAGATACAACAAATGTCAACATATCAATATACCCTATATCTCAATTTGAGGGGTCGAGACCCTTGCGGGGGATTGCAAGGGGGTTTTCAGAAGGGTCGCCAAAGACATTCAGAAAACACATGTTTCTGATGGTCTTAGGAACATTTTTGGAATAGAAGGCTGAAGATCTCTCCGCCTGTCCCTCTCTTCCTTTTTGGAAACAGACAGTGAATCTTCCCACCAAAGGCCCTCCTTCTACTGTGATTGTCCAGCTTCTCAGCTGTCCTCTCAGCCAAAGGGAGGGCTGTTTCTGGGACTCCAAGCAGGGAGGAGAGAGCAGGCATGCTCTCCCTTAAATCACTGTCAATTCCTCCCAAATCCCTCCAGTATTTTCTGTTGGTCACGGGGGTCCTGTGTGGGAAGTTTGGACCAATTCTATCATTGGTGGGGTTCAAGGGGCTCTTTGATTGTAGGTGAACTATAAATGCCACCAACTGTAACTCCCAAATGTCAAGGTCTATTTTCTCCAAACTCCATCAGTGTTCAAATTTGGGCATATTGAGTATTACCGTCAAGCTTACTCCAGATCCATCATTGTTTGAGTCCACAGTGCTCTCTGGATATAGGTGAACTACAATTCCAAAACTCAAGGTCAATGCGCATCAAACCCTTCCAGTATTTTCTGTTGGTCATGGGAGTTCTGTGTGCCAAGTTTGGTTCAATTCCATTGTTGTTGGTATTCCAAATGCTTTTTGATTGTAGATTAACTATAAATCCCAGCAACTACAACTCTCAAATGACAAAATCAATCCCCCCTCCAACCAAATTTGGGTGTATTGGGTATTTGTGCCAAATTTGGTCCAGTGAATGAAAATACAGTACATCCTGCATATCAGATATTTACATTACGATTTATAACAGTAGCAAAATTACAGTTATGAAGTAGCAACGAAGATAATTTTATGATTGGGGGTCACCGCAACATGAGGAACTGTATTAAGGGATCATGTCATTAGAAAGGTTGAGAAACACTGCCCTATACCTTCAAGTATAAGTCTATACATTTTAATTTAAAATGCACTCAAAAAACCTAGGTTAACTTATCTACAGGTCAATGTGAGCACTGTACCTTAACTCTTTCTCTACTCCAATGCCACTTCTGGCCTCTTTGGATGCCTTGGCAGGAAAATGACAGCCACAGCCAAAGGCAACAGCCTCCCTGAGGCAACACTGACCCTTTCCCTTCGCCATGGAATGACCCTCAACTTATCTATGCATCTCATTGAAAGCCATAATTTTGGTCCAAAAACCTATCCTTAACTTTAGATATGGGGTCAACTTATACACAAGTATATATGGTAATTAATAATGTAATGTTAACATCCATTGATGAAGAGCAATATAATCTTTCTGGGGGTTCTTTAATTCTAGACAATGGTGATATCCCACCCCGCCCCCCAAAAATGGGATCTTTTGACTCATTTCAAAATCCCAACTAAAAAAGTAAGCTTTTATATTTTCTACTGCATGGAATCTCAAGTCTCTTTTTGGTTCCTCGTGAAGCATACAATGTATTTACACACAAAGCTTCTGCAGTCCTTTAGTGAACCCATGCTACTGACTTTTGAGCATGTTCAGACATGAAACAGTTATAGCAGCTGAATGCCTACCATGGCTCCATCCTAAGGAATCCTGGGATGTGTAGCTTGGTGAGGCATACTCTGGTTACAATGTTATGCCGCCGAGCTCAAGTCTACTCCCTTAAACAAGTCACTAGAACACTGTAGCAGAGAAACTACTTCACCAAACTACAGGTCTCAAGATTCTGTGGGATGGAGCCATGGCAATTAAAAATGGCTTCGGAATGCTATAACTGTATAATGTAAATAAACCCTTGGTTTTGGACTTTAGGAACAAAGAGCTTCTTATGTTCAAGGTAACAGCCATCATCTTATGTCAATTGAGAAAACCTCTTCCGGAAGAACAGGGATGGACAAAACATCTCCAAAACAATAGCAACATGCTGAATGAGTTAATGTGTTGATCCTTTCTTATATCAAGCAGAAAAGATCATATCACGGCATAGCATGACAATTGATCCAAAATCAATATTCATAGAATCATAGAATCATTGAATTGGAAGAGACTTCATGGGCCATCCAGTCCAACCCCCTGCCAAGAAGCAGGAAATTCGCATTCGAAACACCTTTGACAGATGGCCATCCAGCCTCTCTTTAAAAGCCTCCAAAGAAGGAGCCTCCACCACACTCTGGGGCAGAGAGTTCCACTGCTGAACAGCTCTCACAGTCAGGAAGTTCTTCCTAATGTTCAGGTGGAATCTCCTTTCCTATAGTTTGAAGCCATTGTTCCACATCCTAGTCTCCAGGGCAGCAGGAAAACAAACTTGCTCCCTCCTCCCTATGACTTCCCCTCACATATTTATACATGGCCATCATGTCTCCTCTAAGCCTTCTCTTCTGCAGGTTAAACATGCCCATGTCAATTGAGAAAACCTCTTCTAAAAGAACAGGGATGGATGAAACATCTCCAAAACAGTAGCAACATGCTGAATGAATTGATGTATTGACCCTTCCTTATATCAAGCAGAAAAGATCATATCACAGTATTCATAACAAATGATCCAAAATCAATATTACCAAGCAAACTCACCCCTTCATCATGTTTCTTTTTCCATTTTGTACCTACCAAAAATACTAGGTTTTGCCTATAGAATCCCAAGTACCAGCTGAATTTGGTAGGTTTTTTTAAATATGGGGTATCGCCCATTCTTTATTTTCTTTTCCCCAGTATCCTCAGGGCGAGTCCTGGGAGTAACCTGATAGCACTACTGCACCTGGTACAGCCCTGCTTGACTGTCTGCAATTCTTTCCCACATTCTTTCTTATGATTCTGACCCTGAAGACCTCATGATTTCATCAGCATTGGGCCTCTTTCCCTTCCTTCCAATGTGCTATTCTTGTAATATCTATTATCTTGTCTCATGGAGAGATCTAGGGATCATGAAACCATGCACATTATTCTAGAATTGTCAAATCACTGTGGTGCTTCATGCCTTCAAGTCATTTCCAAATTATGGCAACCCTGAGGCAAACATTACAACATTTATTGATTTTTCTATCTGTGAACTGATTTAGAACAGCTCTGCTAAATCATTTCAAATTCCTATCCAGTACAGCATTCTCTTAACACAGTGGCCAACCAGATATCGATGGAAATCTCACAAACAGAACATAAATGAGTTGGGCCATCCATCTCACATTCCTTGACAATTGATACACAGAGGCATAGTGGCTTTGATTCTGGTAATCATAATTAGACATCCTAATAACCAATGATTACTCTAACTTCCACTCTAACTACAGCCATCACTACATTGTATGTCAGCAAATATGGCTGTTTAGTGTTACTGAATGAAGAAGAATTCATTTTGTCTGCCCTGTACTTCCTAACATGCTGTTCCAATGGATGGCTCTGGTTCAGGCATGTAGCCGGGGGGCTAAGGGGCTTCAGCCCCCTCCGAAATTCTCAGGGTGGTCTGCGAAAAGGCCTTACTGGTACATTATTTAAACTGTTATCTGATCACCATGCTCATTATATCCCACATTAATGGGGTTATTGGGATAACAATACAAAAGGTTTGCTAGGGTAGACCCTCTTCCACCCAGTCTCAGCCCCCGAACCACACTCCGCCCCCCCCCCGGAATCAAAATCCTGGCTACGGCCCTGCTCTGGTTCTAATATAATGAAGGAGATACATTTTTTATATCTCTCTTATTTTCTTCTTTTACCCTTCTCTCTTTTCTCTAAGCTAAATAGTCCTGAACGCTGCAACCTGTCCTCATAGCCCCCATTCCCTTGATAGTTTTCATCACCATTTCTGGCACATTTTCCATATTATTTACTTATTTATTTACATCATTTATATTCTGCCCTTCTCACCCCGCAGGGGACTCAGGGCGGATCACAATGCACATACACAATGCCATGGACAAACAACATATATAGACAGACAACGAGTTACACAATTGATCAAGAGCTCACCCCGACCCAGGCATATCTACAATTTCCTTTTCTAGGAACTGTGACCAGAACTCTATACAGTATTCCATGTGTGGTAACCACACAGCATTAAAAGGAGGAAGGAAGAGAGATGGAGGGAAAAAGAAATGTGGCAACACCTTTCAGACTGACTGGTTGTTATTTTCTCATGAACTTTTGTGGAGGGAGTAGAAAATGATAATAAATTGCCTGCTCCTGACATTCATATTTTACACTTTCTTTTGAGGGGCCTGTCTACCTTCCTTTATATGCTCACATATTTCCACAGTTTTTGCTCTTACATTAGTGTGCTGCTGGAGGGCAGGGTGTGTCAGGAGACAACATAGTCATCTATGCAATCACTCAGTAGGATCTTACGTTTTTAACACATTGCTTGATATCTTAATTTTATTCTTTGAGCAACTTATTTCCATTTAATTTATTATTTTGTGATTGTCTTAATGGTAATCACATTACTAACTACCTCAGTAGTCTTGGGGTGTGTCTACACTGTAGAATTAATGCACTTAGACTGCACTTTAATTGCCCTGGCTCAATGCTATGGAATCCTGGGAGTTGTAGTTTGGTGAGGTTCCAGCACTCTTTGGAAAAGAAGGCTAAAGACCTTGGAACACTACAATACCCATGATTCCACAGCACTGAGTCAACGCAATTAAAGGGGATGTCAAATTGTATTAAGTCTACAGTGTGGATGCTTTCCATATCTTTCTTTAATCTATCTACTTAAGCTGTTTGCTTCCTTCTTACCTGAAGATTTCACTTTCCTCTATTCTCAATAAACTACTTAGTCACTTTGTGTTTCTTTGCCTGAGAAGGAACATCCATGAGGCTCCAACCCCAACAATGGAGGCTAGCCTACAGCCACACAAGAGAGCCAGCTATTAGGGTCATGAACCACCAGTGAGCTGCGAGGATGAAAACCCCTTGGATAGACCACATCAGCTCTAGAGTATTAAATATGGTTTTCTATGGGTGACCAGATGGTGACTACTAGATGGTATATGCTCTGTATCAGAAACTAGAGCTGATGTGGTCTAGCCAATGCAATTTTCTGAATCAGCACCCCAAATAACCAAACCAAATCTAAAGTTGACCAAAAACTGATTTGTAACCCTTTTGATATTAATGTTGGAGAGTGGTTCGTGGCCAAAGTGGTCCCCGGTCAAGTGGTCACTGGCCAAAAAAAGGTTGGGAACCACTGTTTTATGACCTCTTGTTACCAAGTGCAGCTCAGTTTCTCTTTTCTACCTCCTTTACTATCTTAAGATAAATTTCCTGAGATAATAAATGAATGCCTTCCTTTATTTTTAGCCTGACAATACTTTCCAAAGTAATTTCTCCTGCTTCTACCGCAAGCTCATGTTACACTAGCCTCACTGCAATTTGCTTAAAATAAACACTACGTATTGCCACAGTGTTCTCCTGTGGACATCACACATGTCTGCAGTACTGCATTGGAGAATTTTGGTAGGCCTGAGGACCGGTTTTGTTTCCCTGGGATTGTGGGACTGCCTAGAATCCTGTCTCCACTTAAAAGAAAATCTGGAAGTGGCTGGAAGTCATTTCATTGGGACAGGTAATTGACCCTTTTATGGATGAGAAAAAATGAAGTCTACAGAATCTGGGGGAGTTGGCCACAAAAACGATCTTGAGGGTTACAAGCAACTCCAGAACCATACTTTGCCCACCTCTACCGGACACAACCTGAAGCTGGCCCATAATGTGCTTGTAGAAGCTTTACTGACTGGATTTCTTGTTGTTCTTTTGTGCGTCCAAACTTTATCCTATTTCAGGGTTTCCTTGTCAAGACTATGATGTTTGTTCTCAGAGACTGCAACTTGCCAAAGGTTTTCCATGCTCCAAGGAAAACTGTTTTGTGTCATGAATGGTTTTATTTTATTGTAATTTTTATTGGTTGTAGTATTTTATAGCTTATGTTTTATGTAATTGATTACATTGTTTTGTGTTTGATTTCACTTTGTTGTTGTGTTGTCGGGCTTAGCCTCATGTAAGCCGCCCCGAGTCCCCATTGGGGAGATGGTGGTGGGGTACAAATAAAGATTATTATTATTATTATTATTATTATTATTCAGAATCCTCTTCCAACCTTCAGCCAATTACACCACAATGGCTCTTTCATGTTATCAGTGTGTTTCGCTACATGCTATTTTTTGTTATCATAGTGGTGATGGAGCTTCAAGTCAACTCCAGTTTATGATGATCTTCTCTCAGGGTTTTCGGAGCAAGATTGACTCAGAAGTTTGACATAGTTTTCCTCTGGGGAGGAGAGAGTGTGACTTGCTTAATGTCACGCAGTGGGTTTCCATGGCTGAGCATGCCTGATCTCTCAGAGTCCTGCTCTGACACTTCAGATCATGGCATCATACTGTCTTTATTGTTGAAAATAGATGTCTATCATACATATGGGTTATTAAAATGCTGTAATAGCTCAAAAATTAATCTTGTTGAGTTAAATCAAACTAACTTCTTAGCAATTTGACTTTTGAGTGCACCTTTGTTGTTGGCCAATCAAAAGTCCAATCAGAAAGCCCACAGATTCTATTGAGTCATCTACCAGGCAATGTGTTGAGCATTGCCTTGAATCACTACTATAGAAAAATAGTTGAGCCAAGAACTTGAGTTTTTTGTTTGTTTTTAATCAGACTTACATTTGGCAAGATTTGTTCAGAACAGGTTTGCAATTGCCTTCTGAGAGAGTGTCTACTGCCCAAGCCCATCCAGTGGATTTAATGGCTGAGTGTGGATTCGAACCCTAGTCATAGTCATAATGCTTAAGCCACTATATTCCATGATGATTCAACTTTAAATATAGGTGGACTTGAATCCTTAAGTATAGGTGGAATTGAATCTGCAGTAAAAAATAGTTGGGTCTAGAGCAGGCTTGGGCAAACTTCAGCCCTCCAGATGTTTTGGACTTCAATTCCCACAATTCCTAACAGCCTCAGGCCCCTTCCTTTTCCTTTTCCCATTCCTTTTCTGCTGAAGTGGATGGGGGAGGGGGAGGAAAGGGTCTGAGGCTGTTAAGAATTGTGGAAAATGAAGTCTAAAACATCTAGAGGGCTGAAGTTTAGCCATGCCTGCTCTAGACCCAACTATTTTTACTGCAGAGTCAAGTCCATCTATATTTAAGGATTCAAAGAATCAAGTCCACCTATACTTAAGGATTCAAGGATTCGAGTCCACCTATATTTAAAGTTGAACCATCATGGTATATAGTGGCTTTAAGCATTATGACTATGACTAGAGTTCGAATCCCCACTCAGCCATTAAATCCACCGGGTGGGCTTGGGCAGGTGACACTATCTCAGAAGGCAATGGCAAACCTACTCTGAACAAATCTTGCCATGAAGACCCTATGATAGGTTTGCCTTAAGGTAACATTATGAAGGCACACTATAATATCAATATTTAAAGTCACCACTATACATTAAAGACAAAGCCATATAGCTTTCTGTATTTTGAAGGGAAATCGATATTTGCATAAAAGAGTGTCTTGCACTTCCACTAGGCCTGCGAGAGTGGAAGTCCAAGCCTAGGATGGGCAAATGTGGTGAATCCAAGGGTAGGCTTTTTGCCCCTGGGTGCTTCCGACATCAATAATGGTCACAAAAAAGCAAAATAAAATGCTTGGAAGTCCACTTTTGGCTTTGAAAACCACATTTTTTAAAATATTGAATGGTGCTAAGCTTCTGGAAGAGGCAATGCACCCTTCTTCTTGGCCAGAGAAAGGATGGTCTGTGAAGCCTAGAGAGGTTGAAGCAGGGTGACCCAGGAACACAATTTGCCTATTCCTGGATTAGACAGTTGTGGCCGGATTGGATAGGCCCAGCCAGGCATGTAGCGGGGGGGGGCTCCCCCCCAATTCTCAGGGTGGTCCTCGAGAAGGCCTTACTGGTACATTATTTAAAGTGTTATGTTTATTCATATAATTATCTGATTACCATGCTCAATATATCCCACATTCATGGGGTATTGAGATAACAATACAAAAGGTTTGGTAGGGTAGACCCTCTCTCACTCAGACTCAGCCTCTCCCAAACCAAACTCACCCCCTCCCCCCAACCATGGCCATGGGCCCAGCTTAAAACCCTCCCACAAAGCTCACTGGGTGACCTCACTGGGTGACCTCTCTGTTTCTCAGCCTTGCTTGAAAGGTAGTTGTAATGATAAACATGGGAAAGAAGGCCAAGTACCACAGCTTGGGCTATAAAAACAGGGCAAGTAGGTGGTTCCTCTGGAGTATCTCCTAGATGCCCTGGCATCCCTTTGCTTTTTGAGTCCTCTCCCTGGAGGTCAGGCTCCCAACTCTTGGTGGTGGCAACAACAAGGAAGAGTCAAGAGGTAACATACCCACTTTCAGCTCTTTTCCAAAGACTGTCCTCTCTCCCAAGGCGGAGCAATTCCAGCGCCCATTGCGGAACTGGAACTGGCACTCATTGAGGCCCATTTGGGAGCCTTCTCCGATCACGATGATGGCATCAGGTCTGCTTTGACAGATCGCCCTCTGCCGAGGAGCCAAGCCCGGGATCTTGTTGCAGATGATGCTGGCTCCCAGAGCCACCACGGAGGAGAAGCCCCTGCCACAAGGAAGGAAGAAGGAAGGAAGGAAGGACGTTGGAGGAGAGCAAGAACAACAAACAACCCATGAAAGAAACCAGGCTCTCACAACCCATGGGTATCTAGTATATCTCCTGCTGCTGGGGAAAGTGTCTACGTTTTGAATCACTTTGGAGCGAGCCGGAAATGACAGGTGAACGTGGACTTCAAAGGGCACAGAGATGCCATTTGGGCCTTGCTGGGCTTTTGCTCTACCCATCAAGGAGGACAGAAGTCTAAATACACAGCGTCACCTCTCATCAAGGGAAAAAGGTCTCCCAGGAAACTTTTCCCTCTCCTTGTTTCCATCCATCCTCCCACGAGTTCAGCCAAGAGATGTGGAATCGGAAACGAATGGGCCCAGGAGAACTTTGGAAAGTCCTTCTGAAGACTTCGACTCCCTGATTTTTCCCCCAGCCCAACGTGGACCCGAAGGAGGTGTAGCTAGCTAACGAGATCAGCTTCCCTGCGCTCTGCCCTCTCTCTCTCTCTCTCTCTCTCTCTCTCTCTCTCTCTCTCTCTCTCTCTCTCTCTCTCTCTCCCCTCCCCCCCAACATTACTACGCTCCTGGCCCCCTCTCCTGGAGGCGCAGTTTGCTAATGTCAGCCGGCAGGTTGCGGCACATACTCGAGCAGAACCAACCACATCATTTTGTTTCCCCAGCAGAGAGAGAGAGAGACCCAGAAGACGCGGTCCTGCCAGGCTGCCTCTTCTGCCCGCCGGCAGCTCCTCCGGGAACCGGGTGGGGAGTAGAAGAGGAGGCAGAAGAGCCCCCCGGAGAGGGCTAGGCCCGCCCCTTCCTTCCTTTCTTCCTCCCTTTCTCTCCAGCCGGCCCCCAACAGACCCGGCCTGGGTGCCTCTGCTTGGGTGCATGCATGGCCGTCCAGGGGATCGGGAATGGCTTTGGCCTCGGTGCGGGGAGGAAAGAGGGGGCGGTCGAGGGTCCACAGGGTCGGATCACACACCTGTAGGACTGTGAGGAAGTAGGGCCTAAGACCCCGCCTTTCCAGGGAGGGGGGGGCAGGCAGACACTGGGCTCCTCTCCCTCCCTGGCAAACGAGGCGCCCGTGCCAGCATCCAAAACACACCTTGCACGTGCCTTCCCCACAGACATTCGGGCATCCATCCCGCCATGCGTTTGGGGCTGAGACTAGAGACAGAGAGGGAGACAGAGAGAGAGCCTTCCTTCACAAGCCCGATGGGCGCTGGAGTGCAGGACCAGTTTCCAAAGAGGCTGAGAATGACGCCACCCTCACCCCCCGAGTGGCGCGAGCAGCCCAAGGCTGTTTAGCTTTCTTTCCCCCGAGTGATTTTGGGACATTCACACACTGAATGCAGAACAAGAGAGAAAGGCGCACAACCTGAAGGCGCGCGGTCTGGTCTGAGCATCCTAGCAAAGCGTGAGAACAGCCCTTTTGCTGCGGAGGGAGGAATGAATGCAAGACGTCGGGGGGTTGCCGGGGAGGGGGGGGTCCACTTTGCTCTATTGTAACCGGTGAGGAGTTCCGTGTATCAGGAGCGACTTGAGAAACTGCAAGTCGCTTCTGGCGTGAGAGAATTGGCCGTCTGCAAGGACGTTGCTTAGGGAACGCCTGGATGTTTGATATCATCCTGTGGGAGGCTTCTCTCATGTCCCCGCATGGGGAGCTGGAGCTGACAGAGGGAGCTCACCCCGCTCCCCGGATTCGAACCGCAGACCTTTCGATCAGCAGTCCTGCCGGCACAAGGGTTTAACCCATTGCGCCACCGGGGGCTGGGATCCAACGAGTCAGTGGCTGCCCTTCTTTCCCCCTCTCCTCCAGGGTCTGGAGCGCAGCCTGACTGCGAGCATGTGCAGAGCGCGCTTGCCACTCCCACCTCCCGAGCCCACAGCCAGGGCTTTCGTGCCTTCTCCTAAACTCCATCACCTTGAGAAAGGGAAGCCTGCCTCCTTTGCAGACCCCTTGGGAAAGGAAGGGAAGAACAGCCTGCCTCTGACCCCTGCTCGCCCCCTCCTCGCACCATCCATCAATCCATCCCAGCGCTGCTGCTTGAGAAAGACTTCGGGGGGCGAGAGAGATCGCCCGCCGCCACTCGAGTCCGGTCTCCCGTGGAGCCCCGGCCAGGGCTTTCCCCTCTCCTCCTCCCCAACCCCCAAACTCCCCCTCCCGCCCCCGGTTTAAGATTTAGTGGGAAATCAGCATCCAGGAACCCGGGGAGGGGGCTTCTCTGAGTCAGGCTTGTTTCAAAAGCCTCTGTCAGAGTTTCCCCCCAAAGTTGATGAAGGCTCACAGGTCCGGACAGGTTGGGCGCCGAGAGAGAGAGAGAGAGAACCAAAGGGGGAGTAAAGCAGACTTACCCAATTTTGATATAGACAATCCCTAGGCTCAGAAAGATGTGGAATATCCAGCGCCTGGTTTTCCTGTTCATATTCCTCGCTGGTTGGGGGGTTTCAGATCCACATGAGAAATGGTTGTCTTTGTTTTGTTTTGTTTTTAAAATGGGGGGAAATAAATGGAAAATCCGCTCCCAGCAGGGCTGGTTATTTCTGAGCGTGTCCCCGTCCTCCTCCTCTTCTTCCTCCTCCACGTCCTCCTCCTTTGTGCGCCGGTCAGGGGGTGCAACGGGGGGTCTTGGGGTGGGGGGGGGGCACCAAAGGCGATGATGCGAGGCCCCGGAGCGGGCGCCCGACACCTCTTCCACCCTCCCTCCCTCTCGCTTGGTTTGTAAATCCCGAGAGACAATCCCAGGAGCCCTCCGCTGGGTCTGCCTCTGCCTCTCTATTCCGGATTGGTATGCCTGTCACACGCCAGCCTTGCGAGAGAGAGAGAGAGAGAGAGAGAGAGAGAGAGAAAGCGCTGCTGAGGGGGATGTTTGGGGCTCAGTCTCCTCTCCAATAATCTGGCTGGTGCGCGCTCCCTCCCTCCCTCCTTTCCTCAGGTTCAATGTTACTCTTCGTCTCTTCTTCTTCCTCCTCTCTCTCTCTCTCTCTCTCGGGCTCCTTTTTGGGCGTGTTTTCTCTCTAGAGGAGGGAGGGGACCCGGAGTGGGGACAGGGGATGCACCGGTCACCTGTGTGCGTGGAGGAAAGGGAGAAGCCCAGCCCCGGAGGCGAGGCGCGCCCCCGCCTGACTCCTCACCCACGCCCCTCTCCCCTCCCGGAGTGCCACTCCATCCCGAGCGAGCCAGGGATCCATTGCAGATCCATTCCCACTTCAAGTAAGAGGAGGAGAATCGTGTTTGCAGGGAGTCCTCCCTCTCACAGCCTCTGAGGATGCCAGCCATAGATGCAGGCGAAACGTCAGGAGAGAATGCTTCTAGACCATGGCCATACAGCCCTAAAAACCTACAACAACCCAGTGATTCCGGCCATGGAAGCCTTCGACAATACATTAGTCCTCTCTCTCTCTCTCTCTCTCTCTCTCTCTCTCTCTCTCTCGTGGACTCGGGCCTTGTTTTCCCTCTCCTTCCCCTTGGGTTGTGGAGTCCCTCCTGACTGCTGACTCAAAGGTCCGAGGAGGAGGGTGAGCTCCCATCTGTCAGCCCCAGCATCCCATGCCGGGACAGGAGAGAAGCCTCCCACAGGATGGTAAAACATCCGGGCGTCCCCCTGCGGAAGGAACGTCCTTGCAGACGGCTAATTAATTCTCACACACACCGGAAGCGACTTGCAGATTCTCAAGTCGCTCCTGATACTAAATCATGAATCCTCCAGCCAGCTCTCCTCCTAAACACACACGGGACTCCTCTTTGATGTCCCAGTCTGGTAGAGGTGACCACTTGAAGAGCCCCAGGAGCCCCAGGCGGCAATGGATGCCCTTGGGCACCCTTTGAGCCGCCATGGAGACCCGAGAGGTGCCGTTTTTCAACGCCTTGGGCAGGGCCGTAGCCAGGATTTTGATTCGGGGAGGGGGGGGCTGAGTTTGGTTCGGGGGGGGGGGCTGAGAAATGGGTGGAAGAGGGTCTACCCTAGCAAACCTTTTGTATTGTTATCCCAATAACCCCATGAATGTGGGATATAATGAGCATGGTGATCAGATCATGATATGAATAAACATAACAGTTTAAATAATGTACCAGTAAGGCCTTTTCACGGACCACCCCCCCCCCCCCGCTACATGCCTGGCCTTGGGCCTTCTCTGCCAAGCAGCCATGGGGGAAACCACTCCAGCTCCCATGGGCCTATTGCTGAGGTGTCAAAATGGCATTCATCCTAAAGCAGAGGCCTGGGCCAACTTGGGACCTCCAGGTGTTTTGGACTTCAACTCCCACCATTCCTAACAACCTCGGGCCCATTCCTGAGATCACCTTGATTAGTATTTAATGGCCTTGCAGCATCAATCCCTGGTTGGTTGCTGCTTGGGGGAGCCTTCGACAACCACTTTAACTGCTGAGGGGGAAAAGGAAAGGGCCTGAGGCTGTTAGGAATGGTGGGAGTTGAAGTCCAAAACACCTGGAAGGCCCAAGTTGGCTCATGCATGATCTATCTTGACCTAATTTGCATGTGGTTTCTGATTGGCCAGCCTCAACATTCTGACATTCTTAAGCTGCAGAGGGGGAAAAGAAAAGGGCCTGAGGCTGTTAGGAATGGTGGGAGTTGAAGTCCAAAACACCTGGAAGGCCCAAGTTGGCTCATGCATGATCTATCTTGACCTAATTTGCATGTGGTTTCTGATTGGCCAGCCTCAACATTCTAACATTCTTAAGCTGCAGAGGGGAAAAGAAAAGGGCCTGAGGCTGTTAGGAATGGTGGGAGTTGAAGTCCAAAACACCTGGAAGGCCCAAGTTGGCTCATGCATGATCTATCTTGACCTAATTTGCATGTGGTTTCTGATTGGCCAGCCTCAACATTCTAACATTCTTAAGCTGCAGAGGGGGAAAAGAAAAGGGCCTGAGGCTGTTAGGAATGGTGGGAGTTGAAGTCCAAAACACCTGGAAGGCCCAAGTTGGCTCATGCATGATCTATCTTGACCTAATTTGCATGTGGTTTCTGATTGGCCAGCCTCAACATTCTAACATTCTTAAGCTGCTGAGGGGGGAAAGAAAAGGGCCTGAGGCTGTTAGGAATGGTGGGAGTTGAAGTCCAAAACACCTGGAAGGCCCATTTGCATGTGGTTTCTGTTGGCTAACATTCTTAAGCTGCAGAGGGGGGAAAAGAAAAGGGCCATGCATGATCTATCTTGACCTAATTTGCATGTGGTTTCTGATTGGCCAGCCTCAACATTCTAACATTCTTAAGCTGCTGAGGGGGAAGAAAAGGGCCTGAGGCTGTTAGGAATGGTGGGAGTTGAAGTCCAAAACACCTGGAAGGCCCAAGTTGGCTCATGCATGATCTATCTTGACCTAATTTGCATGTGGTTTCTGATTGGCCAGCCTCAACATTCTAATATTCTTAAGCTGCTGAGGGGGGAAAGAAAAGGGCCTGAGGCTGTTAGGAATGGTGGGAGTTGAAGTCCAAAACACCTGGAAGGCCCAAGTTGGCTCATGCATGATCTATCTTGACCTAATTTGCATGTGGTTTCTGATTGGCCAGCCTCAACATTCTAACATTCTTAAGCTGCTGAGGGGGGGAAGAAAAGGGCCTGAGGCTGTTAGGAATGGTGGGAGTTGAAGTCCAAAACACCTGGAAGGCCCAAGTTGGCTCATGCATGATCTATCTTGACCTAATTTGCATGTGGTTTCTGATTGGCCAGCCTCAACATTCTAACATTCTTAAGTTGCTGAGGGGGGGGAGGGAAAGGGCCTAAATGGTGGGAGTTGAAGTCCAAAACACCTGGAGGGCCCAAGTTGGCCCAGGCCTGCTCTAGAATCCTGGGAACTGGAGTTTGACGAGGCACCAACCCTCGATAGCAGAGAAGGCTCAAGACCTTGGAAAACTGCAACTCCCAGGATTCCACAGCCTTGGGCCATGGCAGTTCAGGGGCATTTCTTGTCCCCGGCGCCGCCTGAGCCGGGCGTCGCCCCCTAGCGCGGTTTTTTTTGGGGCCAGACCCTGTTTTGTCGGCGGTGTTTATTATTGTTCTGGCCGTGACGCCGCCCGCTTATCGCCCGCACAGAGAAAGGAAGGATTCCTCCAATGATAACAACCGCGGGTGGGGTGGGGTGGGGTGGCGTCGGAAACGGCGCGGCTTCGGGGGTTGAAAGAAACAGAGGGGGGGCTTGAAAGAGGATAAAATAAATAAACTGAAAAAAGACCCCCATCCAGCCGGCGAGAGGAGTGTCGTCGTCTCCGAGCAAACAGGTGATCCCGGCTCTCTCTCCGTTGGGGCGCTTGACAGAGTTATGGGCAGAAAAGCAATTTGGAAATACTTTTAATTCCACTCATCTGACAAAACGCCCGAGCGAGAGCTCTTGAGTCTGAATCCCTCGAGGGCAAAGCCAGAGCTGTTTACTACGGGAGGAAGGCACATTCCTCCACACCGGGGCCTTAGGAAAGCGCAGGTTCCCCTCTCCCTCCCCGCCCTTGGCTTCTCTGGGAAGCCTAGTTCGACACACAGGCTGCCTCCTCTACACTGGGGAATGAATGCAGTTTGACAACGCTTTGTCGGAGATGGGCTCTGCCAGAGTCGCCAAATGGCAACTGCTTCCGTTCAAGGGCAATCCTTTGAGCAGAAGGAAAAGTCCAGTCGTTTCCGACTCTGGGAGCTGGTGCTCATCCCCATTTCTAAGACCAAGAGCCCGACGTTCTCCTTAGACGCCTCCAAGGCAACGTGGCTAGCATGACTGCATGGTACTCTGTTACTTTCCCGCCGAAGCGGTACCTATTGATCTAGTCACATTTGCATGTTTTTGAACTGCTAGTTTGGCAGAAGCTGGAGCTAACAGTGGGAGCTCACCTCGCTCCCCAGATTCAAACCATCGACCTTTCAGTCAGCAAGGTCTGCAGCTCAGCAGTTTAACCCGCTGCGCCACCAGGGCCTCCCTTTTAGCAGAACAACACCGGGAATGTGGCGCAGCTGTCAGCTGCATAAGATCTCTCTGACCAGTAGGTCATGAGTTCGAGGCCTGCCCAGGTCAAGGTGGGTGCTCGACCTTTAAGTGTAGCCTGCTGTCGACCTTTGCAGCCCGAAAGACAGTTGCATCTGTCAAGTAGGAGATTAAGGTACCACATTAAGTGGGGAGGCAAATTTTGACTGAATTATGAGGCCATTAAAAAGAACTCCAGAAATGCTGAGGAATATGGAAGGAACAACAAGGGACGCTGAGAGATGAGGAGTGTGTCAGCTCCCCCTGGTGGCCAGAGTTTGCCTCTGCTCATCTATATGTTTGTATGTGAAAAACAGCAGGAATTGTCTGCTAGTATGTATACCTGTAATCCGCTCTGAGTCCCCGGGGTGAGAAGAGCGGAATATAAATAAAGTAAATAAATAAAAATAAATAAATAAATAAATAAATGAACACTCAATCAGACAAAGGAATTCCAGACAGAAACAATCAGGGCCAGCTAATCACCTCCCAACAAAAGATTCCCCTGGCAGGAAGCAACCAGACCTTGAAGCTGAAAGGCTTTTCAATGCTACTCAAGGCAATCAATTGCAACATTCACACTTGCCTCAAACAGACAAGAGTTCCTTCTCCCACCCTGGACATTCCACAGATATATAAACCCCACTTGCCTTGTTTCCAGCAGATCTCACAACCTCTGAGGATGCCTACCATAGATGTGGGCTAAAGGTCAGGAGGGAATGCTTCCAGAACATGGCCATACAGACCTGAAAACTCACAGCAGCCCTTTTAGCAGAGTTTGCAGCAAAATGTGTAGAGCATCTCTCTCTCTCTCTCTCTCTCTCTCTCTCTCTCTCTCTCTCTCTCTCTCTCTCTCTCTCTTTCTCTCATTAGCAGGATCCCTGGTAGTTAAAGCAGTGTCAAACCACATTCATTCCACAGTGTAGATGCTCCCATACAGAAGCAGTTCTGATTTGGCCATGCTTCTGTGGTGCATCTGTGTGTATGTTCAACTTTTTTTTCAACTTGGAAACAAAACTTCAAATTTTTTTTAAATCTGCCAGTAATTCTGTATGAGCAGCATGATTCCAGTGTTGGATTATGACTCTGGATACCAGGTTTGAAATTCCCTTTCAGCCATGAAAATTTAGGATATATATTTACACTGTAGAATGGAGGCAGTTTATTTATTATTTATTTACTTTATTAATATTCTGCTCTTCTCACCCCAAAGGGGACTCAGAGCAAATTACAGGTACACATACTGTACTTAGCAGACAATCCCTGCTGTTTTTCACATACAAACATATAAACGAACAGAGGCAAACTCTGGCCACCAGGAGGAGCTGACGCACTCCTCATCTCTCAGCGTTCCAGCGTCCCTTGTTGTTCCTTCCGCATTCCTCAGCGTTCCTGGAGTTCTTTAATGGCCTCATAATTCAGTCAAAATTTGCCTCCTCACTTAATGTGGTTCCTTTATCTCCTACTTGACAGATGCAACTGTCTTTCGGGCTGCAAAGGTCGACAGCAGGCTACACTTAAAGGTCGAGCACCCACCTCGACCCGGGCAGGCCTTGAACTCATGACCTACTGGTCAGAGAGATCTTATACAGCTGACACTTAGCCAACTGCGCCACAGTCCCGGTGCCTACCATAGATGTGGGCAAAAGGTCAGGAGAGAATGCTTCCAGAACATGGCCATACAGACCTGAAAACTCACAGCAGCCCTTTTAGCAGAGTTTGCAGCAAAATGTGCAGATCATCTCTCTCTCTCTCTCTCTCTCTCTCTCTCACACACACACACACACACACACACACACTTTCTCTCATTAACAGGAGCCCTGGCAGTTAAAGCAGTGTCAAACCATATTCATTCCACAGTGTAGATGCTCCCATACAGGGGGAGTTCTAATTTGGCCATGCTACTGGGGTGTATCTGTGTATATTGACTTGTTCAACTTTTTTTTCAACTTGGAAACAATACTTCAAAAACATTTTTAATCTGCCAGTAATTCTGCACCAGCAGCATGATTCCAGTATTGGATGATGACTCTGGACACCAGGTTTGAAATTCCCTTTCAACCATGGAAATTTAGGATATATATTTACACTGTAGAATGGAGGCAGTTTGACACCATTTTGGCTGGCATGGCTCAATGCTATAATATTATTGGAGTTATGACTTCACAAGGTCTTTCACCTTTTCTGCCAAAGAGAGTTGGCTTCCTCACCAAACCCCAACTCGAAGGATTCCATAGAATTGAGTGAGGGACAGCTGAAGTCGTGCTAAACTACAGTGCGAATGCCCTGATGGGCAAGTCACTCTCTCTCAGCCTCAAAGGAAGGCCAAGGCAGATTCACTCCAAACCAGTCTTGCCAATAAAGCTACTTAAACAGGGGGGTTGACCGCTCTCTGTAAGTCGCCCCAGTATTAATCTGGCTGCAGAGCATTGGACTAGTTGTAATTTCCGGGCCATCTTCAAGGGTAGCCCCACATAGAATGCATTGCAGTAATCCAATCTAGAGGTAACTAAGGCATGGCCCACCATGGTCAAGTTTGGTCACCATGGTCAACTATGGCTTACTGTTGCCATATTTCAGAAATGACTCCAAGTCACACCACAACTATTTACTGATGGAGTGTTTATTTATTTTCTTCCGGTCCCATCCTACACATCCCAGAATTACCAACTTATTTCAGTATAGTCAAGACATCACTTTTTCGTTGGAATTTGAGAGGCAGAACACTGTACTGCCTATAGCCCATTTTATCATACCTGGAAGGAAAAGACAAGGTAGGCAAAAGAAGACACAGATCGTCCATAATAATAATAATAAGCGTGATCTGACACCCTGAAGAAATCGGTTTTCTTTGTCAATGCGCCATCTAGTGGAATCAAAGAGCTTTGGCAGCAGGTGAGGATTACATTCAGCCCTCAGTATCCACGGATGCAACGCTCCAGGGTTTGAAAATATTCCCCAACCCACCAGAAGAAATTTAAAAATGCACTCCATTGCTTTTGACATTATATATAAGGGACTCCATTGTACTACACCATTGTATATAATGGAACTTGAGCATCCAGGACTATGGGAGTCTTGGGTCTCTTTTATTTGTTTTCATGGAAATTGATTTTGGGTAAAATACACCAATAGATAAACGTTGTAAATGCCCAATTGTCTATTCTCAGCCATTACGGTTAATAGATCAAAATGTGAACACCTGGTTGCTGTTGCAGCTTTGAAAAGTTCTCATATTGAACATTTTTGGACGATAGTACTGGGAATGTGGAACAGCTGGCTGGGTGTCAGCTGCATAAGATCTCTACTGACCAGAAGGTCATGAGTTTGAGGCCTGCCCAGGTCGAGGTGGGCTCTTGACCTATTGTGTAGCCTGTTGTCGACATTTGCAACCCAAAAGACAGTTGCATCTGTCAAGCAGGAAATTAAGGTACCACTTAGTGGGGAGGCTAATTTAACTGGTTTATGAGGCCATAAAAAAGATCTCCAGGAAACACACTGAGGGATGAAGGAGTGCAACAGCTCCCCTGGTGGCCAGATGTTAAATTGCCTCTGTCTGTCTTGTGTGTTTGTGTGTCTAAATATAATGTGTACATTGTAATCCGCCCTGAGTTCCCTGCGGGGTGAGAATGGCGGAATAGAAATAAAGTAAATAAATAAATAAATATAGTATCCAGAACTGTTCCTGGGTAGTAGCCATATTGTCTGGAGTCGCACTAGATAACTTACTGTTGTACTGGATGACCTACAGATTTCTACAGAGACAATATGAATTAAATGTGTGAATAATCAAATCCACACACGTTAAATCTTATTAACCATCTCAGGCGCTAAGATCTTCGGGGGGTGGGGGGAGCTGCTCTGGGTCCCACCTTCTTCACAGGTGTGGTTGACAGGAGCGAGGGACAGGGCTTTTTCAGTGGTGGCTCCTCAGCTGTGGAACTCCCTTCCCAGTTAAATTAAGCTCCCTCCAAGCCAAGTTAAAACCTGACTATAGAACCAAGCATTTGGAGAGTAGCACAGGACCATATACAGCTGCGAAGTGAATGGCAATGTGATTGGAACAGTTTCTGGGTTATGATTTTTAGTCTATGTGTAATCTTTTAACAGCTTATTTGTGTATTTATATGTTAGTGTTTTATTATTTTCATGATTGAATGCACAATGTGTATTGTATTTATTTTGTCTTATGCTAACGTGAAATTGAATTTGGAAGACACTCTGAGTCCCCTTCGGGGTTGAGATAGAGCGAGGTAAAAATACAGTACAAATACAGTAAATAAATAAATAAACCTGGAAATAAGGAAAGCCAACTGCACACCCTTCTAGCCATTTGTACCCATTCCAAAGGGGCTTGCATCAAAGACTAGAAACCAAATTATGAGATGTATATGGAATTTGTTAGAAAATACTGCTCCAGTCAAGCATTCTCTTCATACCAACTCTCCCAGCTACTGTAAGAGACATTAGATGACCTAGAAACTCCCAAAGGTCCCTGGCTAATGCTATATAAAGACTCCTACCTCTCCTTTCTGCCTCATCCTTCGTTAAGTTAGGTGAATTCTTTTTTCTCTACCTTACTTTCAGTTTGTCAAGACTCAGGCAATTTGTATATATATGTTCAGCATATATGCTTCAATGTAATCTTAGTCGGCCCTCTGTATCTATGGATTCTGCATCTTCAGTTTCAACCACCCACAACTCAAAAAATATCCCCCAACATTCCAAAAAAGCAAAGCTTGATTTTGCCTTTTTAGATAAGGGACACTATTATATTTAATGGGAATAAAGCATCCACAGATTTTGGTATCTACATCGTACCAAATGCCAGTGGATACCAAGAACCCACTGTAGCAATCTTTTCAGCTATACAGGTTGGATTATTCATTTTACCTAAGTGTGTGTGTGTGTGTGTGTGTGTGTGTGAGAGAGAGAGAGAGAGAGAGAGAGAGAGAGAGACTTCTGCATATTTTGCTGCAAACTCTGCTAAAAGGGGTTGTCCCTGAACTGAACCAGTCTTCATCTCTACCCCAAAGTGGCTAATATCTCAGGAAAGAACCCCATATCTAACATAACTCTTGGGGTCCAATGTGGAATATATCTCATCATGTTAAAACAGTGGATGTGGTTCATAATGAGACAGGCCGCATTATCACAGGATGTCTATGCCCCCATACCACTGGAGAAATTATAATGTTTAGCTGGTATTGCACCACCTGACTTCCATCAGGAAGTAGCAGCCAGTAATGAAAGGATCAGTGCATTGACATCTCCAGCCCATCCTCTGTTTGGATATCAGCCAGCATGCCAATATCTTAAATCAAGAAATAACTTCCTAAGATCTACAGAGATACTCGCAGGAACACCTCAGCAAGCAAGAGTCCAAAGATGGCAGGCTAAAACGCAGCACTTCAATCAGTAGCTGATGCTGGATGAGAAACTCCCCCCTGGGCACACAGAAAACTGGGTGACTTGGAAGGTGCTGAACAGATTGTGCTCTAGCACCACGAGATGCAGAGCCAATCTTAAGAAATGGGGCTACAAAGTGGAGTCCACGACATGTGAGTGTGGAGAAGAGCAAACTACAGACCACTTACTACAATGCAGTCTGAGCCCTGCCACAGACACAATAGGGGACATTCTTACAGCTACACCAGAGGCACTTGAAGTGGCCATCTTCTGGTCAAAGGAAATTTAGTATAATACCAAGTTCTTTGCCTTGTTTGTGTTTTTATACATTATAACTATTCTCAATTTGCTTCGGACACAATACATATATAAATAAATAGTTAATAGGCAGCATGAAGGCACATACTTTAAAATACTTTGTAGGCCACCTGAATGTCAAAACTCAAAACATTTCCATGCTAAAGACCAGCCTTACCCCAGTTTTGCCCTCCCTTCTGCTCGAGATCCCCGTGTACAACTGGTGGGCCACTGTGTGATACAGAATGCTGGACTAGATGGGCTGAGGTCCAAATGGCTCTTCTTATGTTCTTATGTTCTTAGTCTTCAGGGTGTTGCAAATCTCATCTATCATATTCATATCCAAACTGAACACTTTAAAGAACCATTTATTTCATGAGAGGATTATCCATTAATATAACCATCCATTAATTTAGTAGGAATTGAAAGAACTTTGTTGCTACTTTATTGTGTCTAATTGTTCCTGAGGGACATTTGCTGGGGCAAGACTTTAACCAGGCCTTTGAACATTACGCATCACTCACTACCCCGTTTTTGTCCATTGCACATTATTAAACACATCAGATAGCACACCATAACATATTTTGTGGTTCAAAATTTAAAAAATGGCTCACAATCTCCTGAAATCATATGGAAATGTCCCATGTAACCCTTTAAACTAAAAAGTGAATACTACTCATTGCAAAAAAAAATGGAACAATGTTACAGGTTCTAATGTTACTTTTAAAAATAATTGTTGCAAGTTATGAAAAAAGAGAAGAGAAGAAAGGAAAAACAATGTCTGTGTATGACCATGCCTTCAAGTTGCTTGTTCACTTATGGCAACCACATCAATTTCATAGGGTTTTCTTAGGCAAGTACTACTGAGAGGTGGATTTGCCAGGTCCTTCCTTTGAAATCCTACTTATAACATCTGGTATTATTTGACATTGTCCCATCGGACACTTTTAAAAAGCGAAGTACAACCAGCCCTGAGTTACAAACATTTGACTTACAGATGACTCTTAGTTACAAATGAGGGTGAGACAACAGGAAGTGAGAAAAATCTACCCCTCTGAAGGGGAATTCACTCCTGGAAGAATTATCATGGGGAAAAGGTGTCTCAACTGAAGCTTTATCTCCTGTCCTTGCTTCCAAAGTCCAATTATCACAGGATGGAAAGTGAGATGAAATCTTCTGAACAGAGGCACAGACAGCAAAATAAACACCACAGGACTGTTATGCTATCCAAAGCCTCTATACCAGGGGTGCTTACACTTTTTCAGCATGTGAGCTACTCTTAAAGCAACCAAGTCCAAAAGATCTACCTGCCCCCGCTGCCGTGCACTCCCGTGCGCTCCCGCCGTGGCGTGCTCTTGCCACCACGCATGCTCCTGCTGCTGCTTTCTGCCCGCGCATTGCTTCTTCCGTCTGCAGGGCATTGCAGGAAGGAGAAAGCATGAGGCGGGGCATCCAGAGGGAGCGCTCCGCCCTGCCTGTCTCAACAGCAATGGAGGCTGCACAGCTACTTTTGGACGAGAAAGAGGCAGGGCGCACCCTCCAGAGGCCCCGCCTCGTGTTTCTTTCTTCCTGCAATGCCCCGCAGGCGAAAGAAGTACCGCGAGAGCGGAAGCCAGCAGCAGGAGCGTTCGTGCGCACAGGGTGTGCGCGCGCATGGCAGGAGCGCCCCATCTGGCTGGTGAGACCCGAAGATCACCTGGAAGAGGGCCGAAAATCTACTAGTAGCTCCCGAGCTACCTAATGAGCACCCCTGCTCTATACAGACACACAGACACACACACACACATGAGATGTGTGTTCCATTAAAAATGGTTCAAAAGTCATTATAAAACTGGGGAATGCTTACATTTCATTTCTAAAGTGTTTCTAAAGTATAGTTAGTGAAAAACAGTTACTATAATGAGAGTAATGAAATTTCATTACTATTTCATTACACTAATTGTGAATAAATTTCTATAATTGGGGAAATTCAGGGGCTCCTTTCTCCCTCATCTTTAAAGCTATTTGAGCAAAACTTGCTACAATGGTAGAAAATATTTACCACTGTTAGCTCACCAAATGTCAATATGTTTCACTAATCCATGGATTTTTGGGGAATTTTCAAAAAATTTATGAACAACTTTTTAAAAAACTACAAGAGCAATCTACTTGAATTTTATATATCATACACAAGATAACCAGGGCATCAATCCACAGAAGTTTCAGAAAGAATCACACATCTACCAATTTTTGAGGATTTTTAAAAGTTTAGACAAAAACAATTTATCTCTAAAAAAGCAACAACAGCAATTCCTTATTTTGTCATTATGACACACAATCACATAACTTCAATTTAGCACCGATTTATGCTATTACTTACTTACATTAGTCCTCTTTGCAGATTCAATAATGGGACAGCCATCGCCATCGGTGCAGGAGCAAGGGCCTCCTTGTACAGGAGAGCTCGAAGATGCTGAGCTCTACTCTTTCGCGACTGCACCGTCAGTGCCTGACAATGTCAACACGAGGCCACAACATGGGTGTCGTCGAGACACCGGAGACACTCAGAATGTCTGTCGCAGTCTGGGATCTTCCAAGCACAAGTAACACAGTGCTTTAAGCACGATGTTGACATAGCCAGAAGAACGAACCACTAGGAAACATTCTGATGTTAGCCTTGCAGCGGAAAACAAAGGAATGGAGAGGGCGCACGCGCAGAGCGGCTTATATGGCCTCTGGGAGGCTGGGTGAGGCTACCGCCCAAACTTGGAAAATTTTAAACTAGGGAAGTTTCCATTGAGGCCTGCGCAGGCACAGACACTCCACAAGTGTGTATTCACAGACACCACGAAGAAAAAATTTATGTATTATTGTTAGATTGACTCTAAATGGCTGGTGCAACCCATTGGGGCTAAATTCCGATGCTGAGCGCTGCATTCTGGTAAAGGTAGTTTAGGGCAGGGCCTTTTGCATTCTCTGCCACGGGGGGCCTCGCCTTCCCAAACTACATTTTTTAAGTTTACTGTGTTCTCAGACTCCTGCCCATTAACTTTGCTAGTCCCGCTCCCAGTGCCTTTGCTCATGGCAATTGGGCCAAAGGAAAAGGATTGGTTTTTAAAACACTTTATGTTCTCTTGGCTTTACCAAAGCTGCTTAATTCTTATATGTAAAATTAAACTTATCTTGGGAGGCATCCAAACGCTACAGAATCTCAATAAAAATGATTGGTGAGTGTTTCAATTTCTAAATTCTGCCCCCACCTTTCCTGCATGTTTCTCATATCGAAATGTAATGAATTTGATTTAAAAAAATTAAAAATGAACATTTGCACACAATATACAGTGTGTATGTATATATATATATACTAGCTGTACCCGGCCACGCTTTGCTGTGGCAAAGAACAGCAACATCCCTTCCTACCTTTTGGTCTTGTTCTCCCCCTGTCTTCCTTATCCTTCAGCTTGTTCCTTCTCTCTTTGCTCCTTGTATATGAACTATAAATCCCAGTAACTACAACTCTCAGATGTCAAGGTTTTTTCCCCCCAAACTCCACTGGTGTTCACATTTGGGCATAAACTCCACCAGTGTTCACAGGTGGGCATATGGAGTATTGATGCCAATGCTGGTTCCAATCTGTCATTGATTGCACAGTGCTCTCTGGATGTGGTTGAACTACAACTCCAGAAGTCAAGGACAATATACCCACCAAACCCTTCCTTTTTTTTCTATGGGTCATGGGAGTTCTGTGTGCTAAGTTTGGTTAAAATCCATTGTTTGGGGGTTCAGAGGAGTTGGGAGGAAGGAGGGCCGAAGTTGGCCCAGGCGTGCTGTAGGTCTTGCTTCTTCTTCCTCTCCTTCTCCCCCCTCATGTAGGCAAGGAAGGGTTCCTTGGCAGTATGGGAGGAAAGGACAGGAAGGAGGGAAGGAGGGAGGGGAGAGGAAGAAGTGAATGCACAGTGCATCTGTGGTGCAGGGGATCCTGGGAATTGTAGTTTCCCAGATGTTTTGGCTTTTTGGAGTGTTTTATTGTTATTGTTTGTGTGGTTTTTGAAGGCTAAACACACCTTGTGTTATTTCCGATGGGTCTGGGGAGTTCTGTGTGCTAATTTTGGTTGAAATCCATTGTTGGGGGAGTTCGGAGGAGTTGGGAGTCCCAAACTCCTGGAGGGAAGGAGGGCCAAAGTTGGCCCAGGCGTGCTGTAGGTCTTCCTTCTCCTCCCTGTCGTTGGCAGCATGGGAGGGAGGAAAGGACAGGAAGGAGGGGCAGAAGTGAACTGTGCTCACCCCTTTGTGCCTTCCTGTCTTCCCTCGTTGTGGTGCTCAGCAGCGGGAGGTGGGGAGGAGGAAGTGTGCCTGCCTGTCTTTCCTCCTCTCCTCTCTCCCTCTCTTCTCCCCTCTCTTCCTCATTCTTCAGCTCTTTCCCTCTGTCCTCCCTTCCTTTCCTTTTTTGTATCACTCCTCCCTCCCTCCCCTGAGAGAGAGGCAGAGGGAAAGAGAGAGGGAGGCAGGCGGCGGCATGGAGTCAGGGGCGGTTTCGGCGGCCCCGGGGAGAGAGAGAGAGGTGAGTGGGAAGCAGGCCTGGACCTTCGTTTCTGCCTTTCCTTGCCTGAGGGGAGCCTGCTTCTCTGGCATTCGGAGCAGGAGCTCAGGACCCGGGCCGCACCGCCGCGTCCTTGGCCTTCTCCGCCCCGCCTCTAGGCGGTCAGCGGCTGGGAAGCGGCGGAGGAGGGCCCGATCGCGGTGGAGAGGCGGAACGGAGGAGGAGTGGCTACGAAGGAGGAGGGAGGCACCTCCTCCCAGCCCTTCCTCCTGCGTTCGCCGCCTCCCCCGGCGATCGGAGCCCCCTCCACCGCTTCCCAGCCATGGACCGGCTATGAGGCGGCGGAAGAGGCGAGGAGGCGGGGCGGCGCCCGGGTCCTCTTGGAAACCGGGTGGCGAGGGGGGTGGCGGGGGAGGTGGGAGGGGCTGGGGAGGGGGAGGGTGTCCCCGCCCCTGGCCACGCCCCCTCGCCACTCTTGGAAACCGGGTGGCGAGGGGGTGGCGAGGGAGGGGGAGGAGCTGGGGAGGGAGGGTGTCCCGCCCCCTGGCCACGCCCCCGCCACTCTTGGAAACCGGGTGGCGAGGGGGGTGGCGGGGGAGGGGGGGAGGAGCTGGGGAGGGGGAGGCGTGTCGCCTCCTGGCCCACGCCCGCCACTCTTTAAACCGGGCGGCGGGGGGGGTGGCGGGAGGAGGTGGGAGGGGCTGGGGAGGAGGGAGGTTTCCCTCCTCCTTCCAGGTCCCCCCGCCGCTCTTATATATATAGATGCATATATATATATCTCCATACACACACGTGCATGGGGAGGGGTTATGTTTTTAAAAGTACCTCGTACTCCAGCTTACATACAAATTCAACTGAGGAACAAACCTACAGAACCTAACTTGTTCATAACTTGGAGACTGCCTATACTCTAATTATATGCATTGGATCAATTTTCAGTTTTCAATACATATACTCTGGTTGGTCTACATGGGTAAATTATTGGGTCTAGCCTAGTTAAGATTATCAGTTGGATTTTTCCCATTGATGGTGTATCTACACTGTAGAAATAATGCAGTTTGATAGAAAACAAAAGATTTCATAAAACTACAATTTCTATAATTCCATATAATTGTGCTATGGCAGTTAAAGTGGTGTCAAACTGCATTAATTCTACACTGCAGATGCGCTCCGAGTTCCACTTCCAATTTCTTACAAAAATCTAGTTCCTAGGGAGGGGCTATTATGTAAAATGTTAGGGGGGAAAATACATTTTCAACCAGATGTGTTTTTTTAAAAACCCTCTTATTTTGCTTGTCCACCCTGAAATATATTTATTTTTCAGAAAAAAGCAAACATACTGCAGGGGCAACAGCTTTCATCCTATGCGATCTGTTCCTTCTCATTAGATACTATGCTGAGACTGCCTTTCCATCTCTTTATTTAGCAGCAACAATCTTCTCCCAAACAAAGATAGCAGGGTGAAGCTACACCCAAAAACCATTTATCATGTGTTTCCACATTTGTATCCCTATTGTTAATTGTCTATCAGGGCTGCCTTTGGGGTGAGGCTATGTAACAACCTAATACATTGTTGGGTCAGCATCATGTGCTCCAATAGAAAAGGGGGTGATACCAGCAGTCACAAAAAAAAGCTTGTTCTATTTAACCAGTGAGCATCTCAAAAACCAGGGAAAGCCAACTAACAAGTTGAAGGCTGTTTTGCCTTAACGTAGATTCATTGGCCAGACTAACTAAGGAAACTTGGACAATGACTCCTTACACAATGGCTGGCTCAGGTCAGGATTATTAATATCTCATTTTTCATACATTGTATATAAGGAGTTAGTCAAGCAACAGCAACGACAGAAGGAGAGGGAGCTATTGAGGTAATTTAGGAAGGTTGGTTTTTCACAGTTTGAATCTAAGAAAGAATATAGTTAAAAGCCCTATATATAAATAAAAATGTTATGTTCATTTGTGGAATGAATATAACTTTAAAACCACTGGGCCAATTGACACCAAATTTGGACACAATACACCTCTCAGGCCAACAAGTGACCATCTCTCATAAAAACACTGAAAAACACAGTGGAAGAGAATTTAAAAGCAAAAAAATTTACAACGTATGTACATAACCACATAAATACACATGAACACAAATATATGCACACATATACTGTACATGTATATACACAGCCAAAACACATATACACAATCAGGGCCACAGCAGGGGGTGGATCGTTGTATAATAAAATCCTAGGTATGCATCTGATCAATAGACTTCCCTTTTATTGAGCTAAAATCATAGATGCTTGCTTTTGTTGTCAAAATACTTTCTTAGCACTATAACTTTTTTTCAGTGACAGGTTCTGGGAAATGATCATAGCCATTGCCATGTGTTGAAATGACCTATGTTCCTCATTTTCAAAAACCCTAAAGAAATACCAGTTATGGGACTACCATCATTGACATATTAGGTCACACAACATATACTGTACATTCTGATCTTAGGAATGTTACTTTTTTGGACTTCAGCCCCCCAGATTCCCCAACCAGCCTAGCCAATGACTATGTTGGCTCAAGAATTCTGGCAACTATAGTTCAGAACTAGACATTTTCTAAGATTTGCTAGAAAAACATGGAAAACGTGCTGTGGACTATGATAATCTGAGCATTAAAACCAGAGATGGGACTTGTGTGACCGTTCAGATATTTTACTCCAACCTCCAGCATTCCTGACCCTTGTCTATACTGGCTAAATACTTGGAATTATAGTTCAGCAATGACTGTCTGGCCACACAATTCCAACTCTTGATTTAGAAGAGGAATCTTTTTCTAGTTTGCCGTCTTTGATAGGTAAAATGAGAAGAACAAATCTTACCAGTCAGGTTACTCGGGGACCGAGACTTGACCTTTACCACACTGGGACAGTATATATGGATTTTATTTCATTCCTCACAGGATTGGATCATATAGGTGTGTTTGCTCTTTCTGTCCCTCTCTCTCTATGAGAGTGGAAAGGAAGATTTTTCTCTGGACAGCAGCCGGAAGATTCAGTTGTTTTTCCCAGCTAAGGTTCAGAGCCGTCACAGGTAGGTACTTGCAGCTCCCATCTAATTAATGCTACTGAGTGTACTGATAGACTCTGAGCCTTGGAGGAGTTGGGTTACTCCTCAGGGGAGAGAGAGAGGCAGCCAGTTATGCTGATTGCCAGCCAAGGATGAAAAAATACTGGCTTTCAGTTTGGAGCTCATTCACAGCCTTGACCGGAAGAAATACTCCCTTCAACTGACAAAGTGTGTCTACTCTAAACTCCAGGGGATCTTTGTAGAGGATTACATCTCAATTCAACATTCTCTGATTTCATCCTAGAAAATCCAGATTGTATTTAATGCTAAATTTCCACCTGCCCTCCTTAGAAAAGTTGTACCAGTTTTACTGTTTCAATTCAGGTTTTTGGAATTGTAACTCTATCCCATATTTGGCAAAACTATCCCTGTTCTTCTCCTCCTTCTCCTCATCCCAGCCAAGGCAGCTTACAATAGATTTTAAAAATCACATAGTTAAAATAACACAAAATAAAAAATTTTAAAAAGTAATTAAACTATAAAAAAATACTGCACTGTATCTCAAAAGAGCATAGTTATAATGGGTTGCTGTTAGTTTTTGGGGCTGTGTGGCCATGTTCCAAAAGCATTCTCTCCTGCTGTTTTGCCTGCATCTATGGCAGGCATCCTCAGAGGTTGCGAGACTTCACAACCTCTGAGGATGCCTGCCATAGATGCAGGCGAAACGGCAGGAGAGAATGCTTTTGGAACATGGCCATACAGCCCAAAAAACCTACAGCAACCCAGTGATTCCAGCCATGAAAGCCTTCGACAATACATAATTATAATGGTTATAATATTTGTGGTTTAAATTTCAGCACATCCTCTTTTTTATAAGCACCAGCATTTTTCTTCATGATTTAGGCATGTCAAAGCAGGACATAAATCTTGAACTGAAAAAAGTGCAAAAACAAATGCAGCTGCATTCCAATATGTATGCCCTATCATCTGAATAACCCGCCTTTAATTTAAAGGGAGAGAGAGAATTGCCCTGCTGCAGTATTCTGAGATTGGGACTCTGTGCTAATACAATTACCTTTGGAATTAGAAAGTTGCTGGCGTATAACAAATAATCACAAAAACTCAAAGAAAATCTGCTTAAAAGAGATCAGCAATGGGTAGGAATATTTTGCTTTGATTCAAGATAAACCAGCAGGTAAAACTGTCATTTGAATACTTGTTACAGTATTCTTTTGTTTTAGAACTTTTATTTACTTGTCTCTTTGAAGCATAGCTTTTTCCAGTGGTTTCTCACTTTTATCTAACTCAATCAATAAAGATTCAGCCACTCATGCAGTGTTGACATCATCATATATCGAAAAGCTTGCCTCTCTGCTGTTTATGGATAATGTGGTGCATCTTGCTATCAATTGTATATGACTTGCTGCCAGTAGAGATGAAAGTAGCCTTGGCCCTCTGGGGTTTTCCAAATATTCATGATCAATCAGGAAATGAATTCATGTGTGGTTTTTTTTCCCTTGCACTAAAATCAAGTCAGTGGGGCAGTGAATTTGCTCTGAGTTTTAAATGTACAGTACTTTATAAGAGATATCCAAACTGTTAAACCTATTCGGGGGGAGAGAGTTGAGCACTTTAATAGCTTCTTTAAAGTCTGAACTCACACCTAGAAGGAGCTTAAATTTCAACTCACAAGGAAATAAACAGCTCCCATGAATATATATCCACATGAACATTGCTTCTTTATCTTTTACTTGGGCTTGATCTAACTGTTTCAGAATGCAGCAGTACTGTAGCCAGGATTTTGATTCGGGGGGGGGGGGGTGTGTTTGTTTTTCGGGGTGGGGGCTGAGTCTGCATGAGAGAGGATCTACCCTAGCAAACCTTTTGTATCGTTAGCCCAATACCCCCATGCATATGGGATATATTGAGTATGGTGGTTAGATAATTATATGAATACACATAACAGTTTAAATCAGTATTTCCCAACCGCTGTGACACGGCACAGTAGTGTGCCGTGACAGACCTCCTGCTGTGCCGCAAGAAAAGCTCTCTGCCCCCCTTCCTTCCCCCCTCCTCCTGCCAAACTCCTGCTGCTTGGGGGATGAGGAGGAAGGGCCAGGCGGCAGCAAAGAAAAAGAAGAAGGGGCCGGGGTGCCGCCTCCTTCGGCTGTTTCCCCAGCCAGCCTCCAATCCGCCATGACTCCCGCCCCTCGCTCGCACTGCCCCCTCAAGGCACTGCCAAGCCAGCCTTGTGCTGGCTCTGCCACCACTGGCTTGGCACTGCCCCCTCAAGGCTGGAGAAGCTGTGGGAGAGCTGAAGCCAGGAGAGGGGCATGGAGTGGCCTGGCTCCGCCCCCTCCCCCAGCTTCAGCCTTCCCACAGCTTCTCCAGCCTTGAGGGGTCACTGCCAAGCCAGCATTGTGCTGGCTCTGTCACTGCTGGCTTGGCACTCCCCCCTCAAGGCTGGAGAAGCTGTGGGAGAACCGAAGCCACGTGGAGGGGGCGGGGCATGGCACAGCCTGGCTCCGCCCCCCCCCCCGGCTTCGGCACTCCCAGCAGCTGCTCCCAGCAGGCCACCATCCCCAGCCGTTCTTTACTGTGTTAGAGTGTCATTTTGTGTCATTTTGGTTGGTGGTGTGCCCCCGGATTTATTTAATGTTAAAAGTGTGCTGCGGCTCAAAAAAGGTTGGGAAACACTGGTTTAAATAATGTACCAGTAAGGCCTTCTCATGGACCACCCTGAGAATTTCAAGGAGGGCAGGCTGAGCCCCTCAAGCCCCCCCCCCCGGCTATGACCCTGGAATGCAAATTAAGTATTTGAACTGGATTATATGTCTATACTGCCATATAATCCCTTTCAATGCAGTTGATCTGCATTCTGAAACCGGATTATATGTCATTGTGTAGATCCAGCTCTGATATTCCTGATTTCTATCTATTCTGTTTCTCCTGTGAAGATGCAAGCTTTCTCCAGAGTTTCTGGATATATTATTCATGATCTATCAGGAAGTCAATTGCTTTGGGCATTTTTTTCCTCTGAAAAAAGGTTTCTCCTCTTTTGCATAAAATTGCTCTATATTTACAGTGTTCACTTGGTATCTGTTGAGGTTTTATTCTAGGGAGCTGTAGTTTGGTGAGGCACCGGCACCCTCTGGCAGAAAAGGCTAAAGACCTTGTAAAGCCGGAGCTCCCATGATTCCAAAGCATTGAGCCATAGAAATTAAAACAGCATCAGACTGCATTAATTCTACAGTGCCGACATGCCAACAGTCATTGCAGATTTACTCATTTGGATGGTTTTCACACAATGCTGAATAATTTAACACAGATTATGGATGAAGTAAATATCAATCTTTGATCTAAATCCCGCTCCAAAATATTTTGGTAGAAATATGCTGGTACAATACAGTTCTAGAGGTTCTTAACACCCACCAAATCCTGTCAACATAATTTTATATCAGTGTGTCTTATATAAAGAAAGCATTTGGTATTTTTGTATACTTGAAGGTGTGCGATCTCATGTTGAGTAAATAAGGTGCTTGGTTTAATGGGGGCAGACAAACGTGCTGAATCATCAAAGCATGTGTTTCGTGGAAAAGCTGGGCCAAACCACGAAGCTAATTTTTGTTTATGCCAAGTGTGACTTGGGTAGACACCGAGTTTGCATATGTTTGCAAGAGCCATATTTCTAGTCAATAATTTAGAAGTAAATGAAAGGAAGGCATCATACCTATCATTGTGAAGGCTGTCAACCTAATGCCATATTTAGAAGAGGAAAACAGAAGACCAAGTACTGACATGTCCCTTTGTACTTCAGAGAACGCTCAAGTTCAGAGAGAAAAAAGATGATTATGTCAATATTTTCAAATAGAAAACTGCTGGCATATACTGTATCTGCTGACATCAGCACTGGAGAGCTTTTTTGGATGTCATGTTTTCTGCCACTGCAACAATGTCCAAGAAGACAGGCATATTACATGAGAATAGACTGTGTTTCCTTATCCTCTGGAACAAACTCTCAAATAGGAATTCAAAGGAATCACTTCTCAAAATAACTCATACTGAACATGCCAAACATCCTTTCACCCTGTCCTCCTGCCGGGAACCTCCATCTTGTGAGAAAAAGTGGGGATGGCACTGAGAGAAAGAATAAGAACGGGATGAATGAAGCACAACCAACGCCAGTGCTGTCAAGAATCATCCTCTTTCTTTTATCGATTTACTGAAAAAACATAAAAATATGGGCAATAATAGCACACATCTATATTAATGCTTTGCTCTTGGGTGCTTCATTGTACCCAAGTACTTGCTGTCACACAAGCTCAGCAAAGAAAGCTTCATGAAACTTTAATCATGGATGTGAATGCACTATGTGCCTGCATGACTGTGTTGGATCTTGCCACTTTATAATACATGCTCCTGGAACATAGCCAGACCATTCACCACCAGGGTATCACTGGACCAGTGGAAAAGGGGGTAGTGAGGGATGCAATATCTTGGTGGGGGCCCTTTCTCATGGACAATGTAGTCGCATCCTCCATGAACCTTCCTGGAGTTAGACAACCTCCAAGTTCCAGTTTTATGAGGACCACATTTCTCTTCCAGCATAGCATTATGGTTTTGAGCATTGTATCATGACTCTGGAGATCAGGGTTCAATTCCCCTCACCCCCACCATGGAAACCCATTAGATGAACTTGGGCAAGTCACACACTCTCAGCTCAGAAACCCCTGTGATAGTGTTAGGGTTGACATGTCAAAAATATCTTCAAAGTACACAACAACATTTCTCTTCAATCATAAATCCCATTTTCAGACTAAATGTTGCCTAGCCTCAAAGGAATCCACCCATGGTGTTTCAGCATGAATCAACTCTAGGTATGTCTCCCTCCAGGACAGGTAGGTCTACAGAATAATCTTCACCACAAGGGACTGAGTGATCCAGTCATATCACACCTGACACAGTCACATCGCAAGATGACTCATCCCAGAGTAGCTGACTGGAAAGAAACAAGACCAGAGCAGTGAGTCATCCTAAGGACCAGCCTCAGGTGCAAGCTCCCAAGAACTCCTGTTTATTTAATTTCTCTTGGCACTGTTTGGGGCATATAAGCACACACCTTGGAAATAATGACATTAAGGCTAGAAAAATGCCCACAGCCCACTAGTGCTTTGCCTTAAAAGGGAGTGGTTGTTGAAGGAACAAACAGTGCTTACCTTCCATGTAATTCTGCTTTAGCTGCTATGTCTATTCTTTCATATTAGCAGCTAAAGCAGAAAATGGACTGGGAGAGCCCATTAAAACAAATTTATGCCTCTCCAAAAAAACAAAGATCTCCAGAAGCACAATGCACATATTTCAAACCCTCCAATATTTTACAGATGAAAACCAGGACACGTGTGATCCAAAGAATGCTGGTGCCTCACCAAAATGCAATTCCCAGGATTCCATAGCACTGAGGTATGGCAATTAAAGCAATCCCAATATGCATTTATGCTACACTGTAGATTCATAGTTCTTCTTCCTCTTCTCTCTTCTTTGCTAAGCACAATTGAGTGCAAATTACTTTTGTACTTTGAACTCAGTTTGTTGCAACTGGAGAATGCTGAGGACAAAAAGGGAAGTAGGGGAAGGTCAGAGAAATGAGAACATACAAGAAGTAGATGGAAAAAATTGATATAAAAAGGGTTTGTAGTGATTTAGTTAGAACCACAGTTAGAGACCCTGTCCCCAGTGAGCATAAACTAAGCCAGATAGGCCAGGACAAAGAAACAAATTCCCCAGGCTGAAGACAAGCCACAGAGGTTTATTACAATTCAGCCAAAAAGGATGTAAGGTGAAGCAACTTGCCTCAAAAGTTATAAGCAAAAATACAGAGAAATGCAAGACATCTTATACAGTTCTGACAGCTATTCAGACTTTCTGCTCCCTCTCCTGATTGGCTGAGAAAGAGGCCAGCCAGGATATCTACCAGGATTGGCTAGGGATTCCCTTAATGCCACATCCTACAGGTGGGTCCCCATGGCAGGGAGAATGGTTGCCAGGGATTGGTATATGCAAGAAGCCAATTTACTGCAGTTATTATTCTGATAGTTACCTGACTGAGAAATAGCTGGAGGGATTTAGCCAACGTCCCCATTCCCAAGGGATTATGCAAACAGGATTACAGGGAGGTGGCTGCCTTCAAGTTACATTTTGATATATGTAAGAGACAGTGTATACACTACATATAAGAAATTGATACAATACCCAGAAAGAAAGATACAAGTTACACAGAAATCATTAAACTGATAGAGTTTGAAGGGTACAGCTGCTGCTATGTCCCAATCCTCCAAATCTTTGGAATTTTGCAACTTTGGACCTCCAGAAAAGGTTTTTAATATAAAGGAAAAATCATATATTATTTGTTGTCTCTTGATGAACTATAAATCCTCCCGGTGGTGGGGAGGTTTACCATGACTCGATAACAGGTTCATTGGGAGTATCATGCCAAATCAGGATACTTGGAATAATATTGTTGGTATACATTGCTTAATATTCTGATCATTTACAAGCCTGGCTCCTAATTCCTGAAGATTATAGCCTAGAGCAAGCCCCTTTTTTGGCTCTATAACAATGAATTGCAACTCAAGTGTTTGGCTGTTAGAGTTACTTCAGAGCCTGGACTCCCACACATGCTTTTGGGGGAGGGGAGCAGGAGGAGGAGAGAGAGTAGTCCTTCTTGGGATTTCACCTTATCTAAGGCCATCATGCACATTTAGGAATTCTCAAGTGCTTTGCTTTGCCAAAAGTTAAATACTTGTAATAGCTTATTTCCTGCCATTCTAACAAGTGCTTTCCTTTTTATTTATTTTCACTTCATGGAGGGTCCTAAAATAGTTTCAAAAATTCTTTTTTAGCTCACTGTATATAGCATTCCAAACTCTAATCACCTCATGATGACTTTATTATAAATGATGATGGTTTGCCTAGCATCACTTTCCCTAATTTATTTTTTTAAGACAACTACTCTCCCTTGAATATCTTAGGTAGCACACTTGCGTTTTTGGCTTGCCAAGAGTTGTGGGGAGTTGACAGATCATGGTGTTACCTTGTAAGGGCACTTATCACCATAAATCCACCCAGAAAGGTTTTTCCTCAGGATAATGGCTGTTTTGGTGATTCATCTTACAGACCCTGCCCTTCCTTATTTGCACAAAATATCCTACACCCTGCAATAATTTCTGGGTCAGGCTCCTGCCCCACATGTGATTTCCTTTTGGACACAAGAGACAAGAAAAGATTAAGTTAAAGGTTAGCCCTCCCTAGGTCAGCCAACCCACTTCAACTTCTAGGTCATTTCAAGGACTACTAATAGGATGCTATCGGGCCAGTGTGTGTTCCCAAGGGTCTAGGCGATTGTCCGCATGAAGCAGAGTTCGTGAAGTAGAGTTTACTGTTGTCTCACTGAGGGAGGAGAGAGGAAAATAGTACTTCTGTTGTGCTGGAAAATTTCACTGTTTCTGGCTCAAGTGGAAAACAGTTATCACCAACACATCCTGGCATGTAATTTCCCTCATTTATTATTGTCTAGCATTGGCTCAGAAATGCACAATAAGCACTAAGTTGCTTAGAGAGGGCTGTAGTTCCTGAAGGAAACATTATGCAGAGATGCCAAGAACTGTCAGTTTCCTCCCCAAGACTGAGATGCATCTTCAAATATCAATCAGATTAACCTTAAACTGAGGGACATAAGAGAAGCCTCCACGTAGGATCATAACAACATTTTTGTAGACAGCCGATTCTCTAAAAGCAGAAGCATACAACCAACAACCAAACAAACAAACAAACAAACAGACCTTTTCAGGAAACTTTCTATTTTCAAATGCATTTTAATTGTACCCTCAACTTGCTTCTGACACGATAAATAAATAAATAACCTCAAACTGAAAAAGGAGAATAAGGCAATAATAGGGACAATAACAATTAACAGGTTTGGGTTTCTTTGCAATTATTCTTTGCACAGAAATGTGTACAGATGGTGGTGGTGGTGGTGGTGATGACGATGGCACAAGTATCTCTGCTTTGAGAATGATTTGTTCAAAAACACTGCAAGCTTCATAGTGGAATCCAGTGCATGTTTACTCAGAGGCAGGCTTTACTAAAATCAGTAAAACCTACTTCCTAGTCAATGTGTTGGTACTGTAGCTTTTTTCAACAAACAGATACAGTGAATTATACTTTTGATAACTGCTGTTTGGTCCACTGTGGAAACTGTGATCCATGTCTAGCAATCTGGCTATGCGAACAACAATGCAGACTTCCAGTATAGAACAGGCCCCGTTAACAATAAGAGAGAGGTAGAAGACACTATTGCATACAAATGTTTACTTCCCTTCAGAAAATGGAAAGTTGTAAGACGTTGTCCTTAACATATAGTTGCGACTTTCATTTCATGATTTCATTATTGTTATTGTCGTGCCCCTTCAAGTCATTTCCAACATATGTTGACTCTAAAGCCACTCCAAGTTCCTTCAGACAGATGTGGCGGGATGCAAATAAAGATTATTATTATTATTTGTTAATTCCTGGTATAAACATATGATGATGATTATATGTTTATTCCTGATATACGTGGGGCCGGTGGTACAGTGGGTTAAACCTGCTGACCTTGCTGACTGAAAGGTTGGTGGTTTGAAAAAAGTGGAGCAGGGGTGAGCTCCCACTGTTAGCCCTAGCTTCTGCCAAACTAGCAGTTCAAAAACATGCAAGTGTGAGTAGATCAATAGGTATTTATTTATTTATTTACCGTATTTATATCCCGTCAACTTCTCAACCCCTGAAGGGGGACTCAGGACGGCTTACAATAAGCCCCATCAAGAGGCTATTATACATGATACAATAATAAAATCACAAATAAAAACATATCAAAGTTAAAAACAATACATATTTAAAAACCATACAAAACCATAAATTAAAATTATAGACCAGTCTCGTCTATCATCTGGTCATTCCAGATTGTCCTTTTAACGTGCTGCCTTACATCTGTCCGCTCTGGTACCACTCCAGCAGGAAGGTAATGGCACTCCATTTATTTATTATTTATTTATTTATTTACAGTATTTATATTCCTCCCTTCTCACCCCACAGGGGACTCAGGGCGGATTACAATGTACATATACTGTACATGGTACACATCCGATGCCATTAGGGTTGCCATTTTTTGATATAAGAAATAAGGGACATTTATGGGATTTTTCACAAAAATAAGGGACACTTCATTAAACTCAAACATTAGGTAGAAATAGTTTTATTAACAGAATAAGATAATGATTGAAACTCACAAAAGAAACTGACTTATACCCTCTTAACAGTACATGGTATGTTTCTGCATGCTTTGTCATGCAGAAAAACATTATTAGAACTACCTAATTTTCTCCATCTGTATTTAGTACTTGACTTTGCTGACTTTAAAAGTGCACTGTCTAAACATTAAAATAAAATAAATTTTATAAGACAGTACATCTTCATGATTATTATGTCAATAGTTAATGGTATAGTATAGTATGGGATACACAGCATTGTATAGTATTGGGATGCACAGCTAGGCCTATTTTAAGAGTGACTCTCAAGCAAGCAGAAACTATCTTTATCCAACATGATCCAACATTCCCATTGGGTAACGGTTAATTAGTCTACAGTACTTTGAAAAAGTCCTGTATCGCCTCTTCCTTCCAACGGGGATGCAGGCTGCCCTGCGAGTTGGAATCCCTGGGCAGGCATTGCCGTGGAAACCACAGCGCACACCTTCCTCTGGTCAACCCCGCCCAGTCCTGTCCTGCTAGTCAAAAATAAGGGACAGGGCCTGAAAATAAGGGACACAAATTTTAGGGCCAAAATAAGGGACGTCCCTTAGAATAAGGGACATATGGGAACCCTAGATGCCATAGACACACAACATATGTAGACAGACACTCAGATGCTATTTAACATTCCAGCTTCTGGCCACGAGGAGAGCTGTCGTGTCCTCATTCTCTGCATACTTCCTGGAGATTTTTATGGCCTCATAAATCAGTTAAATTAGCCTCCCCACAACGTGGTACCTACATTTCCTACTTGACAGATGCAACTGTCTTTCGGGCTTGACAAGAAGCTACACAATTTTGGTCGGGAGCTCCCTCCGTCCCGGGCTGGCTTCAAACTCATGACCTTTCGGTCAGTAGTGATCTTAATGCAGCTGACTCCCAGCCATACCAGCCACAAGAGCTTGGAGGTTTCTATGGACAGCGCCAGCTCTTCGGCTTAGAAATGGAAATGAGCACCAACCCCCAGAATTAGACACGACTAGACTTAATGTCAGGGGAAAACTTTTACCTACCTATTCCTGGTATTAAAAGTGTTAGGGGTTGGGTTTTTTGTTTTTTAAAAAAGTATTTTTGTTGTTTTATTGTTGTTGTTGTCTTAATTTTTGTAGTCTTTTACTCTATGTAGAATGTAATGTAAATAATTTTTCAAAAAAGGAGGGAGGGAGGGAGGCAGGCAGGCAGGCAGGCAGGCAGGTAGGCAGGCAGGCAGGCAGGCAGGCAGGCAGGAAGGTAGGTAGGTAGGGAGGTAGGTGGAGGCAGCTTTTGTACTTTTAACAGTATTGGAGAAGAAGGAAGATTAGCAAGTGTGCTTGTCATGTCACCAGGTAACAAACCATACCTGTTGAAATCCCCTCTTCTCTACAAAAGCACAGGTCCCTCTCCATCTTTCAATCTGACAAACCTCCCTTAAGTACACAAACAGGGGGACTCTGGGCAGTAGAGTTACCGATAAGACAATCGATGCCCAGCTCTGACAGCTAAGAAGACTGGTGGATGCCAATGCTAGAGTCGCCCACCCAAGCAATGCTCAAAGCTCTCCTCAAGCCTTCGAGGTCTCACTCCAGATTGGTCGATCGCGAGGCAAGAACTACGCTTGCCTGAATGCTTCGCGCCCCACGAGGAGGATCAGGGAGAGCCTCATTGTCAGTGTTTACATAGGAGTACTTCCTGTTGCAAAAAGGTAGATGCTTCCGTAGTAGCGGTGGGTTGGAATGGGTTCCATGCATGGGAAACAACAGCAGCATTCAAAGCTGAAAGGTTTGAAACGTTAAATGTTTTGCAACGATTTCCAAACCCTTGCCCTCCAGGGATGGTGGACATCAGCTCCCAGAAGCATCAGATTCCTTGGCCAGTAATAATTAAGGGCTGTGGGGGGTGAAGTCCCAAACCCTTGGAAGGCCAGAGTTTGGTGCTCCTTCTACACTGCCACAGAATTCAGATTATCTGATTTGAACTGGGTTATATGAGTCTACGCTGACATCTAAGACTTTGGGTGGAACATTGTTTTAATGGTGATGAATGTACATGATGTTTTTAATATTAACTGTATTTTAATGTATTTAATTAAAATTTTAATGTATTTTAATTTTAACTGTTGTTTACTATGTATTGTGTGGCATCGAATTGTTGCTGTCTGTTAGGCCGCACTGAGTCCCCCCTCGGGGGTTGAGAAGTAGCGGGGTATAAACACTGGAAATAAATAAATAAATATAGTCCAGCTCAAACAGATAATCTGGAATGTATATGGCAGCATAGAAGGGGCCTGGGAAATATTGCCCTTGCACTGTCTGGTGTTTTCCCCCCCATTGCTCTACACAGGTCTTCTAAAGCCTAAATTCTAAATCCAAGTAATATAAAGTCCCATTCTAGTATTTATATATCTGTTGGCCTCCTAACATCATAACCTATGATTTTCTGAAAGTTGTCATCTGGAGATGTTCGCACAAATTGATAGTTTCTGTAAAGAGATAGGCCTACAAAAAAAAATAGAGCTGGCAATCTTGCCATCCTATCAAACTTTAATCAGAGGGATAACAATGGATTTGGAGAGTATATCACCATAAAAACATGATGGCATTAACATATTTTAATGTAACTTTTTGGAAAACCAGAATCACCATAATCTTTGGGAGAAAAGTGGAATTCACAACCATTTGAAAATCATAACCTTTTGTAAACGTATGATCTTCCAGAAAAGAGCCAAAATCTTGTTTGAGTAAATCTCTTCAGTGGTATATATCCACATGTACTTATGCTAGGCAATTTGGGTTTCAGTTGTTAGATTGATGACCCAGTTGTCTTTGATCTGTTAGGAACAAAGATTATGCCAATGCACACACACACAAACCCGGCAATTCTTTGGAAGTGTTTCTTTTTAGTACCCAAAAACATCTACTCTGCTATAAATCATCTTGTTTCTATATCATGCTCTCAAGAGACAAAAATGAAGTAGACTTTGTTAAAAGTAACATATCTCCTTTACTCACAACCTTCATGTATTCAGTATACAGGTACATAAGTTGCCAATTCAGTCAAAGTAATTTCTCTGTGCAGATAACACAGGGCATCATTCTTATAATCAACAGCAACATGAGTTTGCTCTTAACAGTCCAAAGTCTACATGGCATCTCATGGAGCCAGAGCTCCAATGGAGTTTGAAGTTTAAAGGCATCTTTACGTTCTTGTGCTCTAATGAAAAGTATCTGTTAGCACAGTTAGCTAAAGCGTTTCTATGTTCTGAAATGGAGTCTGAGCTCAGCAGTCCGAGTTCTGATCATGCGGTCTGCAGCCCCTCCCATAGCCTCAAGAAACATAGATTAAAGGGAAAGCTGCATATGAAAACATACATATACAATACAGTAAGCAAACAGAATCATATACAAACACATTACCAGTGGAGGCTTGAAGAAGGTTGCTATTTCCAACAGTACAATGCATAAATGCCATTTGGAATTGCCCTGGGGTGTTTTCATTAAATTTTATTTACAACTAGCTTGGGGACCTGGCGCTGCCCGGGTTATTTGAGAAAAACATTGTGTGCCAAGGTAGGTCCTTATCAGTTATTTATGTGGCTTGCAGTGGTCTCTGGAAGTTAGTGAAGGTACTTCAAGTCCCATCATCCATGGTCCATGCTCACCCAATAAATGAATAACAAAGAATAGTGAGGGGATCCATGCATCATAGGAATAAACTTAACATATATGACTCAGTGCATGTTGAAAAAATCTGAAGGCTAGAAAGATTAAGAACGTAATATGTATATGCACCAAAGCAGAAATGTCCCTTTTCAGGGGAAGGTTTCCTTAATAAGAATGCTTCTCTATTGTACAGTCTTTGCTAACCAGAGTGGGAAGAAAAGGGGTGGGGGCTATTAGCTAATTCCCAGAAGATATTATGGATGACTTGGCCACAGTGGTCCATGCTCTGGTTACATCCTGAATAGACTACTACAATGCTCTCTACATGGAGTTGCATCTAAAGACTGCCCAGAAGCTACAATTAGTCCAGCGCTCAGTAGCCAGGCTACTGACGGGAGCTGGGTATAGGGAGTGCACAACTCCCTTGCTGCACCAGCTCCACTGGCTGCCAATTAGCTTCTGATCACAATTCAAAGTGATAACCTATAAATCCCTATACAGTTCTGGCCCAGTTTACCTGTCCAAACGTATTCTCCCCTATGAACCATCAAGGATGCTAAGATCATCCGGAGAGGCCCTGCTCTCGGTCCCGCCACCTTCGCAAGTGCTTCTGGTGGGGATGAGAGACAGGGCCTTCTCTGTCACTCGGTAGCCCCTCAGCTATGGAACTCTCTCTCGAGTGAGATCAGATCTGCCCCCTCCCGCTTGTCCTTCAGGAGGCTATGGAATGAAGCATTCCCAGAATAATGACTGAGACTGGTTACAGACCAAAGGGAGCAACCACATATGCAGACTGAGTTGAACATAATTTTATTTTGGCGATTTGGCTTATATGTATTTTACCTATATGATTTTAATCTTGTATTGTTGTAGGATGTTTTAATGTGTAATAGTAGCATTGAATCCTTGCTGTAAGCCAGTCTTAGTCCCTCTACGGAGGTGAGAAGATCGGGATATAAAAGTTTTAAATAAATAAATAAATAAGGATGCAAATGTGGAGATGGGAGAGGAGAAATGTAGGAAGGATGTTCAAATGATAAATGGGATGAAGATCTAGCAACATTGGAAAAAGATTTATAGGCAGAATGGGGATCCCTTGGTCCCATTGGAAGAGACTGAACTCAGGAAGCAATTGAGTTTGGAGAAAGAATTCTAGCAAATTCTAGGTGAGGTTTCTTTGGGTGTGACACTTTATAAACAACTTGGATGGTGGTATAGGGGGATGTGCTTATCAGATTTTCAGATAACACTAAATTAGGCAGGATAGCATCTCATTTGGATCCTGTTCTAGAAGAGAGTATCAGGATTGAAAATTACCTTCACAGATTGGAGAATTGGGCCAAAACTAAGAAAATGAGTTTCAACAGGATCAAATATAAAACGTTACATTAAGGGAGGAAAAATGAAATACACATGGACTTTCTCTAATAATAATAATAATAATAATAATTTGATTTTTCTACCCTGCCAACCATCTCCCCTAGGAGACTTGGGGTGGCTTACAAGGAACAAGCCCAAAAGTTACAATTAAAACACTGAAATAAAACTACATCACATAAAAGCAATACAACACAATTATAAACAACATAAAAGCAGTATGGCTGAGAAAAAGAACACAGCTGAGGTACAATTCAATGAGAAAAAATACTGTCATAGAACATGTTGAGGTAGTCCATTTAAGTGTCGAAGTAAAGTGCAGAGCTCAATAGGGACAGGAAGTTTATTGGTGAGCTACTTAATCAAAAGCACACTGGGACATATGGGTTTTTAGTTGACTCGGAAAGGCCCCATTTTGGAGTCAGCAGGGATAAGTAGGACCATGGTGGCACAATGGGTTAAACCTTTGTGCTGCTGAACTGCTGACCTAAAGGTTGGCAGTTTGAATCCCTGAGATGGGGTGAGCTCCAGCCTGTCCGCTCCAGTTACTGCCAACCTAGCAGGTTCAAAAACATGAGTAGATAAGTATTTACCGATGCGGCAGGAAAGGGCAAGCTACATGACCAGGAGGTGACAACGCAGGGTTCTCGGCTTGAAAATGAAGAAAAAACACCTCCCAGAGCCAGAGAAGAGAACGACCTCCAGGTGCCAGAAATAAAAGGAGAAGCCTCTACCTTTATTTATTTATTTATTTATTTATTTATTTCAGGATTTTACCCCGCTCTTCTCAACCCCCGAGGGGGGACTCAGAGCGGCTTACAGTACGGCACAATTCAATGCCACATCATTCAGTATAAAACCCCAAAACCCCACAACAATTAAAATACATTAAAAACACATTAAAATACAGTTCCATCAGCAACATACACAGTCATTCCAAGTTAAAAACAATATTTGTTTTTGTGTTTGTGTACCTCATGTGATTGTAAAAGCATTGAATGTTTGCCTATGTATGTATGTAAATTAGTGGTTCTTAACCTATGGGCCGTGGACCACCAGTGAGCCGAGAGAACGAAAATTTGGTCTGTGAGCCTCCTTCCTTTTTATTTTATTTCTGCTCATTTCACACTGCCTGCCACTCCTTCCCTGTCTCTCACCATGGCATATGTTCTGTATCAGAATCTTGCGCTGATATGGCCTATTCAATGCAATTTTCTGAATCAGCACCCCAAACCAAACCTAAAGTTGACCAAAAAACTGTTTCATAACCCTTTTGGTACTAATATTGGAGAGTGGTCCTTGGTCAAAGTGCTCCCTGGTCAAAGGGGTAAGTGGTCAAAGGGGTCCCTAGTCAAGTGATCCTTGGTTTAAAAAAAAAGGTTGGGAACCACTGATGCAAATGCTGTAATCCGCTCTGAGTCCCCTAGGTGAAAAGGGCAGAATATAAATAAAGTGTTTTATTGTTCTCATTATTATTGAACAGTACCCTGAATTTGTATTGTCGAATGCTGGAATCACTGGGTTGTTGTAGGTTTTTCGGGCTATATGGCCATGTTCTAGAAGCAGGAGAGAATGCTTCTAGAACATGGCCATATAGCCCGAAAAACCTACAACAACCCAGTACCCTGAATTGTTTTTGTTGTTGTTCTGTTTTATTTTTTGAAGGGAAGGCGGAGGGGTGGGATATTTCCCAAACCCTGAATGGTTGAATCCACGAATACCGAATCCATGGATGGGGAGGACTGGCTCCACTCAGGAGTAGGCATGCAGGCGAGGTCCTGCTTCTACTTGGCATGTAGCACCTGCAGAGTTGGACACCGACTGAGATGCCATGGCTGTGCCATTCCCATGCTATGGAATTGTGTTAGTTAGTTGCAGTATTTCTAGTATTATATTTCTAGGTGCAAAGATTACTGCAGATGCAGAGTGTAGCCAGGAAATCAGAAGACGTTTACTTCTTGGGAGGAGAGCAATGACCAATCTCTATAAAATAGTGAAGAGTAGAGACATCACACTGGCAACGAAGATCCGCATAGTCAAAGCAATGGTATTCCCCTGTAGTAGCCTACGGATGTGAGAACTGGACCATAGGGAAGGCTGAGCGAAGAAAGATAGATGCTTTTGAACTGTGGTGTTGGAGGAAAGTTCTGAGAGTGCCTTGGACCTCGAGAAGATCCAACCAGTCCATACTTCAGGAAATAAAGCCCGACTGCTCATTGGAGGGAAGGATAGTAGAGGCAAAGATGAAGTACTTTGGCCACATCATGAGAAGAAAGGAAAGATTAGAGAAGACAATGATGCTGGGGGAAATAGAAGGAAAAAGGAAGAGGGCAAGATGGATGGATGGTATCCTTGAAGTGGCTGGCTTGACTCTCAAGGAGCTGGGGGAGGTGACGGCTGACAGGGAGCTCTGGCGTGGGCTGGTCCATGAGGTCACGAAGAGTCGGAAGCGACTGAACGAATACACACCAAAACAACAACAAAATTCCAGTTTGACGAGGTGTTTAGAGCCTTCTGTCGGTGCCTCACCAAACTACAACTCCCAGGATGCCATAGCACTGAGCCATGACCGTGAAAGTGGTGTCCACCCCCCTTTTGTCTCCGGCCTCCCAAACGCCAAAGTCCTGGCAGGCGGGCTCGGCGTAGTCCCGCCTGCTTCGGCTCCTGACGAGCAGCCGGAGAGGAGGAGGAGGAGGAGGAGGAAGAGGGGTGGAAAGGGCCGCAGCCCCGCCTCGACAGGCAGAGAGGGAAGGAGGGGTGGCAGCAAGAGGGACCACCCCGGGGCGCCCGCCCTCTCCGCCGAGCCCTGGGCCAAAGGGGAAAGATGAGTGCCGACGCGCTGCCGCTGGACTGCCTCCTCCACCTCTTCGCCTGCCTGGAGGTGCCGGACCTGCTCCGGGCCGCCCAAGTCAGCAAGGTACCACTGCCTGCCTCCCCGGAAGCCCCCTCCCGCTGCGCCTGGGTGTTGTTTACCCCCAAACAATGGAGACGCCAGCCGCCGCTGCCGCTTTCTGATCACTCTAATGGGCCAATCTCCCTTTCTCTCTGTGTGTGTGCTGATCACTTCCTCCTCCTCTTCCCTTTGTATACCATGGTGGCTTTTATGAGTCAGCTTGGCCTCTGTGAGTGCATGGACCCTGGAGAATGAATGCAGTTTGACACCACTTTTAACCCCCCTGGCTCAGTGCTGTAGAATCACTGGAATCACGGGAGCTGCAGTTTTGCAAAGGGTTGAGCCATCTCTTGAGCCATGCTACGACTCCAGGTATTGGACAGCATTGGGTCAAGGTGGTGTTAAAATGGCATTTATTCTACAGCAGGTCTAGGTAAACTTGGGTCCTCCAGGTGTTTTGGACTTCAACTCCCATCATTCCTAACAGCCTCAGGCCCTTTCCTTTCCCCCCTCAGCCGCTTAAGCGGCTGGGGGGGGAAAGGAAAGGGCCTGAGGCTGTTAGGAATGATGGGAGTTGAAGTCCAAAACACCTGGAGGACCCAAGTTTACCTAGACCTGCCCTACAATGTATAGCCAGCCTGTTGTATGCGTGTTTTGGTCTTCAAGTCGCTGGTCCAAGGGTGCCTCTACACCAGGGGTGCTCACACTTTTTCAGCATGGGAGCTACTGATTAAAAAACCAAGTCCCAAAGATCACCTACCCAGAAATGTAAAACGTATAACTATTTTCTTATTTATTTATATTTATTATTCATTTTTATGTACCGCTCCTTCCAGCAGGCTCGGGGCAGTTTACATAAAATGAAGTTATAAAACATCAACATTTCAATTTAATAACAACAATATAAAACAGAGCATAAAAATACATCCAACCACCCCATTTCTCCCACACTGCCATATTACCACACATACTATCAGCCAGAAAGTAAGAAGAGAGGCTGTTGAACTGCAAGGCCATTTAATACTCAGCAAGGTAAACAGAGGGGCATGCAAAAATACATCCAACCACCCCATTTCTCCCACATTTCCATATTCCCCAACATATATTTCTCAAGGAACAAAGCAAGCAGAGAGGCTTTGGAGCTAAAAGGCCATTTTTAAAAATAAAAAGGAAACAAAGAGACATGCCACAGAACAATCAAGCACCCACCCCAAAGTAAAAAGACCGACCTTTGAGATGCGGTAAGGAAATGACCGCAAAGCGTCCTTCTCCTCCTCCTCCGTCGTTGCTCCTATTTCCACACCGCCAGCATGCGTGCTGCCTCCAAGAGCTCACGAGAAGTCCGAGAGGCAGAATGGGCGCTTCTGCGCATGCGCGCGGGGCCAGCCATGCATCACGTCATCCAGGCCTGCCCCCTTTGGTCTCCTACGACTCTGAGTGGCTGGAGAAGGACGGAGGGAGGAGGAGGAATCCAAAAGAGGGGGCCCATTCTGCCTCTTGGACTCTGGAGCTTTTGGTGGTGGCGAGCTAGCAGGGAGCGGGGAGGAGCAACGACAGAGGACTTCTTTGCAGCGTGCAGGGGCGCGTGAAGAGGACCAACAGCAAAAAAAACCTGGTCAGGGGGCTGAAGATCACCAGGATGAGGCCCGAAGATCACCCTGGTGATCCCGATCACCATTCTGAGCACCCCTGCTCTACACTGTAGAATGCAGCTTGATACCACTTTTAACCTCCCTGGCTCAATGCTCTGGAATTTGTAGTTTGCTGAGCTTCAGAGATATCTATTAGAGAAGGCTAGACACCTTGAAAAGCTACAGCCCCCAGGATTTGATAGCATTGAGTCAGGGCAATTAAAGTGGCTTCAAACGACATTCCTTCAGTGTGGATGCACCCTAAGAATTAGGACAAATATGTACGTAGAGAATCGTTGTTTTATACTTGTCTTAAAGGGATCAACATTTCTGACACATGCAATGTTAAAAAGTAAACAGAATTAGTATCCAATTGGTGGCAGGATATGTGGTATGTGCCTTAAGATCTCATCAATGTATGGCACTCCCATGAATTTTAGAAGTTCCCCCCCATAATTAGTATTTATCTAAGCTTTTATTTGAGAACAAATATAAAGAAGTTGTTTATTTGTTGCATTTGTATGCCTTTCTTCCCAAAGTGGGACTGAAGGTAGTTTCAAGCAATTATACCTTTACATAATTGAAACAAAGTTGCCAAATACATTAAACAGAAAAAAATGAAACATATCTGATGCATGCAACGTTAAGAATAATGGAATGTTTCAATTTTAGAAACAATGTCAGTTTGGGAGGAGACGGTCAATAACTGGGAACGTGACAGGTCAACAAAGCTTAAGCATTAAGAGTCTAAGGTAACACCCTTGGCTCAGTGTGAGATCATATGTGGCATTTGTTTCACCTTAGTCTTGCTTGGATGCTATCAGGTAAACATTCTTCTTGAGGAAGGCACAGCTCCCTGCCAGCAACATGGGCACTTTCTCTCGTGCAGAAGTTGGTGAAATATGGAAGTAAAGCTTCTTGGCTGTAAGAACGAAACCCTTAAACAGTGGTTCTCAATCTGTGGGTCCACGCGTGTTTTGGTCTACAACTTCCAGAAATTCCAGCCAGTTTACCAGCAGTTAGGGTTTCTGGGACTTGAAGGCCAAAACATCTGGGGACCCACAGGTGAGAACCACTGCCATAGAAGATGAGGAGGTGAGACCCAGCCCTTATGTATATTTATTTATTCGGACTTATCAGTCGCCACTCCCGTTCGGCTCGGGGCGATTTACAAAAGCAGAATCACACAATAAAACAAGTAAAAACATCGTATGGCAACAACAATACTACAGTATAGTTGGGTGATAGCACTTCCTTGCCATTGGCTAGGCTGCCAAGGCCTGATGGGACTACCATTCCACTGACATACATGGGAACTTTTCCATCACCTTTACCTAGAAATGTTTCCTTTTTGGATAGACTCGAAGTTTAGAACCAAACACTTTGAAGAAACAAGATAGGTCCAAATTATTAGTTCTGAGTGCACTTTCCTGGAAGTAATCTCCTTTCTCTCACTTCTGTATAGACTTGTATAGGGTTCCATTGCTGAGGCCTAGGGAAGCCCTGAGAATGCTCAGACATTGCATGTTTGCAGTCAGGACCTGCTTCTCAAACCTGTTGTTTTTCCTTTTAGACATGGAACGAAGCATCAGAGACCACTTCACTTTGGAGGTGAGTGTCTTATTATCACACTGAAGACTGCTACATGGGGGCATTTATAAAGAAATTGTTCCTGAGCATCCTCACTCCTATTCAAACAGTTCACAAGTAAAAACTTCTCCACTAGATAGCAATTCTCATATTCTGATTGTGTGGGAAGAGGTTGTTATTGTTACTATTAAAAAGGTCAATACAGAGGTGGAAATGTACACACATCAACGTCCTAACAATTTTTATTAATCCTACCCACCACCAGAAAATTCCAGAACTAAAAATAACACCTTAGTTTCAAGGTCTTTCACTACTAGGCAATGCTCAGTGCTAAATATTCATACATATTCTATTCTGCATGTTCAGTGAAAAACATCTTTACTCAACATACACCTCTTCTTTGGTAAGTAGCATTTACAACTCTGTGCAATGGATTTTAGTGTTTAATGACTCACCTCTTTGTGTTTCAGTGACTCATCACTAATGGATATTAGTATTTTCATAATTCTTACAGGATTCAAAAATCTCCAAACAAAGGAGAATTTTTTTTTTTACATCCAATGAAACTAATCTCCCATCTGTTTTTCATCTAATGAAAACCTCTCACAATAAAGGGTTGTTGTCAGGAGTTTCCAATGAACAATTCATTGAAGTAGCTTTGGAGAAAACACCTTACATTTGAAGGTAATACTGTCACTGTTTATATTTACAGAAATTTGTGTCTAAGACGGTGGGCCTTCTGCAATATTTCTGTGATCCCAGGAATGCAGACCTGGAAAAAATACTACCTCCACAGATCAAACCTTGAGCATAAGATGGAATCAGGACGGCCTTCAGTTGACTATACATGTAAAGCTATTAGAGGACATAAAGGTATGTGAATTGTAACTAAAAATACAGTGTCATTTGTAGAACAGAAAAATACTTATGCATTCCTACCCCGAATCATACATTCTGACCTGCAGAACCCACCAGAATAAACCAAAGTAAAATATAAGCTAAACAAATCAGATTTTCAGTCCATGGTTTGTTTATTGAAACATCTGGATCTGTAAACAAATTCCCACCAGGTTTGTGATTAATCTTTCATACTGAAATGCTGCATATTTTAATATCAAAGTTCAAATTAACTAGGTCTTCAAGCCCAAACATATTTTTACTTCAAATACATATCTGTTATTTCATTGTAGGAGTAATAAATGCCATGGCTTATCTATCAGAGAATGAACACACCTTTGCAACAGGAAAGGTGAAGTCTATTGTATGTACTGCATCTTCTGATGGCACTATCAGAGCATGGGATGTCCAAGAGGTAGGACAAAAGTGTGTGTAGAAAATGATTGTTTTATCCTTGTCTTAGATGCCCCAGCATTTCCGATACATGCAAGATTAAAAAGCAAACAAAATTAATGTCTAATTGGTGGCAAAAATGTGCAGCGTGAATGACTGTGCCTTCTAATTGCTTGTCAACTTATGGAAACTGTATGAATATCATGGGGTTTTCTTGGGCAAGGAATACTCAGAGGTGCTTTTAATAATAATAATAATAATAATAATAATAATTATTATTTATACCCCGCCACCATCTCCCCAAAGGGGAATTGGGACTGCTAACATGAGGCCAAGCCCCAAAATACAATACAGCAAAATGAAATACAAAACAGAAAAATTAAATCACAACAAAATACATAAAGTAATAAAATAAAATAAACAGTGCACATTACCATAATAAAAGTTGAACACAAAGGGCAGACCAAAAGCACAAGATAAAATGATAAAAACCCTGGATGAGATAGGAATAGAAAAAGTGTATTTGTGAGAGAGGAGCTCGAGGAACAGTGGGGTTAGGCTTTTGCCAGTTCTTTCCTCTGAATATTCCTTGAAAACTCAGTATTCATTTGAAATATAGCCTGCAGCAGTTCTTATTCATTGGTGATCTTCCATCTAGAATTAACCTGCTTAGCTTCCAAGATCAGACATGATCCAGTGCCTTTGCACATATATTATTCATTATTAATATCATTTTGAATAAGAGATAAGGCAAGAAGGTTGGTCAAGTTCCATAGTGACTTCTCAATAATATGTGCTACATCCTTTGACCTCTCTGGCTTTTATAAAAGCCAGTTTTATGAAAAGAGTATCTTTATTGCAAAATGATTGTGTGCCTTTTGTTTGTGCTTTTTAAAAACCCACAAACCCCAATTTATAGCTCTAGTTTGTGTATAAACAAACAAAATACAAATATGTGAGGGGAAGTAATAAGGAGGTGGGAGCAAGTTTGTCTTCTGCTGACCTGGAGGCTAGGACACGGAACAATGGCTTCAAACTGCATGAAAGTAGATTCCACCTGAACATGAAGAACTTCCCAACTGTGAGAACTGTTCAGCAGTGGAACTCCCTGCCCCAGAGTGTGGTGGAGGCTCCTTCTTTGGAGACTGAGTGCCCATCTGTCAGGGGTGCTTTAAATGCAATTTTCCTCCTTGGCAGGAGGTTGGACTGGATGACCCACGAGGTGTCTTCCAAATCTATGATTCTGATACCCCATTTTGAAACAATGTGGAGAGATAAATAGTGTCATTTTAGCTGAAGAGGTTCCTGAACAAAACTGAATATAAATATCCTCTTCAGTCTACCTTCATGGCTCTTTATGGAACAAAGACTGCTTTTGATTGGCTTTTATATTCTAACCAAGATTTTTCTTTTAAGTATGTGATCTGAGTATTTTTTGCCCCTCATGCATCTCTTCTCACTGAAAAGGCAGAGCATATATTAAATGAAAAAAATGTCCAAAAGGCAATAATTAAGGCAATAATTAGGTGACTTTTCATATACCAAAAGTATATTTTTATTCTTGATTTTATCCAAAGATGCCTGATAAAAAGGTACCAGAATATGCACTGTCATGGAACTGTTTTAATGTATTAAATCATTTAACACAAAAAGAGTACTGACAGGAAATAATTTCTAATCAGCTAACACAATTATTATTGTTATTAATCAGGGCATGCAGATTTGGTCAAGTCCACAACAGGAAGCACCACTACTAAATATTATCACATTTCCTCTGCATAAATTGGCAGCTACCATGGACTCTCAGGGGACAGTGAAACTCTGGCATGGAGATACAGGGGAAGAGCTTGCAGCATTTTCAGTGTCATCCTCCTCGTGCTCTGTGGTTGGCTACACAATAAACAATAAGCCATTCCTAACGGTAAGTGCAGCCCTAATGGAATTATTAACAACTATTTCTGCCGGCTTCCTGTTGCCTGGACAAATGCCTACTGAAAACCATGCATTTTGAAATTGTAGAAACAAGAGACTGGGTCAAACCAAGGCCTACCTAGTCTGGCATTATCTTTCAAGAAATGTAGCACCAAATATACACTCAATCACTTAGCCAATGATGGAGGACAGTGGTAAATCTTTATCTGACTCCATAAAGTATAGTGGTTTTTACAAGCTTCAGCCCTTTGAAAGTGGTAAACTGTTAATCCTATTTTGACTATTTCCCTCTTTGGTTTAGGTAGGCACCGGAGAAGGTGTACTCTACCAATTGGCAGCTGCTGACCTAAGCCAGGTTTTACGCACAAAAGTGTTTCATGCTGGTGGCATAGAGTTGTCACTCTGCTCACCAGATGGGCAATGGATCATTGTTTGTCCTACTGATCCTGCTTATTCGCCAAAGGTACAATCATGCTGCTGTTTAACATATTGGTTAATACTTGATTTTTTAGGCGACAACTTGAGGTGGTGTGAATGAATTTATGTGGGGATGTCAGATTGCCTTCCAGTTGTGCTGCTGTGAGCGTTATTCCTGCTCAACCTCATCTGATCCCCACTGCAACCATCCTGATAGGGTTTATTTTACAAATAAAATAAAAACTAGTCACTTTACATTTAGTTATGCATTTTGCATGGTATCTGATTTGGTCTCAAGTCAAACAATAAACTTTGGAACTTGAGCCTCAGGAATCAGTTTCTGTTCTCTCCTTCTTTTGCCCTATCTTAAGAGTAGTAATGTAATGCTACATTTTGAGGTGGCAAGCACAATCCCCATATCCATGTCTCCAAGGACAGGCAGCTGTGTTGATCCAAATCAAGAAATCAACTGACAACACAGTCATATTAAACCACAATAAAGCCAATTATCATATTGAAAACCACCACTGAATTAGAGGTATTTTAAAAGGCTTTTTTAAAAAATGAAAAGAAAAACACCTTTTGCTGACAATTTCAAGCCTCTTCTTCGGCGGTCAGTTGTCAAAAGTCTGCTGGAACAGAAAGACTGCCAACATTTTTTAAAAGGAAGATAACTCATGAGTAGCCACCTGGGACGCCCATTCTTCTCTCATATTTTCACCAAATGTCCCCTTGCAGAAGGCAAGACCTTCATGTTCACAGAGGTCCTTTGTGAAGACCAACAGAACATACATCAATACTGATCTACCATGTTTCCATTCATTCAATTGGTTTGTTTTAGTTGGGACTAATAGCTGCATTTAGGCTAGGGGTGGGCATCTTAGAAATGCAAGGATGCAGTATTCAACCAGAAGACATTGGAGGGCCACACATACCTCACTACAAACATTTTAACACCTCCTCCCCCAAAATATCCTGAGGAATGTGGAAAACATTTCTGCCATATTTTAAGACACAATATTTTTAACTCAGGAGAAGCCTATTCTTTACAACAGGAAGTGAGCAAAACATCACTTCTTAAAGGACATTTGGGCCCCTTTTTATTTTACTCTCGGTACCACAGAGGTTGCAAAAATGGCCCAGTAGGGCTGCAGTTTGCCCATCCCTGATTTAAGTGAAAATATCTTAAATGCCTAGTGAATCAAGCTAGACGACAAACTCAAAAGGAACTTCAGTAACCCACACCACAGATCTATTGATATTACAGTGGGTAATCTCAGTAGGAACAGGGAAGCCCGAGAGGAGAGGGAAATGATTAAATAAACTCTGCTCATCAAGCCTCAGCACCTCACCCATGTAAACTTTGATTTTGCTACAGCACAGAAAGTCAGTCTAAGCACAATTCTGGAGAGGTTTGCTAACTGCTTACAATGTTTTCGGTTCTAGAACAGTATCACTCACCCCACTGATCTGATAAAGTGAGCTGTAATCCACAAACAATTCTGTCAATCAGAAGTCATTTGTCATTGAACTCTCATAAGACTCTTCCTTTTTCCTTCTTCCAGCAACAGACTGCTAGGGCTTTTTTGCTTGCAAATTATCACTATACTTGTAGTTCTCACCCCATAAACCCACATGACTATCGTTGTGTTTGATTAGAATTCTAGTCTATCAGTAATTTGTAATTATAACTATATAGCAGACTAGATTCAAAGAATCATGCTATCAAGACTGGCATTTGTTAAACCCCACAGTACATAAACAAACTATTTCTGAAACTAAGGCAAGTTTAATGTAGGGTGGCTTGTTACTCAAAGGAACTTCGAATACAGTGCTTTGCATGCACACAATTGTTCCATACTTAGTATCTGTTTTGCTGGCAGACTGTCTGAAACTCTTCTTGTGTTACTGCCAGTCTCATTCAACAGGTATGGGCAACTAGACAGATAGAAGAGAGAGAAAAATCAAAACTGGAAATGACCAGGCGTCTACTTCCAGATTTAATTATCCTGGGGTGGCCTTTGTGGGTGGTACTTTAAGCAGATCTATTTAAATGCAAAGTAGCTGCTCCAGCTAAGGCCACATTTTGTGGAGAGATTACAATTATATTTGAGATTGTGGGAGGACATGCAGTTCATGAACAGCACATTGCTCACAATAGATGTTCCAATAGTGTGATTTGGTCCAAGTCAGTTTAGTGTGTCCAAAACTTGAGTAAAACGGAAAAGCCTACTTGAGAAGGCATAAGTGTACCGAAAATAGATTTTTGGGCCTCAGTCTATTGTGATTCTTGTTTTTGTATACTAGGTATTCTACACACATTGTGTAACTCACCCAGATGATGATGAACTGATGTTTTCTAGCCCCTTACCAGTCACAGACCATCGCCTTGTCACCTGCTGGTTACCAGCAGAACCAGCAAGAATAGCCATAATGCATAATGATGAGATTAATTTTCGCATTGTTTGCTTTGATATAGCCATTGAGAAGAAGTCCAGATATAAAAGAAGCATTACAGGTATAATTATTTTAAGTTGCTACCTAGTTATGGAAGCTGCTTTACTTGTCATCCTTTTATTTTAGTAGTATTCTAAATAAATAAGTTTGCAATAGTGCATTTGGTGTAGTTGCTACAGCTTCTAGAAAGTCCCCTTACATTGTGTGTTTTTATTTACAGATAGCCTAAGTGAAAGACTATTCTGTGTAAGATAAGACATGAAAACAGCAACAATTCACTTCACATTTGCATTAACACACAATATTTAAAAAATTCATTGTGCAATAATGCATGTTTTTTCATATACATCAGACTATCTCATGCAAACCCACTTCTTTTAGAACAGGATACTTTTTGTACAAAAGTTAATACTAGAATAGGCATAAATCTATATTTGGGAAACTCACTATAAAATCCCCAATGAACCACTAATTCAAAATATGAAACCCTTTTCAAAGTGGCTAATACATTAGAGGGTAGTTTGGTGAAACACTGTAGAAAAAGCTAAAACAGTATTGATAGAAGAGTAGCTTAATTTTATTTATTTTTATTGCAAAAGCTCAACAGGTTGCAAGCTTCACGTTACCAACACAAGAACCATGGATGACTGAGAAGATCATGAAAGGATTTGGCAAACAAACTATTCTTATAGCAGCTGGATTGGAGCTGAAATTATACTCTCTGATGGGGACTGAATTAATGGCTTTCAAGGATCACTATAAAATTATTACATCAATCTGGGTGGTACAGTCACAACTACTACTGCTACTATTTTGTGTTCTGTACTTTACACATTCTTTATCTTAAGGCTGTCTTACTCTCCCTTTCACTGTCTGTAGGATCCTTTTCATGTTGTCACATCGTCCATGGACCTCTCACTTCGTGTGTACTCCTGGAAAAATGACAACAAATCCTCCTTGTTGATTAGTTGCTATCATTTACTAGGTGGTTCTCACAGATGGTCAAGGTAAGTTGCACCTCTATCACTTTAATCTCTAAACTCAGTTCCTTAGGTGGCAAAGATTTCTTGAATATCAGTTGATTAAACTGTTTTTCATACATGAACAAAATTTTGAGTACTCATGAACATATTTAGTTGGAGCTCGACATTTCTTGAGGAAAGTTCATCTATGGATCTGCCAGCTTTTTAAGATCTTAACAGGCATTCTGGCCACACTTCCAAGCTGGAGTGGAAATCAATGACTGGTATCTGGGAAAAATTACAAGTAAAAACAGATACAATTACTTGGGACATTTTCTTTTTAATGAAAATTGAGTCATTAATATTTTTTTAAGTGTTGTAAGATTATAAGACGCATGGTGTTTATTAAGTAGAGGCAGATCTCCAAAGATAACTGAACATTGTGCTTCCAAATATTAATCTGACTTCTATTTCTTTAATTTCTTGAGAATTTAAGTAACATGTAGAATTCAGCACTTAGTATTAAACCATGCCATGTCAGTACTTATAGCAATAGACGGCAAGGTATTCTCATGCACATATATCTGGAGTTTTACTCCCAAGCTATGGAAGTATGAACACTGGCTCAAAAGTTATAGTACGTATATACTGCTTCAATATATGATCATTTACTTGTCAAGCCCTGGCGGCTCTTTTCACCACAACCAGATATAAGAGTAGAAATTAGGGTCCCACAGAAATACAACTTACATCACAACATATCTATCTTTCTCCAAGTAAGACAAAACTAACTACTGAATTGTGATAAAGTTTTCCCAAGAATGCCATAAAAACAAAGTTTCTTGAAAGATGTGGGGAACAGGATGAATCTTGTTAACCTATTAGTTTTTCTCTTTACTAGTGGCTTCAGAAATGTGGCTTGTGATGATGTGAGCATTGTGGGCGTTGTGGCTGGAACTGATGGCACCGACATTTTAAGAGCATACTCCTTTAATCTTTGAGATACTTCTTTTATGTTCTCATGTTAGCTTTCTTCTTTTGTTAATAAAGTGAATCCTGGTATCTGCATGTTTCCGTGGTATGCATCTATGTTCATATATTATAAAACATTTCATATCATCTGAAAATAAGAGCATGCACAGAAATTAAAGCTTTGTAATAATTTGCACTGATACTGGCAATAAACCTTATATGATGGTCACATGCCCTTTTCTGGTCTATAAATATAAGTTCCACATGTAAGCCGGAAAGAAACAGAATTCTTTCATTTAGTTGTACATAGTATGCCTATAGAAGTTCCAGCAGACTGGAGGACGACAAATACTGTCCATATCTTCAAAAGGGGGGCGGGGTGGTCAGAACAAAATTACCACCAAGCCAGGCTGACATCAATATCAGGACAGAAACTAAAGATTATCAGAGTCTGTAAGTACTTTAAAAACAATGCTGTGATCACCAAAAGTCAACAAGGTTTTCTAAAAAAAAAGTCATACCAGACTAATATAACTTTAAAAATAAAGTTACAAGTTTGTTAGATGAATGGAATGCAGTTAATGTAACATATCTTCAGTTCAGTACATTTTTTATGCCTGTCATTGACCGTAATAAATCTTGTAAGTATAGTCAATAAGGTCTCCCCCTGATATCCTGGAGGGAAGTGGTTAATGGGGTGCCATAGTGTTCTGTACTGGACCATATTTATTAACAACTTGGATGATAGGAAAGAGAACATGCTTATCAAATTTGTAAATGATACCAAATTAGGAGGTATAGCTCATGCCCCAGAAGAGGGATCAGAATTGATAATGATTTTAAGAAATTAGAGCTGAGCCAAAACGTAACAAAAGGAATTTCAATAGAGAAAACGGTAAGGTACTATAGTTAGGGAGAAAAAATGAAATGCAGTTGTCTTCTGACTTGACTGCAGTACATGTGAAAGGGATCTAAGATACTTAGTAGACCACAAGCTAAGTAAGAGCTAACCATATTATGCAGCAGCTAAAAAACCAATGTGACTGGCCTGCAGCAATAAAAATATAGTGTCCAGATTGAGTGAAATTGAAGTACCTTTTCATTGGTCAGATGACACCTGGAATAGTGTCCAGTTTGGCCACAATACAAGGATATGGAGAAGCTGAAATATGTCTAGAGAATGCCGACATAAATGGCTAAAGATCTGGAAGCCAAGCAGCTTTGGGTGCTGGGCATGCTTAGCTTGGAGAATAGTTGAGGTGATATGATGACCATTGTTTAAATACTGGAAATATTTGAGGAGCTAAACGGTAGGAAGAATTTTCTGATGGTAAGAGCTGTCCAACACTTGAATATACTGACTGTGTGGTGGCGCCTTCTCATCTGGATATAAAGTGAGGCCAAATGACCAACTGTCAGGAATGCTTTGTGTATTCCTGCAGTGCAGTGGACTGAATGGCTCTGGCATTCTCTTCCTGCTCAATAGATCTAGTCAACTGACATGTTGTTTTTTTGGAAAAAAAGAAGAAATCTTACACAAATGCTCCATTTAGATATACTAAGAACTAGAATAATATCCGCATTAACACTTTAAGTAGGACTATTGACTGCTCCACCAAAAAAATGTACCTGACCTTGTGAATTATTGTAATGGTGTATGCTTAAAAAATCGGTTTTTAACCTGTTTTAAATTTTTGATTGTTTAATGTTGTTTTAGCTTTTGGGTCTTATGGATTTTAACAATAGTTTTAAAATGCAATGAAAGCAGCTTTAAATCCCAATCTGGGAAAGAAGCAGGATATGAATTATTGTTATTTTTAAACAATCTTTACAAGCATGATTTCTAGTGTCACCAGGGAAGATAACATAAAAAGAAACAGAATGAACTACTGCAAAGAAATGATTTGGTCAACTCAATCTGAATTTTATTATGCACAAATATACAAGTCAGTATCATTTTTGCCAAACCATACCTACCTACAATCAGTTGTTTTTATAATACTTTGTATATACTATTTTAGTCCTCTTGCTGTGGATACGTTTTGTTTGCTACCAAAAACTTTTAAGATGTTATTATTTGGCCTAACCGGGCTCATAAATAAAGACATCTCACTAAATCCTGCAAACTTTATGTAATAACTCATCTGAAGATGATTTAAACTGAGCCAAAATTATTTTGTTGTAATATTAAAGCCCTAAGAAAGGCAGCAGGTTGTATAGTTAACTCCTTTTGGGCAAAACCACTGCCCTAAAACTATGCAACCTACTACCTCTTCCTAGGAACCCACAATTTCTTCTGTAGTTCTTCCAAAAATAAAACTAGCATCTGTAGTGCACAATGAAACTGAACAAGAAATCAAAGGATTATATAGTACAAAATGTACATGTTAATTTAAGTGTAGAGGTAAAACATATTCCACAATTGCTTTGCATCTTAATCAAGAGATAAAAGTGGAATATAAATATAATAATGAAATATAACACAGTTGTAAAACTGTCTATGACTAGTATACAAAATTAAGCATTCCCCGTGCACCAACTAAGAAACCAGGTAATGGTTACTTTTTAGCAATCCAACACAGCTCAAGCCAAATGACATGGAATGTATGCATGTGAAAAGATCTTGAACTAATACATTAACCTCTGTATTAGTCCATATCATCCATGTGCCACTGGAAAAAGTATCTCCTTCAGTGGGAGTAAGATTACATCCAGGAATGTTTTCCTCATGAAAGAGTAGGCTTGGTGCCCTCGATATACAGTGTCAGAAGACGAAAATTATGGACATCAGGAGAGAATTGTGCCTGTTTTCAGTGCAACATATATCATACTTAAAATAAAGAAACATCTTATCACCGTTCTTTTCAAATCAATGACTATTTCATTAATCGAACTTCAGCCAAGGTTGTTATTAACACAGTAAGTAGAATATTGCAGAAATGTTACTCCTCAGGGAAGGCAATAGATTGTATAGTTATCTCCTGAAGAGGGCAAAATAACTGCCCTACAACTATACAATCTACTACCTCAACCTGATAAAGAGAACTCTATGTATAAAACGGGACTATCTACATTTAATTTGTTCTCTGAGTATCTGCTTGCCTTTGAGATGAACCCTGAAACAATTGAGAAAACAAAACTTTCCCCATGAAAACCTGATCTAGAGAAACTCTTGAACAGTGTTTGATAAGTCACTGCTTATAGGCATCTTGTGCATGCAGAGCTTATTTCCACAAGATAATGTTCACAATTTGGGGAAATTCCCTCTTCCCACTGAAGTTCTCAGCACCACAACCCAAATTATTCAAGACATTCATAAGTAAATCTTTGTGGGGAGGGTGGCAGGGGGAGAAGGGATGATAAAGATCGTTACCTATAAGCTCCCTCTTCTGATCAGACTGCTCAATATCCCACATTTTGAGTCCACACATCTTGCCAAGAATGAACCAATAAGTGTTGGATACTCTGCAACTAGCACAACTCCTCTTATTTAGCCAAACTACAGTAACAAAATAGATGACAATGATGGTTTTCTGCCTCTTTAGGAAAGACAGTAGACTGTATAGTTATCTCCCAGTGGTGGGTATGACCCTAAAACTATACAACCTACTACCTCATCCCACAGTGCAGTATCTTCAGTTAAGAGACGGAATATTTTAGAGGGATAGGTATCTCTTTAAGTATGAGCATTTAAAGACTTATTCTGAAAGCTTTTTTTTAAAAAAATAGATAAAACAACTAGTTAGCCTTAATCATTTTGTTTACACACAAAAATTCAGCTGACTGGAAATGCTCACGCAAAGGAACTTCAATAAAATATTCTTCAGCGTTTCATGCTCAAATCTGAAAGGAAGAAGAAAAGTTAATGAATATATTTCTAAATAAGCCATGAACAGAAAGTAAGTATTGTGATACTCCATAATCAGTACAGGTTGAGTATATCCAAAATGTTTGGGACCAAAAGTGTTTTGGACTTCAGATATTTGAATATTTTACGTGCATTTGTGTACATAATAAGGTATCTTGGAAATGAAATTCATTTCTGTTTTATATACAACTTCTAAACTGCCCGAAGGTAGTTTTATTTATTTATTGCCTTTTTATACTATTTTCTCATAGTCATATGCTACGTTTTATTGTGTTGTAAAATCAAAGTGGTTTACAACACAATAAAACGTAGCATATGACTATGAATTAAAACCATTAAAACTAAACGCATTAACATCAGCATAAAACGTATTAAACATATTGGAGATTGTACCAATCTCATGGTTTAGTTGCTTCAGTAGTGCTATCACTTGCCAAATGCCTACCGGCACATCCAGGTTTTGTTTTCTGAACATCAGGAGGGGGGACAATCTAATCTAGCTGGGGAGGGAGTTCCACAGTCTTAGGGCCACTTCTGGAAAGGCACTGTCTCTCGTACTCACCAATCTCGCTTTCGACAGCGGTGGGACCAAGAGCAGGACCTCTCTAGCTGATCTTAACACTCGAGCTGGTTCATGAAGGTTATTTATTTCAGTGTTTTTATTATAATATACAGAATTGACCATATTGCACTTGCTCTTCTACAACCAGCTAGGAGCCTCAGTGATGCATACAATTTTTAAATATTAAAAATAATTTCCTTGCTGATCTATTTAGTTCTCCATTACAAGATCACGGTGGGGCCCATGTGTTTTCTCCTTTCATGCTCAAATAAACCAAGAATAAATTAGCCCAGCTCTTTCAAATTGGTCATTTTGGATCAAAATGAAACCAACAAAAAAAAACCCTGACAGCCTAATACTTCTTAGCTCCCACTGCTGAGGAAGGAACAAGGTTGTGCGCTTTGTTGAGGGCTTTTAATACTTTTTGTTTGATTTCTTTTTGGAAACCAGTGTCCTCAAAGTGAGAAAATTGATACACATTTCTAAATAATGTCTAGTTGTAACAACATCAGCACACATCAATACTGCAGTAACTCCTTGTAGGAAAGACCATATCTTTAATAAGAGAAATAACTAAGCAAAGAAGCTATTGATCATAACCAGTCACATTTCTCTACTAAACAGTTATACCTTGCTGAACATCTACGTGTTTAACAGAGAACAGAATCCAACAGTGTGTGTCAACTAGTCAAATAAATACTGTTGAGAAAACAGACTCCCTCTTCTCCAGCCCCATAATCAACTCCAAAGGATTGGTCTATTCTCTGAAGCAGAACTGAAAAGGCACAGAATAATGGTGGAGAGGGTAGTGAGGAGAAGATCTACTTATGAGAGAATGGATGGCACTCTATGGTTTTAATTCTACCTGTATACTGTTGTCTAAAATCAAATTGCTTCTTGGAACCAAAATAGCAAAAAAAAAATCAGTAGAATGTATGTATATGCCATTACATTCAGCAATTGATTTAACAAGGCCAATCTGAATTTAAGCCATTTATAAGAAAAATGTGGCTCACGAGATGCACTAGCATAATCAGTGGTGAAGTACATTGAAAGCAGCAGTCCAGCTTCAACTGGAATAGCATGATTCCCACCTTTGAAGGGGGCAGATCTCTTTACTTGTAACTAATTAAGTTAAAATTAGAATTATTTTTTCATGAAGGACTAGATATATCTGAGATGGAAAGATGATCAATCTTTTATACTAAATGCATATAAACAAGAAAGATTAACACTGTAAGGAAAATGTATTGTTTGTGTCCAATGATCTCTTCTTACAAATAATTTGCCATTCCATATCACTGCTTGACATAATCTGTCAAATTCCTCAAAACTGATACAGGTCTAAATTAGGACGAGCTCCAGCTCAAAGACAGAGAGTGTTGTCTAATGCAAGGTTAGCAACTACAAAGAACCCCCATTGAGGCTTTCCTGCAGTACTGTAGTACAATGCTCTGGTACTTACAAAACACAATCCTGCAACATAAAGAAGGTAATCTGAGAAAAATAAGGGTTTGGCCAATGCACTGCAGGTGTCAGCTCCCACAGGTCCTAAAACCTGGGCTGTGTCTGAATTGGCAAGTTTATTTACTCTGATTAAAAGGTAACAGTAACCACTTGAGACTTAGCTGGTCAGGTCTCCACCCATGCCCCACAAAGGATTTTAATATTTAATGACCTAGATGCAGTTCTGAAAATACTAAATTCAACTTCTTCTCATTTCAAGAATCTCAGAATGGCACTGACATTTTTTCCATGTTCTTAGTGTGAGAGATGGGAGTGCCAAAATGGCCATATTCAACATTCTGAAGAGATTTTAAAAATATGGTAGAGCACTTGGGGATTAAGTACAATACAGTTCCCCTATTTGTGCAGGGTATGTTCCCAGATTTACGGTGGAAAACTGAAACTGCAGGGAATAACAAACCCTATTAAAATGGATGACTTACTGAGGAAGGATATTATAGAATCATTCTGGAGGACCCAGAATTGCCTAGAGTGGACAGTTCTCATGAATACAGAGATAATACTGTGTACACTGTGGCAACAAAGCAGATTGGTTACAAATCAACTTTACCAAGATATCTTTTTTGTTGTGACATAGCACTATAGAATTCAGTCAACAAACACAAAATCTGTCAACAATTCTGTTGTTTATCAATACCATCCATCCATTCAATTTTTTAAACTTAACATCAAGTCTATTTATCTTTCAGTTGATATGCCTAACATAATACCTTGTCAACAAAATGGGTCAGGCTTAACCAAAGCAATTTAGGTTGTTTTAGCAAAAGTAGTACTGCCTGTATATTTAAGTTAAGAGCATTATCTTTCATTTTCCTTTCAAATGTCTCTCATCATTATAAGCTAAAATCCTACTTTCTCACAAATTAGACAACTTAAGAAACTTGGAGAGTTCATTAACTATTTCCAAAGATCACGGATATTTAATATATACAAAAGTTATTTTCCAAGTACTTCCCTTTATCTTCAAAGCCAAGAATGCCCAGAACATCTGCAGGTACGATTTCTCCACTATCTGCTGCAAAGAAACAGATATTATCATAGTCTGTCAATCTTCACATATATAACCATTCTTTCTCTGTAGTAAGGCATATTTCACCATAGAAATATGAGTTACATACTCATATTTTTAAAAAGCATACGGACAAACAACCGACAAATCAGAAATTGCACAGGTCAGATCAAGGATATTTTCAAACTATCAAGTCAACAGTTCTAAACTGTTGCAACAAATCCAACCTGTTTCTGAAATCAATTCAAAGTGCTAATTTTGATTTAGGAAGACCTATACAGCTTGGGGCTTGGTTATTTGAAGGACCATTTCGCTTATTCTGAATGTAATAGAACACGAAGATCATGTAGATTGAATCATAGCACTTTATCCCAGCCTGGTCCTTGCACAAGCTCGTGCTCTAGTCCTCTCTAATTTTGATCTGCCCACCATAGTCCTGGTTCTGGTTATTGAGATAAAGCCATTCTAATGATGTTTTTATATTTTACTGTTTTAATTGTGTAATCAGATTGTATTTTTAATGTGTTTTTATTTGTCTAACTTTGTTATTGGACTTCGTCCCACTTGTAAGCCATCCTGTTTCTCTGGGGAGATGGTGGCGGGATATAAAAATAAAGTTATTATTATTATTATTATTATTAGGAGCCCCAGTGACGCAATGGGTTAAACCCCTGTGCTGGCAGGACTGAAGACTGACAGATCAGAGGTTCGAATCTGGGGAGAGTGCAGATGAGCTCCCTCTGTCAGCTCCTGTTCCCCATGCGGGGACATGAGAGAAGCCTCCCACAAGGATTTGAAAACATTTTTTAAAAACCATCCGAGCATCCCCTGAGCAACGTCCCTGCAGATGGTCAATTCTCTCACACCAGAAGTGACTTGCAGTTTCTCAAGTTGCTCTTGACACAATTTTTTTTTTATTATTAGAAAGGGTCTTCTCTCTTTCCCACCCATATTTCAGGCTTGTTTGGTGAGAACGAAGGACCTTTCTAGCTGGACTCATCCCTGCATGCCTTTCACAAGCAGATTAAAATGCACTTCTGCCATAAGGCATTTAGGGAGTGATGCGAGGTAGGCTGCAGGGGATGATGCGAGTGGGATATGAAGGCGGCTGTGTAGTTATTACATTTCAATACTTTTATGCTCCACGAGAGGAACAAATGAATTGATTTTCTTTTCTTTTTATAGCCATATTTTAACTCATTGGCCCTAACAATTGGCTCATTGTTTTGAGCTACACTTGCTATTAGCGGCCTGTACTGTTTAGTTGTATTTTGTTCAAGAAAGAGAGAAATCAATACCTCAGACCATTCACAAGACTCACTGGGATCCCCATATTAAAACTACATTCTTAATGGCTGGCCAGAATGCTAAGATAACATACCAAACGGCCCTTTTTCTACATAAAGCAATGCAGCTGAGAACTGCGTATTTGGAGGTGATTGGGGTAAACTGTAGGGGCGACGCAGATATCTGTACTGGATTGGGATTGTGCAATAGCTGGTCTATTTTAATCTTTGTTTTTAACTTTTGTGGTACGTAATTTTACCTTGGCATTTAAATATTTTTAACTATCTTTTAACTTAATCAAGTTTTAATCGTGTTTTAATGTATGTTCAATATTACAGGAGTTTTAGGAGTGATTAATATCTACTTGTGTATTTTCCTGTTTTTGTCTTTTACTGTTGATATGGTCTTCTTCTTGGCTTTTCTTCGCGAACGAAGATTTAGGAAGGACTCATCTCACGCTTCCTACAAGCGTGTTAATGACTCACTGTTTGGGTGTGTCCTTCGAGCCTGTGCAATGGACCTGTGCAACTGGCCTCACCCTTTAAACCAAAGGTTCATCTGTTGGGGCCTAGCAAGCTGGGACGGTGGCAGTAAGGTCCTCAGGTCATAGGTTTGGTTCGAGTTTCCTTCTCTAAATCAGTGATTTTCAACTTTTGAGCCGTGGCACATTTTTTACATTTACAAAATCCTGGGGCACACCACCAACCAAAATGACACAAAATGACACTCTAACACAGCAATACATGTAATTAATATGTTTTAAAATGTATTTGTACACTCATTTAGTGTGAAATCTGGGTCTGTTTCGATGAACACAAAATAGATATCCTGAAATGAAAGATAGCTTTTGCTGTATTGCCTCGAGCTCACAGTCTTTTCATTTTTCTTTTGTCCACCACTCATATTAGGGCCTTCATCTGTGTCGTAATTTTGTCCAGGGCCCTGTTTGGCATTTGCATTTTTCCTTCTCAAAAACTTCTCCATCACTGCCCCTCGCTTGTCTTGCTGTGATCCCAAATTGCCACTGTCACTTGACGTGCAGCTGCAGCACTAACTCTAACTTTGTTTACTTAACCGCGTCTGAGCGAATCCAAGATGGCACAACCATAGCACTCTCACATCACTTCTTAGGTGACGCAAGAGTGTTATGGTTCCATTTCTTAAAGGGACAGATGCGCCTTATAGTTTATATATGTGGAATGCGCCCTCTATCGATGTACGATCCACCTCATCCCTCCTGGCATTCAGGAAAAAAGTAAAATCCGGGCTGTGGGACCAGGGGTTTGCACACCAGCACAGGGCAGCACTTTAGATGGGATTTTAATGGAAAGTGGATGAATAGGGCCAATGCTTTTATGGACAGAACATTGTTTTAATCTGGAATGAATGCGCATGTTTAGGTAATTGTATTTTAATTGTTGAAGGGTTCTGGGGTCTTATATTGTTACTGTGTGGGCATCGAATTGCGCCTTACTGTAAGCCGCTCTGAGTCCCCCCTCGGGGGTTGAGAAGAGCGGGGTAAAATCCTGAAATAAATAAATATATGAATGAAGTTTGAAAATAATTTCCCTCGGCACACCTGATGATCTCTCATGGCACACTAGTGTTCCGCGGCACGCTGGCTGAAAATCATTGCTCTAGATGGGTTGACCTTACAGAGTTAAATGAGCACCATCTGCCCGGGTTTGAAATCAGAGTTTTCCTTCTCCTAGGATGGTTGCCAAAAGGCTAGAGAGCCCATCCTGCCCATTGACACTCTTTGTAAGACCCTTCAGTTGTGACCTGTCTGGCATGGGAGGCCCTATTGGTGGCTATTATGCCACCGCCAGCATAGCTCACAACTTCATTAGGGTACGCAAGCCTCTCCCCCACAACAAGGGGGCACCAACGGAGAGGTAATGATACGGTCAGTGGAGTAATAAATAAACTTTGCTCATAGCCTTGACGGCCTGTGGAGAAAGGAGGGATAAAAATAAAGTAAATGAATAAATATGAGTTTGGAATCGATCTGAAGGTTAAAACTCTCCACATTCACAACGAGATCCCCCCCCCCAAAGGTCTTCACTCTCACGCTTCCAATAAACCACAACTTGTTTTCCAGACCAGGCCTGGGCAAACTTCGGCCCTCCAGGTGTTTTGGACTACAACTCCTACAATTCCTAACAGCCTGCCGGCTGTTAGGAATTGTGGGAGATGTACTCCAAAACACCTGGAGATGTACTCCAAAACACCTGGAGGGCCCACGTTTACCCGGGCCTGTTTGTGGGAGTTGTAGTCCAAAACACCTGGAGGGCTGAAGTTTGCCCAGGCCTGTTTGTGAGAGTTGTAGTCCAAAACACCTAAAGGGCCGAAGTTTACCCGGGGCTGTTTGTGGGACTTGTAGTCCAAAACACCTGGAAGGGCCGAAGTTTGCCCGGGCCTGTTTGTGGGAGTTGTAGTCCAAAACACCTAAATGGCCGAAGTTTACCCGGGCCTGTTTGTGGGAGTTGTAGTCCAAAACACCTGGAGGGCTGAAGTTTGCCCGGGCCTGTTTGTGGGAGTTGTAGTCCAAAACACCTGGAAGGGCCGAAGTTTACCCGGGCCTGTTTGTGGGAGTTGTAGTCCAAAACACCTAAATAACTGAAGTTTACCCGGGCCTGTTTGTGGGACTTGTAGTCCAAAACACCTGGAGGGCTGAAGTTTGCCCGGGCCTGTTTGTGGGAGTTGTAGTCCAAAACACCTGGAGGGCCCAAGTTTGCCCGGGCCTGTTTGTGGGAGTTGTAGACCAAAACACCTGGAAGGGCCAAAGTTTACCCGAGCCTGTTTGTGGGAGTTGGTAGTCCAAAATACCTGGAGGGCCGAAGTTTACCCGGGCCTGTTTGTGGGAGTTGTAGACCAAAACACCTAAATGGCCGAAGTTTACCCGGGCCTGTTTGTGGGAGTTGTAGACCAAAACACCTGGAGGGCCGAAGTTTACCCGGGCCTGTTTGTGGGACTTGTAGTCCAAAACACCTGGAAGGGCCGAAGTTTACCCGGGCCTGTTTGTGAGAGTTGTAGTCCAAAACACCTAAATGGCCGAAGTTTACCCGGGCCTGTTTGTGGGAGTTGTAGACCAAAACACCTAAAGGGCCGAAGTTTACCCGGGCCTGTTTGTGGGAGTTGTAGACCAAAACACCTAAATGGCCGAAGTTTACCCGGGGCTGTTTGTGGGAGTTGTAGTCCAAAACACCTAAATGGCCGAAGTTTACCCGGGGCTGTTTGTGGGAGTTGTAGTCCAAAACACCTAAATGGCCGAAGTTTACCCGGGGCTGTTTGTGGGAGTTGTAGTCCAAAACACCTAAATAACTGAAGTTTACCCGGGCCTGTTTGTGGGACTTGTAGTCCAAAACACCTGGAGGGCTGAAGTTTACCGGGCGTGTTTGTGGGAGTTGTAGTCCAAAACACGGAAAGGGCCGAAGTTTACCGGCGCCTGTTTGTGGGAGTTGTAGACCAATACACCTAAAGGGCCGTAGGTTACCAGGGGCTGTTTGTGGGAGTTGTAGTCCAAAACACCTGGAGGGCCGAAGTTTACCCGGGCCTGTTTGTGGGAGTTGTAGTCCAAAACACCTAAATGTTTGTGGGAGTTTACCAAAACGGGCCTGTTTGTGGGAGTTGTAGACCAAAATACCTGGAGGGCCGAAGTTTACCCGGGCCTGTTTGTGGGACTTGTAGTCCAAAACACCTAAATGGCCTGTTTGTGAAGTTTACCCGGGCCTGTTTGTGGGAGTTGTAGTCCAAAACACCTAAAAATGGCTGTTTGTGGGAGTTGTTTCCAAAACACCTAAATGGCCGGCCTGCTGTTTGTGGGAGTTGTAGCCCAAAACACCTAAATGGCCGAAGTTTACCTGGGGCTGTTGGTGGGAGTTGTAGTCCAAAACACCTAAATGGCCAAAGTTTACCTGGGGCTGTTTGTGGGAGTTGTAGTCCAAAACACCCTAAATGGTCCAAAACACCTAAATGGCGAAGTTTACGGGGCTGTTTGTGGGAGTTGTAGGGTTTACCCTGTTTGTGGGAGTTGTAGTCCAAAACACCTAAAGGGCCGAAGTTTACACCTGGAAGGGCCTGTTTGTGGGAGTTGTAGTCCAAAACACCTAAATGGCGAAGTTTACCCGGGCCTGTTTGTGTAGACCAAAACACCTAAAGGACCGAAGTTTACCGGGCCTGTTTGTGGGAGTTGTAGACCAAAACACCTAAATGGGACCCGGGCCTGTTTGTGTTGTAGTCCAAAAGTCCAAAACACCTAAATGTAGTCAAAACACCTAAAAGTTTACCCGGGCCTGTTTGTGGGAGTTGTAGTCCAAAACACCTAAATGGCCGAAGTTTACCGGGGCTGTTTGTGGGGCTGTCCAAAACACCTAAATTACCCGGGGCTGTTTGTGGGAGTTGTAGTCCAAAACACCTAAATGGCCGAAGTTTACCCGGGGCTGTTTGTGGGAGTTGTAGTCCAAAACACCTGGAGGGCCAAAGTTTACCTTTTCCCTCCCCAACCAACCTTCCAGGAAGGATAGAAAGCTCTTTTTAAAAGATAGTCATGCCAGGCTCAGAAGAGGAATCAATCGACCCCCTTTCTAAAGGGGGAGAGCTCTTGCAGAATTAACCCCCCTCCCTAAAAAAGGAGCCCATTTACTCACAAGGAAGCCCCCCCCTTTCGAGGAAAAAGGGGGCGGGGTTCAAGGCCTTGGCGAGAAAAAAAAAGAGAGCGCGCGGGAAGGAGGGAAGGCGGGCGCGCCTCGTGGTGAGGGAGCCGCTTGCCAAGAAGGTGTCCGCCTGCTTTCTCATCCCTCGCCGTCCTCTGAACCGTCAAGCGAAAGGGAAAGGAAGCCAGAAGGGGCGCGAGGAGGAGGAAGCCACGGCTGCTGCGGGCGGGAAGGCGATGAAGAAGGGGCGCGAGCATGGGAGCGTGCGCCCGCGCATGCGTGCCACGGGGGAGGGGGCGCGCGCCTGGGAGGAAAGGGGGCGGGGCTTTCCTTCCTATGTCTCTCTCTCTCAATCCTTCCCCCCCACCCTCGGGAGTCGTGGCCCCCAACCGCCGCCTCAGAAGCCCCTCGCGCCCCAACCCCGCCTCCTTTGCCACAAAGTCTCCTCTTTCTCTCTTCACCACCAACCCCCCTCCCTCTCCCTCCCTCATCTTGCCCATAGCGAGCGAACATGCTACGGGAAATGACGCACCGCCGGCGGACAACCTATGGCGAGGGGAAGAATGAAGCAAGGCAGCCAATCAGACGGGGTTATCGCGAGGCCTTCCAGGTTGGTCAGGGAAGGCGAAAAGGGGCGGCGGGGGGGGCGAAAAGTGACCAAATGGGAGGCGGGGGAAGGGTTAGAGAAGAGGAGGAAGATGGGAAAACCCAGAAGCTAAAAAGGCGGGAGTCCATTAAAAGATTTAGTTATTTCTGAATGGTTATTCACTCGAAAGGGGCCTCAAGGAGAGGCACTTTCGCCGCGAGCGGGAGGCCGTTTTCCTGACCCCTCCTCCCCTCCCCCCGCTCCTATGGAATCTCCCGTCTCGAGACCCTTCGGCCGTTACCTCAGCGCGTGGGGGGAGCCGGCCTCTCTCGCGCGCGCCGCTCGAAAAGACCCGGATGGAGTCGTCGTCTGGCGGCTTCAGGAGAGAGCTGAGTGAGGATGGAGAATGCTGCTGCTCCTGCAGCAACGCTACCGCCTTTCGCCGCATTGGATCACGGGAAGGAAGAGGGAGGGAGGAGGGGAAGAACCGCTCTCTCTCACTCTCACAGGCCCCTCCCTCCGCATCTCCCTGAAAGGAGACTCCGCCTTCCCGCCGCCTGGCTCGAGGGCCGTGACCTGTCCGTCACTTACGCTTCTCAGCAGTCATTGGAGGAGACTGCCAACAGCCCCGCCTCCGTGGTAGAAGCCTCTTTTGTGATTGGGCGGCTCGCCATGTCAGCCTGGCAAGTCCCCGCCTCCAATTGTATGGACTTCTCTGTTCGTCTCTTTCCTTTCAGGCTGGATCTACACCGCCTTGTAGTCATACAGTTTGGAACCGTAGTAGTAGGCCCATGTGATGCAATTAAGTAAAGTCTTCGAGTGCATTTGGAAGGCTTCACAAAAGAGTCTGGAGCAACAAGCACCTGAGGCAAAGCACCAAAATCACTGTTTACAGAACTATCATGCTGTCTATTCTCTATGGGTCTGAAACATGGGTCACCTATCGCCAACACCTACAACTCCTCGAACGCTTTAATCAGCGCTGTCTTCGCACAATCCTAAATATACACTGGACCCAGAGCCGTAGCCAGGATTTTGATTGGGGGGTTGAGTTTGGTTCGTGGGGGGGGCTGAGACTGGGTGGAAGAGAGTCTACCCTAGCAAACCTTTTGTATTGTTATCCCAATAACCCGATTAATGTGGGATATAATGAGCATGGTGATCAGATCATGATATGAATAAACATAAGTTTAAATAATGTACCAGTAAGGCCTTTTCGCGGACCACCCTGAGAATTTCGGGGCTGAAGCCCCTTAGCCCCCGGTTACATGCCTGACTGGACCGAATATGTGACTAATGTTGCTGTCCTTGAGCAAGCAGGGATCACCAGCATTGAGGCCATGCTATTGAGAACTCAGCTGCGCTGGGCAGGGCACGTCTCTAGGATGGAGGACCACCGCCTCCCAAAGATACTACTCTATGGTGAACTCGCCACGGGTCAGCGCAAGAAAGGCACCCCCAAAAAGAGATATAAGGACTCCCTGAAACAACACCTCAGGCTCGGCCAGATTGATCACCAACAATGGTCCACCCTGGCCTCACATCGGGAGGCATGGAGATACACTATCCACAATGCTGCAGCCTCTTTCGAGAAGGCACGCCGAATGGGTCTTGAAGAGAAATGACAACGCAGAAAGAACCGCAACTTGGAAACAACATCACCCAAGGAGACTTTCTGCTGTGCTTTCTTCAACCGGACTTGCCTATCTCAGATTGGCCTTTTTAGTCATCAACGCGCTTGTAAAAAGCGTGGGATGAGTCCTTCCTGAATCTTCGTTCGCGAAGTAATGCCGAGAGAAAGTCTTCGAGTTAGAAATGTGGATGAATGCTCTCAGTTTCTGACCATCAACACAATTTATCTCCTACCGTTTCGCCCACATCAATGGCAGCCAGGCATCCTCCTCAGAGGTTTAGGGATCTGTTGGAAACTAAGCAAGTGAGGTGTATGTATCTGTGGCGTGTCCAGCGTGGGAGAAAGAACTGTTTGAGGCAAGTTGTGAATGTTGCAAATGGCCACCTTGATAAGCATTTAATGGCCTTGCAGCATCAATCCCTGGCTGGTTGCTGCCTGGGGGAGCCTTCGACAATCACTTTAACTCAGGCCTGGGCAAACTTCGACCCTCCAGGTGTTTTGGACTTCAACTCCCACCATTCCTAACAGCCTATCGGCTGTTAGGAATGGTGGGAGTTGGAGTCCAAAACACCTGGAGGGACGAAGTTTGCCCAGGCCTGCTAGAGCTCAATGCCCTGGAATTCTGTAGCTCAGGCATGGGCCAACTTAGGCCCTCCAAGTGTTTTGGACTTCAACTCCCACCATCCACTAACAGCCTCAGGCCCCTTCGTTTTCCTTTCGTTTCGCTGAAGTGGCTGAGGGGGGAAAGGAAAGGGCCTGAGGCTGTTAGGGATGGTGGGAGTTGAAGTCCAAAACACCTGGAGGGCCCAATTTGGCCCAGGCCTCGTGTAGCTGTAAAGCCTTGGACATTCAAACTACAAGAAGGAGATTCCATCTGAACATTAGGAAGAACTTCCTTACTGCGAGAGCTGTTAAACAGTGGTACTCTGCTCCGGAGTGTGGTGGAGGCTTTTAAACAGGCTGGATGGCCATCTGTCGGGAGTGCTTTGAATGTGATTTTCCTGCTTCTTGGCAGGGGGTTGGACTGGATGGCCCACGAAGTCTCTTCCAACTCTATGATTCTATGATTGCTGCAATATGGTGGGAAAGGTATGATCCAGTGCAACTTTGTTGTAACTTATCTCTTGGATGCTGTAAATTTACAGTGGTGTAAATTTGCCCCCACATAATTCCCAAACTAGGTTTTGGGTAGAGCATGAAACCCACATGCCCTTCAGCATTTGACAGGTGAAAATGGGAAATACATGGCCAAACAATATCAGAATGTGTTCAAGTTGGCAAAAGTGGATTAAGAAAGAATAACAGGCAAGCTAGGAGAGGCTGCAATGCTTCGTTTTTTTCTCCCTACATCAGGGATGGCAAATTCATTTTCATCGAGAGCCACAGTAGCACAGTGGTTAAAGCCACTAGCTGCAGAAAAGTTCCTGACCTGAAGGTCACCAGTTCGAAGCCGTGAGTCGGGGTGAGCTCCCAACTGTCAGTCCTAGCTTCAGCCTATCTAAGTAAAAGTAAAAGGTTTCCCCTGACATTCAGTCTAGTCTTGTCCGCCTGGGGTTGGTGCTCATCTTCATTTCTAAGCCAAAGAGCCAGCATTGTCCGTAGACTCCTCCAAGGTCATAAGGCCAGCAAGACTGCATGGAGCGCCATTACCTTCCTGCAGAAGTGGTACCTATTGATCTACTCACATTTGCATGTATTAGGTTGGCAGAAGCTGAGGCTAACCGGGAATTCCTCCCGCCCAGATTTGAACTGCCAATCTTTTGGTCAGCAAGTTCTGCATCTCAGTGGTTTAACCTGCTGCGCCACCATGGGGCACATATAAAGTGTCTTATTATTATCAGCTTCATGGTTGCCTTCTATCATGGATGTAGAATCTACGGAGACAGAGGGCCAATTATTACTTTTTAAAATAATAAGTCTCTGTTCTTTTAGTCTTTACCCAATTTGGGGCTCCAAATGTTACTGAAAGACAACTCCCATTAATTTTGATCATCTATCATGGGGATAATGGGAATTGCAACCCTACAGCACTTGTGGCTCTGAGGTTGGGGAAAAGTTAAAGGACATATTAAACACTGGAGAATAAAATTAGTCAAATATACCCAGATGGCCAAGCTTTCCAATGGTTTCAGAGGAAGGAACAATGATGAGTTTGTTAAAAAAATAGAGTCTTGCCTTTGGGTATTTAAAAAGAAGACAAAAATAGATTTTGAAATAGTTACATGAGAAAGTTATTAATGTAATGATAAGTAGAGGTTTTTTTTAGATACTAGTTCCATAGAGTATGGTGTCGGAAGCCATGGGTGGGAAGAAGGAGATGGTGAGATTGGGGAAATAATGTGTGTATTTTGAAAATTTGGAAAATTGTATGGTTTGTTTTTTTTCTTTGTCTTAACACAATAAATATTTATACCAACAATATTTTTAAAGGACATTTTAAAGTCAAGTATTATATCCACAAGCCGAGTATCTACGAAATTCAAACCACACACTGACTAAACAGAGCAAACTGTAGCCTCCCAGATGTTACTCTATCATGACCCTCATCAGCTCTAGTCAGAGCTAATGATGAGTAATAAAAGAGTTGTAGTCCAGCATCTGAAGGACCTTGAGCTTGACACATGTGGTGTGCAGGGAAAGGTAATATATGCACCCATCTTTCCCCTCCCGCCAGCTGAGTTGAATGCAATGGCTTTTGCATTAAAGTGGGAGCATTGAGGGCAATGGAAGGAGGAAGGAACAACTGGAATATTTTAACTAGAAGACACAATGTTTCACATCCTCATTTGTCCCTAAATTGTAAATTCAGTGTATTTGTTTGCTGTCCAAAAGCTTACTTCCTTAGGTGATAACTCGTCAGAATATGATGGCCTTCCAAGTTCTTGCAACCTCCTTCCGCCTTCAGAACTGTTGTAACACGTACCATGTTATCTTCTGCCTTAGCCACCATTGAGGTCTTCAGATTTTGCTCAGTCTGGAATCTCCCCTGTAGCCCCCGCGGGAGTGCATGACTCTGGTGTTATGCCTGCAGGTTCATTGGAACACGCAAGCCCCCTCACCACGACAAGGTGACAATCCGTCGAGAGGGAGTCCAAAAGCATATGAACTTTAATAGAGCCAGTGCTCTATTTCATGCTGGGGTTCAGCAGGTAGGGGTAGGAATGGCCAAGATTCATTCTTACTTTCTCAAACCATGTGATTTTACTGTCGACATCTGTTGTCCTTCTCGTGCATGAAATCTCAAATTCATTTATTTATTTATGGTATTTGTACCCCGTAGCTTCTCGCCCACGTAGGGGGACTCAGCACGGCTTACATTTGCAGCACTACAGGCCGCAACACCACAATAGAATATAAAATAAAAAACATATAAACAACATCAATATAAATAGTAAAAACCATTACATTAAAATCACTATGTACAGCAATAATTAAAGCCATCAAGCGGAACACATTGTCATTAAATTTGCATTAAATACATAGAAAAGAAGCAGAAGCTGATATGAGGATATACAAGCCACTATGGCTAGCTTCCTTGAACCTTGATACAAAGGGAACTCCCACATTGCACATCAGTTCCCCTATTTTTCCTTCTTCTGCCAATAGCATGACTGAAATTACAATGTAATTAAGCATAATTACAATCTGGTTCTGAAGTATGAATCATACTCTTAGGCCCCTTCTACACAGCTGTATAAAATCCACATTGAACTGGATTATATGCCAATGTGAACTCAGATAATCCAGTTCAAAGCAGTTATTGTGGATTATCTGCCTTGATATTCTGGGTTATATGGCTGTGGAAGAGCCCTTAGTTCTACCTTTTTTGGTGTGTGCCTTTAAGTCAATTGTAACGTACGCTGGCCATAATGCAGGGGTGGGCAATTACCGGCCCTCCAGGTGTTTTGGACTTCAACTCCTAGAAATCCTAACAACTGGTAAACTGGCTAGGATTTCTGGGAGTTGAAGTCCAAAACACCTGGAGGGCCGGTAATTGCCCACCCCTGCCATAATGCGAACCCATCAGAGTTTTTGTAACAAGATTTGTTTCAAATAGGTTTCCCTTTGCTTTCCTCTGAAACTAAGAGAGTGTGACTTTACAGTAACTTCTAAGGGCCCTTCCACACAGCCCTATATCCCAGAATATCAAGGCACAAAATCTCACAATATCAGCTTTGAACGGAGTTATCTGAGGGCTCTTCTACACAGCTATATAACCCCGAATATCTAGGCAGAAAATACCACAATATCTAGTTTGAACTGGGTTATCTGAGTCCACACTGACATATATCCCAGTTCAAAGCAGAAAATGTAGGATTTTATTCAGCTGTGTGAAAGGGGCGTGTGTCCACACTGCCATATAGCCGAGTTCAAGGCAGAAAATGTGGGATTATCTGCCTTGATATTCTGGAATAAAGGGCTATGTGGAAGGGCCCTAAAACATTTGGCACTGCTGATTATAGGATATTGGATCACTAATGCAGAGGTATTCAGGACTAAAATGCCGCATGTTTATAATTACTTTATTTTTAGCCACCTCTCTATCCTGTGAAAAGATCTGGATATAAATAAAAAGACAATTATAAAATCAATTATAATCCAGAAACATAGATTCAGATATAGAGATATTTTGAATGAGACCAGAATTCAGAGTAATTGAAAAATTGGATTTGGCTTAGGATCTGGTGATCTGGGATGGAAGAACTTTCTGTAGTTCCATTGTCATGGGCCAATCACTACCTGATGGGTTTTAGATTCACTGGGGCTATCATCTGCAGATGTAGCGGTCCTATTAAGTCCCAGGAGACTTACAGATCCAGATGGATTCCTCGTAGCTGTTGGGGAATTTTCTGTTGCCTTGCTTGTGGAAGCCCTGGCTGATCCCTGGAATACAAAAATGTTTAAGTACATGATTGCCCCTACGTGTCCCCTCCTTAGTTTCCACAAAATGGAGCTAATAAGCAGGCCTCCTGGTTTGCTAGGGATGAAATTGATTGACAGAAGACCAGATCGACTGCCATGGGCAGCAGTTTGTTTGGCCTGCCTCAGGTACTGCTAGGGCCAGGTTTCCAGCAGAAGCAGATACTTCCCAGTATTTTCAACAACCTCACAAAGAGTTAATCATACCTCATTCTTTGGAACAGAGTTTCTCAAACTGTATTCCAGATGTTTTGGATTTCAGCTCCCGCAAGTCCTAACAGCTGGAAAGCTGGTTTGGATTTCTGGAAGCTGAAGCCCAAAATATCTGGAAGAGCGCAGTTTGAGAAACACTGCTTTGGAACATGGAAAGCATTGCAGGCCTCAGTGATTAGAGTTGGAGTCTTGATGAGACAAACTCTAGCTGAGACTTCTAAATAAAGAAGCTTCTGCGAAATAGTTCTGGGTAGCAGACAACTTTTATTCTTGCTCTGGATTCTGTCTCTGCTGCCCTTCCATTTATATTCCTGAATTCCTGGCTTTTGACTTCTGGACTCTGAATTTGTCTTTATTTTCAAGAATTCCTGCCATTTGACCTTGGCTACCATTGTTTTATTCTTGCACTGAATCCTGACTGTGATTGTTTTTGGACACTCGGCATTTTGTACCCTGGATTGTGAGCTTGACTATGGTTTGCGTTTGATCTGACTCTATATTTGCTTGATTTCGCTAATTAGACTCTGAACTCAGCTTGGCTCACTCTTATCGGTTTGTGTTTGTATTTTTAAGGACGTAAGAATTTATTTATTTATTTACCATATTTAAATACCGCCTTTCTCAGCCCAAAGGCAACTCATGGCAGTTTACAGTGGGTACAAGTTGATGCCCTGAACAACATAAAATACAATTTAAAACATTAGCATATAAAATAGAAAAACCATATAAAACCAATACAAACATAAGTCCTCAGCACCTCCTTTTTGAAATCATCATCCAGTCGCATCGTCCAGTCATTCCGTGGGTCTCTTCATTTGGGTTTCTGCATTAACAAACTCTCTTTAGCTTATCCTCTTATTATTTATTTAAGCTTCAGCCCTGATATTGGGAGTCAAAACGCCAATAGTGACAATGTTGGAAGACTCAGAGCAAGGCCTGCCAAACATAGGCTCTAGCATATTGGGAAGCCTGCGCCATAGCAGTGGTATTGTATTTGTTCAGGATCATCCAATGGAGCTGTTTCAGGTGCTCAGAAGAAAACTATTGAAAGCCAGCTGTGATTAATTGCAAGACATTTTGTAAATAAAACATTCAGATTGTGGTGCTTGCACTCTTATTGGATAAATGTCAGTTTGTGCAGTGTGAAGATGTGGGCAGGATCCTTGGAGAAATGACAGCCACTACATGTATACTGGGTTACCATTCCTGGCTTCTGAAGGAGACTGGCAAAATAGGTCAGGGGGAGTGGTGAATGCCTCAGTGCTGAAAGGGAAGTTCCCATCTTGCTTAAAAGAGGTGATGTTGAGGCCATTACTGAAAAGGGCCTGTCTGGATCCTACTATTTTGAATAATAATCATAATTAGAAATGGTGGAAATAAATAAATAATTGTCAATTTTTGGGTAAGGTTCTGAAGCATGTAGTGGCCTTCCAGATCCAGGGGTTTCTGTATATAACTGATTATCTAGATCTGTTCCAATCTGGCTTCAGTCATGGCTATGGGGTGGTAATAGCTTTGGTAATTTTGTTGAATGACCTATGCAGGAAACTGGACTAGAGTAATGTGTCCCTGTTGGTTCTGTTGACCTCTCCGCAGCTTTTGATACCATTGACCAAAGGTATCATTCTGGGATAGAACTTGGGGGTATGGTCATGCAGTAGTTTTGTTCTTTCTTGGAAGGGTGAGCTCAGAACATGGTTCTTGAGGAGTATTGTTTAATGCCTTGACCATTGGCTGGTAGTCCCTCAGGGTTCTGTCCTGTCCTCCATGCTGTTTAACATCTACCTGAAACTGCAAGATGTCATCCGAAGATTTGGAGTGTGGTGTCATCAGTACATTGGTGATACTCAACTCTATCTCGCTTTATCATCTGATTCCATCGGTTTTGAACCAATGACTGCTGTCATGAATGAAATAGATGGGGAAAACGAACAGAAACTTAATCTAGACAAGACAGTAGTATTCCAGGAGCCCTTCCACACAGCCCTATATCCCAGAATATCAAGGCAGAATATCCCACATTATCTGAGTGTGGACACAGACAACCCAATTCAAAGCAGATATTGTGGGATTTCCTACCTTGATATTCTGAGATATAGGGCTGTGTGGCCAGGACTGCATTTGCATACCAAAAACCAGTGTGCCAGCTACACTTATTCCTTGAAATGCCAGATCTGGTAATGGTGACACATGCTTTATTATATCCTGTATGAACTACTGTAATGCATTCTACATGGGGTTGCTTTTGGAAACTATTTGGAAACTTTAGCAGGTTCAAAAAGCTGCAGCCAATCTGTTGATCAATTCTCTTGCTAAAACAGCTTCACTGGATACCAGTTTCTTTCCAGGCATGATACAGCTTGGGTCCTGTAAATACTGTATCTCCTAATATGAACTTGCCAGAGTGTTAAGCTCTTCAGAAGGAGACTTTTACTTGGTCCTGCCACCATCATAGACTTGTTCGACCAGGATGGAAGAGAAAGCTGCTAGTGGTTATTCCCACACTCTGGAATGCTCGTCAACAAGAGGATAGGTTGACTCCTTCCTGCTTTTCTTTTGCTGACAGGCAAAGACATTTTTTCTTTCAAGTAGGCTTTTAATACGTAATCACTTCCAGTGAGGGTTTGTATTCGGTGTATGCTTTGTACCCTTTAAAAATAATTTTATACTGTTTTAAATAAGGTATTTAAATCTAGCTAGATAGATAGATAGGTTTGAACCTTGATTTGATTTGATTTGATTTATTCGGCTTCTATGCCGCCACTCCCAACAGGCTCGGGGCAGCTTACAACCAGGAGGTAAACAATATAAAACAAGCAGTCTAAAATACAGCATAAAAACACAGAATGGAACAGATAAGAACATCATTAAAACCACAAATGTACAGCATTAAAACAGTTAAGAACAATTTAACACACTTGGAGAGGAGGTTATTCCCAACCGGGGTGCATCCCACTAGGCCTGCACCTGAAAGGCGAGCCGGAAGAGGTGGGTCTTGCACGCCCGCCTAAACGGGAGCAAGTCATGGATGGCACGTGTAGCTGCCAGAAGGGCATTCCGAAGTGTCGGTGCAATAACCGAAAAGGCCCTTCGACGGGTGGCTGTCTTTTTGGCCGCTTTAGCGGAGGGGACAGCTAGAAGGTTGGTATCCTCCGAACGAAGTGATCTCGGGGGGCAATATGGGGCGAGACGGTCCCTCAGATACGCTGGCCCCAGACCGTGCAAGGCCTTGAAGGTAAGAACCAACACTTTGAAGGTGATCCGGTGCTCAATTGGCAGCCAGTGCAGATCCTGCAAGGTGGGTGTTATATGGCTGCCTGCTGGTGTACCAGACAGGAGCCGGGCGGCAGTGTTCTGCACTAGCCTGAGCTTCCAAGTCACCGACAGAGGAAGGCCAACATAGAGAGCATTACAGTAATCCAGCCTTGAGATGACCGTGGCTTGGATCACCGCGGGCAGGTCGTTCCGGGATAGATAGGGGGCCAGCCTCCTTGCCTGTCTAAGATGAAAGAAGGCAATCTTGCTGACCACAGAGACCTGGGTCTCCATGGTCAGCTGGGAGTCCAAATGGACACCCAGGCTCTTCACGGAAGATGATGGGCATAGCGCCGCACCGTTCAGGGTCGGAAGCTGGACATCCCCACCACCCGGACGACCTAGCCACAAGATCTCCGTCTTCGCCGGATTCACCCTCAACCTACTGGCTCGCAGCCATCCAGTAACGGCCGCGAGGCAGCACTGGAAATTATTGGGAACGGAACCGGGCCTGTCCTCCATCAGGATGAGCTGAGTGTCATCAGCGTACTGGTGACACTCAAGCCCATAACTCCGCACCAGCTGTGCAAGCGGCTGCATGTAGATGTTAAATAACAGAGGGGAGAGAATGGCCCCCTGCGGAACTCCACAAACTAATGGGGAGCCCTCGGAGACCACCCCGCCCCTCCTCACACACGGGGACCGCTGGTGGAGGAAGGAGGTCAGCCATTTAAGAGCTGTCCCCCTCACTCCAGCCATGGCCAGGCGGTGGATCAAAAGATTGTGATCGACCGTGTCAAACGCTGCCGTGAGGTCCAATAACACGAGCAGCGCAGACCCGCCTTGGTTGAGCTGGCAGCGGAGTTGGTCTGTGATGGAGACCAGGACCGTCTCCGTCCCATGCCCCGAACGGAAGCCGGACTGGAAGGGGTCTAGCCATGTTGCATCATCTAAGAAGGACTGCAACTGCTCCATTACTGCCCTCTCAACTACCTTCCCCAGGTACGAAAGGTTCGACACTGGTCGGTAGTTGGAGGGAACCGCCGGATCTAAAGACGGTTTCTTCATTCTGAGAGAAAGGCAGTGTATAATTTTTTAAATTAATTAAATGAGGAATGAGCAGACCACAGAATGACAAGCTCAACTGTGTAAACATAGGGTTTCCTGTACAGAACATCTGTAAAATATATTTAAAGAAGAAATCCATCTTCAAGAACATATGTAATAATCAAGCATAATGAAAATCTCCATTAATTCCAAGGACTGTTAATGCAAATAGGACTCATTTTATATTAAGATTATATGATAAGTCTGCCTCTTTCTTTTCAAAATGTTTCTAATTAATTAGTATAAGATATCAGGTAATGTTTTGTAACTATAAAATAACAACACAACTTGTCATGGGGCATGAAGTAACCATGTCCTTTTGCTCTTGTTCTTTTTAATCTATATGGCCATGAAATCTTCTTTGATGGAAAATATCAGCCTTACAATACTGTTTCTTAGGTACTGAGCCAATGATGAATGACTGATAGTATTTGCTGATGTAGGGTTACAACCCTGGTCCAAATGTGTACTACTGTTACAAACTTGGTTGTGTCATTGGAGGAGATGTTCATAACTCATTGGAAGTCCCTTCTGTTCGTACTTATCACCTGTCCTCTACCAGACAGAGAGCCTTATCGGTAGCAGCCCCGACTCTTTGGAATGCCCTGTCAGATGAGGTTCGGGCCCTTAGAGAGTTGCCTGCGTTCGGAAGAGCCTGCAAAACAACTTTATTTCGGCAGGCTTTTAATCTAAACTGACCCAATGTAACTAGGTGTACTAGGGGAGATTGTTTTACTGTTGGTTTTAGCATTGTTTTATTGTTTTTTAGTGTATTTTATTGTTAATGTAAATGTTGCTTTATGTAAACCGCTGGAGCCTGTTGGGATGGAGCGGTATATAAAATCGAAGTAAATAAATAAATAAATAAATACTACTCCCAATGTTTGACAAAGGAAAAATATTGCAATTTCAATTCTGCTTTCTGTCACAAGAGGGAGCATGAGCCTCACATTACAGAAGAGGTATGCGTGCAAACTCTCCACATGTATAGCAGATAGTATATGCATCAAAAATCCTGCCTTGGGCTACATATTGTGAGCCCTTGTTCTGTTCCATTTCTGTAATTCTGTGAATTATAGACTAAACCACACTTGAATATGAACTTTGCTCTGGAAGATAGATACATATTTACACTTGATTTTGAATGTAATTATCTTTATATAAGCCATAGGAAAAATAATGGATTTCAACATGCCCTTGAAAGGTTTCTAACCAGAGTGAGAGATTACCATTTGTGTTTAGCACTAACATTATACTTTTAGTTTTTATCTGTAGGTAATTTATAATGCAATCCTTGGAATGGCTATTCTGGAGCAACATCAATTGCATTCTATCAGTTTGCTTCTCAGTAAACTATACTATTTTAGCTGTAGGCAAAATTGCTTGCTGTATTTTGTCTCTAAAGTTTTGGTATTTGTGACAAATGGTTGCAGCAGTGATGGTTTCCTGATGTCATATTTAACCAGGGATGAGAAATTAATTATTCATTAAAAGCCACAGGTAACAGATATATTTTTGAAATAGAACATTTTTGTTCACTGATTTCATTTCTTTGAGCCTGTCAGTTTGATTGATAGAAGCTGACTCAGTGAAGAGTGACAATTAGTCACTGCCCAATAATAGGAATGCTATTTCTGTTGTTCTGCACCTTATTTAGTTAAAAAGTAATCTGATGGAAAAATGCTTAAAAAAAACAGGACAAAATTTTTCAATGTTGAATATGTTGGGCTGCAATTTTCATCAGTGTAGCCATCGTAGCTAATGGTAAATAATGCTTAGAATTATAATTCCACATCTGGAGAATTCAAAATCCATATCCCAGATTTAAACAGGTAATTGCCACAGTTCTAATGACTTCCTTTGAAATGGTATTCAAATTGCCCAAGTTTTAACATTTTTTAAATGATGTGGCCAGGCCCGGATTAGCTTCTTTTGGCGCCCTAAGCCAAAAGAAGCCCCACCCCAGAGCGTGCTGCGCATGCGCAGCAGCGGCCCCGAGGGTGGGGCTTCTGCCCGCCGCCTCCTCCTCCTCCCGCGTCTGGAAAACGGACGCGGGGAGAGGAGGAGGAAGGGCAGCCACGCCCCGGGGCCGCTGGTGGACATGCGTGTCAGCGGCCAGAGCCCCGGCAGATGCCCTGCCCCTCTGCTCCGCCTCTTGCTCGTCCCTCCTTCCTTCACTCAAGGAAGCTCCTCCTGCTCGCCTTCCTTCCTTCCAAGGAAGGAAGGAGGGGCGAGCAAGGAGGAGCAAGAGGCGGAGTGGAGGGGCGTCGCGTCAGAGGCCTGGCTGTGACGCAGCGCCCCTCCGCTCCGCCTCTTGCTCCTTGCTCGCCCCTCCTTCCTTCCTTGAGTGAAGGAAGGAAGGAGGGGCGAGCGAGGAGGAGCAAGAGGCGGAGAGGAGCTGCGTCACAGGGCCTATGGCGCTCTGCGCGCAGGCGCAGAAGCGCCCAAAAAATCGACTTTTTAAAAAAATTGAGTCCGGATCCGCCACCCCGGCCATGGCCTAGGGTGGCCTTATGGGTAATCCGGGCCTGGATGTGGCTTGTATTTCTCAAAGAGCATTCTGCAGTACAACATGATAAGAACCAGATTGTACCGTGGAAACTGTTGTTTCTATCATGTCTCCTCTCAGACTTCTTTTCTCAAAGTTACTCGTAAACATCCCCAGATCCATCAGTCAGTCTTCATACGGATTGGTTTCCAAATATTTTATCATTCATTGCTCCTCTCTGGATATGTTTTCAGATCGCTCTTCTCTGGACATTTTCCAGCTTGTCAATATTATTCTTGAATTGTGGTGCCTATAACTAGACACAGTATTTCAGGTGAGGTCTGATCAAAGCAGAATAAAGGGGTACCATTACTTTCCTCGATCTTGACACTTATACTCCTGTTGATTGCATTGGCTTTTAAAGCTGTCACATATCACATTGTTGGCTCATGTTCAGCTTATGGTTTACTAAGACTTCTAGATCTCTTTCACGTGGACTGTTTTCAAGCCAGGTATCACCCATCTTTGTCTGTGAATTTAATTTTTATAGACAAAGTGTTGTATCATACATTTTTCCTTGTTTAAATTCATTTTGTTAGTTTTGAGTCCCCCCTCGGGGGTTGAGAAGAGCGGGGTAAAATCCTGAAATAAATAAATAAATGATCCAGCTCTCTAATCCGTCAAGGTCATTTTGGATTCTGGTCCTGTCATCTGAGGTATTGGCTATTCTTCCCAGTTTGGTGTCATCTACAAATGTAATAAGAATGCCTTTTATTCTGTCATCCAAGTCATTGATAAAGATGTTAAATAGCACTGGGTCCAGGACAGAACCCTGTGGCACTCTACTAGCCACCTCTACCAATTTAATCCCATTGGATGTTATTCATCTGGCTCTGGAGACATGAACTCGTTTAGAGTAGCCTGATATTCCTATACTGCCCCTTTAACTATTCTGTGCTGCATTTCCCCTATTGTATCCTCTGCTACATCATCTCCAAGTTGAGCGATGTTAACCTTCTGGGAGAAGACTGAAACAAAGAAGGTAATGAAAAGTTATGTTTTTTTCTGCCCTGTTAGCATTTCGCCATTTCACATACACAGCAGCACTACCATTTCCTTGTTCTTCCTTTTGCTACAGAAATAACAAAAAAGCCCTTTTTGTTGTTTTTAAATTCTTTTTAGCAAGCCTGAGCTCATTTTGCACTTTGGCTTTTCTAAATGTATCCCTACATATGCTGGCTATTCTGAAGCAGCCAAATTAAGGAGTTATGGAACTCCAAGTACCAAGTTAACTTTACCAAGCTACCTGATCGTGCGGGCACAAGGGTGAGGAAGAACACACGGCAACTGTGAAATAGGTGAAAATCAAAAGATTTATTTCTGGCACCAGCTGGTGGGCTCTTGCCAGCAGAACTCGCTGCAATCAGGGGCAAAAGACCCCGTCACTTCTCATACAAAGACATTTATACCACAATGGAGTCATTTCAGTTAAGCCCACCCCTTCTTCATGGATAAAAACAATCATAATTGGCTGGTGATTACTGTTGCTTTCATGACATTTCATTAATCCAATAAACAGTGCATTTTCATTAGCATCACATCTTTAAGTCACACCTCTGAATGAGAACAATAGTCATTTATAAGTTAGTTCTTTCTCACAGTACAGCTATCAATCCTGAGTCTCTGATGTTCCCTAAGTTGAAACATTGACTTCCAGGCTCCGTGCCAGCAACGGAGGGGTCAGACTCTCTGTCATGCGCAGTGCTTTCATTATTCGCATTAAGTTCTCCCATAGCACAATCTGTACTGCTTTCACCCATCTAGCCTATGTTATCTCAAGTCAGGCACAGGGTGTATTAGAATGCTTCAATCACAGTGTTATTTTCATATTGCAAGTGCCTGTCTGATTCTTGGCACAGAAACCCGCATTTCAAAGCTAAACACGCATGTAGCATCACTCTCTGACTGTACTTTTTGCACGGAAAAGTACCAAACCTGCTTTATTCCAGAATTTCTCTTCTTGTAGGAAACTCATCACATGAAGTTTTCCTACACACCTGTCTGGAACACCTTTTAAGAGGACCAATTTACTCTCCAGTCCCGTGGGACCACAGTTTCTCCAGTCCGGACAGCATGTACACCTTTACTGTATCTCTATGGAACTCTGCACTGCCCTAGCACAACATTTGAGCAGAATGGGCAGACAGCACATTATGATTAGCACAGAACATATCACCACTATGATTATCATCACAAGTGACCGCAGCCAATGCAAATTTGGCAGCCAGCCCAATAAGGTACTCCAAAAATCACTTGGAGCCGAATAAGTCTTCTGTATTTCTCTAGCAACACTCTGAATCTTGTTCAGATCCAGCTCAATGTTTCCACTCTCGTTTATGAAATGACAGCATGACACGTTCAGCCACGCGCAAAGACCCCCCTCTTTTGACAGAAGGTAATCTAGTGCCAACTTCTGCTGCATGGCCATTCTTGCCAAAGAATTCACCTCCACCTGCATTGATGTCATTCCATCATACGTGTCATTGGCTAAAAATTCCAAGTCATATGATAACACACGCAACTGCTTTATGTTCCAGGCCACACCCAATCTTGGCTCTGCAATTGCTATAAATCTCTGGGCTTCATTTAGATAAGTTTTGTCAGGATCATACCCATAACGCTGCACATCAGCAAATGAGCGCTTATGGATATGTAGGTACAAATTAGTCACATGAGTCTCCTTGGGGAGCACTCTCAAACCCCCAGGCTGTAGGGTGCCTAGGGTGCATACTCCAGACCAAACTACAGGAAGCACGGGCATCGCCACCTTTCCACAAATCCAAACAATTCCCTCAGGAAGCCCCGTGGCACGATACCCTAAACGTCTAGCTGGCAAATTCTGAACCAGGTTCACTATAGCATCCTCACGATGATTTCTGAACAATATGTGAGTGCAGTTTGAGCTCTCCCAACTCCAAGTCCAAACGCCTGTTGTTCTCAGACCACAGCGTCCTCTGTACCTGCTATGCACTGTGATCATGTGATCACAAGCAGGATAGGCACCTAGCTCAACCTGATTGAAAAACTCATACATGCCAAGCCTCTGGCTTCCTGCATAGTAAGGCCTCCCTTCCTTCTCCCATTTAAAACACAGCGCAGCTCTCAACACAGGAGAACCGTGAGTTACCATGAACCAAGCCCTTTCTGCTTCCCCTCCCATCAGTTCCTGCTTTCCTTTGGTGCTATTCCACCCTTCCAACGTTAACACTCCGCTAGGAACTATCGGCCATCCTGACTTATGGCTTGAAGGGCCCTGACTGCAAATCCAGCATGAATTTAAGCTCAGTTCATGTGTCATGTTAGTTATCAGTCTATGAAACATATTTTGCTCCCACCCTCCGTGTGTCCCAGTAATGTACAATGTCAATATCAGAGCCACGAACCCAAACACTGTCTGTGCTCTCACGGGGCGCTTACACCTGTAACTCTGTCCCATTAAGATGCATAGCCACCACCGAAATGAGAGTGCCTTTGGCTCTGTCCATCTTTCTTGCGTTGGACCACTATTACCCGGATTGGGAGCGGTGGTATCCGACGACTCTTCTGTGGCCTTCTGTGTGCCCCTTAAATAGGGCGTCGCAAAGTATTTGTAATCCTCAGGCGGAGGGGGTTGCTTGGATCCACGGAAGACTCCAAAGCAACCGGCGCCCTCTTCACCCGTGTGTAATGAATCCATGGACGAATGCCTTCCACCTTTATAGCTGTTGGTGTGCTCAGCAGCACGGTGAAGGGACCTCGCCATCTGGGCAGCAAAGGGCGTACCTGCCACTCCTTGACCAGGACGGATTCGCCAACTGAAAAAGAGTGAAGAGAAGTAGACGGGAGAGGAGGTCGCAAATCTGCAGTATATTGGCTAAGTTTCTCTAGCTGTTTCCCTAACATCTGGACATCTTGCAGGGTTTGCTGGTGTCCTAACACGTGACTGTCAGAAGTCAGTCCACACATAGGTTTTAAGTTCAATGGAGGCCTGCCATACAAACGCTCAAAAGGTGACAAGCCTGTCTTTTTGTGAGGGGTACATCGGACCCTCAGGAGGGCTAGAGGTAACGCCATCCTCCAGTTTAATTTAGTCTCTTGGCAAATCTTTGCTAAACAGTTTTTCAAAGTCCGATTGGCTCTTTCTGCCCTGGCAGAAGACTGCGGGTGGTACGCACAATGAAGACGCCACGTGATCCCCAACAATTTGCACAGTCCCTGGACCACGTGGTGCACGTACGCTGGCCCGTTATCTGAGCCTATCTGCAAAGGCATGCCGAATCTAGGAATAATGTCTTTCATGAGGCCTTTTACTACCTCAGCTGACTTCTCTGTGCGTGTAGGAAAAGCTTCAATCCAACCCGTGTAAGAATCCACAAAAAGCAGCAAATAGCGAAAGCCTCCACTCATTGGCATTTCTGTAAAGTCTGTCACTAACACTTCAAAGGGCCAATTCCCTTGATACTGTATCCCAGGCGCTTTCAAAGGCCCCTCTCTTGGGTTGTTCTTTGCACATGTCCAGCATCTCTGTGCAGCCAAGGACGTCAGGCTGTGCAATCCGTTGATGAACATCTGTCTTTCTAGGAGCGCTGCCAGGGCGCTTTTCCCTAGGTGTGTGTTCTCATGATAAAACTGTACTATGTGCCACGCTTTTGTCTTAGGAACAAATACGCGGTTGTCTGGCATCTTTATGAAACTTTCTTCCCATTCTCCACCCTCACTCAAAGCCCACTCCTCCTCCTCTCTAGTGTAATTGCATTTCTCCACTTTGGGCTCTGAGTCAGTGAGATTTAACATTACAGGTGTGTATTTCTGTGTAGCTACTTCTTTGGCAGCCAGATCCGCTAGCCTATTTCCCTGTACCACCGGGTCATTACCTTTTTGATGTGATTTACAGTGCATCAAAGCCACTTTACTAGGGAGCCAAACAGCGTCCAACAAATCCAACATAGCATCTGCATATTTGACCGCCTTTCCAGCAGAAGTCAAAAAGCCTCTTTCCCTCCACAATGCACCATGGCAATGAAGCGTTAAAAACGCAAAACGAGAATCCGTGTAAATATTAACCCTTTGCCCTTCGGCCAGTTTCAAAGCACGAGTCAGCGCAATCAGCTCAGCCAGTTGGGCCGAAGACCCAGGAGGCAAAGGTTCCGCTTCAAGAACCCCATCCTCCCAGGTGACAACAGCATAGCCGGCATAACGCACTCCCTCTCTTATGAAACTGGATCCATCCGTGTATAGGGTTAAATCTACCTGTTCCCAAGGGAAATCACGCAGATCGGGCCTACTGGAATAAACCAAGTCCATTGTCGCAATGCAGTCATGTTCTGAGGGATCTGAAGGGCTGGGCAAAAGTGTTGCAGGATTTAACATGGGACACATCTCCAAGGTAACGAGGGGGTTATTACACAAAACACCCTCATACTTAGTCAGTCGTTCATTAGTCAGCCAACGCGGACCCTTTGAATCTAGTAGTGCTTTTACATGATGTGGGACCCTCACTGTGAGTGCTTTCCCTAGGGTGAGCTTGGTGGCTTCTCTGATTAAATCCACCGCAGCTGCAACAGCCCTCAAACAAGGGGGAAGCCCCCTGGCTACTGTGTCTAACTGCTTGGACAAATAGGCTACAGGGCGTTGCCATGTACCTAAATACTGTGCCAAAACCCCTATGGCCGTCCCATCTCTTTCTGCAGCAAAGAGATAGAATGGTTTGTCTAAATCTGGCAGGCCCAGCGCAGGTGGTGAGATTACAGCTTCTTTCAGCATCTGGAAAGCCTGGTCACAACCTTCTGTCCACTCAAAAGGATCTTTGTTACTCCCTCTGGTGGCCTGATACAATGGCTTTGCAATGACAGCATAATTAGGAATCCAATGTCTTACATAAGAAGTGGTTCCTAGAAACTCTCTTGTCTGTCTTCTGTCTTTGGGGGTTGGAATAGCACAAATGACTTCCTTCCTTTCAACTTCCAACACTTTACTCCCCTGGGTCAGGCCAAAGCCTAAGTATTTAACTTTCTCTTGACACAACTGTGCTTTCTTTTTGGACACTTTGTACCCTTTCTCTTCCAACACTTTCAACAGTTCTAGAGTGTAATGCTCACACCCTTCTTTAGTCTTTGTGCTGACCAACAGGTCATCTACATATTGAAGCCAAACACCTTCAGTCTCTGGAATTTCAAATTCTGACAAGTCCTGAGCTAAGGCCTGACCAAAAATGGTAGGGGAATTTTTATAACCTTGCGGAAGTCTACACCATGTTGTTTGACGTTTCGCCCTCCCTTTGGGGTCTCCCATTGGAAGGCAAAGATAGGTTGTGAGATAGGAGCTAGCCTAATGCAGAAGAATGCATCACGTAAGTCTAATACAGAGAACCAAGCAGCTGTGCTTGGTATTAGGCTCATCATTATATATGGATTTTGGACAACAGGGGTTAATGTCACTGTAGCTTGATTGACAGCTCTAAGGTCTTGCACTATGCGATACTTTCCATCTGATTTTCGAACAGGGAGGATGGCTGAATTCCAAGCTGACTCACAATGGACAATAATCCCATGATGTAATAATCTTTGCAACTCTTCTTGGATTCCTTCCACAGCATCTCTACTTATCGGGTACTGGGCCTTTCTCACGGGAAGCTGACCAGTTCTTATCTCTACCACCACAGGGGCAACATTTATCGCCATTCCTGGTTCATTATCTTCTGCCCAGACCCTGGGAGTTTGGTCCCAGCACCAAACTGTATCTTTCTTTCTAACTTGTTGCAATCTAAACAATCTGTATTCTTCTTGCTGTGGGACTGTGAGTTCCAACTGGCCTGTTTTCAAAAATTCCAACCTTGCCCTTATCTTCGCCAAAATGTCTCTCCCAAGTAAAGGGATGGGACAATCTGGGACATACAGTAACTTATGTATCACCTCTCTCCCAGCAATGTTGCACTTTCTTTGCTGTAACAAAGGACATTTCTGTGGCTTTCCTGTCACTCCAACAACCTTGATGTGCTGACCACTAGGGGGGGCTATTTTCTTGTTCACTACTGACTTGTCCGCACCGGTGTCTACTAGGAACTTTATACGTTGACCTTCCACATCTACGGCAACCAACGGCTCCTCTGGGTCAAGTAACAGAAAAGCCTTGCCAACACTTCAACATTCATCTTCCCACTCAACTTCCTCCTCTTCTTCTTCTTCCTGCATGGCAGCAGCCACAACAGCCTTCTGATAAGGCCTATAACTTCCTCTGCCTCTTCCTCTAGGCTTTCCTGATCCTCTGGCTGGAATTTTGACTCTTTTGGTACTAGCATCACTTTCCTCTGACATTTCCTCCACACAGTCTTTTTGCCAGTGGCCCTCTTTCTTACAACGAGCGCACTGATTTCGGCCCAACTTAAACTGTCCTCCACTGTTTCCTCTTCCTGACCCTCTGCCTCGACCGTTTCCTCTTCCTCTGGCTGATCTTTCTTCAAACATGCTCACCAAAACTCTATATCCCTCTCTCTTCTTCTTATCCTTCTTCTCTTCTTCTACCTGCTCCCTGGCCATAAACACTTGGTCTGCGATTGCCAACAGTTCAGTTAAGTTCTTGCCCAAAAACCCTGGCTGTTTCTGTATTTTCTTTCTGATGTCTGGGGATGACTGAGAGATGGATTGTGTGAGAGCAACCCTCCCATCATTCTGCTCTAGGTTGTAAGGGCTATATTTTCTGTAAGCTTCCTCCAAACGCTCGAGGAAAGCAGCAGGCGTCTCAACTTTATCCTGTTGCACTCCTTGTATCTTTTGGATACTAGAAGGCCGGGGTGGACCCTGTCTGATGGCCTTTAAGAGAATTTGCTGATAGTCTTTAATTCTGTCCCTCTGATCCACATGATTCGGATCCCATCCTGGATCTTGTTCCACTGGGAACCTAGCACTCCCAAATGCAACAGCTTCTATCTGCCCATGTCCCTCTTGAGCTATCAATCTGGCCTGGTTGATGATGCACCTTCTCTCTGCCGCAGTGAACAGGGCATTTAACAGCTGTTTACAATCCCACCACGTGGGATCATGGGTAGCCATAATTCCTTCAAGGAGATCCCCCATAGCACGAGGTTGCTCAGAATATGGGGGGGGGGGGTATTATGTTTCCAATTAAAAATGTCCGAAGAAGAAAACGGAACTATTTGATAAGCTTGCTGGACCCTGTTATGCACGTCCAGTAGGGGGACCTGCCGGATAGGACACTGTAATGCCCCTCTCTCCACCTCTTCTTCTTCCCTTGCTTCCTGCCCCCTGGTTTTACTTCTGGTCCTCATTGGGGAAGCGACCCGTCTTATGCTGTGCCTTCTGTGTAAATCCGGCGAGCGCTCTATCGCTCTTATGGATTCAAAGGATCTGCTCCGCTGCACTGTGGGGGGTCGCGCAATCAACCTCCCTGCTGTTTCGGGGCACTCATCCTCTTCTCCCTCTCTGCTTTGGGGGTGCACTATCATCCTGCCAGCGCCAGGGGTTGGACATCTCGCTTCTCTCTCTATCTCTCTTGCTTCTTCCAGGGGGTAATTAATCTTCATGGAGAGAGGGGCCTGATAGGCAGGCGGCTCTTCACGAAACAGGTCCCTTTCTGAAGGGGAAACAGGGGATGTCACTATTGCCGGTGTCTGAAATGAAGGGGCCGGCGCGGGCTGGGACGCTGCTCTGGCAGACGGAAACGTCCCGCTTGAACCCGCATTTGCCTGGTTCCCTAATTCGAATTGGAAAGTCATTGGGAAATTTACTGGAGTTGAAATTGGCGCGACGGGAACAGGAAGAAACTCTGGGCTTGCCGGGAGCGGCGAGGCGGGGACAGACGGGATTGGCGCAGTAAGAACAGCCGGGACCGCCTCAGATTGCGTCACGGCCGTTGACGTCATCTGGACGGCCGAGCCAGTCCCAAGGGTGGGGGACATGGCTGGAGCTTGAACAGGGGCATTCAAACTGGCGTAGAGCGGAGGCGCAGTGGCGGCTCCCCATGCTCCGGTTGGGGCAATGTGTCTCTCTCTCTGTCTTCTCCTTAAGGGGGGAAGATCTTCTTGCTCCGCCGGCAACACCGGAGGCTTTCTTTCTACCTTCCTGTTCACAAAGCACCCTTTCTTCTCACGGATCTTTGGGCCAGCCCACCAAACCCCTTGTGCGACCATGCGTTCCCAAGTGGCAGAATAAATCCACTGGTCGTTTGGATGGACTGCGTAACAATAATCCTCAAGTTGCTGACACTTATCCCAATCCCAAGTCCCTGTGCTTGGCCATCCGATCCCACGGACGGACGGCCAAACTTCTGTGCACAGATTACTAAGTTCAAAAGATTTCATCTCTTGGAGGTTTCCTTCTACTGCCAACAGGCAAAACCTATCCCAGTTATCTAACACACATTGCAAAGGGGTCTCTTTCTTCTGCTTTGATCCTGCACTCCCCATTTCTCTTGCCTAAGATCAAACCCCACTTCAGTGCTCTCCCCAACCCCAATGTGTGTTCCCTCAGTGTTAAGTGCTTGAAAGAAACTATACTTGCCAGCTCCTGAAGACCCCGGGACTCGCGTCTCGCCTCCCGCGTCACCACTCGATTTGCGTCGGCTCTTGGCGAACGGACCTGACGTCGCCTCCGACTCTCTGCGCGCTTGTGCCGGTTTGCTAGCCTACAACGGCTGGGCACCTTGTTACTGTGTCCCCGGACTTTTACACCTGCCGGCTCTCAAAGGGGCTGCTTCCCAGCTGCCCCTTCCTTCAGGCTTTGAGTTCACCTACAACTTTAGTTGCAGTCTCTCCCGTGTCCACAGGCGTTCGTGTGGGGCGAACCAGGCGGCCGGCTCAATGCAAAAAGATGGAAAAATAGGCGGGGCCCCTCCCAGCCCTCCTGGGTCGCCTCACCTTACTAGCCTGGGAGCGGACGCTGTCCTCGATGGGGACCGTGCTTGTTTTTCCTCACCACAGACCCGTCTAAATACCTTTTTAGATCACGTCGGGGTCACCAAATGAAGCAGCCAAATTAAGGAGTTATGGAACTCCAAGTACCAAGTTAACTTTACCAAGCTACCTGATCGTGCGGGCACAAGGGTGAGGAAGAACACACGGCAACTGTGGAATAGGTGAAAATCAAAAGGTTTATTTCTGGCACCAGCTGGTGGGCTCTTGCCAGCAGAACTCGCTGCAATCAGGGGCAAAAGACCCCGTCACTTCTCATACAAAGACATTTATACCACAATGGAGTCATTTCAGTTAAGCCCACCCCTTCTTCATGGATAAAAACAATCATAATTGGCTGGTGATTACTGTTGCTTTCATGACATTTCATTAATCCAATAAACAGTGCATTTTCATTAGCATCACATCTTAAGTCACACCTCTGAATGAGAACAATAGTCAGTTATAAGTTAGTTCTTTCTCACAGTACAGCTATCAATCCTGAGTCTCTAATGTTCTCTAAGTTGAAACATTGACTTCCAGGCTCCGTGCCAGCAACGGAGGGGTCAGACTCTCTGTCATGCGCAGTGCTTTCATTATTCGCATTAAGCTCTCCCATTAGCACAATCTGTACTGCTTTCACCCATCTAGCCTATGTTATCTCAAGTCAGGCACAGGGTGTATTAGAATGCTTCAATCACAGTGTTATTTTCATATTGCAAGTGCCTGTCTGATTCTTGGCACAGAAACCCGTGTTTCAAAGCTAAACACGCATGTAGCATCACTCTCTGACTGTACTTTTTGCACGGAAAAGTACCAAACCTGCTTTAGGCCCCTCAACTGTGGAACTCCCTCCTCAGTGAGATTAGATCAGTTTGCTTCCTCCTAGCATTTAGGAAATAACTTAAGACTTAGTTATTCCAGCAGGAATTTGGCGAATGACAGAAAGATGGAAATATGGAAGTAGTTAAGACACCAGGAGTGATGCAAGGACTAAATGTTTTATGTTGTGTCTGTGATTGCTGCTATAGTTTTATAGTTTTAATGGTTTTAATCTATTGTCATTTGTTGTTGATTTGATATATGATTTTTATTTGTGTGAGGCATTGAATTTTGCCATTGATTATGTTGTGAACTGCTTTGAGTCCCCCCAGGGGTAAGAAAAGCTGTATATAAATGCAATAAATAAATAAATACACATATCAGCATTCCAATGGGAAGTGTGGCCCTGCTTTTGGTGGATGGGATGTTATAATCTCCTCATTTCTGGTCTCAATTGGGAAAGAAAGCCATTTGAGACGAGAAATAAGATTAGAACATCAAAGCTTTATTTCTGCAGATACACCAGCCACAGTAGTGCTGTAAAGGCCAGAATGCCACCCCACTTCCAAGATGGGCGTCCTTATGTATAAGTTTCTCTTGGCCACACATTCCACACTAATATTTCTTACACCGCTCCCCATGCTCCTCCCAATTCCACCCCGGCTCCACCCTCACCTCCTGTCCCTCTATCCCCGCCTTTCTCGTTTCTTTCCCTGCCCAATGAAGTCACTGTTTTCCAGTTTGCAACAGTTTTATCTTATATTTTGGCCATTTCTGTAGGCCAAAACTTGGGTCAGAATGTCTCGTTGCTGTGGAAATCTAGCTCTCCACATTCCTTCCTCCTCCCATCTCTGCTGTGTTACTGAACCAATATTTCAAAATAACCATTTAATATAGAAAGCCTTCTAAAAATTATTAAAAATTACATTTCTGTCAGGTGCACCTTCAGTGTGCCTTCAAGTTGTTTCAGACTCAAAGTGGCCCTAAGTCTAATGTTTAGGCGGGGACTGAGTAAATGACCTTGAGGGTCTCAGCCGGCCTTAGTTTGGGCACCCCAACTCCTGTAGAACATGGTCAGTCCCACCTAAGGAACACACTACATCCACCCCGTTAAACTGGTCATCACTGTTGCCTTTTCCTACTTCTGGACAATGAGATCCCCAGGAAAGGCCCTTCTCTCAGTCCCACCACTATGCGAAGCACAGGTATTGGGGACACAAGTGAGAGCCTTCTTTGTGACTACCTCTGGGCTCTGGCACTCCTTTCGGCAATGGCTCCTCCTTGTTGTCCTTTTAAAAACAAACTTTTAAAGAACAGGTTAAGGAGTGCTGTGTTGTTTTAACTAAACTGTACCTTTTATCTTTTTTAAAAATTCTTTAAACTTCAGCTTTGGATTGTTTTCATAATGTGAATAATGTAATTCTGTTTTATGCTCTCTTTTGTATTGTTCTTTTAAATTGTGAGTTAGTTTGAGACCCAATTGTGGGGGAAACTGGTATACAAATAAATATAGCAATGACATTTCTTGCAATTATATGAACTTAACGATACTAAAACTTATCTTGCTCTTCCCCCTCCCCATTGCTTTTTTCCTTTTGTGCCATTTTCCTCATGAGCCAATGAATATCTTGCCATGTTTTATTGACAACATATCAGCTTAAAAGTTGTTCCATGGTAGAGGAGGGTATAAATGCTATCATATAATAACATCCCATGTGTGAGCTTTTAAGTGCACTAATGCTGTTTAACTTTTACAGTGACCTTTCCTGTTATCATCCATTGTGCACTTATGTTTTACTCCTGCCTTTCAATTAATTTTCTAACTTATTGGGTGATAATTAATTAACAAGTTCTGGCACAGTATGTGTCAAATGCCATAACATATAGTTGCATTCATAAATAATTTATTTAACAGTAGTGAAAACCTGTTACAAGAGCATTTGTTTTGGTTTTTAATTACTTTTAACTTGGATATAAGTGCAAAGTACCCATTTCTAAGGCTCACATTAGACCATGTTTTGCCTTGATTTTGATTCTCCTTCCAGGGAGATATCCATTGTTCTTGGTGTATTATTGTCATCAAAATTATTTTCCGTAAAATCTTGGCTTGTTTCATTTGCTTTCTGAAAAAAGTCCAATAATTTTTGGCAAAGAGATTCATTAGAAATTCCACTGGATAAAGAACGTCCAGGACATTCTGCTCCAAATGCTTCAAGAATCTCATTGGCACTTGCAATTAATTCATCAGTATCAGAGACAATATAACTGGTGATATGAATACCTTTCATCAAATCTCTAATATATTTCCCAGTACAAATATAATAATCTTTCATGTCTTGGACTAAATAATTTTCTTCTACAAGTTTCTCTATCTTGCTTCTCAGTATTTTATACTCTTGTAAAAAATGCACTGAATTGGAATGCTGTTCCAAAAGAGTTTTCATTTGATGATAAACGTGTTTGGGAGTTTGAAGTTCGTTTGCCATTAGCTGCAGCTTTTCTACTTTTGTAGAATACTCTTTGCTTAATTTTGCTTTCAGTTCAGCCATTCTCCGTTGGATCCCTTTCAGTAGGCTAGCCCCAACGCTTTCAATTACATCTTTGCTATCAGCAGTGGTGTATGTAAGTTCATTGATAACCTTGTCAATTTCCTGTGGAAGTGTGACATAGAATTGATTAGTAATATCCAGTATATTTCTGAGAACAGTTTAAAGGAACATTCTAGATCACGCCTGCACAACCTTTGATTTGGACTTCAGCTCCCAGAATTCATGGCCTTTGAACAAGCTGACTAAGGCTTTGGGAAGTTGGAGGCCCAAACACCTGGGGACCACATGTTGTGCAGGTCTGCCTGCTAAGCTTGCTACCCAAAACAATTATTAGTAAATAATGTTGGGCAAAACTATGCTATTAAAGGAACTCTGATACTAGAAAAACAATATCAGAGTCTTCTCTGAAATATCTGCGTGACTCTTACTGTGCTCCTAATGAAAAGGAAATAAGCTGTTCTTCAATGAAAATTTCACAAGTTAGCTCAGAGAGATATGAAATTAGTATCTTTAGTTGTCCACTTTCAATAGTGACTTTGTATGTTCTACACATGGGTTATAGCAATGTAGAAAAGATCTAAAGGAATGGCATATGAGGAATGAAAATGTTTTCATGCATAAATCACTTGATGAAAGCTTAAGGAAAGTACCAAAGACTGGGAGGGGGAAATGAACCAATTCCTATGCATACTGCACACATCTTATTTGTAGTACAAAAAAAATGGAAGAACCATACAATATTTAAAATGAAGAACAATTTTAACCAACAAAAAATTTCCAGTATTTCAATGGAAAGTGTGGCCCTGCTTTTGGCTGAGGAGATAATCAAGTTAATTAGGACTGTTGTTGGGTGCCTTCAAGTCATTTCAGACTTATGGCGACCCTAAGTCTAAGTTTTTTGACGAGGCCCATCCGACCCTTAGTTTGGGACCCCTGCTCTAGACTAACGGTGTCTGGGAGAGTGAAGCAAGGGAAGGTGGAGATACCTCTGACACTATACCCTTCATCTTCAGAAAGAGATGTTGGTATAGCAACCCCACCTCAACCCTGATCTTCTTTCAGCTGTTCAGTTATACCTTAGCATGGTGAGTAATGGCTTCCATGTCAGTGTGGTAGTAAAACCATTTGGGCTTTTAGTCAGGATTTTAATAATAATAATAATAATCATAATCTTTATTTATATTCCACTCTATCTCCCCAGGGGGACTCAGAGCGAATTACAGGTACATATATGGCAAACATTCAGTGCCATTGTACAATTGACAGAGACAGACAGTAAATAAACAGGTAAAGCTTCGCTCTTTTTATTTCTAGCATCCAGTTGTGCTCGATTCAGCCATGGGGAGGGGCTGTTGTTTCATTTTCCACGCTGAGGAGCCTGCCTTTCCTGGTCAGATTTTTGCCTGCATTTTTTTCAGGGCACCTTTTATCTCTCCACCAAAGCGGTACCTAATTATCTACTTACATTGTTTTTCGAACTGCTAGGTTTCATTTTCCAATTTTCCAGAAGCAGAACTGTCTTTAGATAAAGTGTTGTACTGGGGCTGCCTCTTCCAGCATAATTTCTAGACTATCCCATTAAATGCTGGTAGGATGCTCTTGAATAATTCAAAATTGTGCTGGCTCTGCCACCGCTGGCTTGGCACTGCCCCCTCAAGGCTGGAGAAGCTGTGGGAGAGCTGAAGCCAGGGGAGGGGGAGGGGCATGGCATGGCATGGCTCCTCCCCCGGCTTCGGCACTCCCAGCAGCTGCTCCCAGCAGGCCACCATCCCCCGGTCTTTACTGTGTGAGAGTGTCATTTTGTGTCATTTTAGTTGGTGGTGTGCCCTCGGATTTTTTTAATGTTAAAAGTGTGCCTTTGGCTCAAAAAAGGTTGGGAACACTGCCTTAGAAGGACAAAGAGAATTACAGATCTATGTAAGAGTATCCTCAAAAAATTAAATTAACAAATTCTTCTTCATAGTCCTCTGCTTCAAACAAATGTATTGCTTGCACCATAGTTCTTCTACAAATCTTACATAAGTATTGGGTGTTGCCCACATATCATTCCAATGCACTTCCCACCTAAACCCTTTGTTTCTTTTTGTCCAGTGCAGCAGCACCACCAGCATCTTAGTAAAATTTCAGATCCCTATTCTCTTAACAGTTAAGATTTCCAATGAATTAAGTTTTTTTCTGCTGACTCTTTTTTGTGTTGGCTCCCTTTTATCTTTCTGGCTTGATTTCAGACTTATTGATTATAATTTTGTCTCATATTTTTCAAACTTGGTCTTCATCTAAACTAGCTTTTTTTTAAAAATGTAGTGAGTGTGCCAGTAGAATGTCTGAAAAGACAGTCACCACACCACTTGCTGTCTCCAGATTCATTTACTGCTTTCTGTTTTCAACTTAGAACGTGGTTTTTTAAAATTTACACTTTTATTGAGCTTGGATTATTTTTTAACTTGCATTGTTTTGATATATTATTAGCCACCTTGAGTCTCATATCAGGAGAAAGGAGGGATATACATGAATAAAATCATTATTTTATATATTCATCTATTTTTTATTTATTTATTTATTTATTTAAAACATTTATACTCATTCCTTCTCGATTCTCCATGGAGGACTCAGAATGGCTTCATACAGGCAACAATTCAATAACAAACAATATAAACACATAATAAATACTACAGAAAATCTAATTTTTCTGTTTGTAGTTTTTAAAAATATTTCATTTTATAACACTTGGTGGGTTTTTTTCTTCAAAATTTAAAAGCTATTTATTTTATTTTACTTCTATTTATTCCCACCTTTTCAACCTTGTAGGGACCCATGTGGCTTACTATATAGACAAGAATTCGATGCCATAAAATACATACATAGTTTGTATGAAGCACAAAATTATGAAATTTTGACATTAATAGTACATATATCAGGATAGAGATACACTAGAGAAATGTGTTTTATGAAACTGTAGGAAACCAGGATTGCAATAAGATAAGATGGCTCTATGTGCTGTACATTCTGTAAGACTTTCTACTTAACCTTTTAAATGATTGTGGCGGTTCCTCTAACCATGCTAAAATTAATTAATTAACCTGAGCCTGTGATGAGGAATAACCTGAAGTATCAAATGTGTGCCCTTTAGAAAATAGCATGTAGCATAATCTAAAATGAACCTATTACCTGTATGAGTCAGAAGATGATTAAACCATTCGCTTTCTTGTTGACAGACTGCAGAATGAGATTGCTTATTCAAATGGAATTTTATGTTTTCAAGTAATACTTAGAGTGAAGAGGTCAAACCTCTCATACTGTACCTTCCTGTTTGTTCAGTACGCTCAGAGTGTTCAGACACCCAGTCCAAATCTTTGGTTAATCTTTTCTTTCCTCTCTGCATAAACCTCAGATATTTTAGCTACATTGTGGTCCTCGTGGTCTCCAAAAGCTTGCAGATGGCACAAATTGGTTTATCATCCGTTAGGACACATCTAAGCAAGAGCGAAATATATATCAAATCGGGTCTGGTAAAATGGAGATTTGACAGCATTCCTAAATACCTAAAGCATGGGCTTAAGGAGCTGTGAGATCTGCCTGCTGAGGATTTTTCCCCTAGTAATATTTTTACAAAGCACTAATCTAGTGCTAATAACATGATATTCCACACTTCACAACATACACAGAAGAAGGTTGGGTTTGCTGAGGGAAGTAGCTGTTTAACATCCTTTCAAATAGTGATACACCATATGTTCCACATCTAGATATGGGGCATAGGAACAGTTCAATAACCAAAGTATTTTTTTCAGTGAACAGTGACTAAAGATTAGACTTGCTGTGAGAAAGTGAAGAGATAAATGTTGGCACAAAGGTGGATGAACATCTTATATGGTTGGGTGGTATAAAGAGACCCTTGGTTTCTAAAATAATAAAAGCATCATACATTGCATGGGTCAAAGCAGGTGATATAAAAATAGTGCTTCCATAACATCTAAACACTGGCCATATTAACTGTAGATGTGCACTGATGTTGAGATGAGGTGCATCCACATTGTAGAATTAATACAAATCGATACCATTTTATCTGCCATGTCTCAATGCTATGGAATCAGGAGAGTTGTAATTTTACAAAGTCCTTAGCTGTATTTGCCAAAGTGTTGGTGCCTCCGCAAACTACAACTCCAAGTATTTTATAGCACTGAGCCATGGTAGTTTAAGTGGTGTCAAACTGCATTAATTCTATAGTGTAGATGCAGCCTTAGTCCCCTCCAGTGCAACTCTAGGTCCATTTCCTGCTGTACTTGTGCTGGAGGATCTAGAGAAGTGTTTCTAGACAATTCATGTTTTAAATTCACATTTCCCACTTTTATAGGGGGTTTCTGATTCCCTAATCTAGTGAATGTGAGGTCGATGTTGCAGAAGCCTCATATGGGGAGGCTTCAAATATAGAGTAAGCATGCATTCTCTTTATAAATACTGTATAGTTACTTTAGTAGTTCACTTTAACTAAACAGAAAAATAAAAGTTCATACCAAATTCATACTTTCTCCATGTTCTTCACATATTTGAGACAATTGCTCTTGTTCTTTGGCATGCAGATTTTCCAGCTCATACTTAAATTTTTCCAGGATACTTCCACTGTGAATATGTTCTTTGGCAAGCCTCCAGGTCCTCTCCCTCTCAAGTATATGATCTGAAAATGAAACAAAAATCTTCAACTCACAGGCTGCCTTCTTTTCGTGCCTATTATCTTAAGATGGATGATGATGATGATGTAGTGATGATTTTGAGAATATTGCTGTGGTACAAAGCACAGCCTTTGCTCCTTGCTGTTTTTCATTTTCCAATAATACCTCTATACTAGAGTTCTCTA